>OY294044.1:28920989-29072412 GCA_958510825.1 Brachypterus glaber
AACAGAAAATACAATGTCAATATTTTCCATGGTAAACTGCAGTTTGGTATAATATATTATGTTATTTCTCTATATAATTTACATATCAATCTAATATTTATTTGTTTACATTGTCTTTGTCATCTTATTATAGGGAATTTTATCTACTAGACTATTTACAATTAGATTTAAACAGTAAATATTTTCAATTTTTGTGCCACTATTGCAATATTGCTTTCCCATTTTGAACATTTTTAAAATTTCGGAAATCCTTGTAGAGGAAAGTCGCCTAATTTCGGATACCATTTACAATGTATTCAATATTTAATACTCGGTATTACTTTTTGAGATTTTTTTTATATAACCAGATACAACTTATTATAGCGAACCATGATTTATTATAAAAGCAATTTTATTACAGTTTATTATTTCCAAAAAACACGGTTAAAAAAAATCAGCGCATTTTTGTGCATTTGAAAAAGGGCTCCTAATTTCGGACATATCCGAAAAATTTTTTTCAAGAGTAGATCTGGATCCCATTGCTTATGTTTCTTGTTATTCCTTCACATTTAAGACGTAATTTAATCATTAAGCGATTTTCTACGAAATACTATAGGAACTATAATTTTAGATTCTTAATTTCGAATATCTTAGTATCTTAGGTAATTTTCGTTTTTTCAAAATTGTTTATCTTAGTTTATTGTATCATTATAAAAATAATAATTATTGGTTGGTTATCCTGAATAATAATTACCTTGCGGATATCCGAAATTGGGAATCAAATGCACAAAAATGGTCTATCCGAAATTAGGCAACTTTCTGCTTTTTAGATTAGAAATTTGTAGAATGTTTACGTTTTCAAATTGCTTAATTATGAATAGTGGATCAACTTAACTAACATCATAACTTACCCAAGACAGAATCACGAACTTTTATAACGATTATTTATAAAATAAACAAGCATAATAATGCAACTGAGCACAAAACTGCCATTTGCAATATAAACGATTTGTGCTGCCATTTAAAGGGGAGAAGCTCCGTTATCATATTACAGGACAGATTTAGTTTGACTTTTGGCTTCACATAAAAGTAGGTTTCTGTTTACCTTTGCAGACAGTATCTTAAATACACTACTATCCGAAATTTGGAAACCATCCGAAATTAGGCGCATTTCCTCTATTCTTGCAAAAATGTTCAAAAATGTTTTTTTGCGTATTTTTATGTTTTATAACCTTTTATGTCAATAAAAATCAATTTCCAGCAAAAAAAAATATCGGTCGATCGGTCGATCGGTCGACGGTCTGTCCAGGAAATTTTGTCGGCACGATAACTTAAGAACGCTTTAAGCTAGAGACTTGAAATTTGGCATACAGGTTTTTACCAAAAGCTCTAGCTCGGGATTGTTTTTGGTGAACATTGGGCTGCAGCAAGGGAAAAAATACATTTTTTTTAGAAAAATTTGAACATTGCTATATAGGGGTTTTTGTGGTTTCTAAAATTGAATCTGATAATAAAAAATTTCTAATTCCACCCCCGAGGGTAAATATTTTTAAATATTTTCAATATTTTCGTCAAAATTGGTATATGGGTTTTTGAGGTCGCTAAAACTGAATCTTATAATAATTTTTTTCCAATATCACCCTTGAGGGGTGGGGGGTAGTTTTTTAGAAAATTGGTATATTGGGGTTTTTAAGGTTGCTGAAAGTGAATCTTATAATAAAAAAAATCTAAATCCACCCCCTGAGAAGAGGTGGGGGGGGGGTAGTTTTCGTGAAAATTGGTATATTGGGGTTTTTGAGGTTGCCTAAAGTGAATCTGATTATAAAAAAATTCTAACTCCACCCCCAAAGGGGCAGGGGTAGTTTTCGTGAAAATTGGTATATTGGGGTTTTTCAGGTTGCTGACGTGAATCTGATAATAAAAAAAATCTTACTCCACCACCTGAGGGGCAGGGAGTAGTTTTTGAAAATTTATATATTGGAGTTTTTGAGGTCGTTAAAACTAAATCTTATAATAAAACTTTTATAATTTCACCCCCTGAGTGTTGGGGGTAGTTTTTGTGAAATTTGGTATATTGTAATAAAAGACTTTTAAAAATTTGATCATACATAAAAAAATAGTTAATGTATTTATTTATTTTAGGTTCCTTGAATGCGAGTGGACGATAACATTAAATCGCTAGAGAGTGATTCCACCTGATTTTAACGAACACAATGAATAAACAATGTTTTGGGAGTTGAAAACTGATTTTAGAAAAGGTTTTACTTTTAAACTGGAGTTCCTGGTGGCAAGTATTCTTCCAATTAACTTTTGGAGTGTCCATTTGCACCACATGTTCCAACCATTTTATTATTTGTCCTTATCAATTCTACAATACTATTTTTATACAGTTCCACTAACTTAAAGTTTATCCTTTTTTCTCCAATTCCCTTTTATTTATAAAAATTAAATTTTAAGGAAACATCTTAATACTTGCCTTATCCTATAATTTAAAAAATAACAAAATAAGGGTCATAAAATTACTCTTTGTTAAAAACTCAATGCTTTTTTTAGTTAGGGTAATATTTATAATTGACGATGTCTATATTACATTAGGTACGTTTAACATTATATGTCCAAATGTATTTTTAATGTAGTCAGAACAAATAAATATACTTTACTTTACTTTACGTCGCTATAATCGTACCACTTAAGATATTTTTTTATATTTTTCGTAACTGATTACATTTTAGGCTTTGCTCTTTATTTTAAGTTAAAGTATAATCACACTAGGCAACAAATCTCAACTTTTTTTTTGCCCCGATCCAAAAGTAAATTTTTCTTACTAAATCGAGGGCGTAGAAACCGAATCTGACCTTACAAAAATTTCAGCACCTAAAATTTTTGAGATATAAGTCCAGGAAATAATGACGTTTTTTTTCAAAATCTTAAAAAAAGAATAGGATTTTGAAAATTTTAGGGTATATTAAAAAAAATACGAGAAACTTAAAAATATATATGCCAAGGATCTACTGTCAGAGTAAGTACGCGAAAAAAAAATAAAAAGCTTAAAATGAAAGTGTAGAGTTTACTTAATTGCTCTTTTGTGGCAAAACTATCAAATCTGTATAAAAATTTTATAGGACTTAATTTGTAGATTATAAAATTCTCTATAAAAATATTTTTTTAGTTTGTTCGTAAAAAGTAAATAAATGAAAAATAAACAAAATTAAAGTACACAGTGTAAACTTTTTTCCCAAGCCCAAAAAATATATTTTTCTTATCAATTTTAAGGCGCAGAATCCAAATTTGACCTTAAAAAAAATCCAGCACGTCCTATTTTTTTAAATTTTAGTACATGCAATTATGCCAATTTAAAAATAATTTATAAAACAAAATATTGTGTATTTTTTTTTGTTTTTTTAATGGTTCTACATCATAAAAATGTTACTTTATTACACAAGAACCATATTACGTAACATTTTTTTAGTTAATTTTTGACCCCCTAGTAATGATTTTTGACAATTTTTAGCATGAGTACGTGGCGATAAGCTTGTCCCCTTATGCACTATTCTCCTTACCCTCCACCCCTACTTAGTTGTGTCACATTATCCATTTTTTTTTTCATAATATCCCTATTTATTCTACCTATGAATTTAAAGTTTCCATGTTTTAAGTTAGGTATTTTTTAACTAATATTAAGTCGCCGAATCTAAATTTGACCTTAGAATATTTTTATCTCCCATGATTTTAGAACAAAAGAGGGATAAAATAATGATTTTTTAACATTTTTATCTCATTTTTCTCAGAAAACTTAGGTAATAGAAATATTCTAAGGCCATATTGGGTTTCAGCGACCCAAAATTAGTTAAAAAACATATAACTGCAATCAGGACAAGAAAGCGTGTTGCCTAGTGTCATTTTTAAACATCAAAAAAAATTTTTTACTAAACTTCGTAACATTTATAATCTATTTATTACATGTGCGCCATCTTTTGTCTACATCTAGCTATATTCCTTTTGCGAATAAAGTCTAAAACTGTTTTCTTAATCAGCGTGCAGAGTTGACTCTTGGTACTGAAGAGGGCCAGCAGCCCTCAGTCAGACTGTCAGTCTACCAATATCACTCTGTACGATGATTAGAAAATAGATTGATGGAATAATAAATTAATAGTTTTATAATTTTGTTTAAAATTAAAAATTTCTGTTCTTGATAAAAAAATAATGCCAAGATAAAAAGAATTTTCCATTTACTCATTAGAATTTAATAAATTACTTGTATTATCCATGAATTAAACGGACTTTACGGGTAGTAATTTTTTATTTATTTTGAATTGTCAATAACTAGAATAAATTATTCAAATTACAAGTGATTTTTTATCACAATGTTATCGAAAAAGAAAAACACAACTTTAATCATATCCTACAGGAATTGAACCCTGGACGATTTATCCAAATTAATACCGGTACGATTTATGAAACTTTTTGTTTTTTGAATAAACTATTTTGAATAAAATTAAAAAATATAATGTATAAACTAAAAAATATGTATATGTTTCGTTTATATGCTACTGATATCAATTAATGTAATTACACATAAAACAATTTGGTAACTGTACTCACTGAAGAGAAATATCCTTAGAAAATCTTGTAGATACATACATCAGTTTAAGCATTTTTTTTGACCGACTTTATCTATACCTAGAGGTTAATTTACAAAGAACAAATTGTGCATCAGGGTTTACCTCCAAGCTAGCTATTATTGAAAGTCATAATTAGTCTCAAAAATCTTTTCGAAGTTGGAGAAAGTAAAAAAGTACAATTTGCGGACCAGTACGATATAGGCTACCTTCCCCTAAAAGCTCAATTTTAATTTTGTTTTAATTTTATATTTATAATAAATTATTTACTTTGTATAAAATAATATATAAATTTGTTTGATATTTTTTGTCAAAACAAGCTGTTAAATAAACTTATATTTTTTGTTGATATATGTCAAATTAAAAATGAATTTATTCTATCATAAAAACAATAAAAGCTTTTGCGGATAATGACTTCTATTTTAAAATTTAACGATGTTGGCTTTTCTATGATATATAGATTTGGTAAGTATTTTATTTCTTATACGAAAGCTTTTGTTTTAACTTAATGGATCTCTAGCCAATTAAAAAGAGTACTTCTTATTTGTTTTCTGTCTGGCTAGCCTGAATTTTGTATGCTCTCTTTTTATTTAAATTTAGAAGGAGAAATAGTAATTATTCATTTTTTTACTAACACTAGAATATGATATCTCTATCTGGTATAGTAGAGATAAAAATATATTACAGTGACCCCGAATTTTCGTGAAAAAATCGTCAATCGTCAATCCGATTTTTCCTTTAGCTTATTTCGATTTTTTAAAAGGTTTGCCCCAATCACTTTTTTTTCTTTTGAGAAGAGTATGTTTAAATACACACTGATAAAAAGGTACTGAAAATTACAATATTGGTTCTGTGAAAAATACCCAACTTATTTTGAATTTTTACAGATTTGTTATTTTTACCTTTTTTTTGGAATTTAACACAAAAACTGTGATATCACTAATTAATTTTGTAATTTTTAAATATCAATCTTGTAATTTCAAAATGTATTTTTCTAATTTAAAATCACAAATTATGTTTTGTAAAAGTATAACGCAATTTGACAATATTACTACGGAATTTTGTGATTTTACCAAATTTATTTCGGAATCTAATATCCCACCACTCTGAGCATGCGCGGCAAGTGCTCTTCCGTCACTAATTTAATCGACTATCAAATAACATTTAGGCAGGTACACATCGCGACGCTCTACTATTTTTGAGTGTTATAACTTGTTTAATCATGAAAATTATGTGCAGTGAATTGTCGTAAAGGTAATTTTATGTTATATATAAGATAATATCTGTATAGGTGTTAGTATTTACGTATAGTCATTAAGAAAAAAACATTTTGTTTTATATATTATAGATAATTCTTTTATCTTTTTACAATACTACACTCTAAAAATTGTTTTGTGAAATTACTAACAATATCGTTGGTTATTTAATGCCACCGATTTTGCTAGTAATATTACATATCAACTTTGTAATTTAACTAAACTGCGTTGTAATTTTGTAAATTGATAAAAATTATTTTTTTGTAATTTCACAACATTTGTCTGTGATATTACATAATAATTTGTGAAATTATTTCGCATTTTTACAATAATACAACACGTCTTTGTAATTTTAAATGTTTTTTTGTGAAAAGCTAAAACATTTGTATTTTTTTTGTAAAATGTTTAAGTATTTTCGCAAAATTTAGTAAATCCACAATAATATTGCGTTTTTATTAAACTAACTTTTGATTTTACAATCTAAAAATCGCTGCAATAATGTTAGTATTTTTTTTGTAAAATACCAACGTTTTTTTCAGTGTAGGTATAACTCATTATCATACCCCGGATATTTGGTATTGATTACGAGGGTCGCGCAAATGTTACTTATAAAAAAAGTTTTTAAAGATTAATGGCACACTTCCTTAACCATTCCGCAATAGTTATTATTCATGGTGTAACTTGACGACTATGTTAAAGAGGTTTATTAATATTGACACGGGGAAATAACTATACTTTTAGTATTACAAAAGATTTATAACTATATAAATATCAAAGGTAAAACACCAAAAAACTATATTATGTATATTGTACAAAATATTTACATGTAAGTGTTCTAAAACACATATTTTTAAACATAATTAATATTATTGTTGAAAATAAAAATATATCATCAAGATTTTCCCCATGTTTTCGGCTATTAAGCTTCGTCTTGTTTTACCAAAAGTATATTTATAATCTGAAAATAGACGTTCTATGTCTACCGAAGTACATAAGCAGAGCATAATTAAAGAATGTATGATTTTTAATGCATTTATTAGTATTTAGATTTGGTTTAGAAGAGTAAACTTCTTTGCCATTAAAAAGGTTACTATTGAACATTGTGGAAAATTCGGAATAACATAACATGCGCAATCTTTAAACCAGAAACATTTTTGTTTTCATCTATGCTAAAAATATTTATGTCTTGTACCAAAATTTTGGAATTTGGGCTTGCTTGGCAACTTTACAACTTCCAATTTTCTATAAACCCTGAGGATTTTTAATTTTCATCGACGGAATGTTACAACTGGCTTACTAAATCAAAATAAAACATTTTTGTATGCCATTATTTTGATGATAAGTGCTTTGAAACATTACATTTCTAAGATAAGCCTATATCTTTTTCGCACGTTTAACAATAAAGTACCTCACTATTAAACTGCAGCTCGGGAAAAACTTATTTATAATAAATTACAAATTTGTGTCATTATACTCAGTAAGTGTCAGCCATGTCAGAATGTTCATAAAAAATTAAACTTCCGCGCGCCCCTCGTAATCAATACCAAATATCCGGGTACTACTCATTATAGCCTAAAGCTTAAATATTGTGCTTACTTTTTAATAAAAAAAAATTATCAATGATATACGTATTTGGTGCAAAATTGATTTGGCCCATCCGTTTAGTAAGTTAAGCATTTAATATATAAATATAAAATAACTTCGACTTTTTGCGTTTATTAAAAGTTTAATAAAAAAATAGTTTTTTGTTTTATTTAAAATATTATATATTATACATTATTCAATTTTAAATGCAACAATTGGCACATTTGATGCAACTGTGTTACAACTTAAAAAAAAGTACAGTAATAATGGTATTTAATATACCTTCTTACTGTGCTGACAACTGAAAAAAAAAAATAGAAAGTTTTTGAGTTGTGAAATTGGCTTAGTTTACATCATAGTTACTATATTTTAAGTCCAGGTACTTTTTTTCTACCTATCTCTGTTTACAGGATTTTCTAAACCGAGATAGGTAGATAAAAAGTACTTGGACCTAAAATATAGTATCTATGGTGTAAACTAAGCCATTATTGCACCAAACGAGCGCGTTGTAAATTTACAAGGTATATTCACTAGTGAATTTTACAAAATTTGTATCTAGTTTTTAAGGAATATACATTATAATATTACATTTTAAAAAACTACAAATTTAATTTTTATTCCTGAAATTTACAATATAGATTATGTAAAATTCAACTAATTGTTGTAAATGTTTTGTAATTATAAAAAATCCAATTTTTATTCTGAAAATTTACAATTTACAATTTGTAAAATTTAGATATCTATTATTTAAATAAATAAACAGTATATATTATGTAAATTGCTTTTCACAACTTTGTCGTAATTTTCCCGAACATGTTATGGCCACAAAATACCCACGATACCTTTGGGAATTTTTCCAATTCGTTTTTACAGTGCACTCCCATTTTTTACCTTCGCGCGTAAAATGGACTTTTATTATCAGTTTCACTTTTAGCAACCTTAAAAATATACCAATTTTCACGAAAACTACCCCCATCCCTCAGGGGGTGGATTTAGAATTTTTTTATTATCACATTCACTTTTAGCAACCTCAAAAACCCCAATATACCAATTTTCACGAAAACTACCCCCACCCCTCAGGGGGTGAAATTAGAAAAAAAATATTATCAGATTCATATTAGTCAACCCCAAAAACCACTATATATCAATTTTAACGAAAATATTGAAAATATTTCTTAGGGGGTGGAGAATTTTTTTATTATCAGATTCTCTTTCAGCAACCTTAAAAACCCCAATATACCAATTTTCACAAAAACTATCCCCATACCTCAGGGGGTGAAAAAGTACGTGAAAATGACATACAAAAATGGGCCTTATTAGGATTAATTCACGTGCAAAACCTCTTTAGTATATCTCAAAGGGTTCCTGAGTTATTAAATAAAAACCGATTTTTTTAGCCACTATCAAAGGGGCGTAGCTCCCTTATGACGCATTTTTAGACATATGTTTATAGGAACTTTTTGTCATATTTTATCATGTAGAATTACCTGTTAAAATTTCCTACGCTATTTCAAATACACCCTGTATAGCAATTTTAAAATTTTTGTAAAAAAAATGCCGCGCCCCAATGTTCACCAAAAACAATCCCGAGCTAGAACATGCCTGTATGCAAAATTTTAAGTCTCTAGCTCAAAGCGTTTTTAAGTTATCGTACCCAAAAGATTTCCTGGACAGACCGATCGACTGACAATTGCTTTCCCATTTTGAACATTTTCAAAATTTCGGAAAGCCTTTGTTCGTGCAAAAATTTCAAAATGAAAGTGAATCTGATTATAAAAAAATTCTAACTCCACCCCCAAATGGGCGGGTGGTAGTTCTCGTCAAAATGGGGGGTTTCAGATTGCTGAAACTGAATCTGATAATAAAAAAATTCTTACTCCACCCCTGAGGACCAAGGGGGTAGTTTTCTTGAAAATTTATATATTGAGGTTTTTCAGTCGCTAAAACTGAATCTTATAATAACATTTTTCTAATTTCACCCCCTGAATGGGGGTAGTTTTTTAGAAAATTGGTATATTGGGGCTGCTGAAAGAGATCTGATAATAAAAAACTTCTAACTCCAACCCCTGAGAGGCGGGGGTAGTTTTCGAGAAAATTGGTGTATTGGGGTTTTTGAGGTAGCTGAAAGTGAATCTGATAATAAAAAATAATCTAACTCCACCACGTAAGGGGCGGGGGGTAGTTTTCGTGAAAATTGGTATATTTTTAAGGTTGCCAAAAGTGAATCTGATAATAAAAAATCCATTTCACGCGCGGAGGTGAAAAATAGAGCACTTTTACAGGGCAGTGTATTTTCATAAAACACATTTGTATTTTTTTATCTGGGACGCTTTTTGGCGAATTTCGAAAATTTAAAACTACTTACTACTCTTGTATTTTGTTCGGGACCGCTTTAAATTTTGGATATAAAAATCCAAGAAAGTAAATTTTTTTATACACCTACAACCGACACCTAATAAACAGTCATCGGCGAATTCCCAGTGCTCGCATAGACGCCGTGTCGATTTTAGCGTTGACTTGATGTTTTAAATATTTACATTTTTATTTTCTTCGAAAAACACCGATATATATACATATTTATAGTTGTATAGTGAATATTGTTGTGTGTAACAAATTAGTCGTCAAATGTTTCGATTTAGTGACCTTTATAAAAATTTCTGTGTTTATTTTCAACATTGATGAGTTATAACTGAGTTTATTCCGATTACTGCTAATAAAAGATATCTTTTTATTGATGTACTGTTTTTTACCAGATAGATAAATTCTATTCGTTTATTTTTCTCATCATCAAACTTGGAATAGAAGTCAAATACTCGTACTACATTAATACGTCTCAAGCATAATTTTTTGCCGTTAGAAAGGAATTGGAAAAGTGGCCTAGACTTCTTTATTTTTTACCAACCTTTTTTCCTACTTAAACCTTAAATCCTATACCTACAATCATAGCTAAAATCTCCTAATGTTATGATACTTTCAAGAGAAAATACAGACTACATTACTGTAAGACCCTAGCACATTTTATAACTGACATGTCTGTATGCATATTAAAAATCCTGTGGAAAATTTCAATGGTTTAGAATTATTAGTAAAAAAATCCTCCGCATGAATTCTTTTTAAGATAATAGATATGTATTTGTTGACAGTTCCTAATAACCATAATTATTGCATTGATTTTCAAATAAAATTTTACATCCAGGATGGTTCTCACTTTGTTTTTTTTTGGGATGCCCCTTTTGGTTCCAAAGTGTCTAAAAATGGTTTGTACCAAATTTCAGTTCAATAACTAACGTTAACACGTGCCGTAACGAGCCTTAAAAAAAGCAACAAAAAATGCAAAAAACAAAAAATAATTTTTTATTTAGGTAAAAATCAAAAAATTTTTAGATAATTTGTTTTTTTATTTAAGAAAAAATCAAAAAATTTTGATACAATTTGTTTTTTTTTTTTTTAATTTTTTTTTATGAAAAACACATTGTTTTCTTTGCATTTTTTTAACGAAAGTACCATTTTTCTTTACACCATTAAAAATATTATTGTGCTACCTACTTGGACCATTTTCAGGGATCGATGCAGCAGTGCTATATTACAGCACGTGTAAACGTTCAGCTATCGACCTGAAAAACACAACTTTTAGACAAGCTGGAACAAATTCATGGGTGTTCCTAAACATCAATATTTTAAGGACCACCTTAATGTTAGTATATTACATAACAACCATAAAACAATAGTATATTACGCACCGAGTACGCTAACCTAGTTTATAGTGCACGAGCGTGCGTGTTTTTTAAACATTTTTGCTGTAACTATTTGTTTTTGAGATATAGGGATTTAAATATATTGCCCGTCTGGAAAGGGCAGTTATGTCAGGTCATGTATTTTGTTTCATAAATAACTCTTTATATTATAACCTAAAAATTTACACGGTAAAGACGTATATTGAAATTCTTTTTTTACAATATAGTTAGGCAGCTTACTGAAAAAACGTGGACACGCCGGACAAAAGCACCATTTTTTTTATAAACTTCCTATAACGTAAGCTTTGAATTTTGAGTAGGATCCACTTCACTCCACCACCCACATGGCAGAGCCATCTTGAAAAATATAGTTTAAATAATGGGTCAGTTTCTAGAATTTCATAGAGGAAAAATAGATTTGACTGTAAGTTATATCATAGATAGTATTATCCTCCGGGACAATAAGTCGAGATATAAATTTTTAAATCCTGATAGTTTCAGAGCTAAAAGGACTAAAAGGTCGCTGCATGAAAATTTTGTTATTTCGGCCATCTATACAAACCTTCCTAACTTTTTTGGTTCTTCACCGATTTTAACCGTCAAGGCTTTGTTTAAATTTTTAGAAAACAACCTTTTTAAAAATGTTAACATATTTGATATTATTTGTTCTTTTGAAAATTCCTTGAAAATACCTCTAAAACTAGATAAAAATCGCAAAAAGTGAATTTTTAGTCCACCGTATTTTTTTTCCTTTATTATATTTTATTTCTTTTCTTATTTTTATAAACCATTTATATGTATGATACTACTTTATTATAAATATTATTAAAAAAAATCTGATAGAAGAAAACCCTAGGAGAAATATTAAAAAAGTTGAAAAAAATTAAAAAATTGACATTTTCAATGCCATTTTGCATTGACTTTTTTTTTTCAATTTTCAAAAGGACATATTCCTAAGAATATATCCAAAAATTTTATATGTATTTTTTTCATTTTGAAACTACAGTCAATTGGATATATCAATAAATAACGTTAAATATGTTAACATTTTTAAAAGGAGTGTCTTCTAGAGATTTAATTAAAACCTTGACGGTTAAAATCGGTGAAGAACCAAAAAGTTAGGAAGGTTTGTTTAGATGGCCGAAAACAGCAACATTTTCATGCAGCGACCTCCTTGATCAGCTCTTGCTCTAAAACTAGCAAGATTTAAAAACTTTTATATCCCGACTTATTGTCCCAGAGGATGATATTATCTATGATATAACTTACAGCCAAATCTATTTTTCCCCTACGAAATTCTAGAAACTGACCAAAAATTAAACCTATATTTTTCAAGATGGCTGCCATGTGGGTGGTGGGTTGAAGTGGACCCTACCCAAAATTAAAAGCTTACCATATAGGAAGTTTGTAAAAAAATGGTGCTTTTGTCCAGCATTTAAACATCTACTCAAAATTAAATGTTAAGCTTCCTAACTAATAGACTACAATCTTGATTTTAATTGTACATTGGGGAGCATTTTTCAGATAAAAAGAAAAGCTATATTATTTACATAAAAAAGCTTTCAGACAAACATTTTCTTTAATTTAAAAATGTATATACGTATGCTTTTATTATACATCGTCGTGAACGTACCACGCAACTTAAATTGTTAAAAAATAATTTAAGGAAAATAATTTAAGTATAAATGAAAAAAAAAATATTTTATCCAGTACATACAGATAATGAGACAATTACCAGCTTTATTTTAAATAGATAAACTCAATAATAACCCCCGCGTGGCTTTTACTTTATTGAGTGGATAATTATTTATTTTACACACTCAACTGTCACTTGACAAATTATTTTCTTGTAAATATCATTAAAATTTTTAATAAAAATATGAATTTCTAAGCTATTTATTGGATAAAACCTTGTATGGCACTCATGGGTAAACCGATATTGCCCTCTCGAAAATTAATCTGCTTGACTGACGCCTCGCAGGCTAATTTTCTCATGGGCAATATCTTACTTTACCCACTAGTACCATAAATAACTATTTTCACCTGGGCCGTAAAGTAAAATAATTATCACTTCTTGATTTATTTAAATTTGAACTCTGAAAGAATATAAACAGATAACAAACATTGAAAGTTTTGACTTCTTTATTTGAATTGACATTGTATATGCGCAAAAAGGTTTTGTGATAACGACAATAGAAAGTAGATAATAGAGATATTCCTGGTAATGAGAAAGGCGATGAGTATGCTAGAAAAGTCTCATCCAGTTTTAGTAGGTATTGGACTTGAGCCATCCCTTGCACTTTCTAACTGCCTTTTGAAATGGTCTTGGCATAATCGAAAACTATAACAATAATAATGCTACAATGTTTCAATACTTACAGAAACATTTTTTCAGTCAAAATTACTGTTACTCCAGCGGAATAAAATGATATATTATTCCATCAATCTATTTTCTAATGATTTTTTAAATAGGTAGGTATTTTAAAGTTAAAAATACTGCTGCTAACAAAATATTACTTTCCCCTATAGGCCAAGTTTCACTAAAATCAAAAACGAAAAAAAAATAAAAAAAAATTAAAAAAAATATCAAAAAAGTTCATTTTTTCAAAAATTAAATTAAAAAAAATTTCTTTGAGAAACTAGTTTTTACCCCATTTTTTGCGGTAAATGGCTGAAACCGTTACGAAAAAAGAGTTACGAAAAAGTGTCCCAAAATATGTGACGCTCGCATTGAGTTCTCGGCTGGGATCCCGACAAAAATCGTGACAATTGTGACAAAATCGTGAGAAATCGCGAGGAAAATCTCGTGAGAAATCGTGAGGAAAATCGCAACAAAGATCGTTACAATTGTGACAAAATCGTGAGAAATTTTGAGGAAAATCCCAACAATAATCATGACAATTGTGACAAAATCGTGAGAAATCGTGAGTAAAATCCCACCAAAAATAGTGACAATTGTGAGAAAATCGTGAGGAAATTCCCTACAAAAATATTTACAGTAGTGACAAAAATTCATGGGTTTCGAGCCATAAGACATTTCCAATGCAAAAAAAATCTAACTCCACCCCCTGAGGGGCGGGGGGTAGTTTTAGTAAAAAATTTTGTATTGGGGTTTTTGCGGTCGCTGAAAGTGAATCTGAAAATAAATAAAATTTAAAGTTCTCGGCTGGGATCATTGAGTTCTCGGCTGGGATCATTCTTAATACGTTCTACTGTACAAGTAAAGCAAAACCATGATAACATTAATATGTGGCGCTTACGATATCAACAAAGTTCTCTGCTGGGATCATTGAGTTCTCGGATGGGAACATTGTTGTTATATGACGCAAAAGTGTGCCAAAATTATGTAATGATCCCAGCCGAGTACTTAAAATTTATGTGACTCTTACGAAATTAAGAAATATACAAGTAAAGAAAACCGTATCTCGTAACTGGAGGCTTAAAACAAATTAGTGTTATCACGGTTTTGCTTTACTTGTACAATAGAACGTATCCTATATTATAATGCATATTTTTTTACTGTGTTCTTAAAAGCAAGATTCAAACCAATTTATAAAATATTTAATTTTCCTGTTTATGGCACAGAAGCTCGGGACTATGATTACCACCTGACGATTTTTTTTTAAACCTGAAGGGAAAAACGCATTAGGAGCTTTCTTCGCTATCAACACAGCTCCGGACTTTAATCTCTCCGATTTTGCTCAAATTTGGTACATCCTTATCAAATAGGGTCTAGATTACTAGATCGAAAGAATTTTGCACTAGTAAACGCTCTAAAACGACTATTTTTGGAGATATTAGGGTGGCTCATTTTTGACGTTTTTTTAAATTCCAAAAACATGATTTACATAAATCTAAATATCAGGACTTTGTGTAAAAGATAAAAAGATATTTTTGCCATATATCAAAAGAATATTAAAATTCAGTCTCAACCAAGACAAATTTATCACCAATTGATAAAAAATTAAAATTAAAATCAAATTTCGCTCCTTAGATTTGCAAATCTAAGGAGCGAATATCTCAAAGGAGGGGGCCCGAAAATTTAATATGAACTTTTTACTTAATTTTAATGGGTATGAAGGAACATTTATAAAATAATTTATAAATAATTTATAGCAAAATATTTTTTAAGGTCCTCCTGCCTTTGGATTAAAAAAGTACCGTTTTTTTTTGCAAACGCTTCATTTTATCAAATTTTGCGTAGAGTACTTTTTAATCAAAATTGCTCACAGAATGTAAAAAAATAATCAAAAGTCTAAAATTTGTAACCCTAAAAAACTTTTTGGTTGTGGAACCTTAACGGAAGTCCGCCCCTGACTTCTGTTAAAATGATTCAATGCGCATGTTCTTAAACAATCCTAAAAAAAATATTAAAATATATTAAAAAGTAAAAAAATTACCAAAAAAAAATATTTTTCTACTTCATCTTGTTGGCAAATATCTCACAGTAGGGAGTAGCCAAAAAATTTAAAAGATTTTGGAAACATTCTGGGACAAAATTTAATACATTTGGGGGGTTATTTTGTGGAGTGGGGGTTGGAGAGAGCTTTGTTAAATTGTTGCAACATTTTTGCACATACATATTAAGTATAAAAGTAATAAATTCAAGCCCTATGATAAAAAATAAATAGTTTCTGAAGCCTAAACAAATTTTCGGTATTGGCTATTGGACCTATATCGGACATTTTTTGCTATAATTTCTACAATGTCAAATACTTTTTCTAATATTTTATAGGCATACTCCACCACTATATATGAGTTTACTGACAAAAAATTAAAAACATCGAAGGGGTGTATTTTGGGGATAGCAGAAAAAGTTGAAACTAGTAGGCTGCCATATTGAAATGAAACTGGTGGTAAATTTTTTCTTAGCTAAGACTCTTTGATGAAGTTTAATATTCTTTTGATATCTGGCAAAAATATATTTTTACCTTTTACACAGGTGTGTGATACTTAGATTTATGTAAATCATGTTTTTGGAATTTAAAAAACGTCAAAAATGAGCCACCCTAATATCTCCAAAACAAGTCGTTTTCTAGCAAAATTCTTTCGATCTAGTAATCTAGACCCTATTTGATGTGGATGTGCCAAAGAGCAAAATCGGAGAGATGAAGGTCCGAAGCCGTTTGATCTGACGAAGGAAACTCCATTAGTAAAAACAAAACAATAATATATATTATCAGAATATTTTCTTTAAAACCACTTTTTTAAAGTAATAACACTAGGCAACACGGTTTCTTGCCCCGATTGGAGTCATATGTTTTTTAACTAATTTTGGGTCGCTGAAACCGAATCTGGCCTCAGAATATTTCTATTACCTAAGTTTTCTGACAAAAATAAGATAAAAATGTTAAAAAATCATTATTTTATCCCTCTTTTGTTCTAAAATCATGGGTGACAAAAATATTCCAAGGACAAATTTGGATTCGGCGACTCAATATTAGTTAAAAAATACCCAACTTAAAACATGGAAACTTTAAATTCATAGGTAGAATAAATAGGGATATTATGAAAAATAAATATTAAAAAAAAAATGGATAATGTGACAAAACTAAGTAGGGGTGGAGGGTAAGAAGAAGGGTGCATAAAGGGACAAGCTTATCGCCACGTACTCATGCTAAAAATTGTCAAAAATCATTACTAGGGGGTCAAAAATGAACTAAAAAAATTTTACGTATTATGGTTCTTATGTAATAAAGTAACATTTTTATGATGTAGAACCATTAAAAAAACAAAAAAAAAATACACAATATTTTGTTTTATAAATTATTTTTAAATTGGCATAATTGCATGTACTAAAATTTAAAAAATAGGACGTGCTGAATTTTTTTTAAGGACAAATTTGGATTCTGCGCCTTTAAATTGATAAGAAAAATATATTTTTTGGGCTCGGGAAAAAAGTTTACACTGTGTACTTTAATTTTATATCTTTTTAATTTATTTACTTTTTAGGAACAAACTAAGCAAAATAAAAAAATATTTGTATTAACATTTTTGTAGAGAATTTTATAATCTACAAATTAAGTTCTATAAAGTTTTTAAAAAAATTTGATAGTTTTGCCACAAATGAGCAATTAAGTAAACTCTGCACTTTCATTCTAACCTTTTTATTTCTTTTTCGCGTACTTACTCTGACAGTAGGTTCTTGAGATATAGATTTTTGAATTCCTCATATTTTTTTTAATATACACTAAAAGTTTTTGAAAAAAAACGTCATTATTACCTGAACTTATATCTCAAAAATTTTAAGTGCTGGAATTTTTCAAAGGTCAGATTCGGATTCTACGCCCTCGAATTAGTAAGAAAAATTTACTTTCCGATTGGGGCAAAAAAAAGTTGCGATTTGTTGCCTAGTGTAATTCAAATAAACAGTACGCCAATACCGTTTTTTAAAAATTTTTAAACAAAAATGCAGCAAGTTTTACAGAAAAAAAATCCGATATTATCTCAAAAGGTGATCTTAAAAATCAATATTTTAGATAGCTGTTACTATAAACGGTAAAAAAGAATGTAAAATAATGTTAAAATACCTTGGTAGTTATATTAAGTAACTTTACTATACTTACTTAACTATGTTTAATTCATGAATTTGTGAAAATGTGTGTAAATAAATTTAATTTTTGTAAAATAATTTAAAAATGGGTAAAATTTTATAAAGCGCTTTAAAAACTAAAATTACACAATATTTCAACAAAAATCTAAAATGGTATGTTACATATTGAACCTACGGAAAAATTCTTGAACGGTCTATGGCAAAAAAGTCCAAACCAATGTATTTTTTGTACAGTGAATTTTTCTGTTTTAGTAATTTAAAAAGTTTTAGATAAGATTATTTTGTAATTACAGTCTGACTTTTAATATATACGAGACAATATAAAAGGAAGTTACATTTTAAAAGTTGTAATAAAACATAATACATAATATAGAAATACGGAAACAAAAAGCAGCCTGGGATTCGCTAAATAACTTTATAGCCTTCCTATTTCATGAATTTTTTATTGTGTGTATCCTTCCCTTTTTTATGACTCGTTTCCGCCTTTTTCTCCCCCAATTCAATTGATAATACTTTTGGGAGTTGTAAAGCATCTAACAGGTATTATTATACTATTCACAGCGTCTGCGCTAGAATGGTATTATACGGTAGTTACGAATATTCCAAAATAGCCAAAAAACGTCCCAGACTAAAATTCTATGTCCATATGGGGAAAAGATCCATATTGTTTTTGTTTTAATCCTCCCAAAAACAAAAAAAGTTATGGGGGGTTAAACTTTTAAAAAATCGAAAAAAGAAAATTCCGATTAACGTAACTTTTACAGGAAAAATTTCTTTTATTATTATTATTACTAATTCTACCAATCTTGAAAAGGTCCCCCCCAAAAATAAAGAGTTATGGGGGGTTAAACTTAAAAAAAAAAATGAAGAATCTTTTAATTAAGTAAAATTTTTTTTTTCAATTTTTTTTGTGTTTCACAAAGAAAAAAAAAGTCTAAAAAAAAACAAATTTAAAAAAGTGTTAATTTTTTTGTTTTTTTTTTGAAATTTATTTTTCAAAAATTCTTCGTTTTTCGCAAAAATAAAATAATAAAATTAGTTTGAAATTTTTTTTGAAAAATATTCTTTTCAAACGAAATGCAATTTACTGTGAATAGTATATAATGGAATGCGTAGCATTACATATCTTCACGACTTGTTTATTCTAATAATCAAATAGATCTAAAAATGCGGTTATGACATCTAAATGCCATAGATAAATTTATTTTTGGACACCCGATACTAAAAAGTAGATTTGACGCCCTAATTAGCGGGAATATACCAGTTGTTTTTCTCTCTAGGGAATAAAAATCATGACAACTATGAGCGAAAAAAAAATACATAATATTATATTCCAGTAGACTACCTTTATATTTTTAATTTTTGTTTAACCATATTTGATAATGTCCCATTTGTTATCATATATGGGATTCCATTTGTTATCACATATGGGACTCCATTTGTTATCATATATGATACAAATAAAACTGCCTCGGCAGGTTTTATATCTATACTTTTCATTGGGTTTTCTGTACCTGTACATGTTTCTTTAATAGATCTGGTTTTGTATTTTCCTCATTAAAATTCATTTAGTCTACGCTTTATTTTAAAATGTAGGACATGTTGAAAAGACAACGTCAACACAAATAATCTGACATTTTTACAATTCAATCGATCTTGATTAAATTTCGAAAATTGCGCATCTGATATTAAAATATTAAACCCATGATTTTAAATTTAAAATGTAAGTACTTGAAAACCAAATAAGAGTTTCGGTCATGCAAAATGAAGTAAATGCAGGAATAAATAGTTTGTTTTAGTCCCTACTAGGAACTAAGACTCTAATATCTAATATCTAGACCTTTACTAGGAACCTCCTAGCTACACTGACTCGGGAATATTTATGCTGTGGCATTAAAATAGTCCGTTTAGTCCATTGGCATAATACTGCCATACTAAAGAGGAACGCGGCATGTACACCTGACAAACGACGATTTTCGAGCTTAGTATTATTTTACTACGGAGAATAATGGTATGTACCAATCCTAAGGAAAACTGCGGTAAGTGCATCGAAGATGTTACTTGCCGCGTTCTTTATATTATCCCATTGGGCTAATACTACTGTTAATAGAAACTACTCTGTTCGAATATAAAATAGATCTGTTGATACAATTTTCCACGATATTTAAAAGAAAAAATTTTATTTGAGGTTAATCTGGTCACCATCTTGATTTTTGAAAACAAGTGAAATATACTTTTTCCAAAGCTCTTTACAATGTTGTTAACACAAAAACAATAGGTTAATTAGAAACAAAATTATATGTTTTTTAAATATTTTGCAGGATGTTTGGAAAAAGTCGAAAAACGCAGCCTAATATCTCAAAGAAATTTTTTTTCGGAAAAATCAGTTTGCATTTGTTAAACGAAACTATTTTAGGCACGTATGCAAAATTTGAGCAAAATCGGAGAGGTGAAGTCGAACATCTGTCCTATTTGAATAAGAATTACCCCTAAATTTTGCTAATTACGCGATTTTGGCCATTTTTGGTATTAAATTTAAAGAAAATTTTGTCTTCTAAAAAATCGAGAGTAACTTGTTTTGCGAAAAACTGAAAAAAGTGCGAATTTTCGGCACTTTTTCCAAGATGTCGGAGGGAGCACAGGGTGTGACGAAAACTTCGATTTTTCACTACCTTACCGACTTAAACAACATACAAAAAAATTTAGAACTATCGGACCTTTCTTAGGGTATTATCAATCTATTCACTGGACTATAAATAACAATTATAATTATATAATTATTGATTTAATATAATTATAAAAATGACTAGATTTGTATGATTGTTAGGCATAATGTAGGAAAAGGCAAAAAACAGAAAATTAATTTTAAATTATAGCGATTAGAATTTTTTCGGACAGACCGAAATAGTATATTCTATAACTAGTATGGAATAGACAATATTCCGAGCGGAAAGTTTGTCATACGGCGAGTATGACGGTCAAGCGAGCCCGGAATGACTATTCCATACGTGTTGTAGACTATACTTTTTCTTCGACTGCAAATATGAAACACTGTATGGCTTTAAATTGCGGACAAGGTTAAAAACAATGTTTTTTGTGACTCGACATTGTAAATGAAACAAAACACATATTTTTAAATAAAGCAATTAATGGTATTTAATAATTTTATCAAATTAGTACTTAAAAAAGTTTCTACTTAATTTTAGCACATATTTACAAATGATAATGCAAAAATTGAAGGTTATGTCAGATTATTGTGATAGATGTGAGGTTTAAATATTTAACAATAGATGGAGCAGTTTTAATTTTTTGAACTAAATTGATAAAAAACTGGTCAAATATTAAAAAAAAAACTAATAAACTTTATGTTATTTTAAAGCAAAACTATAAATTGCGTTAAATTATTCAATATTTCATGGTAAAATATATATATTTTTGCTAATTTTGATACAGTTTTCTTTACTTTTATAAAAAAGAGATGGCACTACATGTGCTCATTCTAACACTTGATACGGAATATTCATACCGTATCTAGAGCTAGAATGGATTCATTCTGTGTTTGAAAAGTGTGCGTATTTGCTTATATTCTAAAGCAGTCGTAGAAAAAATTAATTTTAAATTACAGTGGTTAGAATTTTTTCGGACAGACCGAACAAATATTTTTATTCGATTGTATCTAAAAGCGCAAATTTTTGTAGCGAGAAATTGGATTTTTCGTTAGTGCAACAAGTAAAATAGTCCACTCTGATTGGTTTATTAAAATTGAAACTGATGACACTTTTCGTTTTTCAAAAAAAAATATATTGAAAAAAAAAACTAACACGGTTTATATGAACTTAGGGGAAAATATTATTTTGTTGGCAGCAGTATTTTTTTTATATAAAAGCAGGATAAGAAAATTGTAAGACCCAGGCCCGTACTACACAAACAAAAATATATTTTTTATTTATTTTTTAACCAAAATGCTTTTATGGCGTCATAATTAAGTGAAAAGATAATTAGGTGAGTAATGTAAATAAAACTGAATCCAATATTAAAAATTAAAATAAAAAAAATTAAAATGGAGGATCCCATATGGCGGCGAAATTTGGTAAATTTTAATGGACTTAGATAAAAATTGTTATCTAGTGTTTTTAAGAATACTAACACCGAATCAATTGTTGAAAATGAAAAGTACGGGCCGGGTCTCACGACTCCCGGCCCTGAATGTAAGACTTTCTTTGGTATAGTTCTAAGATACTTACATGAAAACAACCTGAAATCCGCTTGAAGTTTTCAAGAATAAGAACTGATAAAAATTTAATATATTATGCTCACTTGAACACATATGTGTCTGAAACTCACCTATGTGTGAAATTGTATCGAAGTTGGTTTCAAATATTACTTACAGTGAAAGATCGAAAATGAACTTTTATATCTATAACAGTCAGTGGCGGTCATAAATTCCAAGTGTGAATATATATTTCGATTATAAGTAAGGCCCGTACGTAGACCAGCAATGAGCACCTTTATAATACTCTCTCTCTCCCTCTCCCTCTCCCTCTCCCTCTCCCTCTCCCTCTCCCTCTCCCTCTCCCTCTCCCTCTCCCTCTCCCTCTCCCTCTCCCTCTCCCTCTCCCTCTCCCTCTCCCTCTCCCTCTCCCTCTCCCTCTCCCTCTCCCTCTCCCTCTCCCTCTCCCTCTCCCTCTCCCTCTCCCTCTCCCTCTCCCTCTCCCTCTCCCTCTCCCTCTCCCTCTCCCTCTCCCTCTCCCTCTCCCTCTCCCTCTCCCTCTCCCTCTCCCTCTCCCTCTCCCTCTCCCTCTCCCTCTCCCTCTCCCTCTCCCTCTCCCTCTCCCTCTCCCTCTCCCTCTCTGTAATTATAAGGTGCCCAGTGCGCAAGTGCTAATCGGATATATATCGCGACTTGTAGCAATTTCCACGCTAATATAAAAAGTTATCATTAAAAACACAAAAAAATTATCTTCAAACGTCCATTATTATTAATTTAACATTCAACAGTTCACACGATTAATAACCATATCTATGGTTCGCTTTAACTTGTACATAAAACATTGTTATAAAAATACTCTAGGCACATCATAGAAGATGGCAAAACAAAAATACACAAGTCAAATCATAGAAGATGGCGAATTTGATGCACTGAATGTGCCAAGAAGGCTACATCCGTCCCTTTCAAAGGTCACGCTGTAACTCACCTTTAAAATACGTTAGACAACATAAATTTGTACCTTCAATACCAACCCAAAAATAAAATTCCATTAAAATAATATTTTTGGATTTTATCACAGTGACGTGTTTAAAAGCTAATAATTTTTCGCAAGCGTCCATTTGGGTTCTGCTTGCCTGTGAAAGTTGATGCCGATATTAACCCATATTAATAATATTATATATTTAAGTGTGTCTCATATTAACAACAAGCCGTAAAGATATGTTATGCTACGCATTTCATTATAAAATATTCTCAGTAAATGATATATTGCATTTTCCCAAATAAATTATTTTTAAATAACGTTTTTAAATCTTTTTTTAAAGACGAAACATTTTTTAACAAATATAAAAAAAATAAAATTTTTTATTTTTTTTTTCCAATTAATAATACAAATATTTAAATTTAAAAGAAATCAAGTTTTGTCATATTTGTGCATTTAAAAATAGTGCTAAATTTTATTGTACTCGGCATACATTGTCAAATGTATACTAAGGCATTTTTTTGGTCATCATTTCAGAAATACAAACTTTTCTGGTTGTCTACCTCCTTAAATATTCTACCTACGTTACTGATACATACGATAAGAAAAACAAATAAGAAAGCAATTTATTTGTCAATAAAGTAAAGAATTTGATTTTTATAAAAAAAACAGACGAGACAGGTATACTTTGGTTGATTTTTAATGACATATATTGCAACTACCGTCGATACTTATCAGTTATTTAGTTCCTTGTAGATGAACTACGAAATAATATGTAGATAAAATATAATAGAAACATACTTTAACATATTAATGCCAAAAAACTCCGTATTTTTTTTGTGCCAAAAATGATCCTCCGTTATTTACTCTTTCTATCATATTTCCATGTTTATTTTCAATGTTTACGACTCATAACTATATTTTGGCCGAGACATTCTTATAATAATCATGCTATTAAATCAATCAGGGCTAATTTTTTTAAGGAAGCGGCTATTTTCACGTCCGACGTGCACGAAGCTATTTCCACGTCCAGTATTTTTTACCTATTTTTTGGGTTTTTAAAGCTTTTAAGGAATATTTTTCGTCAGAATTGTATTCTCCTCATTTAAATAAAAGGGCTACGCCCCCATTAGCTTTAAAAATATAAAATAAACAAAAAAAACCAAAACAAACCAAAGAACTAGGTCATGTGACGTCGGACGTGAAAATAGCCACTTCGTTTTTTTAATTATGGTTTAAATATCCCACGTAAATGGTTATTTAACCTAGTTACACAGGATTAGAAGAGTTTTATACGAAGCCTTATTTTTTTCTTGCATATTTTTAATGCTGAATCCAAATACGCCAAGAAAAAAAAATCGTAAGTAGCTGAAAAATAATTTGATACTAAAAAAATATATCCCCATTTCTTAATGGTGTAGAACTACCCCTTTTTACCCGGGTTCTGGGGATTTTTGTCTGACTGAAATAAATTTAATATTAAAAAAAAAATCTCTCCATCCCTAATTAAATTTTTTTAATTAACCTGGTAAAATTGGTACATGGGGGTTTCGAGACTCGCTGAAGACAACAAAGTTAATAAAACAAATCTGTGTCCACCCCTTAAGGGAGTAAAATCACCCCTATTTGTATTTTTTATTATTCAAGCAGATTTGGCAAGTAGGAAAGTACTCACCCTAATTAGGTGTCTCGGGGATCCCAAATCACCTAACTCCGAGTCGGGGTAGACAAAAAGGACCAATGAAACCTAGTTTTCAGCCCCTTAGTACAACTACTATAATTTCTGGAATTATTACTTTTTTTAGTTCGTATAATAAATTCCCATCCTTCCTCATCCCCCATCCCTCCTAATCCCCTATCCCTCCTAATGCCCTCCCCCCCTTTTCCCGCCCCCACGCCAGTTCATGACAGAAGCAACTCCATCAGTGAGCAGAGACTCACTCCCCCAAATATCCATTCAAACTAATTTATATTTTGAACAAATGAGCCATATGCACTGAGCCTGTCTCGTAAATATCCAAACAAACTACTGATGATAATAATGAACTCCAACCATTTATTTTTTGCTTTCCCATTTTGAAAATTTTATTTTATTTTTTGCTTATTTTTGCGTTGTATGACGTTGTATGTCGATATAAATCAATTTTGAGCAAAAAAAAATTGTCCGTCGATCGGTCGGTTGGTCTGTCCGGGAAGTTTGTCAACTTTAGAACGCTTTAAGCTAGAGACTTGAAATTTGGCATATAGGTATCTTACCAAAAGTTCTCGCTCGGGATTGTTTTTGGTGAACATTAGGGTGAGGCAAGCGGGGGCAAATGGGGAAAAATATTTTTTTACAAAAAAATGAAAATTGCTCTAGAGGGGTTTTTAATTTTGCTGAAACTGAATCTGATAATACAAATTTTCTCCAACCCCGAGGGGGAGAGGGGGTAAATATTTATAAATATTTTTTGGAGTCGTCGAATTTGAATCTGATAATAAAATTTTTCTAATTTCCCCCCTTGAGGGGTTGGGGGTAGATTTCGCGAAAATTTGTATATTCAGATTTTGGGGTTGCTAAAAGTGAATCTGATAATAAAAAAATTCTAACTCTACCCCTGAGGGGCGGGGATAGTTTTTGTGAAAATTAGAATATTGGGGTTTTTGAGGTTTCTGAAAGTGAATCTTAAAATAAATTTTTTGTTAATCCACCCCCTGAGAGGCGGGGGTAGTTTTCGTGAAAATTGGTATATTGGGGTTTTTAAGGTTACTGAAAGTGAATCTAATAATAAAAAATTTATTTTACGCGCGGAGGTGAAAATGGGAAAGCTCTTTTTTTCACTACTAGCTTTAGAACATATCATTATATATCATGTTTTCAGACTGTGAAATCAATTTTCTTCACCTATAGCAATAATAGTTTTTTCTCTCCTAGTAGGAGTAAATTTTATAAACGATTGATTTCTGTCACTTTAGATGTTTCAGTTCTTTGTGCAATTGTTACTAATCAAACCCAACAAAATAGCTTTAAATAACTTTTTATTTATTAAATATAAATAATTATAATTATTACCAATTAATACAATCAATAATTAGCTAAATATTATGAAAAAATTTAAAAAAACTAAATTTTTAAACGTCAGTTCAAAGTATTTTTTGAGCAAATGTCATTGATAAGGCTACATGATTTTTATCTTATCTTTTATAATTTCAAAAAATATAATTTCTCTTTATAATTCGTTTTATTATTTGTATAAAAATAGTTAAATAGTGCTAGTAGTGAGAAAACTAATATATAAACTGCGGTAGAGAAGACTAGTATAGCCTCGCATTCTTAAATCCCTCGCTGCTCCGCATCTCGGGATTAAATACCCTCGGCTATAAAAAATGTCTTCTCTGCCTTGGTATATAATTACTATTACTGGGCAGTGTATTTATCTCTTTTACTTTTTTATTTTTAGTAAATGATTGGCTTAAAAACTAAAATAAATTAAAAAGTATTTTCTTAGCAGAACCCTGCTGGAAAACATTTGTCTTTGCTTGACCGGTTTGTTTATTTATTCGCTTTTCTTTCAACGCCGTTTTTCATAATTCTAAAACAGGATTTAGTTCAACTAAAAGGCGCGTCGTCAAAAACATAACAGTTTACTTAAAACCGTACGGTTTGAAATAAGGTTAGCCCCTTTTTAGCCATTATAATTAAAATCCATTAAGCGTAGTTGGCCTTGTTGGGAGAATGGTCTTTTCGAAAACTTTTTGTAATTACTACGTATAATGACAAGACCTGTATACGCTGCATACTAATAAATAGTCTAAGAGCTGGTGAAAATTTTTAACCAGTTCTTTTCACCCGGCTGAATTTTATATATCGCCTTGTAAATTTCGTAACATCGTATCTGCAAAATAAGAACTTGCCAGAGATTAGAAATTATCTTTTATGCAACATCTTCACAAAAACACTTGTTTTAAGCACTATTTTAAATGTCAAAAGTGAGTTTTTTTCCACTAGTTACTAAAAAATTTTTCACCCACCCTTTTACGTACAGCTTTTGATCTCACCGAAAATTAGTTACATACCCTATTAATTATTATAACTATTCTATAAATAGAAGCACGTTAACAAAACCATAAAAATTAAAGAAAACCCCAAATTATTCTTTAGTTTTTGAATAAAATACTGTTTTTATTAAAAATTCTGTCATCGCCGCGTCCATTTTGACGTTTGTAAGAAATGTAAAACTAGCAATTGTTTATTTTTAATAGGCATACTTAGGCCATGGCTACCTATTATTTTAGTATTAAGAAAACTTAATCTTAATATTTTTGACATAATTTTTCGCAGAATTATAGATTTTTATTAAAAAATAAAAGGCATTGGATAAAATTAAATTCTCAACTAGTGATTTTATCCACTTAATACACTAGTTAAGAAAATAACTATTATATAATAATAATTAATAATAATATATCCTACAGGATGCTTCTTGAAATTTATTTAGGTAATTAATTGTTCTACAGTGAGAATTCTCGTGTTGAAAAATGTCCAGTATTTTCTTTTTTGATATAATGTTTTTGTTTCATTTGTTTGTTTTAATGCATATTTAATAATTTAGCCCTGAAGAAGCCTAAATATTAGGTGAAACGTTGGCACGATTATGTAATGCAATAAAGTTTTTATTTGCTTCATTTCCGAGTGTTTATCACAAATAACCCTAAATAATAATAATAATAATAACACTGGTCGACAAATCTGAAGATTTCTCTAACTGAGATTCCAGAAATACGTTTATACTAATTTTGGGTCGCTGAATCCAAATCCGAAGGCCGTTTGTCTCCATCACCCTCAAATTTTTTGATATCATAAAAAAAGTTAAAATTAGGAAAATTGATTTTGTGTAATTACAAGAAAATGCTTTGACTTATCACATTAAAATATAGTACGATTAATAGTGGTAATATAAGTTATTTATTTCCCTACTTACCCAAAAATACAATTGTGTGTATGTCAGAGGCGTGCGTTCTAAAGTGTTTCTGTAATATATTTCTCCAACAAAATTTATGTTTAAGAATTTTACAATAGTTTTCGAGAAAAATAGGTTTAAACATATCTCTGCAAGTTCCACTAAGAAAAAAACTGCTGCCAACAAGACAAGACTTTCTAGGTTTATTAAAATAAAAATAAAAATAAATAAATAATTAAAAAAAAAATTAAATTTTTTTTTTCGAAAAAAGTCTCTTTTTTCGTTTTAACGATAAATAAATTGAAAAAAAAAATAAAAAAAAGTTTTAACCCCATTTTACACACTTACCCCACCCCGATTTTTATCAAAAAAAAAATATATCCTAGCCACACATAAAACGGTCAATAGTTTTTTTTCCTATGTATTTTGAGGCGCTGAATCCAAATTTGAAGTCAAAATAGCACCTTATCCAATTAGTTTTCCAGGCGATGTGCTATTTTGACCTCAAATTCGGATTCTGCGCCTTAAAATACATATGAAAAAAAACTATTGACCTTTTTTGTGTGGCTAGGATATTTTTTTTTGATAAAAATCGGGGTGCGGTAAGGAGGTAAAATGGGGTTAAAACTTTTTTTATTTTTTTTTTCTCAATTTATTTTTCGTTAAAACGAAAAAAGAGACTTTTTTCAGAAATAATTTTTTTTTTAATTTATTTATTTATTTTTATTTTTATTTTAATAAACCTAGACCTATAGGAGAAAGCATTATCTTGTTGGCAGCAGTTTTTTTCTTAGTGGAACTTGCAGAGATATGTTTAAACCTATTTTTCTCGAAAACTATTGACCTTTGATCAAAAGGTCCAATATGTTTTTTACGTAAAATTAATCAATAAATAATAATTTTTTATCGATATTGTAGAATTCTTAAAAATAAATTTTGTTGGAGAAATATATTACAGAAACACTTTAGAACGCACGCCTCTGACATACACACAATTGTATTTTTGGGTAAGTAGGGGAATAAATAACTTGTATTACCACTATTAACCGTACTTAATTTTAATGTGATAAGTCAAAGCATTTTCTTGTAATTACACAAAATCGATTTCCCTAATTTTAACTTTTTTTATGATATAAAAAAATCTGAGGGTGATGGAGACAAACGGCCTTCGGATTTGGATTCAGCGATCCAAAATTAGTATAAACCTATGTCTGGATTCTCAGTTAGAGAAATCTTCAGATTTGTCGACCAGTGTAATTATAATTGACTAATTTATATGAATAAAAACTTATTCTTGTTATAAATATAAAAGGGTCATTACATGGAAATAATTCAGGGAGTTTTGATTTTCGGTTTATTGAGTAGGGTTTAAGGCCGCAAATAAAAAACCAAATTTTCGAAGTTGAACTCGATTTGGAACTGTCATTTTTTAACGTATTTTTCAAAATATTTCAAGATCGGTGCAAAAAACTTTTTATATGAAAATAAAGAGTGCCAATTTTCCAACATTTTTTGTTCCATGTATTTTTTTGTCCGACTTATAGCTAATTCACGGCACCGCCCTAAACGTTAGTTACACTTAAGGTTTTTAGATTTATAATTTCGTATATACCCGTTGTTTAAAAGGATAAAAGAATTTAAAAAAAACACAGAATTAAATGTGAGTCAAAGTAGAATTTACTGACTACGCCTTACTTACCAAAGAATATGAAAACACATCTTATTCTAAATTAAACCATATATTATAAGTAATATCTTGATTTTTTAAGGGGGTCGAAAGTACAACCCCCTCAGATCACAAGCAATATTTTTCATCAAATTTTTTTTCAAAAACTCACGTTAGATTATATCTAAAAGAGAACTGATTAATGTATCCAAAATCCACCCTTAATAATCCACTCTCCTGTAACCACCTGCAACTTTGATCAAAATACCACCCTATTATTAATAAATAGTAATTGTTTTTGTAGCCCCTTAAATGATGAGATACCACTTATAATATATAGTTTGAATTCAGAATGAAACGTACTTTCATATTCTTTGATAAATAAACTTAAGACGATATTATCTCTCCAAAAACGTTTTTGGAGGGATAATATCGTCAAGTTTATTTAAAACTACCTCTTTCTTTGATAAAAATGGTGGGGGTGCATTTGAAAAACAGAAGTTGGTGGTGGTTTCAAAAGTGTAGGTAAGCAAGGGGTGGTTTCGGATACGTGAATAAAAACTTCAATGGCTTCCATTTAACGCTGTTTTTTGCAAAAAAAACATCTTTTCAAATAACGGAGATATAGCTTGTCAAGAACCTGGTGGTACACCCGGTATTTAAAATTCACGCGGGAAAAAATAACTTGTGGATAAGGTTCACCAGCTCCTCGACTATAAACACAACATTTCCAAGCAAAAAACATAAAACGAAAATAGGGGTTTAAACTTACCAGCCATGTTATTAGGTTTTAACACTTCAACCTGAAAATAAAAAAAAAGTTACATTGGTTGCCACAGATCGATAGTAAAAATTTACATAGAAGCAATATGTAAGATACCAAAAACCGACCCAACATGTATTTTTTTGTAAAATTACATAGTCCTAACTGATAATAGGCTTAAATCAATGTAAATCTACGTATTTTTAAATTACTTTACATTATTGTTGTAAAGTGTAATTTTAAATTATTTTACGGCGCTTTATAATTTTTTTTTCTATTTTGCGACTCTTATAAGCCCATAATCACACGCATTTTGCGTGTTCTTATAGGCCCATAAGAGGTCTGTACTTTTTGTTTTTTTTGGTTGGCAACAGACCTTTATCTTGACGTTTTCCGTGCAAATGTCAATGTCGCTTTAAAGTTGAATTTTCTACAATGTTTTGTGTTTAGGTTATTTTTACCATGTTAAAATTGTGGCTTGGTTAATTGCAGTAAAAAAGAGAAGAGATGACTATTAAATATATCAAAATATCATTTGTTCTTCTTTAAACTGTAATGCCAATCCAAAACAAAAATCCCTAAATCAGTCATCAATTTGAATGTAAGTTTTTTTTAAATTTTAGAGCAAAATAGAAAAAATTGTATAAAGCACTCGTTTCATAACACGTTTTTAGCTTACTAGTACTTTAGAAAACTCGCCGCAAGCGGCTCGTTTTCTAAAAACGTATGTTATGAAACTAGTACATTAATATACTATTATTAGTCTTACGGCGCTTTATAAACTTTTATTAGTCTTACGGCGCTTTTTTATAAAATTTTATTAGCATTTTACATTATTTTACAATAAATTAAATTTTGCACACACATTTATACAAATTCATGAATTAAACATTTATGTTAAGAAAGTATAGTAAGTAAAATTATTTTGTAAACTAAGGTATTTTTATGTTATTTTACATTATTTTTTTATCGTATATATTTTAAACTAGGTTAAATTTATTTAATTTTAATAAATTCAATAGACCAATATGTTATCATCAGTATTCGGCGTAAACTCAGTTATGACTCACCAACGTTGAAAATAAACACAGGAACATGACTCTGTACCTATCTAAACCAAAATAAATAAATAAATAAATAAAACATAGGCTTACGGAATAATTTTGCCGAATTATGAGGGAAGTTTCTATAAATCGAAACATTTGACCACTAATTTGTTACCCACAATATTAACTATACATACGTATAAATATCGGTGTTTTTCAAAGAAAAAAACGACATTCGATTTTTACCTTTTAAGAATACGAAAGTTTTTAATTTTATTTGTCGATAACTTTTTTCCCACCTTACTCGTTTAAATGGAATCAATAAAAAAAACAAGATAAAAAAAAATAAAAATGTAAATATTTAAAACCTCGCCTCAACGCTAGAGTCGACGCGACGCCTATGCGAGTATGGAAATTCGCCGACTACTGGTTTTCATAAACATAGGGTGATTATTAAAAAATGATCCACCCCAAATATGCAAAATATGAAAATTCTGAGAAAGAGGTCACTTTGATTTTATGAGAGGAACTTTCGCCCCCAACCCCATCTTCCCCAAAATTAGAATCTTAACTAGCAACCTCCATCCTGTGACAGGTCATTTAAAAGGCTTAAAAAAATGCTATGTTGTAGTTTAAACAAAAATGAAATACACCAACAATAATTTTAACCCTTAAAAGGGTGGATGATTTTATTTTAAAATAATTGATACAAAATATTTCAATATTTAAAAATAAGTAATTTTAGTTCAGTTCATGGAGGTTGTAACTTATACTCTTTAGCTACCAGCCATAACAACTGCTTTACTTTTAATTAAGGGCATATCCACAGCCTCGCATAACACGCATAATACATAAGAATGCGATGCCGTGATTGGCTTGATGTGCCGTCATATTACGGCACAAGATACGGCACAAGATACGGCACATGATACGGCAAAAGATACGGCACAAGATACGGCACAATATATGGCACTAGATACATATGTATCTTGTAAGCCAATCACGGTTACGCATTCTTATGTACTATGCTTGTTATTTGAGGCTCTGAATAAAACTAAACCCCAGCTCTTGCGATAGCTTGTTTCAAAGAGCTAGAGGTATACTGAACAAAAACTTAAGGGTGCATGTTTTATTTCATAAAAACTAAAGCAAGATATTTACAAAAAAGTGCATATTTATAATAAAAAATTAAGGTAATTTTACCGTGAAAAATTTAAATTATTTATTTTTTAATATTGAGGTATTTTTATGAACATTTTGTACCAATTATCTTAAAATAAAATTATCCACACTTAAGCTAAGGATTGGTGTATTTATTTCTTGCTATAACCACTTTAATTTCGCCCTCAAAAAACAAATTGACCTATTTTTTAGAATTTTTATATTGTGCTTAGTTTGCGAGATATTTGGGGTGGATCGTTTTCAAATGATCACCCTGTATACATACATAGAATAGTTACATTACGTGCGTTCAGTAAAATAATAAATAACGGAATGATTTTCTAACAGTTTAATTCCAGTAATCTCAGATTATCATAAAAAGAAATCCTACGAGGGTAGCTAACAAGTTGAACTAAAACTTTTTTTTAACTCGTTAAGGATTTTTATTTTACAGTTTGGCCTTTCCTTCCGATTTTTTTTATACAATATTATACAATACGTCTAAATAAGTACTCCCCACAGAATTATAAACAGACAACGTTGCAACTCACTGCTCGCTCTGTCCAACGCGAACTCAGGCTCAGTTACTGAGCTATTTAGTTGGTCAGCACCAAAGAATACTTCCCGAAAAATATAACAAGCGCCTAAATGCAGGACTCTATGCAGGAGTTTGTTTTGGTTTTGTCTTGGTTTGGTCTTTTTTTTAATGAGGGGGCCTTGGTTTACGTTAACGTTGGTTTGGCGTCTATTTGGTATTTTTTTTTTTAATGTTTTTTATTTAAAATAACATATTGAAAAACGGTCAGAGCATGAGCGTGCGCATGCGCAGTTTATAAAAACGTTGCATAAAGAGCTGCATATAAGCGCTCCTAAAATATATTCACGGGCTTAAGGTTGTCGTCTTTATAGTTCTAGTACACACACTATGGGGAGATTTCATGTGCACATTACTGAGTTTCAAGATTTTTTTAAAAATATTACAAGGGTTTCCGCAAAAACCACATTTGAATTAAAAAAATATCATTATATCTAACAGCGTTTTCCTTTCGCACAATAAATCAAGAAAGAATAATCCGATCTTTAAATTGGTTGGTTTATCTATTTTTTTGTTGCGCTCAACAATTTCTTTGGATTTTTAATACTAAATGTTATTTGTTAATACATATTTTTTATTTATATCGCCACCATTGGTATTTAATACTTTACTTGTGATATTAAATACCGCAATGTGTGCATTGTATACAAAATGTTGTCATACTAACATAGAGACCGTGCTGGTACATTTGAATCCCCATGCATCATGTGTTTATTAATACTAGCATGTTATAGTTAAAATTACTGTAACATTTGGTATACTTTGAGTTGTTGTTAAGTTGCATTACTGATCTAGTTTAAAGTATGTTACAGTATTCATAAAAATTAACAATCAGTAAATATTACTAAAATTTTGATTAGTAATAATATAAAAATTGCTACCACACGCAGTGACAAAATAATGATCCTTTTTTTACTTTTCTCTGTATTATTACTAATCAAAACTTTGGTATTATTTGCCGATTGTTATTTTACTAAATACTGTAACATACTTTAAACTAGATCAATAACACAACAACTACAACTTAAAGTATACCAAACTATAACTGTGATATAATTTACCAAATGTTACAGTATTAATAAACACATATTGCGTGGGGATCCAAATGTACCAGCACGCTCTCTATGTTAGTATGATCACATTTTGTATACAATACACACATTGCAGTATTTAATATCACAAGTAAAGTATTAAAAACCAATAGTGGCGATATAAATAAAAGATATGTATTAACAAATAACTTTCAGTATTAAAAATACAACGAAATTTTTGTATCTGTATAACTAAAACATAGAATTTTGTATCACAAGATGGGGGCCCCCTTGGCGGTTGCTATTTAAGATTCTAATGTTGGGGTAGCTGGGAGTTAATGGGTGAAAGTTACAACCCCAAACATAATATACTTAAATTTCTCCCTTAAAACAAACTGACCTATTTTTTAGAATTTTTATATAGTGTTTAGTTTTGCGAGATATTTGGGGTGGAAGGAATGTTTTTCTAACTCTTTAATTCCAGTCATTATCTCAGATTTGTGGGTGGCCAATCTCATCAAGGCTTTTAGAGCGTAGTTTTTCATAAAAAGAAATCAGCCTAGGGTAGCTAACAAGCTAAACTAGAACTTTTTTTTAACCCGTCGTTAAAGATTTTTATTTTGTAGTTTGGCCTTTCCACATTTAAATCAAAAAATTATGATTGTGTTTAATAGCGTTTCCTTTTCGCACAATAAATCAAGTACATTCAAATTTCAGTAAAAAGATGTCTTAGTAAGGACACGAAGCAAATTAAAATAAAAAAAAATATCTCTTAAAAACTAAGAAGGTTATGAATCTAAACATTTAAAGAAGTCGACAACTGTAGAAGAAAATCTCCGATAGATTTTTTTCAGGAAAAATTACCTATAATAAAAGAGTAAATTATACCAAATTAAAAAAATCCATTTAAAAACAAAAAAGGTGCCATTTAAAAATTTAAAATATTTCAATACATCACAATTAATTTTAACTTCAAACTTCACCAGGAAAAAAATGCTTATATGATTATTTGTATATATCTTCAGGGATCGTTTTTACTACTCTTGGGGTCAAATTAAATTAGAATTAATATACAGTGCGGTCCAAAAGTCACCCCTCCTTTTAACTTTTGAACGAGTTGAGATATCGACTTCAAATTTAGAACTCTTAAATAAAAATAATTAAATATTGATATTTTCAGCTCTTAAAATGTGGGAAGGGGGGCATGGAGGGACATTTTTTTAAATGGAAAGGGGGGTCGTTTGATACATCATTTTAAAGCTTATAAAATTATCTATTTCTTCTAATATTTTTAAATTTTTTAAAAATGTTTTTTAAGGTTTTGATTTTTCAATTTTTTGTGCTAAAACATTCGAATTTTTAAGTTTTTTTTTATAAATTTTTATTTATGTCAACTAAAATTAGTTTAAAAGTATAATTAACATTTTTTTATGATGAAAATAGGCATTTTTAAAAAATTATTTGTTTTTTTTTAGAGGAATTTTGACATTAATACCCATTTTCAACCCCATTTTAAACCCATTTTTTTTTTTAATTTAAAAATATGGAGTTAAATGGATAATTTTATAAGCTTTAAAATAATGTATAACACGACCCCCCACTCCATTTAAAAAATATGCCCCCATGCCCCCCTGCCCACATTTTAAGAGCTGAAAGTATTAAATATATGCTAAAAGATAGTTTAAGTTCTCTTATTTAAAAGTTTCAAATTTGAAGTCGATATCTCAACTGATTCAAAAGTTAAGAGGGGGGGGAGTGACTTTTGGACCGCTCTGTATATTCATTTAGTATATGAGCTGAGCGAGTTAGACGTACGCATTTTTAAAAATAAATAAAAAATTATTCAATTTGATCGGGAAATGAAAGAATTAATTTTTGATACAAGTGTTGAAAGTTTAATTCTGCGAATGGTAAATGGGGAAAAGCGAAAATGTGTGTATACGTGTCCGTTTAATACTTTTATTTGTAATATTTGTTCTAGAATTAAAATAAACTGTATGAAATAAAGTTATTATTAATAATAGTATTGTCACTATAATAAACACCTTACAAATATATTGAATATATTTTGTAAACATATGGTCTTGTTTGGTATATTTAAAAGAAAGGCTTAGTGCCTTTAAGGTACTGCCTTAATAGGAATTATTTTTAATGTAGATATGAGGAAGGGAAGATATGACTAGCTCGCTGGAGTTGCAGCAGCAGTCATCAACTGATTAAGAACATTTTTGATTTTTTTTTGGTGGGAACTTTGTTATAGTAATCTAGGAAATTTTTATTGAGGGGAATGGAGGGATCTTGGTTAGGGTGTAGCGTACTTTATATAGCATATATAAAAATTTCGAAAAACTTAAAAATGCTTGGGGTGCCGTTTTTTTTACCTAAAAAACAAATCATACCAATCAGAAAAGAAATTGATGTTCCGCAAGGCTAAAATACGTTAAAAATCATCAAAAAAGTAAGGATTTTCTTCAACGAACTAATAACTCTTCTTTCTAGAATACGCATACCGTTAAAATAAAGTATCGCCAACATCTCGGTTTGTTTGTAAACAAATAGTAGGTATATTTAGGCCTGAACAATAACAGTTACCAGTAACTGGTATTGTTGTCTCTGTTAGAACAAAGATGTGCGAGTAAGACAGACGAATGTTTATGTTGCCGACGTTTTTATCAGTTTTAAAGAATGAAATGCCTATTCTAGAGAGAAGAGTTATTAGTTCGTTGATTTTCTTCTATTTTGTCCTTGCAGAGTATAAATTTCTTTTCTGATTGTTGTGTAACTTCACACTTTTTTTTATGTAAAAAGGCAAAAATGCATTTTAGTTTTTCGAGGTTCTTATAGTACGCTACACCTCAATATTGGTTGTCTTAATTAAAAGACGCTTAATGATTTTATTTTTTAAAATTAAATTTAAAAAAATGGGCTGGCAGTTTCATATTTTTTTCTTTTGTGCCATATTTTCGTTAAGTTTGACAAAATTTAAAATATAAATTGGCCATATTTATTCCGCCATTTTGAATTTTGAGTTCTTGGGTATTGGTCTACATTAAGATTATTAAAAGAATTCTTTATACCAAATTTCAGCTAAATCGAACTTTTTTGGAAAATTTGGACCACCCTAATGTAGCAATTTATTTTTTCAAAATTTTCGTAATCAGCGGTGCAAAGTGACTTTAGTCACTTTTTTTTCTCTGGAACCACTGTGCTGTCTCCACTGTACCCCCAAAAGTCCAAACCAAATATGTACAATGTTGAGCTTTCAATAAGCTCTTATAACTTGTATTTCAATAATTGTAGTAATAAATGGATTAACCTGTTAAACTATACAGTAATTAAAATTGCTATATAGTAATTAATATTGCTATCTAGTGACAATTGTTAATTAATTTATATTTGCAATATAAAATGATTAACATTTTAAGACCGAGTCCTAGGATAAAGTTTACAAAAAAATGCGTTTAGTATTCTTCTTAGAAACGGTTAAAGCCAAGAATTTGACTCTGATAAATGAAAATAAATAAATTTCTTGTTCATTTTTTGTACTTATTTATATCCTTTTTCGTCCTTACAATACAAAAAAGTAGATTACATTAGGAAATTCTAAATCAGTCCATATTCGTGAAGTTTTTATAAAAAATGTTTTATCCTTTTATATTTATTGTAGGAAAATCAGGGATAATATTTTTTCGTATTTTTCGAATATAATGGACAGGATATTATATTTATAGGATAGCTATCTTATATTTCCCGAATATTTCCGGTTATTTTATAGGTTTTGTTTCTTTTTTCGTAATATATGTTTTTCAAACAATCATTTAGTTTTAGATTTAATATTATATACATAAAAAAAATATTTTATTATAAAGAATAAAAGAAAAAAAAAACAGATCACATACTTCAGGGGATAGTTCTTTATCAAAAAGTTGGAAAGATTCCTATCTAGTATGTTTCATAAGAAAGCAACAGGCCCTTACATTGGGTAACAAAACTTTACTTAATTAAATTAAATACGGTAAAAATAAATTACATTAAATTACATAGTCCGTAAATGGTAATATGTTGCCATAGACCAGAATGGTAAAAATTACATAGTCCGTAATGGTAATGTTTTGCATAGGCCGGAACAGTAAAAATTACATAGTCCAGAATGGTAATATTTTGCATAGACTTGAAATTTGGACTTTTAATAATAACTACTTAGAAAATGTTTGTTCCAAATAACAAGTCTTGTGTCAAAGCTTTTTTGAAATATCGTAGCGTAAAGTTTATTTGGTTTAATAAACCAAACGATTTGCGCCCTTAATACGATTATAAACTCCTTACATTTTTCTTTAAAGATCTATTGGTTGATAAAGATCGTAATTTATAATGAATGTAAATTTTAGGCCACAAATAAAGCATTTAAATATCGTACATAAATAATATTTACCTTTTTTTACACTTTTAACACTTTAACCTAGCACCATGCGTCGCTATCTCTCTAACAACCTAACAATATTAAACGGTCCGTCTCATGATGCGACGCCTTCTTGGTTATTGTCAAAAGCGCACGCGCGTATTAAAATAACATAGCCCAAAATTGTAAAATCATGTAAAAATATGTAAATCAATGTAATTATATTCTTTTACATTCTTTTACATTATTTTGCATTATTTTACATTATTTTACATTATTTTACATTATTTTACATAAATTCATGAATTATGCATAGTCCAGAATAGTAAATTTACTATTCCGTACTATGTAAATTCATGTATTTTTACATTATTTTACATGCAGTTTTTACAGTGTACACTGAATACCCTATACAAGGTTTTTCTTTTAAATGGTACACCCACCGTAACTTTCGAACGGGATGAGATATAAACTTTATATTTGGAATATGCATATCACACAACAAAAACTATAATTTTTCTTATATTTCAATTTTTTATTATGTAAGGCAGTGGTGGACAATATTTTAAATGGCACCCTAGGTCTTGTGAGACGTCATTTTAAAGAGCTTAATTCACTATTTAACCATGTAACAGCTATTTATTTTTTACTATTCAAATTTGTTCAAATTTTTAATGTTTTGTGCATAAATATTATAAATTTTACATGAAAAATGATAAATAATTAGTCTTAACACTACACTAACTATTCTGACCTTTTTGTGCAGAATTTTCAAATAATTTGTTTTTAATATTGAAAATTTCATCAATTATGAAGAAAAAGAAATCTTCAAAAAAATATTGATAAATAAATAGTTACATGGTTTAATAGAAAATTTTAAGCTCTTTAAAATGACGTATCCCAAGACCTAGGGTGCTATTTAAAATATTGTCCCCACGTCCCCCTGGCGTGCCTTACCAAATAAAACAATAAAAAATAGGACAAATAATAGTTTTTGTTGTTTGATATTCGTATTCCAAATTTAATGTTAATATATCATTCTGTTAAAAAGTTACGGGGGGTGTACCATTTAAAAGAATAACCCTGTATAGCGCCAATTAAATTTAAAAATATACTACTTAAAATTTTTAAGACTTTGGTAAATGAATGCTAAAGGTCCTGCCTCTAGTAATTACTTAGGTACATATTTTCTAAAGTAATGTTGTAAATTAATGAATGCCTTACCAACATAAACTATGCTTAAAAGTAGTTAGAAAGTAATACAATTAATTTTATTTTACGAGTATAATCGCGTTAAAGTTTTTCATAGTAATTTTTCATATTAATATTTATTAGAATAATAAACTTTTTTAGTTTAATTAGTTTAGTTTTTTCACTAATTACTTCTCCAAACTTTAACGAATTATTTTTTAGTTAAAAAATGTTTAAATTAGTTTTATAATTTTTTAAAATAAATGAGGTAACATTAATTACTAGTGCTTTGCGAAAGCGAGCTTACGCGTAAGTTTAAAAAATTATGAATATGTCAACACAGTTTTTTGTTATGTGAATGGTGTTATGCAGTGCAGAATTTTTAAAATATATAAATTCGATAAATCTAAAAATAAATTTTTTTAGAAACATTCCTCGCTATCGACAGGTCGATTTTTATTTTCAGTGGGACATCTTTTGATCTTGCTCACAAGAGTTACTTTATAAACTTGTGGCGTCAAGGGGAGCCATTTTTAAAAGTTTATGTATATGAAGAGTGCAACTAATATAAGGACCACATAACCCACGCATAACCCACGAAATTATTATTTTACAGGAGAAGCAAAAATGTGATTATTTTTGTTTTCCAGTGATATTTATACTTAATATTAATTACATTTTAATAGTGTTTGATTGTTTACCACGTTTTATGTATATTTCAACAAAAAAAACTTGAAATAAGGGCCTAAACAATACCCTTCATTATCAAAAGGGCCTAACCCACACATTTCTTACAAGGTAGTTTTTGCATAAAATATTCTCTTTGCTAGTCTTAAATAGGTTCATAAGCCTTTTTTATAAAAGAAAAGTTAAATATTTGGGTGGGGCAAAAAAGCAAATTATTAAAAAAGCCTTACACTCACGTTTATTATAAGATTGTTTTTTTTTTATGAAATCTTGTCTTTTCTAGTTTTAAATAGGTTCACAACAATTTTTTAATTAAGAATAGTTAACAGTAAATATTTGGGTGGGGCAAAAAAAAAACAAATTTTTAAAATTTGCAACCCTAACCTTATATTCCAATGCATTTTTTTGCCACTTCTAGTAACATGTTAAAATTTTTCATTAACTAGACTGATAAAGTACGTTAAGTAGTACCCGTTTCAAGCAAAAACCGTATTTCGAAAAAAATGAGGGTTAGGTTAGTTGCACTCTTCATATGTCATATGACCATATTTGAAAAGTTTTTTAATTCGGTTTTAAAAGTGTTTTGTATTTAAAAATCGAACTGGGGTTTCTTGAGTTATTCGACTTATATTTATTTCAAATTCGCATCTTTGATGAATTGCATATCTCTTGTGGGAAGATATTTGACTAAATTCCATTCTTATTTTTACTTTTTTTATTATTAAGCATTTCTGATTGTCATTTTAAAAAATACGAAAGTCAAAAAAGTTTAAAATAAAAAAAAGTATTAAAGTCTCAAAAATACTACGAAAGCTTAAAGCATTGTCTTCAGATAGAGCTGAAATTGATTAAAAATATCAGTCTAAAAGATATGTCATAATACGAGTGATTTCTGTTGGGTGAATCACCCTGTATACACTGCCAACTGGATCCAATATTTTGGTCATATTAATAACCAGCCGTTTCGAATAAGCAAGAATACTTTCTCATAAAAAAAGTTATGTCCAGATACAATTTATTATATTTTGGGGAGAGGGAGGTCATGAAAAAAAATATAAAAACATATTTTGTGTAAATTTATTTAATCTTTTAGGTGGTTTTTAAATTTTCCTTCTATTGCGAATACTAAAAATGTCCAGAAAAATTTTTGTACATTTTGGAAAAAAGATAATATTTTTTTGTGTAATTTAATTTTATTTTTTACGTGGTTTTCAAATTTTGATTTTATTGTAAATAATAAAAATGTATGCTCAGAAAGTTTTTTTTACATTTTTTTACATTTCCAGAAGGGGGCTGGAAAAAATGATAATTTTCTTTTTTTGTTCAATTGTGGTTTTTAAATTTTTTTTCTATTGTGAATAATAAAAGGTTATGCTAATTTTTTTTTGCATTTTGGTGTAGAGGGGGGGAGCGCTGAAAAAGTATATAATAATTTTTTTTTTTGGTAGTTTTATTTTACCTTTTATGTGGTTTTCTCCTTATTCGATTCTAAAACAAATACGACCAAAATAAAAAGTTAACCCACCGCCCAACCGATTTTGCTCAAATACGAGCTAGTCCAAGATAATATAAAAGTCAAAACCAACGTTGATAAATACAGATGATTTTTTTTACAAAAAAAAATTGTTTTTTTTTGTCACAATACTTTTATGAGAAAGTAAAGATTATAGTATAGTTGAAAGTTATCGTGTCCGCAGATAGAGCGTCAAATGAGGATATTTTATATCTTTGTATATTTACAATTTTGGAGAAGGCGCATGCACTGCGCGCACGCTACATTTCTATATTTCCACTTTTTTGAAAAAAAAAAATACGTTTAAAACATAAATGTTTAACAACTGGTCTGTGTGAAGGGCTAGTAAGTAGTATACATACGATATATATATAAACAAAATGGGTTATTCTGCACATGTACAGAATAAACCATTTTATTTATATGTATAAACAGAAAAAAATCACTTTCAGTGTGGTTATCATTAAAATGATATTATTTAATGATAAACACTCCTGAAGTGATTTTGTTTCGTTTATTTAAGGAAAATACATATTACGTATAGTTCTCCGCATGAAAGAAAGTCTCCGACGAAATGGGGAGGATCCATTCGCGCTCTCTTTTTTCCGTCAATAAGGCGTGCGCGCCTACAACGGGCCTCCCACTTGCACACACATTCCAAACATATTTCCCGTAGGCACAGATCCACGCGTCAAACTATACAAGTAGAAATAATACATTGTATAAAAATCCTGTTTTTAAAACAAGGCCCACCTTCGGTGTAAGTGTACATAACATCATCCATAGGATGTCATCCGTCCATATCTGTTATGGGATTACATATTTTTCATGTCATGAAAATAAATAATTATGCAAAATGAGGAACGTGATATACCACAGAGATTTTTTGGAATAATATAAAGGTAATAATCCGATAGGCACGGTTGCTACATTACATATACCTACATTTAATTTTTTACCCTCAAAATATAATACACGGTAGGAAAATAAAATAAAAAAATAAATGTTTTTTTAAAAACTTGTTTTAACCCTATTTTACCCCGTTACCCCCACACCGATTTTTACCAAAAACAATCTCAGCCTAAAATATTGGATAATAAACCTATGATCCAAATTTGAAGTCTTTAGGATATAAAACGTCGAGAAACGTGAAAAAAGTCAATAAAACTATTTAAATTTTTTCTTACCCAAGATTTTCCTTGGGTCCAAGGGGAAAGTAAAATTGACTTAACAGGACATTTAAAAATATATTTTTTTTTTATATTTTTGTGTTGTTTTATTTTTATCTTGTCACATGCTGCTTTTTAGTTTAGCGTTGCTAAAAATTTTGACTACGAGATACTAAGCTAAAAAGCAGTAAGTCCCATTTTCTTTTTAAATAAATAATAATTGCGAAACTTGTGTTATAATAAAGGTACTTCAAACTCAAATTTATAAGCCCACTTTCTCGATTCTACCTATAACACAAGGGTGTGGCTAAAACGGTTTACTGTTTTTGCCATTATCTCTTTTATTTAATATGGAGTTGCTGCTTTTTAGGGTAGTAGGGCAGTATAGGGGTTAACAATATAGGATTGGGCTGATATTTTACAGAAACAGTTTTCTGGTCATACCTAGATGGGTCTCATAAATAAAAAAATAAAAAAATTCGAACAGCCTAACTTGTAAAGATTATTTTCCATAGACTTGACTATTATAATTTTCACAGTACGCAGTGCTTGAAAAGTAATTGGATGTTTGGTATTCAAATTACCCAAGATCAAAAAATTTTGTATAAAATTGATTTTTTTTTCGAATATACGATTACAACAGCGGCCCAATTTAAAAGTTTACAAAAAAAATACATTCATATAGTGTCATCTTGCTAAATTTTTGTAACCTCCTTAATACTTCCGGCGTTAAAGTCGTTTATTTTGAAGAACTTTCAAACTTTCTATCTGTTTGTCTGTCTACATAGTAACGCTCTGATCGAGTAGCATGAAAAAAAGAATACCTATATCACATGTATACAATAACGGAGAAAATCTTAATTAATTAAAAATATTCTTAAAATAAATGGTAAAAATAAAATAGCCCATCTTTTTAATGAAGCTTTATTGAACAAAATTAAAGAACAATAAAAGTTAGGTTTCGTTAATCACAAAGTACAGTTGGATCCGAAAAAAAAAACAAGATAAAAAATCTAGTTGTGTAAATAATAATATATTAAAATGATTATAAATAATTAATAAAATATAGATAGTAACTTAAAAAAAATTAATTAACAATCAAGTAAAATAATAATAAAAAATAAGTAAAAAAAAGAAAAAGAAAATAAACTCTTCAAATAAATGATTTCTGACTTTCTTGTTCATAAAATAATATGTAAGCATCCCCTGATACGATGGATGTTGGTGAAATTGAAGATACCCTAGAGTCGTTGTATTCGTGCCATGTGTAATTATAGGGATGTTTACAGTAGGCGGTGTAGTGACCGCTATAAGTGGTACCACTGTGATTTGAAATAGCGTATAAGTTGTATCTGCAGGGTGTGACGGGCTCTGCGGTATAATTGTTCATATCTAAACCTATTAAAGGGAAGTCTACGGTGACGCTGAGCTTTCTCTGGAACTGTTCACTTTGGGAGAAGCGTTTGAGGTGGATTACTAAGATTTTCGGGAGATTTTGAATTCTAAAGGAATTTGTGCATTTTCGGCGCTCGTTGCATCCAGAACATGTAGGCTTTTCATCGTTGTCCAACATCTCTTCCCGAGTGAAGAATTCTAAACATTCTGTCAGCCTTAACTGACCGGTCCGTTGTGGGAGAGGAAGAGAAAGGTCCCAGAATGGTTCAAATGTGACGGAACAATGGCCGCAATGGGTACACTTAAGAGTGGATTTGATTTGGCCGGCAAAGAGGTCAAAAATGCTAGAGTCGTCTATCGGGAGGTATCTAACCCATGACTCTGCAGATTTTTCGTTATTACTTATTTTTTTAAATTGAATAATTGTTTACAAACAATGCAGTTGTCAATGTTGACAATATGTGTCAACATTATTTATAATTACAATAAAGTACATAATTAATAAAGGATTTAATTTAATTAAGTACATAATAAGAAATGCATCAATTAAATGATTAAGAAAGCTCAAGATATTGGGTTATTGGAAGCAGGATGTGAGCAAGTTGACTCGGCAAACTTTAATGATTCGGAGAGTTTTATTAAGATTGAAGAAAAAATGGATACAGGAGGAAACGATTAAAAGGCGTGCAGGATCGGGAAGAAGGAAGTGAAAATTTACTTAATTATTTAAGAGAACACCGATAAAAATTTTGCTGGGTCGAAAACCACCGCCCGCCGCCGCATCGATAATTCTAAGATTGGAAATTTTTATGCAGCACAAAAAACCTTTTTTAAACGAAAATCATTATGTTCATAAATTATATATTTTATTACTAAGGATTTCAAAGTTTTATTTCACATAAGATTTACTAAATATTGTGTTTAAATGTTTTATATGATTAAATATTCTAAATGTTTTTTCACTTTATTATTTATTATATCTGGACCCCGGAGGTAAACGACACCATGTCACAAAAACGTAATTTTTCAAGAGAGCATGTTTTCCACTCTTTTTTTAATATTAAAAGCATGTTCTAGGGGCTCTCAATTATTTTTTTTTAAAGAAGGAATATTAACATAAAAATAACCATCTTGGGGAGACTTCTTGCTTCTGCAGATCTGGAACCTCTATATTTGCTAGTTTTATATTTCTTCCAGCTTCATATAACAGCAGTTCCTGTTATTTAACATTATTCACGCATTATCTGTGATAACTTATTAGAGACGACCAATAAACTTAAAGAAAAACTGACAATATGTCAAATTATTCTAACCTCTTTCTTAAAATCTTACTTAAACTATAAAATAATTAATAAAATTGACATTTTGGCATATTTAAATCTTGCATTTTTTGTGGGTCCAACTGTACTTATAGGTCATCACCATTTGTTAAGACATAAGGTATTGCCTTAGGGCAAGGACCAAATATAAATCTAGGATGTGGGATAAAGAAAAACATTGGCGCAGTCCAAAAAAAGATTAAATGAAACAAAAAAGTTAGTTAAGGAAGTTTTTCAAATAATATTTTACTGTGTATAATAAAGATATATTTTTGCGTATAATTAGTTTATTGTTCATTAATCATACAAATTAATGATCATAAATGGAACTCTATAATGTGGGTGCCACCCACTGGGTGGCACAAATGAAGAGCACAACATTTATAAGGGGTCAAACGCAACTGTCTCGATTTTTCAGGAGGAACAATTTCTCAGTGGAGTCCAAGATTTCGTAAGATCAAATGATGCTCGTCAGAGGGTGTAGGGAGAAAGATGTTTAGTCTCGACTGTTATAGAATAAGGGATTTTGGTGCTGGGTCAGGGCATTTTCGTTGGAGGGGGTGTGATTGGCAAAATTGCTGAAGAAGAATAAGAATAAAAAAATACCGAACAAGAAAAAATTGATGACAAAAACAAAAAAAGGTCCTCACTCCAAAACAAATTTACCGAATAATGAATCAATAATGCAAGAAAAAGTTTAGTCAGGGCGGCAACCAAAACTTGACTCCCCTATGAAAAAAAAAAATTGCGCATACAAAAATAGAAAAAAAATGGCGTCCAAAAAAATTCCCTTAAGAAAAAAAGCTTTGTCCCTAACGGTTTCTACCAAACTTGGCGCCCCAACTATTAAAAAATTGGCGCCCCCCAAAACATACCCTCCACAAAAAAAAAGCTTTGCCCCTGACGGTTTCTCCCGAAAAATACCATCAACAAAAAAACCTTTGTCCTTGACGGTTTCTACTGGACTTAGCGGCCCTACAATTAAAAAATTGCGCCCCGAAAAATACCCTCCACGAAAAACCTGTCCCTGGCGGATTCTACCGAACTAGCCAAACCTACAAAAAAAAAACAAAACAAAAGAGGACAAAGACCTATACCCACCATTTTAAAAGTTATTAACATATCTAAGGTCACCAATAAATTTATTATAAATATATTATCTTTATTTTGTGTACGAAAAGTAGAATTATTTCTTTTTCTCTTTACTTAATTGATCAAAACGTGGTTTGGTGAACATACAACTTTGTAACTCTAACCTAATAATATATAAGTCATATTACCGATTTCGATCCAAAGCAACGTACGTAATCTTTGCGTTATTTTGCGTAATATACGTTTCTTGTAATAGGTAATCTCTCGTAATCTTGCGTAATCTTTGGATTGCGTAATCTTCTGTAGACTAAATTTTCGGAAGTAGCACCTCAGTAAAAACCGCATATCGCCTAAAGTTGAGGGGTAAACCACTGAGGAATTCAGGTGAACAAATTGAATAAAAACATCGTAATCTCTGGAGGAAAACCGAGGTTATCTTTACCAAACGTGGGACTTTTTTTCGTAGTTTTCAATATTTTTCTAGGTAATCTTGAATAAAATTTCATTGAAATAATAAGAGGTTACATCCTAGATGAAATTCAGGTGTACGATCTTTTTTCAGCAGTTCACCCCTATAGTGGTGTTTAACCCATTACGAAAGTTCCGCCTTTCAAAATGTTATAATAAATCGATAAATTATAATCTGATGCCTGTTTAATTATAATTATTAATAGAGTTTTATTCTAATTTGAAGTAGATAAATAAACATTTTGTAAAACAAGCACAACAGTTAGGATGGACAAGCCTTCCCCTTTAAGAAAAAGAACCTTTAAAAAAATAACTTAAAGAGAAGACATGTATGAGCTAGAGAAATTTTAATTAAATAAATAGGCATATATAGTAGGGTTTTAAAAAGAAAAATATTAATATTTTTTTGTAAAAAATATTCTGATATTTTTTGTAGAAAATCGCCTGAACTTTCTTTTGGTTTAAATATTTAGGATAAACGTCTGTGATAGACGGACTGACAACCGAGCGATCTTATATGGGTTCCGTATTTAATTTTTTGGGATACAGAACACTAAGGGTATCAATTTTTGCAGATTCATTGCATGCAAAATTTAGGTACTCGTATGATAAATGTTTACGACGCAGAAATTCTACCAAAAAGTATACCTTTGTTGCTTGGGGTTCTATCAAAGGTTAGGGGCAGCATGCCAAAATTTTCCAATGAATAAAAAAATTTCCAACATAAAAACTGAAGACTAAAAAAAGGTCATATTTGAGACAAGGTTAATATATTTTGTCATAACTAAAATAAAAAACTTAATTGTAGAATTAGGAAGTCTAACTTGGAAATGCAACAATACTTTTGGTTTTTTGAATTTGATTAATTTATAATTTCAAAGTTGGAAATGCCAAGTAAGTCTTTCCAACTCGGTAATCTGATAGTGGAATACCAAGTTGGAAACTTCGAAGTTAAAAGTTGGAAATAGCAGTTTTACATATTGTTATTGATATTCTATTTGGTAATGTAATTGTAAAATACCAGCATAGTTGGAAAATCTAGCTTAGAATTTCAAACTTGGAAATAGCAAAACTACAACAATGTTATTGTTGGTATTTGCAATTGGAAGTGAAATTGGACTTTCCAACATGTAAAGTCCAAGTTGGTCTTCCGAACTTAGTTGGTAATCTGACTGTAGAATACAAACATAGTTGGGAAGTTTAACTTGGTATTCCCAACTTGGAAGTTCCAAGTTAAAAAAAACAGTATAACATATTGTTACTGTTATTCCCAACTTACTTAGTAATCTGATTACTGAATCTGAATCTAAATACCAACATAGTTAAAAAATTTAACTTGGAATTTTCAAATTGTACTTACCAAAACAACAACTATACAGGGTTATTCAGAAATAAGCTCGAGAAATTTGGAAATTCTAAGTTAACTTTAAATTGTAAATACCAATAACAATACAGGGTTATTTAGAAATAAGTTCGAGAAATTTAAGAGGTGATTCTACGTTAAAAAATATAAAAAAAGTTCCTATAAAGGTTGGTCCCGCAATGAGCCCTAAGGAAGCTACGGCCCTTCGAATATTAATAATTACATGGGGAACAAAAAAATCACCAATAAAATTTTAATGCTGCAGGGCGATTCTTCATTTAAAACTAAGCAAAAAAGTATTCCTCACCAAAACACCTAAATTTAATATTAAAAAGTAATATTTTTAGTTGCACAAAATGTTACTTCCTCTTTAATTTTAAAAACAGTTGCTTCTACAGTTTTACACTATATGACTTTTTTTTATGTTTTTTACTCAAGGAATCTTAATATTTTACCAAAAATCCAAAAAATATATACATAAAAAAGTTTGGGGCAAAAATGTATTAAACCTCACACATTTTGTCCATCTAGGCAGGCTTCTGGATAACTTTAAAAAATAAATTAACATATACTTATTGTCCTTATTAATACTAGTTACATGCAAAAGCTCGTCGCTCTAGCTTAAAGGGTGTAAAAGTTATTAATTAAAAACCTTATTTTAATTGCAATTTTAAAGAGCCGTAGCTCCCTTAGGTTTCATTTCCGGACCAACTTTTATAGAAACTTTTTTTCAAATTTTTTTAACGTAGAATCACCTCTTAAATTTCTCGAACTTATTTCTGAATAACCCTGTATTGTTATTGGTCTTTCCAATTTAAAGTTAACTTAGAATTTCCAAGTTGTAAATTACAAGTTGGTCTTTCTAACTTAGTTGTAAATCTGATTGTAGAATACCAACATAGTGTAAAAGTCTAACTTAAAATTTTTAACTTGAAAATACCAAACATTGTAACAGGACGTCAAATGACGGCGCCTCCACCGAAATATTCAAATTTACCGCGGTTAAAAATACGTTAAACTTAGACAGGAAACACGTGATCAGATGGGTGTAATTGGGTTTCAAGGTACCGCCAATTTAGCAGATGATCGCTAACCATACTTCCCTGCGGTCGAAGTTGTAAAATCTAACTGATGTCGTAGACATGGTTCTCCACATTTATTGTGTAGAACTATCTTGCTCAATTAGGTAAGTCTATGCAACATTTAATATTATTAATTATTTTTTCTATTTTGCGACTCTTATAAGCTCATAATCACACGCATTTTGCGTGCTCTTATAGGCCCATAAGAGGTCTGTACTTTTTGTTTTTTTGGGTTGGCAACAGACCTGGCCTACCGCTTGACGTTTTCCGTGAAAATGTCAATGTCGCTTTAAAGTTGCATTTTCTACAAAATTTTGTGTTTAGGTTATTTTTACCATGTTAAAATTGTGGTTTGGTTAATTGCAGTAAAAAAGAGAAGAGATGACCATAAAAGATATCAAAATATCATTTGTTTTTAGAATTTTAAACATGGTGTAAACTGTAAATGTAAGTTTTTTTAAATTTAAGACCAAAATAGAAAAAATTGTATAAAGCACTCGTTTCATAACACGTTTTTAGCGCACTAGTACTTTAAACTTGTACTCATGCGCTAAAAACGTATGTTATGAAACTAGTACTTTAATATACTAATAATCTCACTATAAAGTAGAACTTTAAAATAGCACGTGGATCGGCCACTAAGGTTTCACCCTATAACTGTAAATGTAAAAAATAAGAACTATAGTTTAATCTTTCCAACTAGCATAATAACATTTTACTACCGTTATATTATATATAGATTAGATCAGTGTGTAAACCTAAATTTTCTCTCAATTAGATTTAACCAACACAAACTACTGTGATACTCCTGTGATACACCTGTAATGCACCTGTAATACCTGTCTGAAAAATAAAAGAAACAGTGTTCCAAAAACTGTGTTTCAATCCGGACTCCAAAACCCACACCCTATATATAGAACAATATTAATATTGGTGTGATAATTTTCAAATTAACTTATAATTTCAAGGTTGGAAATTCCAAGTTAGTTACCCAACTTAGTAGTATAATCTGATTTTAGAATACCAACATGGTTTGGAAGTCTAGTAGTAGTAGTAGTAGTAGTAGTAGTAATTTTCAACCTAAAAATTCTAACTTAGACTTTTGTCCAGTCAAATAATAAATGCAAATTGCAATAAATGTACACGGGCTGATATTTTAAAGGGTAGTAGGGGATGGTAACAGAACACCCCTGTTTTTTTTTCACCGCGTGATTTGCATAAGGGGTGTCCGCTATCTTGAATTTTGAAGGTGAGTTGTTTAATATGCATCTTACCATAAAAATGCATATAACCAATTTTGTTAAGGAAGAAATTTCCAAAAATTTTTGTTTGGATCATTTCTTTAATATCTTAATAACAATCGAGATAAATATTCAAAAATGGCCACGTTGGAGGTAAAATTGTTTTTTTTTTCATTTTTCAGCCAAATTATTCATCGGGCAATAAAATTACTTATAAGCAAACTTGTAGCTCTTAAATTTCTCTATAAGTTTCATATATTATAAATTTTCATATTTGCTTTGGTACGGTTACGGCGCAACTATATTTTCAGCGCCCACTGTTACTGTAACAAAATACTTATGAAAATGTATAATATATAAAACTTATAAAGAATTTCAAGAGCTACAACTTTGCTTATATGTTCTTTTTCGTCAAGCAAGGGAGTAAATTAAAAATCGCACAGTAAATATTTTTACAACAGGTTTGAATAGTATATGTTTGTGTATAGAATATAGTTATGTTTTATAAAATAAACTACGCCATATATTCGCACATCCATTATTCGAATCTGTTTTAAAAATATTCACTGTGCGATTTTTAATTAACTCTCTTGCTTGATGAAACAGACCATAAATACTTTTACCCTCCGATGAATAATTTGGCTGAAAAATCGAAAAAAACAATTTCACCCCAAACGTGGCCATTTTTGAATATTTATAACTCGATTATTATTAATATATTAAAAAAATGATTTAAACAAAAATTGTGGAAAATTTTCGCCTTAACAAAATTGGTTATATGTATTTTTATCGTAAGATGTATAATTAGCGAGATAACCGCACTCAACCCTAAAATTCAGATAACGGACACCCCTTACGCAAATCACCTGGTCAAAAACTAACAGGGTATCTATTCTTGGGCTCGAGAGAACGTGAACAATTTTCGTAGGAAGGGAACTGATCACATCATATCAAAGTTCCCCAAAGTTAAAAAATGCTATTTTTGAAGAGCAGGGAGCGTGATGGGATCTTTGCAGCCGGCTGCAGCGTTGCCAAGTATTTTAGCTGATTTTAACCAATCAGATTATGCGACACGAGTTTAATTAATATATAGAAGTATAATATATTAATAGTAAGAAATGACTGAAAATAAAACCAGAAAAAGATCTGCGCCAACTAGCAGTCAGCAAAAAAAAATCCTTCTAAATTTTCACCATTTGGTCTTCCGCATCTTGCAGATTCCCAAAAGGGCAACAGCCCCCACAATTTCCGAATCATCCATCGTTATATTATTATTATCATAATATGTATAATAATTTATAAATATCAAAAATCTTTTATTAATTACGATTAACTATTATAAAACAAAACGGTATTCAAATTAACAACACAAAACCAAAGCAAAAATAGGGTTATGTTCGAATGCGCGCGACTAACTTATATGTCAAAATTTCCGTGAACGACCGCTTCTCACGATCCCGAGTAGTAGAAGTAAAGTTCCTCAATTTTCGTGCGAAGTGAAGTTCAAGAATAAGTAGTTTTGCGTTTCGAGAGAAAGAATATGCAACCCACACTACCTTTCTCCCGGGAATGCGTTCTCTCGAGCCCGAGAATACATACCCAGGAGTGTTCTGTTACTATCCACTTGCGTTACGTAATATATGGACAGGTTAAACCAAGATTTACCAAATTTTTAAAAGAGGATGGAGGGAGGCTTCCTTAGTCCCCCCTTAAGTACGCCCTGGAGAATGTAGCAGGCAAAGAAAAAATATCATAAGTTTGCACGCACGTTTCACACTGGATGTACTCTAAGGATAAAACCAACATTATAGCCTTTTTTATACTGCAATTAATCAGTTAATAAATTTTTCGGTTACTAGTTATCTTTATACAAACAGACATTCTTATTAAAAGGGATTGCATCTTTTCAAAGAAAACTAGATGAACAGTTGCAAGAATCTTATGAAAACATGGATAATAATAATGATAATAATAATACTAATAATAATAATAATTATTATTATTATTATTATTATTACAAAAATAACGAAAAATAAACACATTAATATGTATCGGCACTATTTTGAGTTGTTGAAAAAGGGAAATCATTAGTTTAAAAGTCTGTATCTCCAAAACGTGACTCTCTAGCAAAAATCTGTATATAGAAAGGGCTGACATTTGAATAATATTTTTTTGTTATTGAATATTAAATGAGTTAAGCTAACCAAAATATTTTACTGCTTAAACGCTAATATCTCGAAAACAATGCATCTTAGGAAAAAATTATTTTGAGCTTAAAAAAATCTTTTATTTAAACTTAATTAATAAAATTTAATAATACGTAACTTGGTTATATATAAAAACGCTAAAAATAGGTGTTTTACTCCATTCATAACCCCTTACCCCTAACCGTTTGCCCTCAAAATCCAATCAGCTTTTCGAAAGACGATAAACAATATGCAGAAAACCGCTTGCCGATATTTCTACTAGAAATATAATTATCGAGTTTACAGGCGGACGTAATTTTTTTTACCAATTTCGAAATGTCTAAACGACAAAAAAAACATGATAAAAAATGTTGGGGATAATTTCAACACATCGGCACACTTAGTACTAAGTACCGATGTAATAACAAAAATCCTTATGGATATAAACGGAATAGTATATTCTATAACTAGTATGGAATAGACAATATTTCGCGCAAGCGAAAAGTATGTCATACGAGCCGGTAGGCGAGTATGACGGTCCCGCGAGCGCGGAATGACTATTCCATACATGTTGTAGACTATACTTTTTCTTCAACTGCAAATATGAAACACTGTATGGCTTTAAACTGCGGACAAGGTTAAAAACAATGTTTTTTATGACTCGACATTGTAAATGCAACAAAACACATATTTTTAAATAATAATGTTATTTAATAATTTTATCAAATCAGTACTTAAAAAAAAAATTATTTAATTTTAGCACATATTTACAAATTATAATGCAAAAATTGAAGGTTATGTCAGATTGTTGTGACATATATCAGGTTTAAATATTTAACAATAGATAGAGCAGTTTTAATTTTTTTAACTAAATTGATAAAAAACTGGTCAAATATTAAGAAAAGATAATAAACTTTATGTAATTTTAACTCAAAACTATAAATTTCATTAAATTATTCAATATTTCGTGGTAAAATATGTATATTTTTGCTAATTTTGCTACAGTTTTCTTTACTTTTATAAACAAGAGATGGCACTACATGTGCTCATTCTAACACTTGATGCGGAATATTCATATTCTAGAGCTAGAATGGATTCATTCTGTGTTTGAAAAGTGTGTTTAATTGCTTACATTCTAAAGCAGTCGTAGAAAAATATAATACGACATTGCCTAAAAAAAAAGAATGATGTATAGATTCACTTTTTACTAAGTGCCGATGTAATAACAAAAATCCTTATGGATAAAAACGGAAATATAATACGCCACTGCACAAAAAAAAAGAATGATGTATAGATTCAGTCTCGATCTGATAAGGACATTATTTTATTCCAGATAATGAAATATAAATTCTGGAAAGTGTTTTTCTTCTTCCCATTTCCTAAAAGCAGACGGTTTAATTTAAATGAAATATGTGTTTTGAAGTCTAACAAACTGTCTCAGCAGAGGTTCTGAGTCAGAACTATTTATAGGCCTTTCTAAAATGTGAATCTTTTTTATTAAATTGTCTTTACCACTCAGAGAACATTAATCCATTAGGTTTTATCGACATACATTACTTAGTTTCTGGTTGTTAAGATAATAATACCCCAAAGTGAGTGAATATTTTTTTATAATGCAATACTATTTTTTTAACTGATTATAATGTAATTATATATGGAATTATTATGGAAATTTTTCGCATCATAAGGAAAATTCGAAATTTATTTTGCCATATTAGGGTCTAAGTACGTAAATTGTACATTTTACAATCCCCCTTAAAATTTATAAAATTATTTATGAATAATCCTATATAGTCCAGTCAAATAATAAATTTAAATTGTAATAAATGTACACGGGCTGATATTTTAAAGGGTAGTAGTGGATGGTAACAGAACACCTTTGTTATTTTTTCACTGGGTGATTTGTGAAAGGGGTGTCCGCTATCTTGAATTTTAGGGGTGAGTTGCTTAATATGCATCTTACAATAAAAATGCATATAACCAGTTTTGTTAAGAAGGAAATTTCTAACAATTTTTGTTTGGACTATTTTTTCTTAATATTGTAACGACATAAATCGTCACTTTGTAATATAGCAAGGGTTAATTAAACTATTCGTTTACTTACGTTATAATTTATGTTTATTTTGTATATAAATAGTTACGTACGTACAGAACTATTTTGTATCTGGGACTATTTTGTAGCAGGAACTGAATTCTAACCATATGAGTCTCTATTCCATAGTTCTACCTGAAAATAACATAAAGAAAACATAATTAGAATATGATTTTTAATAATAAAGAATCATATGACTTATTTCTCTATAGTGCATTTGTCTATGGACTTACCTGGTTTTTATATGTTTCAGAGTCTATTGAGGGTTGGATTTCACTGGCTTTCATTTGTAGCTTGTCTCTCTTGTGGAAAGTTTCATATGCTTATTGCTTCGGGATAATCCAGAATTTGTTGAAAATAGTTTGCTGGAACTGCTCACTTAGATTCAGTATTTTGTTTATACTTAGTTCACAGGACACTTAGTATTCTGTTCGTATTTTTATTAGTTTTGCTGATAAACAATAAGTATTGTTTATATTTGTTTCTTAGAGTAATATTTTGAGGTTAGATATCACTAATACGGATTTATTAGGAAATAGTCTTTTTGGTTATTATCTTTGATGTAGTTTCAGTTACCTTTATTAGGAATCCTATACGGTAAAACTGTAGTTGATAATGACTTGCATAGATGTCGCTAATAGTTCAGAAATAGGATTTTATTTACCTGAAGGGTTCATACCGGTTGATAAGGTCGATTTTCGCTCTTTCTTGATGAACTCTGTACAATGGTGGTGTCATTTTGACGAGTGTTTATTTTCTGTAATCATCGAAGTAATCCTTCATGTATTTTTATTTAAAGTTAGTGAAAATGAATATTTAAACAATGCGGAAGATATTATAACTGTTATTTTCTAAAATTATGCATTTATAACGTTTCGATGGACATCGAAGACTTAGAATGACATCACCATTAATTAAGCACAATCACTAGACCATTAATTACTCACCATTTCTATACCATTAATATGGAATTATATTAATTTAAGTTGAAGTTTATTTTGGTATATTTGATATACAAGTTCTCCGCATGGAGTGATGTTCTGTTGGAACATGGTTCTGTAATTTTTGGCATAGATAAATTCTATGTAACCGTCTAGCAGACAATTTTATATTGGACATAATTTTCAAAAGCATATTTAATCCCGGACAACATTTTCAATCGTACATTTTATCCTGGAAGATAATTTTTCCAAAGTAGATGGGACAGCCTATATTTTTTTTTCTTTCATTTGAGAAATGAATTCATCAGAATAGGGGAGACTTGCACAGATGGAGACGATGGAATTCATACCTCATGGATTTTGCAGAAACCAGCTAAGTACTCTTTCTGAAAACTTTTGAAAGCAATATTTCATATTTTTAAATTCTTTTATTTCAATATTCTTATAACTGTAAACTTTATCAGATCTGATATAGTATTGATTACTATATGCCCTTCTGGCTTTTGTTCATTTTTAGGTACTTATTTTTTTTAAAAACATTTAATCTCATTTATTAATTATTAAATATTATACTTTTGATTAAATGATTTCTAATTTAAGCATGACTTTTATACACTGCAAGAAATGATTGTTGTTTACATACATTTCTTGGTGCTTGCTGAACTTCATGTTTTCTTTATACATTTAAGTCGAATGATTTCTGAATTTAGTAATTTTTATTAAGATTTCTTTAATTATATCTTAATATAATTACACATATTTTTTATATATATTAATACATTACTTGATGTGCTTTCATTAAGTTTATTTATAATAAATTTCTCAAATGAATTATCTTATTTTATTTAGAGGTTATATTTTCTCAAACTGAAAAGCTTAAGTATTTACACTAGGTTGTTACTTACCTAAAGGAGTAAAAGCTAAAGTAACTGGCGCCCCTAACAACATTAATCAATTCTTTCTATTTTTCCCTTGCCCATACCCATTGCTCCGCTGTCAAAACTAGCCGTTGGCAGTGAACGTATTAATTACGGTACACTAATATTGGCGCCCAAAGTCCAAATATATTTGTTTATATTGATGACATTATAATAGTATCAAAAACATTTGAGGAACATATTAAATTACTTCAAATAGTACATGAAAAATTAAAATCTGCTAATCTTACAATAAATTTTGAAAAAAGTAATTTTTTTAGAAAATCAGTTAAGTATTTAGGTTTTGTAATTGATAATTTTGGTTTAAGAACCGATCCGCAAAAAGTAGAAGCAATAATAAACTATCCTAGACCAACAAATAGTACAGAGATAAAACGATTTTTAGGTGTAGCTTCGTGGTATCGTAGATTTGTTAGGAATTTTTCAACAATTGTTAGTCCATTAAATTCACTTTTAAAGGGCAAAGGTAAAAAACAAGCCATTAGTTGGAATACTGATGCAGAAAAAGCTTTTTTATTGTTGAAGGAATCTTTAATAAATGCTCCAGCTTTAGCAAGTCCCAATTTTTCTTTACCATTTGTTATACAATGTGATGCATCTTTAGTTGGCCTCGGTTCCATATTAACACAAACGCAAGATGGTCAAGAAAAAGTAATAGCTTATGCTAGTAGAGCTTTAACACGTAGTGAAATAAAATATTCTGTAGGTGAAAAGGAATGTTTAGCTGTTTTGTTTGCTATAGATAGGTTTAGACCATATATTGAAGGTGTTAAATTCACAGTAATTACAGATCATTCTTCATTAAAATATTTGAGTAATATGAAAGATCCCTCTGGTCGCTTGGCTAGATGGTCATTAAAATTACAGCAATATGATATGGATATTGTATATCGTAGAGGTAAATTAAATGTAGTAGCTGATGGGTTATCCAGAGCTTTTGATAGAATAGAACCAGAAAAATCAATTTTTCCAGATGTAAATTTAATTAATTTTAATGTAAATGATTATAATAGTGATAAATATTATATTCAGTTGAGGGAAAAAATTATTAAGAGTCCAGATTCATATCCGCAATTTAAAGTTATTGATGATAATATTTATAAGTTCATACCGACCAAGACAAAAGTAAAAAGTAATATTATAGAGTGGAAATTGTTAGTGCCTCAAAAATGTCGTAAACAAGTTCTAAAAGAATGTCATGACGATGTATTAGCTTCTCATATGGGATTTTTTAAAACTTTTCATAGAATTTCAGAAACATATTTTTGGCCAAAAATGCGTAAAGATATTTTAAAGTATGTAAGATGTTGTAATATTTGTCAATCACAAAAAGTTAGTAATTCTGCACGTTTTGGATTGATGGGTCGTGAAAAAGAAGTAAATTATCCGTGGCAAGTTATTTCATGTGATTTGCAGGGACCATTTCCCAGAAGTTCTAAAGGTTTTTGTTATCTTTTAGTTGTGTCAGACTGGTTTACAAAGTATACATTATTACATCCTTTAAGGGAAGCTACTGCAAATGCAATATGTAAATTCATTGAGAATGAAGTTTTTTTAGTTTACGGAGTCTGTCAATTTTTAATTGTCGATAATGGAAAACAATTTGCTGGTAAAGTTTTTAAAAAATTAGCAGATGAATATAATGTTCAGAAAATTTGGTTTAATGCACTTTACCATAGTCAAAATAATCCGACGGAAAGGCAACATCGCACAATTTCTACTGCTATAAGATCATATATAAAAGATAATCAAAAAGAATGGTGTAAAAATTTAGCAAAAATAGGTCTAGCTTTACGAACGTCTGTAAATGAAGTTACGGGGTATACACCGGCATTTCTTAATTTTGGGAGGAATGTACCTATCACAGGAACTTATTATGGCAAAATGACATCAACTGATGGTGTTAAATTAGAACCTTGTGACAGAGACTCGTATAGCCAAGACTTGGGAAATCTTAAAGAGATTTTTGTTGATGTAAAGAAATATTTACATGAAGCTTATGAACGAAATAAGCGTACTTATGATTTGCGCAAGCGTGAAGTAAATTTTGATATAGGTGAAAAAGTTTGGAGACGAAACAAAGTACTCTCAGATGCTAGTAAAAGTTTTGCTGCAAAACTTGCTCCAAAGTACATACTTTGCAAAGTTGTTGCGAAAAAGTCAAAGTTAGTGTATATTTTGGAAAATGCAGATGGTCATAGAGGCGACTGGCATGTTAAAGATCTAAAGAAATATTTTGGATCGAATAGTGACATTTCAGTTGGCTAGATTTGATTAAATAAGAATATATTCTTAGTATTATTCGGAATGATATTTAAAAAATATCAATGTATTGAAAATATTTAAAGGGTACCCAAAACTTTTGTATATAGTAAAAAAAAAATATATAAATATATTTTTTGTAGAAGAGAATTCTGGTGCACACAGTCAAGTCTTATTTCTATTTTTTTATCTTGATAAAACTTAGCTAAAAAGAAAAACAAAATTAATTATGACAATTACCTGATTATGACAATTACCTGATTATGACAATTACCTGTTTATGTCACACACCGATAAAGTCCCAAAATTATGTTCTACATAAGAGTAGGCGGATGATACACGTAGTTATCAAGCTTAGCTATTGTTAATTATCAAGTAGTATTTCAAATGATTTACATAAAGTATTGTATTTTTTGTTGATTTATTAAATAAAATATAGTATATATTTTAGCTATTTAAGTTAAATAGTTTTAGAGTTTGGTATAAAAATATTTTTTGTATATTAAATATTTTTATTATTTTTGGAGGGGGCATGTGTAACGACATAAATCGTCACTTTGTAATATAGCAAGGGTTAATTAAACTATTCGTTTACTTACGTTATAATTTATGTTTATTTTGTATATAAATAGTTACGTACGTACAGAACTATTTTGTATCTGGGACTATTTTGTAGCAGGAACTGAATTCTAACCATATGAGTCTCTATTCCATAGTTCTACCTGAAAATAACATAAAGAAAACATAATTAGAATATGATTTTTAATAATAAAGAATCATATGACTTATTTCTCTATAGTGCATTTGTCTATGGACTTACCTGGTTTTTATATGTTTCAGAGTCTATTGAGGGTTGGATTTCACTGGCTTTCATTTGTAGCTTGTCTCTCTTGTGGAAAGTTTCATATGCTTATTGCTTCGGGATAATCCAGAATTTGTTGAAAATAGTTTGCTGGAACTGCTCACTTAGATTCAGTATTTTGTTTATACTTAGTTCACAGGACACTTAGTATTCTGTTCGTATTTTTATTAGTTTTGCTGATAAACAATAAGTATTGTTTATATTTGTTTCTTAGAGTAATATTTTGAGGTTAGATATCACTAATACGGATTTATTAGGAAATAGTCTTTTTGGTTATTATCTTTGATGTAGTTTCAGTTACCTTTATTAGGAATCCTATACGGTAAAACTGTAGTTGATAATGACTTGCATAGATGTCGCTAATAGTTCAGAAATAGGATTTTATTTACCTGAAGGGTTCATACCGGTTGATAAGGTCGATTTTCGCTCTTTCTTGATGAACTCTGTACAATGGTGGTGTCATTTTGACGAGTGTTTATTTTCTGTAATCATCGAAGTAATCCTTCATGTATTTTTATTTAAAGTTAGTGAAAATGAATATTTAAACAATGCGGAAGATATTATAACTGTTATTTTCTAAAATTATGCATTTATAACGTTTCGATGGACATCGAAGACTTAGAATGACATCACCATTAATTAAGCACAATCACTAGACCATTAATTACTCACCATTTCTATACCATTAATATGGAATTATATTAATTTAAGTTGAAGTTTATTTTGGTATATTTGATATACAAGTTCTCCGCATGGAGTGATGTTCTGTTGGAACATGGTTCTGTAATTTTTGGCATAGATAAATTCTATGTAACCGTCTAGCAGACAATTTTATATTGGACATAATTTTCAAAAGCATATTTAATCCCGGACAACATTTTCAATCGTACATTTTATCCTGGAAGATAATTTTTCCAAAGTAGATGGGACAGCCTATATTTTTTTTTCTTTCATTTGAGAAATGAATTCATCAGCAAAGGGGAGACTTGCACAGATGGAGACGATGGAATTCATACCTCATGGATTTTGCAGAAACCAGCTAAGTACTCTTTCTGAAAACTTTTGAAAGCAATATTTCATATTTTTAAATTCTTTTATTTCAATATTCTTATAACTGTAAACTTTATCAGATCTGATATAGTATTGATTAATACTATATGCCCTTCTGGCTTTTGTTCATTTTTAGGTACTTATTTTTTTTAAAAACATTTAATCTCATTTATTAATTATTAAATATCATACTTTTGATTAAATGATTTCTAATTTAAGCATGACTTTTATACACTGCAAGAAATGATTGTTGTTTACATACATTTCTTGGTGCTTGCTGAACTTCATGTTTTCTTTATACATTTAAGTCGAATGATTTCTGAATTTAGTAATTTTTATTAAGATTTCTTTAATTATATCTTAATATAATTACACATATTTTTTATATATATTAATACATTACTTGATGTGCTTTCATTAAGTTTATTTATAATAAATTTCTCAAATGAATTATCTTATTTTATTTAGAGGTTATATTTTCTCAAACTGAAAAGCTTAAGTATTTACACTAGGTTGTTACTTACCTAAAGGAGTAAAAGCTAAAGTAACTGGCGCCCCTAACAACATTAATCAATTCTTTCTATTTTTCCCTTGCCCATACCCATTGCTCCGCTGTCAAAACTAGCCGTTGGCAGTGAACGTATTAATTACGGTACAATATATTAATAACAATGTTGGAGGTGAAGTTGTTTTTTTCCATTTTTCAGCCAAATTATTCATCGGATGATTATGAGCAAACTTGTAGCTCTTGAAATTTTCTATAAGTTTTATGTACTATAAATTTTCAAAGTTACTTTGGTACGGTTACAGAGGGTGCAACTCGACTTTCACCGCCCACTGTAACCGTAACATAATACTTATGAAAACGTATAATGTATAAAGCTTATAGAGAATTTCAAGAGCTGCAAGATTTCATAAATACTTTTATCCTCCGACGAATATTTTGGCTGAAAAATCGAAAAAACCAATTTCACCCCAACATGGCCATTTTGAATATTTATAACTCGATTGTTATTAATATAATAAAAAAAAGGTTCAAACAAAAATTATTAGAAATTTTCTTCTTAACAAAATTAGTTTTTTGCATTTTTATCGTAAGATACATATTTAGCGAGATAACCGCACTCCCACTAAAATTCAAGATAGCGGACATCCCTTACGAAAATCACCCGGTGAAAAACTAATAGGAGTGTTCTTATACCATCCACTGCTACCCTTTAAAATATCAGCTCGTGTACATTTATTGTAATTTAAGATAGGAATTTTTCGTTATTTGACTCGACTAATATTAGTCTTTACGTATACGATTGTTATCTGTCTTTTATTTTGAAGCTGCACAGAGCAAAATGCATAACAATCTAACGAGTAAAAAAAGCTTTAAATTATTTTAAAAGATGACTCTTTAAAAACAAGTCTCAAGTATTGCTTTCCATTAAATTTTAATGAATACTTTTATATAAAAGTTCTATAATAACTTCCATTGTAAAAAAACTCTCAAATATATAACTTATAAAACATAGATTTTTTTTGTAAAATTTTCTTATTCATTACACAGGATCACAAAAAAATAAAGTTAGTTTTTTATAAACTAGACTATATTTTTTCAACGTATATTTGGGCGCGGAAAACGAATATGACAATGAAAAAAATTCTTGATATATAGCACACAATGGGTTTTATTGTACGAAGGCGTAGAAGGGACATAATAATTACTTTTTTAAATGAGATTTAATTCTGTAATACTACTCAGAGTAAATATTTAATTCGTTGTTACTAACACCAAATTAAATATTTTTTTCTGCGATAATATTGCAGAATAAATTAATTTTCTCTGTCTTAGTAACACAGAATTAAAGAAAGATTTAATTCTGTGATACTAAGACAGAATTAAATATTTTCTCTGTGTTACTAACACAGAAATAAATCTTTTTCTCTGTGCTACCATTACAGAATTAAATAATTTTCGCTGTGTTACTAACACAGGAATAAATAATTTTCTCTGTGTTACTATCACAGAAATAAATCATTTTCGCTGTGTTAGTAACACAGCAAAAGTTATTTAATTCTGTGATTGTAACACAGAGAAAATGATTTATTTCTTTGTTAAAAACACAGATAAAATATTTAATTCTGTATTAGTATTACAGAATAAATAGAAAATGATTTATTTCTGTGATAGTAACACAGAGAAAATATTTAATTCTGTCTTAGTATCACAGAATTAAATCTTTCTTTAATTCTGTGTTACTAAGACAGAGAATAGTATATTATTTACCAAGTTTAACATTTTTGACCTGCGTTAAATTGCGGGATGAGCGCGCTAGCGCGAAGCCCGCAAGACGCGGTCTAAAATGTTAAATCTTTACTCACGTGGGAAATATAGTATTTTTTTCACTACCAGTACAATTAATTAGCTATTTATTTATTTATTTTACTAAAATTTAATGAAAAAGCTTATAAATTTAAAATATCACGCTGGCCGTTCGCGGCCATTAAAAAAAACAAATGAATAACTTGACATTTCTGGCAGAAATTTTCTGGTGATCTGCTAAAATTATTAAGTTAGAAAGTGTTTCCGTGTTAAGTTTAATAAAATATATAAAAATGAAAAGTGAAATGCAAAGTGATGATTCTGGTACTCCCCCAGAAATAAGGGGACATGCGAAAACTGTGAGGGAGAATCTATTGCCTCAAAAATCAATATATGGGGGTTGTACCTCTAGTAATCTATGATCCGTACGGTAATATATGGGTTGTATAATCTATGGTTGAATATGATGGACCAATGATTTTCACCTTTCGAAGTGTTTTTTGTAAAACATGTTTTATAGGTACTAATTTAGTTAATATTTTTTAATTTATCATGCAATAAATAAATTTGGCGCCTAAAGACACTTGTAAATAGCAATGTGAATTAATAATTAAGTGAAACGTTAGATGTCAAAATAGCTGAATAAAAATTCATTATTAACCATGGTGCCATTTCATTATTTTTAGAACCTCTGACGTCATAGGTAGAGAAATAATATTTCTACCAATGAAAAGAACAGTAATAAAGATGTGATTTTAGGCTAGTGGTGAAAAAAATTAATTTATTCTGCAATATTATCGCAGAAAAAACATTTAATTCGGTGTTAGTAACAACGAATTAAATATTTACTCTGAGTTAGTATTACAGAATTAAATCTCATTTAAAAATGTAATTATTATGTCCCTTCTACGCCTTCGTATTATTGTATGCATTCAAGGCAAAAAAAAAATCGCAAGATTCCAAATATGCCACTTTTTTCTTGTTTTTCCGATATATTTTATTAAAATTTTGTATATAAATAATACAGATACAGCCAAAAATTTATATATGTAATACTACTGCATACATATTCTTTATAAAAAAAATCATATTAATTGTCATCTATTATTATCTATAATAGTGGTGGGGAGTCAAGGGCTTTAACTTTGCATATGACAAACGAAATATATCATAAAATTTTCTGATACTCTTAACCAGACTGTTTTCATAAACGTTTTTTTAGCGATTTAAAAAAATTTGACAATAAAATACTTCCCTGATCCCTAATTTGTTTTATTGCCAAACGATTATAAAGTGCCCCACTTCATTTTCGCTGACTCCGAATCTGAGGTCAAAATAGCACCTCATACGATTAGTTTTAGAGAAAACCGTAATTTTTGAGTATGAAAATAACGTTTTTTGAGGATATCACCAAAACTAATCGAATGATGTGTTAATTTGTTAGATGTTTTATAAATAACTATTGTTTAACTTGTAATGAGTTTCCCGTATAACTAAGTAAATTAAATAAATAAATTATGTTTGGGCATGCAAAAAATAGTGTATATACTTCGGAACTAAACGTGGCTATTTTAGTCCATTTCATTTCTATTTCCCTCGCTCGATACCCTCGCTCAGCGCTCAAGCAGCGGGACTAAAACAGCCAGTTTAATCCCTTGGTATATAAATAACTATTATGAAAAAAAAACTAATTATAATTAATTATTTTTGTCCGCCATATTGAACCGGTATTTTATTTATTGAAAATTTATTCCTGTTTTCAAAATGGTCGACCTCTTAAAGGCTTGTTTACCAATTTACCAAAAAAAAAGTTATTTTCAGTTTTTACCAGCTTTATGATAACATTTTACCACTGTACTGTGGATTTAAAACAAATTAGGGACCAGGGATGTCCTTTATTGTCAAATTTCTATAATCGCTAAAAAATGCTTGAGAAAAATAGTCTGGTTAAGGGTATGTATCAGATAATTTTATGATATATTTCGTTTGACATGTACTAGATACCACACCAGTATTATACTATAACAGATAACAATTAATATGTATTTTTTTTTATAAAGCATATCGTCGGCTTAGATTGATAATCTGCTAACTCCACTTTTAGACGAATTGTCGTTTTTGATACCGTTTAAAAGAGGGCACTTAGTTACACCATTTGCAAAAAGCAGGCAACTCTAACATTTTCCCAAGTATAAATTTTTCCATGATGCTAGTCGAAAAGCTGCTAACTCCGCCAATTTTTGCAAAGGTTTTTATTTTTAAAATAATTGCTTTTTAACGTTAAAGATTTTCTAAAATAAAAACCTTTGCAATAATTGATTTAATTTTTGAAAAAACTTTACCTAAACCCTGCCAACCCCTTGATGGAGATTTGTCTCAAAGGTAGAAAACCTGCTTTTTAATTCAATAAAAATCAAGCCCAAATTAATTTTTTTGTAGTTGATAGTTGTTAAAACCTCCAAAACACCCTAATAAAAAAACGGGATTTTTCATTTTGTTATACAATAATTATAGAAATAATTATAAGGTTTTTTTTCGTAAATTTGATACACTAGGTAGATTTCTTTGTGCAGGGTCACATATATGTAATTTTAAATAATTTTACAATATTGTTATTTAACGTTGTAATTTTGTGTAATTTTAAATTATATTATAGGTTTTTTACAGCTCTTAAAAAAAATCCAAACATATATTATTTTACAATAAATTAAATTTATTTACACACTATTATTTACAAAAATACACGCATTATTTTACAAAGCATGCTAGGTTTTACCACAATTAAATTAAAGTTAAATATAGTAAAATTACTCTTCGTATTCTTATTCGGTATACGCTATTATTATATAAATTAAGGTATTTTTATTTAATTATTTAATTATTTTTTTACCGTACACTAGCTTACAATGCACAGTTTTTTTGGGGTAGTATGGTGTGCAGAAAGAAAATAAGCAAAAAAATATTTTTTTGAAAATTATTTTATGTTGTTTTATTTCTCTCGTTATCAAAATTCAAAACATGCACCCACAAATCAAAAGTAAAATTTTAATTTTATCAAATTAGTCAACATATAATATATGTATAATTTGAGGAAACCGTTCTTTGTTTGTTAGTGTAATTAGTTGTTAGTAAGTACGGTGAATGTAGAACGTGGTAGGAAATGTGGAATAAAATGTTGTATTTTGTCAAAAAGTATGTATAATTTAAGGAATTTTTTTTTGTTAACAAGTGTAATTGTTAATAACTTATTAAGTCTTAGATAATAGGGTAAAGAAGGGTAACCGTGCGCAGTAGGTAACCGTGCGCTCAATCGAAAATTCATTTTACACAGTATTCAGAGAAATCTCTGGCATACATGCTTATGGGAATTGTCTAACAATTCGCTAGCGCCAAGAACGTCGACTGATACATATAAATGTTTACAATATTTGAATATGTCTGAATCGATGTTCGTTGTTATTATTTTGCACGTGTTCGAAATAGAATGCTAAGTTCATAATTCTTAACCCATTATTCTAAAATAAACATATTCTTGAAGGATATGATCTTCATTTATCCATGCAATTTTTTTAAATTTAATTAAACAGTTTTCGATATGTAAAGTGATTTATTTTTAAGTGCATGATGGGGAATGATGCGCGTTTACCATTTAATTAAATGGTAATAAAATTAAATAAAAAACAAGTTTTTAAGTTAAAACCCTCCTGTTAATTACATGTATAAAGTAGAAAACAAGATATTTAAAAAAAATTCAAAAGACGGGTTTTAACAGGTTCTTTAAACGATCAAAAATTTCAAAACCTTTCTTTGAAAAATCTAGTTTTTCGAAAACCTGTATAAATATCTCGTGTTTAATAAATATTTTTGCATTGTTTTCTCTTTTTATCTTTTGTGCATAATTCCCAACAGGTGCGCACCATTGCCCCAGGGGGCGGGGCATTGTGCGCAAATACACTTCTGTACTTTTACATTTTTTTGTGATTATGGTAAAAGCTACCTTTATTTTGATGATACTCGTTGATAGTCTATTAAGTAAGGCTTTTTTTTGTGACATACATAAGGTATAATCATATCAAGTTTTGTTTAGTTGCGCACCATTCCCCTACTTTCCCCTACTAAGTAAAACTTTTACTCTAATAAGTAAAAATTATATTTACAGGGTCAAGTTTATTAAAGCCTCTCTAAAATAATAAATAGTCAGTTAATATATTTCTTTCTTTCTTTTTTATTTCTTTCTGAAAATAACCATTAGTAGAAATTAAATTAAAAAGTTGACTTTTAAGTTGGTAAAACTTTTTTAAAGCGGTACAAATAGCATTTATTATTAAGCAAGAATTCATAAATTTGTATTAAAATTAATTTGACTATTTTATCTTTTCTCGCACAAACCGTTTGCGGCAAACCAAATTACAATGAAAACCGCTTTATTAAAAACTTTATTCACTTTTGCAGGTATGCTTTGATTCTGCATAAAATACCCTTTATAAATATTTTTTTCGAGAAACAAAAATTAACAAAAAAACAAATTATAGTTTTGACTTCTTTTAATCCCCTTCCATCTCCGTTTTTAGATAAGGAACCTATGTTACAAAGAAGTATTTAGCTCAAACCATTCTTGGGTTATCGTGGTGAAAATTTTCATGAACAGACAGACAGACTGACAGACAAATGATTAGAGGAGAGTAGCCACATTTGAGATAGGCACATAATTTGAGATGGTTGTCTAATTTCATATGTATGTGATGCCACTTCGTAAAAATACCCAAAACTGTCATTTTGGAGTGTTACGCCCATGTTAATGGTATAGGAAAATAGCGTTACGGTGGGGGGGGTCCAAAATGATCAAAATTTGCGTTACGTAATACTTGAACGTTTCCTTATGTTAAGTTCTATACTTGATGACAAAAATTTTCTTTAATTTTGCAGACTTGACCTAGAAAAAATGTTAGTAGTTTTAATATATAAAATTAATAATTTGAGATGGGTATGGGTTCCTAATTTGAGTGCTTTTTGCGCAAAATTGTGACGTGTTAGAAAAAACCTAATTGCATATTTAAACTCCGCAAAAAAAACTGCATTAATCAAAATGAATATATTAATGTAGCTCTTAAATGTGTTGCTTAAAAAACTACCGAAACGGAAAATGGTGCAAAAGCAGGAAACTTTAAATCACGGTTTGCTAAAAATCTGCAAGTGAAAATCTCATGAAAATCTACGCTAAAAAACACATTTCGTTTATGCAAATAACCATTTAAACTAATTTTATTTAAAAATAATAAATTTTGCAAATTTTCATATCAATTTTGATGTCTTAGTGACGTGAACAGTCATGTACAAAAGTTGAGTTAATTGATTTTGGATAAAATAAGGGGCTTAAAAAAACTGATCTTACGTCTATATTTTAAAACTTTTCATATTTTTTATTTTATGTAAGCATAGTTTAAGGTTGAAGCTATAAATTGATTTGATGGTTATGTAAAAATCTGCCAGTATAACAAAAATAGAGCCTTTCCAAAATGACGAATTTAGCGCAAAATTGTGACGTGATGGAAAAATTATGAAAGCAGATTCGGACTCAGGAGAAAAAACTCTATAAGGTCCAACTTTCCGTTTCCCAGAGCAAAAAGTTGAGCCTATTTTGTAGAGTTGTGTTATTATTATTGAAAAATTAAGACACATATCTTGAAGTTGGTTACCCTTGTGTCTTAAATTAGGAATCCTCTTTTTGTTTTTAAAAAATGTAAGATATTTTTGAAAATTCTGTTTTTTTATTGATAATAATATTTTCTTAGTATTTTTGTAACCAAAGCCTTGTAAAAGGCTTAAACTATGATACTTTTATTTAAAAAAAGTGTCTCAAACTTGGTTCCTTTCCTCTACTCATAGCGTGCGTGAGACTGGAAAAGTGAAGTTTAGGACACTTTATTCATTCTATAAATTTATGTTGGTACTTAAAATACTTTTTTTTTTAATTTTTTTGGTTAAACAGATATTCAAAATTCAAAAATTAGAGTTATTTGTGATTTTGTATTCTTTTTATTAATATTTTTAAATTTTAAAAATACTATCTGTTTGAACTTCATAGTCATTGGCCGTCATTTTATTTGATAATTGCGATCAATGATTTGTTTTCGTTGCAAAAACTAAAAAAGAAAGCGTAATTTTTTATAAATGTGACGATATCTAAAATCTCAAGCAAAAGCTACAATGAGTACAAAACCAGAATTAGTTAGAATGAGTTGAAAAGGCCAATTTTGCCACAGAAAATATGTTGCCAAGAAAGTGTGCTAAACCGTACAATATCAAAAACATCTAAATAATGTCTGTCTGTTTGTCCAGAAGTTTTTGCATACTTCCCAAAGAACTGTAAATCTGAAACCTAGGCCTGCTAAACAAAAAAGTGTGTGTCCTGTAAGACAAAAAATAAATAAAAAAGTAATTTACAAAATTGGTGAAGGCGCCATCATTGAAAACTTCAGGATCTTGAATATAAGCTTTCCTGTTAAAAAACAATCCTTACGGCTAGTCATATAACAATAGAAAAAATAAGAATATATAATATGCTTTTTTTTAATTTTTATATTTCGAAACAGATATGTTGTTAGTTTTGATGTTTGTTTTCATGGTAATAGAAAAATATAGCACATTAATCGAGTTGTAAATCAGTTACGCACTCGCTTTTGTACGCTATCATGCTCTTCCATGCGTGCGTAATTGTTCATTTACAACTTTTGTCATATATTAATAAATTTTTAGGTAGTAAAATTAAAAACTAAAGACTTTTACAAAGACATACATTATTAAATTCCTTTTAAACGTTTTTTACAATAAAAAGAAAAAAGGTGAGGGAAAGAATAGCACGTTTATAAAATATATAATGCTTTTCAATTTTCGTCTAGACCTACTTTAAAATAGGCTTTAACAGCTTGACTCTTGAACCCTTTAACATCTTTACTGCTGATATAGTCCAGTCAAATTATAAATGTAAATTGCAATAAGTGTACACGGGCTGATATTTTAAAGGGTAGTAGTGGATGTTAACAGTACACTCCTATTAGTGTTCACCGGGTGATTTGCGTAAGGGGTGCCCGCTATCTTGAATTTTAGGGGTGAGTTGCTTAATCTGTATCTTACGATAAAAATGCATGTAACCAATTTTGTTAAGGAAGAAATTTCCAACAATTTTTATTTGGATCATTTTTTTAATATATAACTAACAATTGAGTTAATTTAAAGATAGCCATGTTGGAGTTGAAATAGGATTTTCCATTTTTCAGTCAAATTGTTCATCGGACGATAAAAGTGGTTATGAACAAACTTGTAGCTCTTGAAATTCTCTAAAAATTTTGATATATTATAAATTATCATAGGTACTTTGTTACGGTTACACAACTTTCAGCGCCCTCTGTAACTGTAACAAAATACTTATGAAAATGCATAATTTATAAAACTTATAGAAAATTTCGTGGGCTACAAGTTCGCTTGATGAATAATCGAAACATGGCCATTTTTGAATATTTATAACTCGATTGTTATTATTATATCAAAAAAATTATCCAAACAAAAATTGTTGGAAATTAACAAAATTGGTTATATGCATTTTTATCGTAAGATGCATATTTAGCGAGATAACCGCATTCACCCCTAAAATACAAGATAGCGGAAACCCCTTACGCAAATTACCCGGCGAAAAATAAACAGGAGTGTCCTGTCACTATCCACTACTACCCTTTAAAATTTCAGCCCGTGTACATTTATTGCAATTTAACACAGGAATTTCTTGTTATTTGACTGGACTAATAAAAATACAGTGAATAAAGTTAGAGTTCCTTTATTGATATCATGGTAAAAAAAGTAATAAAAAATGAAGTGGTTTATCCAAAAACTTCAAACCCAAAAATTTTAAAAATTACACAGAAAAAAATATTGTCTTAAATCAAGAATGTGTGATTTGGATATAACGAAGAGAATATATTCTCCTTTAAAGCAAAATTTAACTTAAAATATGGAAGGATAAGAATACATATCGTCAGGTGAGGATTATAGTGTTCTATATCCATTGGGTTTGCTATGGATATAGAACACTATAATCCTCACATGACGATATGGTATGCATAACAAAAAATAAATTCTCTTCATTATAAACAAATCACAATATTCTTGATTTAAGACAATATTTTTCTGTGTGTACTAAAATTAACATATCAGATGACTATTTAAAGTACATATTTTACTAGGATGATTATTAAAACAATGATTTTCTTGAACGCTTACTTTTGTTCCAGATTGTCTAAAAATAATGTATAACTTTTTGGTCGATAGCTCAAATTTAAAACGTGCCGCCCCAAGTCCTAAAAATGGTACACGTAGGTGGCACCAGACATATTTTTAATGGTTTAAAAATAAAACGGTACGTCCTGTATAAAAATTAAGAAAAAAAATGTTTAAAATTAAAAAATATTTATTTAATATAAAAAATAAATAAAAAAAATAAATAAAAAAAAATAAATAAAATACAAAAATGTTTTATTTTAAGCATTTTTGGATCTATGCATTTTTTCAATGCACGTTTCACTTTACACCCTTAAATCTACGTTGTGTATCCCCTTTTTTAGGCCTTGATATTGCAGGTAACTTCATATCGACTTATAATTTGGTACACATTCTCGACGAATTGGAACAAATTTAGGGAGCGTCTCTAAAAATGATTTTATTAAGGGCCACCTAAGTGCACTATATTTATGGATACCTTAAAAATTAAAACTTAAAACCTACTAAATAAGCCGTAAGAAATTATAATAAAAAAAAAATAACATAAAAATAAATAATTATTGTATAAGTAACTGTTGGGCTTTTTTTCTGCATTGATAATATTGAAATGCCTTTGTTTTCATTTGTAAAAATTTATATAAGGCTTGCAAAAAAACATAGGCTACATTCACTTTATGAAAAGTTGGAAACATTGGGAAAATCCCCACTGCAGTGATTACGATAATGTAAGTAAAGTAAAATAAAATTTAATGTTACAAAAAATCTATAGCCATTCTGTGTAATAGTAAAACCAGACCCTATTATGCTCTTCACACTTGTACAAATGTGTTTTATTAAAAAATAAGGAACTTTGAAAATATAAGTCTGTCCGTCCGTTCGTCCATCCGCATCTCCGTCTGATGTCACGTTTTTTGTTAACACGATAACCCAATAACGAATTATGCCGTCTACTCGAAATTTTTAGAAAAATTCTAGTTCTATGAGAGCAAGGTCTCTTTTGTTTTTAAAAATAATCTCCCTTAAAAAAAAAAGTTATAAGGGGTTTAACTTTTTTTAAAAATCGAGTAATTGGAGTAATTTCTTCAGAAAACTTTTTTAATTTTTTAATAAGGATTAATCTTACAGCTTTTGAAAGAAATAACTTAAAAAAAAATAAAATTTACCTATATGGGTCGCAACTTGACAAGAAAATTATTTATAATACAAATTGTTAGAATTAGGGAACTAGATAGAACAATTGGCGAAGCGATCCTGAGATCAGGAGTTTGAATCCTATCTCCGGCTACCCCTTTGTTATTTACAGTGATCGGACTTTGGATTTTTTAACAGGTCCGCATTAAGGAAAACAGAATAATTTCATAATACACCGTGTATTATTTTTTTAAAAAAGTTCAAAACAGCAAGAAAAATATTTAACATTTAAAACAAAAAAATAAATAAAGTAAATAACCAGTGATCGGACTTTGGATTTTTTAACAGGTCCGTATTAAGGAAAATAGAATAATTTCATAAAACGCAATATCATTTAAATTGTATTTAAAGCAACAAAAATACATTATTATTGTTATGTAATTCTTGTTTTGTTTTATTTTAATTTCATTTAATTTTGCTCTTTTGTCTATTTGCATTATTTTAAATATTCCTGTGAAATCAAACTAATTTAAATACCTACAGTCAAATAAAATAAAAAGTAAAACAAAAAAATCGTGCACATAAATATGTTTTTTCCTTTTTTTAAGATAATTGAACAGATTCCAATATTCTGTGTTGTTCCTAGGTTGTTAAAATAGAAATTAATACACTTATTAAAATGAAATAAATTTACCTTTAATTTTTAACTATAACAACTGTTTATTTTTTCAGTATTACCTTCCTTGCGATTGTAAAAAAAATAAAAATAATTGTTTTTAATGTTTTATAAAATCTGTCTGTCAGTCTATCGGTCTATCTATTTCTCTAAACGGGAAATTTGTGACTACGATAACTCGGGATCGCTTTGAGCTAAGGGCTTCAAATTTGGACCATAGGTTCATTATCCAAAGTATAAGATTGTTTTTGTTAAAAAGCGGGATGTAAAACTATTATTTTTTTAATTTAAATTAGTTTGGACTTTTTCAGTTCACAGGAATATTTAAAATAATACAAATAGACAAAAGCGCAAAATTAAATGAAATTAAAATAAAACAAAATAAGAAATACATAAGAATAATAATGTATTTTTGTTACTTTAAATAAAATTTTAATGGTCTTGCGTTTTATGAAATTATTCTATTTTCCTTAATACGGACCTGTTAAAAAATCCAAAGTCCGATCACTGGTTATTTACTTTATTTATTTTTTTGTTTTAAATGTTAAATATTTTTCTTGCTGTTTTGAACTTTTTTAAAAAAATAATACACGGTGTATTTCAAATAGGGTCGGAAATTTTAACAGATGGTTTTACATCATAAAAAATGACAAAAAGTTCCTATAAACATATGTCTAAAAATGCGTCATAAGGGAGCTACGCCCCTTTGAAAGTGGCTATTAAAAATCGGTTTTTATTTAATAACTCAGGAACCCTTTGAGATATATTAACGAGGTTTTGCACGTGAATTAATCCTAATAAGGCCCATCTTTGTATGTCATTTTCACGTACTTATTTAAACCAGGGGTGTGCGAAACGGGGGGGGCTTATCAGTTTTTTGTCCCAAACTTTTTTCTGTGTAACTTTTTTGCAATTTTATTTTTGAAATATGATTCCCCAGGTCAAAATACATTAAAAAGGTACTCTTATTGTAATACTGTAGGATTAATCGTTTTCGAGAAAAATTCATTTGAAGGTGAAATTCCACGGTTCGAGGACGAAAAATTAAATACTAAAATGTTGAAAACCAAAATTTTAATGATGCAGGGCGAATGTACATTAAAAACTAAGAAAAAAACCTCATATACAGGTACTTCCAAAAATGAATCCTAATGGAGCTATGGTCTCCTAAATATGCACCATTTTTAAAGGGCTATGGTAGCTTTAAAAGCGTTTTTTCGACCTACATGTATGGAAACTTTTTTTCTTAGCTTTTGATGTAGAATAACATTGCATCATTAAAATTTTGGTTTCGACATTTTAGTATTTAATTTTTCGTCCTCAAACAGTGAAATTTCACCTTCAAATTAACTTTTCTCGAAAACGGTTAATCCTACAGTATTACAACAAGAGTACCTTTTTTATGTATTTTGACCTGAAGAATCATATTTTAAAAATAAAATTGCAAAAAAGTTACACAGAAAAAAGTTTGGGACAAAAAACTGATAAGGACCCCCCTTTTCGCACACCCCTGGTTTAAATAAGTACGTGAAAATTACATACAAAGATGGGCCTTATTAGGATTAATTTACGTGCAAAACCTCGTTAATATATCTCAAAGGGTTCCTGAGTTATTAAATAAAAACCGATTTTTTTAGCCAATTTCAAAGGGGCGTAGCTCCCTTATGACGCATTTTTAGACATATGTTTATAGGAACTTTTTGTCATATTTTATCATGTAGAATCACCTGTTAAAATTTCCGACCCTATTTCAAATACACCCTGAATATAAAATAATTATCAAAAAAAAAGACTCTTAAATTCTATTATTTTTAATAACAATTATCAAAACAATCAAAATATTAATAATAACCAAAATCAAGCTATTCTTAATTTTTTTGTCATACCATATATACCAGAACTAAGTTTTAAAATAACAAATATTTAAAAAAGGATAATTATAAAATAATCATTTATAATAATTTTAATACAAAACAATTATTTTCAAAATTAAAAGATAAAATACCATTAAATTGAAATTCGAATTTAATTTATAAAATTAACTGCAAAAATCGCAATACAATGTATTAAGGACAAACAAGTTTATGGTTAAAAACCAGAATAACATCGCATAAAAGCTGTAAATATATTATTTATAATAAAACAGCCCTAAGTAATCATGATTTTAATTTAGGACACAATTTTGATTTTAAAAATGTAAAAATTTTAGACAAGGAGGAAAACAGTTTAAAAAGAAATATTTTAGAAATGATTCACATCAAAATTAATAATAACACAGTAAATTACAGAACGGATACACAGAATTTAAGCACCTTTTAGTTACCTTAACATAATAAAATATAACTTTCATTATTTATAACATTTATTTTATACTGTCTACACCACTATATACACTATATACACAATTATTTTCTTTGACAATGACAATATGTCAATTTCAATTACATTTTATTTTTTTTAAATTTGTTAATTTTTTACCATTGTTTTGTTAATTTTTATTGACTGTCATATAACATTAAAGTTGATATTCTGTCCTCTGTGTCAGTTTGTGTATTAAAATTTTACTTTTATTTTTTATTGTATACATATTACATTAATATTTCATGTTCAAAATAATAAAGCCGGTCTGAAAAAGCCCGTACAAAAAGGGGCGAAACGTTGGTACTTGGAATTTTATATATTATTTTTTTAAAAAAGTGTTTTAAAAAGCGAGAAAAATATTCAACATTCAGTAAAGAACAAGAATATATTTAAGGATTTTGTTTTAAATAATTATTATTTCGAAAATGTAATATACCCTCCACTTATGAGCCTAAATGAATGTATGTATAATAGAATAAGTAGCCTTACATATCTTTACAACTTTTACTCAAGTAAATTGGATAAATTTACGGCCGTATTTTAAAATATATAAATTCTAAAACGTCACTTTAATTAAAATAAAAATTTAAATCCACATGTCCGAAGACGTTTTTGATAAATAATAATTATTATACTTTGTTAAAAAGTCCTTACTGTATAAAACTTTGTTTAACTATAATATAAAACAAAAGTTTTAATTTGTAAAGAGAGAATAATAAAATTAGAAATTCTTAAAAGCTATTTTGTTTTCAAAATTTATATAGAAAAGGATCCACAACGTACGCCTACAGAAAGCGAAAAAGGTCATGAACTTCGCCGCCACTTTATTAAACTTAAAGTCGGGTAGGTTAGGAAAATCCTAACTGATTACGATAATGTAAGAATGGTACAAGAATTGCGCCTCAATTTTAAGGGCGCAATAAAAAACAAAGCATTATCGTTATGAGTTTTTTTAACAGCTTTATTACCACTTTATTTAATAGAACATTTTCAAGCTAAATAAATAAAATTCAATTTAAGCGCTTCCTTTAAAAATTATAATAAAATTCGCATTTTAAATTTATTAGATATTTTACAGTTAGCTAGTTAACATATTTATTCAACATATCTTTATAATGACAACATTAAATAATAATATAAAAATTATTGTTTAGAACTAAATTTTGTAGTTCATTACTGATGGGACTTATGGGACCTCTTTGCTGAACGAGTATGGCGAGGCTCGAAAAAGTCGAGTCCAATAAAAAGTAGTTTAGTATTTTTTATATGTTCCTATTCGTCAGTGTTTTTTATATGTTGCTATCCGTCAACTTGACAGGCATTTCAATTTTAATTAAATAAAGTATTTTGTACGTAAAATTGCCAAAGAAATAAATTAACCTAAAGCATTTTATACGAATGCTAAATTCTTATGTCTAATTTGCAATCATATTTAGGCAAAAACTCTACCTGGTATATACTCGGCTAGTCAAAAAATAAATAAGCAAATTACACTAGGCAACACGGTTTCTTGCCCCGATTGGAGTCATATGTTTTTTAACTAATTTTGGGTCGCTGAAACCGAATCTGGCCTCAGAATATTTCTATTACCTTAGTTTTCTGAGAAAAATAGGATAAAAATGTTAAAAAATCATTATTTTATCCTTCTTTTGTTCTAAAATCATGGAAGACAAAAATATTCTAAGGACAAATTTGGATTCGGCGACTCAATATTAGTTAAAAAGTACCCAACTTAAAACATAGAAACTTTAAATTCATAGGTAGAATAAATAGGGATATTATGAAAAAAAAAAATTAAAAAAAAATGGATAATGTGACAAAACTAAGTAGTGGTGGAGGGTAAGAAGAGGGTGCATAAGGGGACAGGCTTATCGCCACGTACTCTTGCTAAAAATTGTCAAAAATCATTACTAGGGGGTCAAAAATAAACTAAAAAAATGTTACGTATTATGGTTCTTATGTAATAAAGTAACATTTTTATGATGTAGAACCATTAAAAAAACAAAAAAAAATACACAATATTTTGTTTTATAAATTATTTTTTAATTGGCATAATTGCATGTACTAAAATTTAAAAAATAAGACGTGCTGATTTTTTTTTAAGGTCAAATTTGGATTCTGCGCCTTTAAATTGATAAGAAAAATATATTTTTTGGGCTCGGGAAAAAAGTTTACACTGTGTACTTTAATTTTATATCTTTTTCATTTATTTACTTTTTAGGAACAAAGCAAAATAAAAAAATATTTGTATAAATATTTTTGTAGAGAATTTTATAATCTACAAATTAAGTTTTATAAAGTTTTTAAAAAAATTTGATAGTTTTGCCACAAATGAGCAATTAAGTAAACTCTGCACTGTCATTTTAAACTTTTTGTTTTTTTTCGCGTACTTACTCTGACAGTAGGTTCTTGACATATAGATTTTTGAATTCCTCGTATTTTTATTAATATACACTAAAATTTTCAAAATTCTACTCTTTTTTTTTAAGATTTTGAAAAAAAACGTCATTATTACCTGAACTTATATCCCAAAAATTTTAGGTGCTGGAATTTTTCTAAGGTCAGATTCGGATTCTACTTCCTCAAATTAGTAAGAAAAATCTACTTTCCGATAGGGGCAAAAAAAAAAGTTGCGATTTGTTGCCTAGTGTTATTTACTTCTAAAAAATAAACCCAAGCATTTTGATTTAACTGCAAACCTACATTTATTACCATGAAAGAAAATTTTTCAAAAAGTTGAAATAAAATGATCTGATAATCATCTTGTCTATTTTAATGTTCATTTCGACATTACGATTTGGCTTAAAATTTCCTGATAAACAACCACTATATTTTTGAAATATTACGACCGAGGGCATACAAATTTATCAAATTCCGTTTTGAAATAATGCCAGAAATATGTTTTATCGAGCATATTATTTTTGTATTTATTCTTGTTGGATTATTACAATACAAATTAAAATACAGTGTGACATTTTTGGATATATTAAAAATACACCTCTTCAACGATGTATTAGGTATGAAAATATTATTTCTTAGAAAAGTGCCTCAAACAGGTCGATTTTTATTTTGAACTGGTTATATTTTTATTTTACATAAATTACGTTTAAAATAAGTGACATACTAACCTTCTGCGTTAAGAATAGATTAGTATTTGCCATTTTTTAAAATTTAACTTTACCACAAAAAAATATTAATGACTATTTTTTTTTAACTATCATAATATCGGTTTCAACCAATAAAAAACAAGGCATTACCATAACGACGGGATATTTTCGCCTCGAATATATATCAGAAAATCATATATATGCCAGTTTTCTAGTTATTTGATATAACAAGCTTGATAATGTAATATTATAACAAAATATCAACTAAAATGCAAAATTAAGGCAATTTTTATATCTTATTAGCTTATTTTTATTCAATATTAATAAAATTTAACGAATTTAGATCTTTTTTATTCCAAAAAATAGAAATGTCAAACATGCATTTATTGTGTCAAAATAAATTAACATCAAATTATTATTAATTATTCATTCAAATTACTTTTGAAGATTTAAATTGTTAAAAATTGTTTCAAAAGATAGTCCTGCAAAATACACCTCCAGATTCGGTATATTACATATGATAATTCATAATAATATTACTAATAATAATAATAATAATACTTAACTAGATGTTAGTTTAAATAGAGAATTTTATAAGCTTTAAAATGGTGTATCACACGACCCCCCTTTCCATTTAAAAAAATGACCCCCCATGCCCGCTGCCCACATTTTAAGAGCTGAAAATATCAAATATATGCTAAAAGATAGTTTAAGTTGTCTTATTTAAGAGTTCTAAATTTGAAGTCGATATCTCAACTCGTTCAAAAGTTAAAAGGGGGGTGACTTTTGGACCGCACTGTACAGTAAAAACATTATGTATAATTATTATATGCACGAATGGTATTTTGAAAGACTATTTCACAAACAAAATAAGGAAGTATATAATTTTACCATGTTTAATGTTGTTTCATATTTAAATTAAAAATTAAGGAACTGAACAACAATGTTACTTTACAACTATAATTAAAAATATAAATCTCAAATTTGCCGCTCTTTTTAAAACCACGATGTTCACTTGTTCGCGTCCAAACTTTGCTTGAGGGATATATTATGCTTAAGATTATTAAAATAAAATAGTTGTTATCATATATTTTATCATTTAAATAACGATCATTGCTATTTTTGTTTAAAAAGTTTAGTTTTCAAGTGTTTAAATTAGTTTTGAGTAGCCTGTTTTTAATACCAAGCAAAGTAATCTATCTGTTGATATTCCTTGTAGATCCGAGTACTTTTGTTGATATACTTTGATAATAAGATTAAATTAAATAAATTAAAATTTATGAATATCAGTGATTTAAAGCTTTTAAGAATAAAAGTGCATAAAATATAATATCTGAAATTAATTAGGGTTTATACCTAGGATGTTTATTACAATGTCAGTAACTGTCAGTTTCTTGTTTCCATAGTAACCAAGTGATAATTGCACTTGTGCAAAAATTATCAGATTCATTTTGATCTGATTTTTCAAGAAACTAAAAATGCAATTTATTATTCCAATCTATTTTCTAATCATCGTACAGAGCCATATTGGTAGACTGACAGTTTCGGGCTGCTGGCCCTCTTCAGTACCAATATCGCTCTGTACGATGATTAGAAAATAGATTGATGGAATAATAAATTAATATTTTTATAATTTTGTTAAAAATGAAAAATTTCTGTCCTTAAAAATGCAATGTTTTGATTGGCCTATAATTGTTTGTGAAATAGTCAGCAAAATTTATTATGGTAATTAAAAACTCTTTTCATTTCTAATATTCAAATATCAATTTATTTAATATTTTAATAAATTTACAGGGTGATCAGTAACTGGCATGCGAAAATTTTATGTGTGATTCTACATGCAATAAAGGTTGGACCGGAAATGAGCACCTAAGGGAGCTACGGTTCTTCGACGATGGACATTTTAAATGGGAAACAAAATAAAAACCAATAAAATTTTAATGCTTCAGGGTGATTCTTCATTTAAACTTAAGTAATAAAGTATTCTTCACCAAAATACCTTTTAATACTGAAGCAGTAAAAGCCTTTTAAAGGTTGCTCCTATAGTGTTACAATATATGACATTTTTTATATATTTTTACTTAAGAAATATTTTTTTTACACAATATTAAAGAAATACACAAAAAAGTTTGGGGCAAAAATGTGTTAAGCCTCACAAATTTTGTCCTTCTAGTCACACGTATGGATAAATTAAAAAAAAATAAATTAACATAAACTAATTGCCTTTATTAATACTAAGATACATGCAAAAACTCGTCGCTCTAGCTTTAAAGGTATCAGCGTTATTAATTAAAACCTTATTTTTAGTACAATTTTAAAGGGCCATAGCTCGCTTGGGGCTCATTTTCGTATCAACCTTTATAGGAACTTTTTTTGATATTTTTAAATGTAGAATCACCTCTTAACTTTTGGCCAGTTATTGATCACCCTATATATTGGAAATTTACGATGTTTTAATATCTTATTGCTATAAAATTATGTATAAAGTAATTAAACTTTAGTGGTTCCAATAAAATAGAGTATATTAAATCATAAACTTGTTAAATTTATTACAAGTTGTCTAAGAAATATAAATCTCTATTTTTATTGTGGTTTAGTAGTAACCGTAAAAATATTAGAAATATATTGTTTACTTGATTATTATACTTTTCGCAGCTTCACAGCATGCTAGCAGATGAGTACTATACGTTTACTCCGGACCCCAGAAAAAAAAATTGTATAAAAAAAAAAGTTTTCTTGTGTTGTCCGCATGATACTAGAACAATGCAATCAACTTCAAATTAAAAAAAAAAACAATCTTGTTAAGTGCACGAATCTTACTGAAATTGAAAAGAATCCTCCCAAAAACAAGAAATTTATGGGGCTAAACATTTTTAAAAAATCGAAAATGGTAAAAGAAAATCTCCGGTCAACTTGCTATTTTAAAATTAAAAAAAAAAAAATCCCTCCAAAAACAAAAACAAAGTTATAGGGTGTTCAACCTTAAAAAAATATTAAAAAATTATTTAGGGTTGTTTGTGATAAACCCTAGGAAATGAAGCAAATAAAAACTTTATTACATAATTATGCCAATGTTTCACCTAATATTTAGGCTTCTTCAGGGCTAAAAAGACATAAAAATTATAAAACTTTTTGGACATAACTTGGACATTATAAACTCATTTTTTTTTGGAAAAAAATGTATTTAAACAAAAATAAAAGAAATTAATAAATTAATAACTTACCTAAATTATTAAATATGCATTAAAACAAAGTAAACAAAAACATTACATCAACAAACAAAATACACTGGACATTTTTTTTTCAAACCATATCTTCTATTTATGGATTTAAATAATTTTACAAAAATATTTAATTAATATATCAAAATATAATTATTTTAAACACTAGAACAACACTTTATCCAAATTTATAGATACATACCATCCATATTTTAAATATTAATTAGACCGTGATTTCTAAATAAAAATATGAGTAGTCCTTATTAATAATTATTGGACCTTATTTACACCAGCTACTTTATCTTATTTTTAAAATTGGCATTTTAATTAAAGCAGCTTAAATATAAAGACTGTACTATTAATAGTAAAGCAATTATACTTTTTATGGCCTGTCTTAATCGCATTTTCACTTGAAGGATTTTAATAATGCAACAGAATTATTACTAGACGTACAAAAAAAATAAAACTAGAAAATAAGCTAAGAGATCTTCTTTGTCGTAAAATCTTTTAAGCTGGAACAAAACATAAAAATATAAAAATTCGTGTAAACGTATAAAGCAATAATATGACAGAAAATAATCACGTACTATACTCTTTAGTGCCAATTCCTTGCTTTTTTTATTTTGAAAAAGTACAAAGTCGTAAAACTTAATTTAAACTTTAAATTAAAGGTCTTATGGTTGATTCCTTTGTCTAATATGTACCCAGAAATGTATAAATATTTACTTTATTTACAGGGCCCGATAGAGATTTTAAAAGAGGATAGAAATAGTTATTTGTAATAAAAGGACGAAAAGTTAATTTTTTTGGTTAAGTAGGTTTTTAGAAGTCGAGGGCCACTGGCCCGAGGGTAATAAACCTACGAAATAAAAATTTAACTTTTCGCCCGTGTGTTATACAATATTTTTTATTCGATTGTTATTAATTATAATAAATTATTAATTTATATTTAATTCTAAATTGTAAAAAATATTTTTTTACTGTATCATTACCTATCTAGTTATCCATGACAAATTGCTATCCAGTCAAATCGCTAAAAAAACAACTAAACCGTTTCTTTAGTCTGCGGTGTACCATTTTCAAATTAGCTTGTTGTTTTAATTAATTTGTGTTTCTTATAAAAATATTAACATTTCTGAAACCGTTCTATAATTATTTTTAACCCTATATAATAATTATTGAAATTAATTTTGCAACTTCGTTTGTGATTTATTTTCGAGGATGAAAAGGTTAAACATATGTTTTGAGGTTATGTTATAGAATAAATTTATATGAAATGATGATAATACTTGTATCTGGTCAAAAAGACCATATAGTTTAAGACCAAAAGTGAACAAAAGGTCATATTTCTTTATAAATATTACAGTAAAGGTAAAGCCTCTATTAAAAAAAAGCTTAAAAATAACAAGTTTTAGTTTACGGGCCACGACACTTTTTGCCAGAAAGTCCAACTGCCCGCAAAAATGAACAAAAAGTGTCGCTTTTAGAATCAATCGAATAAAAATCATATTATTATTTTATCGTTCTAAAGAAATACAAAACTCGATCCCATAGAATGCATATTTACAAGAAAAAATGCTTACTTGGAGATATAAATCAGGAAAAACAAATCTTTGTTTAAAACACAAAAAAAAAACTTATTTATCCAAATAAAATAACATAAAATAAAAAAAAAAATGAGAAAAAAAAAATTATTTAAGAAAACGAAAATTTTATATGGTGTTTAGGAATATTTTTATAACGCTAAGTGTGTGGTGGTGTTAAATCCATCCATACGAAATTTTAAAACCGTTAAAAAAATAAACGTGTACGATACTGCCGTGCTAAGCTGAAAGGTCCTTGCTACATAAGTTTAACATATACAGATAGGACCTTTCAGCTTAGAAATGCAGGATAAGGGTCATGTTCTCTATGCGTTTACCTACAGCTATTGAAGAAGAAAATGTTAAAACAAAAAATACTGCAAAGCAGTCTACGTTTGAAATATGTCATGGGTGTTTTAACCCCACCACACACGCGCCGGGTTAATATACTTTGACGCACGGATCTGTGGCTACGGGAAATATGTTTGAAATGTGTGTGCAAGTGGGAGGCCCGTAGCAGGCATGCACGCCTTATAACGCTTTTGACGAAAAGAAGAGATCGCGAATGATTCCTCCCCTTTTCGTCAGAGCCTTTGTTTCATGCGGAGAACTATAGTAATTAATCTTTATTTTATTTATCAGCCTGTGCTATTATTAACTGCAATGTTGCCTAAAACTTTACGTCATTTTTAATTTTGTAGAATCTAGTGCCTTTTTGAATAATAAATCTTAAAAAAATAATAATTTCCATTTCTGGTGACGATAAGTTATTACATGTGCTACGAAGGTTAACCAAATACATTTGTAAAGTTGACAACATAAATTTGATCAAAAGCTTCTTCATAAAAAGAGGGAACGGCAATTTTTTAGCCATGCTACACACTTGTGTATTAAATATAAATTTAACTTTATAGGTTTTTCTACACATTTGTATATCGTAAGTAATACTTAAGATGAGATATATATATATATATATATATATATATATATATACAAGCAAAATGTAAAATTATTTTCACAGAAACATAAGCTATAGCTTATACCAGGTGAGTTTTATTTATGTCCAACCCAAAATAAAGATTAATCTATATTTGATAAAAAAGAAACTTGATTTATATAATTTTACATTGGCTATAAAATGGCGGATTTAATTTGTTTGTTTAACTTTCGGTTTTGCTGGAAGTGGCATAAATATGTTTTTTTAATAGAACATTTTTTTACATTTTTGAATTCAGCCGAAAATTCTATGTATAAAAAACTGATTATTTTTTTTTAACTTTTTTTTTCGTTTGGACTTTTTCAATTTTATCATATAAAAACGTACATAATTTACCTTCTTTTTACTTCCTTAATCTTCAAAGTAAATCATAAATTTGGTATAAGAAAAATAGCGAAGAAATACTCTACAAAAAAAGTTTACAGGGGACATAAAAAATAGGAGTTCAGGGAAAACAAACCTTTATTTAGCTTTAATTCGCTATAAAATTTTTATTTTTATTTAATTAGTTTTATATTTTTTTACGCTTAATTAAGGAAAACGCTTAAAAATTTACTTTTAAATGCATTTATCTTCAAGACGGTTAGTCCTGCAATGTTACACCACATACTTTTTTGTGTTTTTACATAAAAAAGTATATTCCAATTATAAAAATTCAAAAAAAAGTAGACCGAAAAAAGTTTTAGGTAACCCGACATGCGGAAACAAATAATGTCTTCTTTATAGGTAGATAGGTTAACATGTATATATGCTTGTATACTAATATAAAAGATTGCTGTTTTTTTTTAAACTATGTTTTATGCGCTTTTCAAAACTTGCAAAAATGAAATTTTTGCGAAATCTTCAAATTATTGGAGATTTTTTATGTTCTAACTTAAGGGGATGGGGGATATAATTTTTTAGTTTCTCCCAACTAGTATTGTTTCTAAATATTACCAAAGAAAACCTCAAAAATTTCCTCAATTTTATATACAATCAGAAAAACAGGTAACGATTTTTTTTTAAGTTTGAGTGATTTGAGCTACATCTAAACATTAATCGATTTGGCTCATTTTTTAGTGGCCAACGTTTTTTACCAAGAGAGCCGTGTGTCAAAAAATCCCGATTTCGAAATTCGGGATTTTTTGACACACCCTATTGTTCATAAAAAGTAAATAAATGAAAAAGCAATAAAATTAAAGCACACAGTGTGAACTTTTTTCCCGAGAGCAAAAAATTTCCTATCAATTTAAAGGCGCAGAATCCGAATTTGACCTTAAAAAATATCTAGCACATTTTTTTTAAATATTAGTACAGGCAATTATGCCAATTTAAAAATAATTTATAAACAACAATATTGCTTATTTTTTTTTTCATGGTTTTACTTCATTACTTAAGGACCGTATTACGTAACATATTTTTAGTTCATTTTTGACCCCCTATTGATGCTTTTTGGCGTTTTTTTTAGAATGAATACGTGGTACTTATTCACCCCTCCTCAGCCCCCACCCCTACTTAGTTGTGTCACAGGATCATTTTTTTTTAATATACAAGCGTATAAGCTTGGTCGTGAACGAAAAAAGTAGGAGTTTATAAAAACTTTTGTATATTATAAAGATCGTGTGTACAAAACCAAACATTTTTGGAAATGTGCAAAATATGAAAAAAATGGCTGGTAAAGGAGTCATTTATTTCTTGGATGATTGTGTTGTTTTGGATTGATTGGCAGTTTTTTTAAATTATTTTTAAAAAATTATGTCTTTTAGAGGTAATTTTTTATGCAAGGTAATGCGGTGCAAGGTATTTTTTTTTGCGAGGTAACGTCTGAGGTAATTTTCGTGCGAGGTAATGGGCTTTTGAGGTAATTTTTTTCAAGGTAACAATGTTTGAGGTAATTTTATTCGAGGTAAACATTTTCGAGGTAAAAATTTTTGAGGTAGTACAGACCCCTATCCATCAATATTACACGAATTTTAAATAGGGTAAAACCCCCAATTATTGGCACTTTAAGAAATTGTTCACATATATTTCATTATAACTTATTAAATATTTCATGTTATCAAGAATAAAATATTTTACATCATTTAGTAGTTATTCTATTTTATATATTATATAAAATTTAAACTGAGATCTTAATAATATTAAAGAATTTTTTAAATTAATTACAAGAATACACAATTTCGTATTATTGGCACCTTTTTGCTAATGATCGGCATCCAGATTTTCCTATTATTGGCACCTAATTTTTGCTTTGAAGCAACGGAAAAAAAATACTGAGTACCTACTTTTTGTTGAATAATAAACATTTTAGTATCAAAACAAAATATTTAAATTGGAATATTGCAGTTTTATACATATTAACTGATGTCTGTAAACAAAAAATCAAATTTATTTTAGAATTACAAAATTTTAAATATCTCTATATTAAAGTTATAATATTAGTTACGTAATAGTTACCTAATACTAATGGTATCCATAAAATAATACCTAGTTAACTAGGTACACTTACCTAAAAGAATTATTAGACTAATTTTGATGTGCCAGTTTTGCATACAATAAACCTGTGCCAATAATAGGAATTTAATATAATTTAGACACCTATTATGGGCACCCTGATAAAAAATTAAATGCTAAAGAAAAAATAAGTTTATAGACAAAATTACGTGTAAAATTTATATACGTACATATGTATTGAGGAAAAACTGTAAGTTTTTCATTAAACGCTGTTTAGAATTAATTTATTTGAAATAAGTTTTTAGCAACAACTGTATCTTTTGTATAATAGCCCACTAGCTTTAAAATATGGATTTGGTTTTATCTTAAATCAGATGTGGCAATACGTATGTATATTTAACCGTACAAGTAAAAAATCTATTTAATTTTATTTTATTTTTTCTATTAATTTAGCATTTTAACTGGTTGCCAATAATTGGAATAGGATTTTTACTAAAGAAGCTAATTATTGGCACCTGTGCCAATAATCAGAATTTAGTTTAATTTTGTATACCAATTGTTGGCACCGTTGAAATTAAATACAAATGTAAAAAAAAGTTTTTAAGGCTAATTAATAAGTAGAATTTATATACTTTCTAAAATTATCTAGAAAAAATAGTAAGTCCATCAATAAACATCTTTTACTAAGGTTCTATTTAAAGCACTTCCTTAGCATAAACCTTAAAAATTCACACTTACGTAGTTCACACGAAACTGCTAAGACTCTACTGCCCAGGGGGGGAAAAATATGTTTATCGCATTTAAAGTATAATATTTAGCAAAAATTCCACTTCGTAAAAATATAGTTAGATTAAGGTACCAATGGAGAATTTTTTTATATAAACGAAAATATCACTCCAGTGCCAATAATTAGCGGAGTGCCAACGATTGGGGGTTTTACCCTATATGTGGACGATAAAAAATTTAAGTTAGCCCATAGGGTAAAACCCCCAATTATTGGCACTTTAAGAAATTTTCCACATATATTTCATTATAACTTAAATTAAATTAAATATTTCATGTTATCAAGAATAAAATATATTACATCATTTAGTAGTTATTCTATTTTATATATTATACAAAATTTAAACTGAGATCTTTATAATATTAAAGAATTTTTTAAATTAATTACAAGAATACACAATTTCGTATTATTGGCACCTTTTTGCTAATGATCGGCATCCAGATTTTCCTATTATTGGCACCTAATTTTTGCTTTGAAGCAACGGAAAAAAATTACTGAGTACCTGCTTTTTGTTGAATAATAAACATTTTAGTATCAAAATAAAATATTTAAATTGGAATATTGCAGTTTTATACATATTAACTAAAGGATGTAAACAAAAACTCAAATTTATTTTAGAATTACAAAATTTTAAATCTCTGTATATTAAAATTAAAATAGGTATTAGTTAACTAATACTAATTTGTATCCATAAAATAATACCCAGTTACTTAGGTACACTTATCTAAAAGAATTATTAGGTTTTTAGACTAATTTTGATGCGCAAGTTTTGCATACAATAAACATGTGCCAATAATAGGAATTTAATATAATTTGGACGCCTATTATGGGCACCGTGATAAAAAATAAAATTCTAAAGAAAAATTAAGTTTATAGACAAAATTAAGTGTAAAATGTATATACGCACATATTTATTGAGAAAAACCTGTAAGTTTTTCATTAAACGCTGTTTAGAACTAATTTATTTAAAATAGGTTTTTAGCAAAACCTGTATCTTTTGTATAATAGCCCACCCGCTTTAAAATATGGATTTGGTTTTGTCTTATATTAGATGTGGCAATACGTATGTATATTTAACCGTACAAGTAATAAATCTATTCAATTTAATTTAATTTATTCTATTAATTTAGCATTTTAACTAGTTGCCAATAATTGGAATAGGATTTTTACTTAAGAAGCTAATTATTGGCACCTGTGCCAATAATTAGAATTTAGTTTAATTTTGTATACCAATCGTCGAAATTAAATAAAAATGTAAAGAAAAATAAAGTTTTTAAGGCTAATTAATAAGTAACATGCATATACTTACTAAAATTATCGAGAAAAAATAGTAAGTCCATCAATAAACGTCTTTTACTAACCTTCTATTTAAAGCACTTCCTTAGCAGAAACCTTTAAAATTCACACTTACGTAGTTCACACCAAACTGCTAAGACTCTAGTGCCCAAGGGGGAAAAAATATGTTAATCGCATTTAAAGTATAATATTTAGAAATATTGCCACTTCGTAAAAAATATAGTTAGATTAAGGTACCAATGGAGATTTTTTTTATATAAAAGAAAATATCACTCCAGCGGCAATAATTAGCGGAGTGCCAACGATTGGGGGTTTTACCCTACTTGCTTAACTGGCATTTAAAAAAAAATATTTAAATTAAAATAATAAAATACCTGATAGTGAAAGAAACTGCCCTGCTTTCAATGTAAAATTTTTATATAGTCGATTGATAAAAATTGAATTATTGGATTTTTTTATTTCATTTTTTTTTTTCGGTAATATCTCTTGGTCTTGTTACTATTTAAAGGATTTCTTTTATTATAATTTATTTTCATTATGTGTTTTTTTTTAATTATGAATAAGTTATAACTAAAAGTAAAAAATATAAATGTCTTGAAAAAAAAAACTCGCAGTGCTCTAATCTGTAAAATAAATGCTACTTACGGCAATAAGCCGTGTAGGTCACTAACTATAAATTAAGTTAAAAATTCAATTTCTATTCGGGTACTTGCTGGAAGTGGCAATATAATAAATACGCTGCTGTAAAAATAGTGTTATGATATAATAAAATATTCGATAGACAAATATTTATAAAATTTATATTCAACGTTTAAGGTAAACATTTTTTTAAATTAAATTTTAAACGTGCATTTTGATATTGCACATAATATATGTACTTCCATGAGAAATGTTCCCATTTTGTTACATTTTGATAAATGTTTTATAAAAAAAATATTAAGTAGCCCATGAAAACCCTAGGTACCATTTTTAAGACCCAAAATTTACACTTAAAAAACAAATAAGTAGGTATTAATTTCGGGTAGATCAATATGCTTTTTTAGTAGAAAGTGAAAATGGTCATAAGGGTTTGTTTTAAAATGTTGTTTAAAAATGTTTGGCATTTGGCTTCCTTCCTTCGTCTTGTTTTTTTTACGTTTTGTATACGGTATACAATATACTGCCCTACTACAAACTTCATTTGTCGCATAGCAGCGTTTTCAAAATATTATATCAGAGTTGATGTCAAAACGTCGCTGACGACAAATGAAGTCACTGCTTTCTAGCGTAGTAGGGCAGTATAGCTCTCAATATAAATTCAAATCTCTTATAACAAGATAGTGTACTACCTAGTAGGTAGTACCTACTCAATATTGGCTTGGTTTCTTCTGCCAAGGCGGGCCAAACGGGAAGGTCCCAGCACTTTTTTGCCTAATTCTTTTTTCAGCTTATCTTTTTTGCTACTTTTTAGTTTGAATATTATCTTATACATCAAAATACATAAAAAAGGTTATATGATGTAATCATCTAAGACTTACTGTTTAAGAGAAAAATGCAATTTAAAGTAATGTCTTAGGCTTTAGCGACTAAAAAGTATAACGAGAAAAAAGCAATATACGATTCAGAGTAAAGATTATACTATGGAATGCAAAGCATTACATATCTTTACGGATTGTTTTTTATTCTTAGTCACTAAAGCCTTAAGCCTTAAGATATTACATTTAATTGCATTTTTTTCGTAAACAGTAAGTCTTAGGTGATAACATCATATAACCTTTTTTATGTATTTTGATGTATAGGATCATATTCAAACTAAAAAACAACAAAAAAGTTATGCTGAAATAGGAATTGCGAAAAAAAGTGCTTGGGTCTTCCCGTTTGACCCGCCCTTGGCTAAAATGAAAACATGAAAATAGTATATAATAGGCCTTGTTGATAGAAAAATACATGCATAAACTCATTTCTGTAGCTCAAAGGGTTCCTGAGAGATTAAACGAAAATCTAATTTGCGGGCCTTATGAAGCATTTTTGGACATAAGTATATCTGAATTTTTTTTCATGTCTTTTGATAGGAATTCACCTCCCAAAGTTATGAAATGCTAACTTGAAAAATGGGTCTCAAATATTGGGGTGCATTGGTAACTTTAAATTAAAAAAAAAATCGCTTAAATGACCTAAAGTAGTGAAACCCACTAGGAACTCGACTATAGTGGTCCTACCACGGTGGGCTTTAAGCTTACGGAGATGAAAAAATCGAACACCCCATAACTGACAACGGGATATTGTTTCTAATGCTTTCAGAATTACGTGTTCATTGAGAACAAAATCGTAGGTGTAGCCGTTTTTATTCCATCAAAAATTAGTATATTAGTATATATGTGACCCAAAAAAAAATTCAAATTTAAAAGTTTGGAGGTCTCACCCCTTAAATTTGTTTATTGGGGTAAGAGTATCATCCCTAATTTTTTTCACAATTTTTGATAAATCTAGAGGTCGCTCACAGCCATTTTTCAAAAAATATTTTAGCTTAGCTTTTTTTATTTTTTTTTAAGGCCCAAGGATTTTTTATTTAAACGGTATAAAGGGATAGTAAATTGCTAACCTCAAAAAAAATCTGAATTTTTCTTTCAAAATGGCGGAGCTGTGCCCTTTAAAGTTTGAAAATTCACTACATTGCTTGATTTTAAGTCTAATTACAGACACAAAAAAATGTTTTTCATTGTCTTCAAACATTGTGCGTATAGCCCAATATGTCCTCACATAAAAACAACTATATTTTTTTTATCGGATATACAGGGTATCCAGAAAAAATAATATATACATTTTTTTAACATTTTTGAGAGATAAATTCGGTTTTTAGTGACAGGGTAGGACTCAAAATAAGGGAACTTCTATATAAATAAAAAAATCTAAGCAAACATATTTTTTGAAAAATGGCTGTGAGCGACCTCTAGATTTTTTCAAAAATTAGAGATGATACTCTTACCCCAATAAACAAATTTAAGGGGTGAGATCTCCAATCTTTTTAATTTGAAATTTTTTTGGGTCACATATATACTAATATACTAATTTTTGATGGAATAAAAAACGGCTACACATACGATTTTGTTCTCAACGAACATGTAATTCTGAAATCATTAGAAACAATATCCCGTTGTCAGTTATGGGATGTTCGATTTTTTCATCTCCGTAAGCTTAAAGCCCACCGTGCTACGTTAACGACTGACGCTGACAGATCTCTTTCCTAAATTTTCTGTCGCACAGTGTTATTATTTCTTGTTTGTGTCTTTTGGTTTTTGGACAGAGTTGAGCACAAATACTTTATGATTATACTTTTTTCTTCTTATTTAAGTACTTTATTATTTCTTAACGAATGCATTTATTTTAATTTTTAATACATAAATATTTACAAAATAAGAAGTAACGTATTATTATATAGTATTATATCAAAATTTGGTAGTTTGATTTGATTTATTACATAAATTATGACAAATGCAAAAGTAGTCATAAAAGTAATCATAACTCTTATTCTTACTCTTCTTCTTTAAAATGACCTTTTGGGCACTAAATTAAAGTGACCCAAAAGTATTTAATGGTCTTGAACCCTCGTTCTTTTTGTATTAGAGACTTAAGTAAGTCTCTTCAATCGTTTCAAATAAATATAATTTCTTCTTAACATAACATAAAAAAAATCGTGGATAACCTTAATCCGAGTTTATCAACAAGAGTACAATTCAAATGTCAAATATTTAATTGTAAAATCAATTGAAATATGTAGAACGGTTTCGCAGTATTAATATTTTTTGATAAACACATTTTAGCATAAAATAGTCAGGCTGGAACTAACGCCGTTAAACGCATTATAAATCGCTACGCAGATATGTTACCAGTTCCACGTGTGGAACGCAACTCCTAATCATAACTCGAAAATGATTACTTTTACTGGTTATCAATCACCAAGTAAATCAAATGCGATATGACCCAACTATATTTACATAATATTACTCTTTATGACATTATTTATATGTAAATATATTAAAAAATATAATCAATTAACTCACCAAAAATTATAGACTAAGAAGAAATTGTAGTGTAATCATAAAGTAATCGTTACCCAACTCTGGCCTTACTCCACCTAGCCCCATTTTACATTTTTTTTTTTTTAATATTTTATTTAGTTAATTTAAGATTGTTGTGTCCTTAAAATTAAATTTTGACTACTTCTGTAACATACTTTGTATCTAAAATCACAATTAAGTTCTAAATCGTAAACTCTATTAAACGAGTAGGAACCTTTTCTGATGTTCTACCTATTTAAACCCATTTATTATATGTCAGAATATTTACACGCAATCTGATATAATGTTTGTTTAATCTAAATCCAACTATTCATTTATTCATTTATTTTAGGATTAAAGATATATATCGAATAGATTCATCTTAAAAGATGATCTATTTATTATAGTTTTAAAATTAATATGTAAGTTTTACGTCCAGAAAATTTTATTTATAAATGGATTTATTAAACAATCAATCAGTATTAAGTTCAAAATATTTATTTTTATATTTTGCGTTCAAAATGATTTCTTTTCGACTATTTTACAAACAATATATAGGCCAATCAAAACCTTCTTGACCAATCAGATCAAAATGAATCTGATAATTTTTGCATAATGCAATTATCACTTGGTTACTATGGAAACAAGAAACTGACAGTTACTGACATCTTAATAAATTATATATTTTTGCAAAATGGGTTTTTAATTTGTGAAGCTTATAAGCTTAAAGGTAAGCTTACCTTTAGTTGATTTATTTTTATTGATAAGCAATATAAATGCTTATTTTATTACCAAAACATCCTAGCTAGGTATAAACTCTAATTAATTTCAAATATAATATTATATTTTATTCACTTTCCATCTTAAAAGCTTTAAATCACTGATTTTCATACATTTTAATTTATTTAATTGAATCTTGGTATTAAAAACAGGCCACTAAAAACTAATTTAAACACTTATTTATTAAAAATATATTTGCAGTAAAGAATTACGGAAATTAAAACATCAAATGACTGCGCTGGTACCAGTACAGCGTTTCCAAAATTTATTAGAAACCCGTTATTTTATTTCTTTTCAGTTGAAAACTAAACTTTTTAAACAAAAACAGCAATGATCTTTATTTAAATGCTAATATATGTGATAACAACTATTTTATTGGAATAATCTCAAGCATAAAATATCCCTCGAGCAAAGTTTAGACTTTTTAGCGAACAAGTGAACATCGTGGATTTAAAAAGCGCGGCAAATTTGAGATTTATATTTTTAATTATAGTTGTAAAGTATTATTGTTGTTTAGTTCTTAATTTTTTTAATTTAAATATGAAACAACATAAAACGTTGTAAAATTATATACTTCCTTATTTTGTTTGTGAAATAATCTTTCAAAATACCATTCGTGCATGTTGAATTATACATAATTTTTTTACTGTATATAAAATAATATTTTGCTTAAGGAAATTGTTTTAGTGCATTTTTCGTCAAAATTCCTCGACCTGCGATCTCGGAATTTTGTAACACAAAAAATGCACTCAAACAATTGCCAAGCAAAATATTTTTTTAATACAGTAAAAAAATTATCGATAATTCAACAAGCACTTATGATATTACTACTGATAATTTTTATTTTGTTTTTTGTCCCAAAGGTTGGTTGGTAACACTGATATTTAAACAAAATTATTTTATGGCCACCTAAGCGAAAATAACCAACTTGGAACAAAAATGTAAAATCTTTTTTATGCAGATAATTAAGTGAAAAGAAACATTTAGGAAATTAATATTAAGGGATCATTCTGGTTTATAATTTTCAAAAAATCGATTTTTTTTTTCATTTTTTGAAAGTATATGTAGACTTTTTCATAATTTTTCATTAACAAAAACTTTAAACGCGTTTTTCTTAAAAGTATGTGTAGACTTTTTCATAAATTTTCGTTAAAAAAACTTTAAACGAGTTTTTCTCAAAATATAAAACAACGTTTTTTTGGTTGCCGGCGGTGATTTCTCCGGAACAACTGGACCGATCCTTATGATATTTTAACCACATATTCTACACATGAATAGCTTCAGCGCATTCTACAACCGTAATAAAATTTTACTATTTTTTTTGCAAAAACAGTAAAAAAAAACTTTTTTTTGTTTTTTTTTTCTTTAAATCTCCGCCATTTTATTATTTATTAATAAATATTAATATCCACAAAATACACGAAAGCCACAGTCATCATGAATCTAAATATTTTTTTTTTTTTTTGTTTTAGATGAGCCGTTATCAAGATATCAACGCCGCCAGCGACATATCTACTTTTCGGGTAGTTACGTTTGCCTGTTATTTTTGTGTATTTTGTGTATTTTGTGTTTAAAATAATATAAAATAAATTGTTTTATTTCGAGAGCGTATTTATTAAGCTCAACAAATTTTATATCAATATCTATAAAAATTTATTATTTTATAATTAATAAAATATACATAGTAACTTAAAAAAAAATTAATTAACAATCAGGTAAAATAATAATAACAAATAAGTAAAAAAAAAGAAAAATAAAATAAACTCTTCAATATATGATTTCTGACTTTCTTGTTCGTAAAATAAAATGTAAGCATCCCCTGATACGATGGATGTTGATCTATAATACATTCTTAAAAAATTAACAAAAATAGCATTTTTTTTTGGAGCATCTAAACCAGAATGATCCCTTAAAAACGAATTAAATTTTTAGATTTTTTAATATAAATTTTGCCGTAGAGTCGTATTTATAGTTCAGGTCGCTTGCGAAACAACTTTACACTAAGATATTTCAAGAACGCTTTGACATAAACATTTGATTAAACATTTTTTGCCACGTTGAAAATCTTTGGTCCAAAATTTAAGTCTCTGTGTCAAAGGTTTCTTGAAATATCGTAAAGTTATTTGGCAAGCGACCTCCACCATTAATAGGACTATACTTACATACCAAAATAATATTAGAAAGATTGTTGTCAAATAACACTAGGTAACAAATCGTAACTTTTTCTTTGCCCCGATCGGAAAGTAAATTTTTCTTACTAATTCGAGGGCGTAGAATCCGAATCTGACCTTAGAAAAATTCCAGCACCTAAAATTTTTGAGATATAAGTTCAGGTAATAATGACGTTTTTTTTTAAAATCTTTAAAAAAAAGAGTAGAATTTTGAAAATTTTAGTGTATATTAAAAAAAATACGAGGAATTCAAAAATCTATATGTCAAGAACCTACTGTCAGAGTAAGTACACGAAAAAAAAATAAAAAGGTTAAAATGAAAGTGCAGAGTTTACTTAATTGCTCATTTGTGGCAAAACTATTAAATTTTTTTAAAAACTTTATAAAACTTAATTTATAGATTATAAAATTCTCTACAAAAATATTTATACAAATATTTTTTTATTTTGCTTAGTTTGTTCCTAAAAAGTAAATAAATGAAAAAGATATAAAATTAAAGTACACAGTGTAAACTTTTTTCTCGAGCCCAAAAAATATATTTTTCTTATCAATTTAAAGGCGCAGAATCTAAACTTGACCTTAAAAAAAATTCAGCACGTCTTATTTTTTAAATTTTAGTACATGCAATTATGCCAATTTAAAAATAATTTATAAAACAAAATATTGTGTATTTTTTTTTGTTTTTTAATGGTTTTACATCATAAAAATGTTACTTTATTACATAAGAACCATAATACGTCACATTTTTTTAGTTCATTTTTGACCCCCTAGTAATGATTTTTGACAATTTTTAGCATGAGTATGTAACGATAAGCTTGTCCTCTTATGCACCCTTCTTCTTACCCTCCTACTTAGTTTTGTCACATTATCCATTTTTTTTTAATTGTTTTTTTTTTCATAATATCCCTATTTATTCTACCTATGAATTTAAAGTTTCTATGTTTTAAGTTGGGTATTTTTTAACTAATATTGAGTCGCCGAATCCAAATTTGTCCTTGGAATATTTTTGTCTCCCATGATTTTAGAACAAAAGAGGGATAAAATAATGATTTTTTAACATTTTGATCTTATTTTTCTCAGAAAACTTAGGTAATAGAAATATTCTGAGGCAAGATTCGGTTTCAGCGACCCAAAATTAATTAAAAAACATATGACTCCAACCGGGGCAAGAAACCGTGTTACCTAGTATAATTATAATTATAATTCGTTAACGTTTATTGAAACTTTCACTCTTTATTTGCGTAGTCTTTTTCGAGCGCCGGACTTTACAGCAAAAAAACAACCGCGAAGACCATTACCGCGCAGTAAATTACAGCTATCGCCATTACCGCGACAAGCCATTGCCGCGCATGCCTTTTACCGCGAAGACCATTACCGCGCAGCAATATTTTTATTTTATTTTATGTATGTATTTTCGTGGAATTAATGGCAGTTTAGTTTGCTTAGTTTTGGCTTAGGTTTGGATTTTTATTGATAAAGTTAAACGTTTACTAAATGTACCCATATATTTGTGTTTGGGTTTTTTATGTGTGTGTTTTTTTAATTTATATCGACTGATTTGTATAAATCGCTGATTAATAATCAGTTTAGTACGAATCGTCATGTCGATCGAAATAATGAAAAGTGCTAGGGGCAAAGATCTCGCTGTATATAAACATTTCATATACAGGAAAGAAAAGACGTAATGTTAAATAAAAAAAAAGTAAAATAAAAAAAATTGTAAGTGTGTAAATTACGACGTGATTGGTTGCAAGAGGCGTTTGCATACTTCGGATGGAAATTTTTTAAAGGAAACTAGTAATGGCAACCACCCTGACCCAGCAGCTATATCAGAACTGTTTGATTGTTTTCTGCAAAATATTTATTAAAAAAGTTCATGCGCGGCATTGACCCCTTCGCTGTTATTTTCTTCGCGATAATGGCTTTCGCGGTAAAGTCCATGCGCGGTAACGGTGACGCGGTAATGGTTTCGCGGCAATGGACTGCGCTGTAAAGATCCCTACCTGTCTTTTTCATAAACAGCGGTGAAATTAACAGTAAATATTTTTTCCATAATATACATAATTTTCTCTTAAAATATATAAAATTTAGAAATTATTAACTCATTTCTGATAATAAATTGTCTAAACAATTTAACGTAATGAATCAAGACATTATTTATATGTGTGTATTTACACTGTTTTTTCTAAATTTATTAATAATTTATTAACTTTATATACTTTGACGCACGGATCTGTGGCTACGGGAAATATGTTTGGTATGTGTGTGCAAGTGGGAGGCCAGTTGCAGGCACGCACGCCTTGTAACGCTTTTGACGGATAGAAGAGAGCGCGAATGATTCCTCCCCCTTTCGGAGACTTTGTTTCATGCGGAGAACTACACTGGTTATGGGACCTCTATTTAGAGATATTTTATACCATAATACGGTGTTTAATACATTTTAAAATTTATAACAAATAAGTCTAATATAAAACTTTGAACTTTTAATTTTCATGTTTGTTTATTTTTCTAGTAAAAAATACTTGTATATTATGTATACATGTTTTATGCATTAAAAAAAACTAATAAAGTGAGTTTTTATTGTATAAAGAGTTCTCTGCTTTATAGAAACAGGCTAGAAATTCCACAAAACGTGAAAACTTTTAATTTAATTTTCCTGTTTCGCGAATTCGTCTTTATATAAAACTTTATATTAAACTTTAATTTTAAGCATTGGTATAGTTGTTAACTATATGAAATTAAATTAGTTTTTTTTTCGTAATATATCATATTCGAATATGATATAAAATATAATGATATTTTTAAATGATAATAAGTATCCTACCCTTTTAAGAACAAATGATAATTTTCAGGCGCGTGATTTTCTCATTTTTGGGTTTACTTGACAACATTCATAGAAGCTAAAAGAGTTCTGCGGATTTGAGATATTATAGAAACAAAAATGGATATTAAAATATTTTTTTTTTTTTTGCTTTGGCGTAACAGCATACTTTATAGAGTATAGGTAAAATAGCCACATACAAATAAACATACACACGCGCTTTACTTTAAAAATTTAATTATCGAATAAACCAACATACATAGGGGAGAGTGGGCCACATTGAGACGCTTTTTTTTTCAATAGCTATATATTGGGAAAAAGAACAAAAATTTAAAAGAATAAATAATCAGATAGATTGGAAAGTTATTATTAAATTTTTACTATGTTTTTTTTTTAAACAAACGTACCCTGAATCAGAATTGTTTTACCAAAACGCTGCGTTTGTTCTAATGTGCCTCTATCACAAATAATAAAAAAAATAAAATTAAATGGTCAAAAAGAGAATTTAATAAGCTTTAAAGTGATGTATCACACAACCCCCTTACTCTTTAAAAAATGTTTCCCCTTGCCCCTGCCTCCATTGTAACCCCTTAAAAATGTTTATGCCATATAAGATATATACCAAAAAATTATTTGGATTATGTTATTTACGTTTTTAAATTTCAAGTCGATATCTTAAGTCGTTTATAAATTAAAGGGGGGGCGGACTTTAGGCACACACTGTGCAGTGCATGTCTAAAGTCGGCCCCTTCCCAATTAACTTTTGAATGGCTTAAGATTTCAACTTGAAGCTTAATACACCTAAATTTCATAACCCATATAATTTTTTGTTATATATTTTATATGCTTATGTGGCACAATGATGACAGGGAAAAAAGGGGGGGCATTTTTTTAAATGAAAAAGGGGTCCTGTGATACATTATTTTAAAGCTTATAAAATTCTTTATTTAACCACATATTCTTTATTTTTTTGGACCAATTTTAGGGGGTTTAAAAATTAAGTTGATATCTCAAAAGTTAAAGGGTTAAAGTCCAAACGTAACCTTCTCAACATTGTAGGTTATGTTTAAAACTGAAATATGGTATAACATATTACTTACCAATAAGCAGTGTAGAATGTGATTTAAAACACAAAACACAATCGTCACCCTGTAAAAAAATAAACAGTAAAACCAAAAGTTGTTACTTTTTGAGCTAAAAAAATCTATTTTACTCGGAAACAATACAGCCCGACTACCTTAAAAAGCAGTAACTCCTTATTTAATAAAACTTAGATAATGGCAAAAACAGTAAATCGTCTTAGCCACTCCCTTGTGTTATAGCTAGAATCAAGACAGTGGGCGTATAACTTTAGGTTTAAAGTACCTTTATTATAATACAAGTACGCAATCATTAATTATAATTACTTATTTAAAAAAAAATGGCACTTACTGCTTTTTAGTTTATATCTCGTAGTCAAAATTTTTAGGAATGCTAAACTAAAAAGCAGTATAACGGTAACAGAGAAAACAACTCAAAAATAAAAAAAAAATATTTTTAAATTTTCTTTTAAAAATAAATTTTACTTTCCCCAAGGAAAGTCTGGAGTAAGTAAAAAATATTGAAAAATTTGCATTGCTTTTTTTACGTTTGTCGACGTTTTATAACCAAAAAAGGTGATTTCCGTCAAAAAAAAAAAAAAACTCCGTGTCTCGGTCTGTCTGTTCGACTGTTTGTGACCACGAGTCCTGTATAAAAAAAGTTAACATCAAATGTGAAGAATGATGCAAATTAAGCAGAGCCTTTTGCTGACGTCAGATTTAATAATATGGATCTGATATCAATTTTGTTTGCCATCAAGATTACATTGTTGAGATTACAGCCATCTAATTACCATAGAAAGCAGGATATTTACATTGTACCAATGTACCCCATGTCCCATAGCTTGGTAGAATGATGCCTGATATACTGCCCTGCTAAGAAGTTGACCTATCTGCAAATTCGTTGTTTTGAGATATGGCAAGTTTTATTGTTTTTGTTTGCACTTTTTGAAAACAAATATGGCGTTGGGTTCTGCTTTATTTTAAATCAAAAATACGTGATATGATCTAAAAAGTCCAATCAAATTACTAAGATCTGTAGAGTTAGTTCTAGTCCTGACTTATTCGTCTAGTAAAGACTAGTTAGGAAAATTTTATTTAGAAAACATTGAAAATGTTCCACATAGGACAAACATTTTAGGCTAATTTTTAGGATTTAGGTTTAAGATAGGACATTTCTTTTTAGTAGGCACATGGGGCTAGTGTAAAGCAATACAATGGTGTGCTTATCTCAAAAAGTGAATTTTTGCAGCTAGGGCAACTTGTCCTAGCAGGGCAGTATACATATATAAATATTATTTACGAAAAATACTGTTCTCGCTATCTGAGCTCGGTTGGCAATCTTCGTAAATTACGATTATGAATCGTAATCGCCCTGAATACAGTTTTAGTCCGTGTGTTATTATCATTATTTTTTATTTGATTGTAAAATCTTAATAAATAAGTTTGTATTTTTCACAAAAAAAAAACATTTTAATATCAATCAACGTCAACTATTTCACTTTTCGCACTAGTGCGAAAAATAAAACTTTTCGTACAGATTTATTATACAAAAAGTGGCGCTTTTAGATAAAATCGAATAAAAATGCTTTTATAGCTTCAAATTACGTTTTTGAGCATTAGGTACAGCAGTCAGAACCAATTAATCTATGTCATGTATTAATAAAATATTATTTAAAAAGTTTTTAAACTTTTCGTACGTGATATACAAATTCAGTGTATGATAAATGACTATATTTTCAACAACTATAGCATTGTATACTTAATAAAATCTATTAATATATAATTTGAAAAAAAAAATTCTATAATATACTCTTCGCATTCAAATTATAGTTTCTTTAAAATTTAACCCTTTAATGCCTTGCGTGTTCATATGATCACAGTTAGCAACACTTCACAAGATCAGACTATTTTAGGTTGTGTTATAAGTTGCCTGTTTTGTTTTAGTACAGACCTGTTTATGAATAACAAGGCTACATTATTATAACAATAGTTTTAAAATATATAGTTTTATGAATTTAATAACACTATAAAAAAATATGAATAAAGAAGAGGTGCCAGCAAATGATATTAGATTTATCGAAGTAAATATTTTTTTAGTTTTTCTGCTAAAAGTTAAGTAGCTTGCGAGTATTTTTTATGATTATATCGTTATTTTGCAAAAAGATAACAAAATAATAATTTTATAAGCCTTTTTATAAGAATCATATGAACAGGCAAGGCACTTAGTTTGTCTTTTAGTTAAACATTAATTATTAATTAAAAAAAAAAATACGTGAATATTTTAACAGGGGGCTTTTAATTTTAAACTTTTTTTTGTCAAAATTAATATATTTTAGGGGATCTGGTTCGACTTGGCTTTAAAGAGCCAAAATGTGTAACATGTTGTTAGCTTGCAAAAGTTTTACTGTGGTGGTGTATTTTTTTTTTCATAAAAATTTATCGACATTACAAAAATATATCTTTTATTTAACACCCACTTTTTTACATCTTATCTTTCTTAAAAAACACTTTAACACATTTAAAATGCATAACAATGTTGGAAAATGTCTAACACGTTAACTAATTGTAAAAATAAGCATGAATTTAGTATCCACGTCGGATAAACATGAAAGTTAACGTTATATTTTTTAAAAATAACTACTAAAAATGAATCGGTCACTTTAAGAACAGTACTAGTCCAAAAATAGTAATTTTGATATAAGAAGCCAATGTTCGCAAAATTTTTAGCTTTATTCATTTTGCTTAAGAACATTATCATTTACGCGACTCTCCGGCCTCCATATATTTACAGCTGTCAGTTGAAAAACAGTACTTGTACTTAAATTAAATTAAAACCGTAAAAAAAAATAAAAAATAGGTAGTTAAATAAATAATTTTTTAAGCTTTAAAATTATGTAGCACACAACCCCCTTTCCATTAAAAAAAGTCCTCCATGCCCCCCTGTCCACGTTTTTAGAGTTGAAAATAGCAAATTTATGCGAAAAGATAGATTGGGTTGTCTTTTAAAGTCCAAACTTGAAGTTAATATCTCAACTAGTTCAAAAGTTAAGAAGGTGGGTGACTTTTGGACTTTTGGACCGCACTGTATGTACGAGTACAAAATAAAACGTGTTATTTGCTATGCTTGTTTTTATTTACTATCGTATAAATTAAACTAAAAGAAATTTATAAAAAAAAACGAAAAAAAAAAAACAAAAACAAAAAAAAAATCAGTTGAAGAACAGTACTTGTCCACGGTTCTATTTTTTCTGTAATTCATTAATGATTTTTTCTCTTCTTATGTATCAGTCTAGTTAAACACACAACATGCAAACACTGTATAATCAATATTTACGGAAATAAAAGATTTTTTGTGTTTATCTCAAAACAGAAATTTTGGACCAGTACTGTTCTTCAACTGACCAATTCAAAAAAACTCCAATCTTAAGAATATACCCGGGGAAAAAAAGTTTATGTATGATCATTATGGATAATTATGTCTAATTTTACCTAAAATTAGGTAGAATTTTACATGATTATGCACGATTATACATAAGCATGTATGAATTTTAACCATGCATGAATTTTGACCCGGTATGATCATGCATAATTATGTATACACAGACCTATGCCTAATTATGTATGATCATGCATAAAATTTTAAATTTTGGCGAAGGCGTACCATGCTTGACATGACATGACATGACATGACATGTTTGTTTAACCTCGTACTATTCTACTTAATTAAGCATCCTCTGAGTCCAGGACTTGTGTGGGCTAGTAGTAGAGGGAACCACTGGCTTATACTGACTTTCGAACCAGTTTCTAGGGTGTGCCCGCTTCACTTATCGCCTTCGCCAAATTTAAATTATTAATTAACTGAAAAAGGTAAAGCGGCGCCAGTAAGAATCGAACTCACGCTAGTTGGCTAGTAGACTTGTCATGGACAGACGCGGTAGACCACTACACCAATTCTCCCATAATCATACAAAAAGTTTTTGTATGATTGTGCATAATTTTGCATCAAAATAAGTATAACTATGGATAATTGATGCAAAATTATTTTGCATCAAATTAAGTATAACTATGCATAATTGATGTAAAATTAGACATACTTATAAATAATTATGCATAATCATATTTAAACATTTTTTTCCTGACATTTATATTTATCTATATCCGGAGAAAGAAGTTTATGTATATCATGCATAATTATGAATAATGATGTTTATTATGGCCTTAAATTAGGTAGAATTATGCATGATTATGCATAATCATGTCTGAATTTTGACCATGCATATTCTAATTTTGTATGTTCATGCATGAATTTTTTTCCCCGGGTACACTATAGAATTTGAAGCATTTACTGACCACCTATCTTCAAGGCTTGTTAAATTAAAGTAATTCATCCATAAGCATGGGTTCGGTGGAATGATGTAAACAAGCCTTTATGGCTTTGTATTACATTTTTTAGTTATTCCTACAAGCGAGTTCAATTAATCTTTGTCAGGACAAGCAGGAAAATCCTGGCTTTCACTTTCTGTAAAAGAAACTTCGAGTTCACGGTCGGTCAATGTCGTAACCTACCTCAAAATACAGGGTTATTCACGAAAGTGGTCTATAAAAAGTTTATGGTGAACCAATAATTTTAAAAATCTGATATTATGCACTTTGAGGATTTTTGAATATGGCCTAAAAATATTTTCATGCTTGCATCGCTTCCGGTTGTACCGAAAGTGGCACTCAACTCAAGGGCGTAGATCTTTTTCTTCTATGGGGGGGTAATACCCAGGGCCGGCCTTTCAAGCCTCAAATTTCGCGCCCCTAGCAAAAGAAAAAACATCCTAAAATAAAGCTTTGTCCTCCTACAAAAAAAAAATACCCCCCAAAAAATGCCATCAAGAAAAAAAGCTTTGTCCCTGACGGTTTCTACCAAACTTGGCGCCCAAAAAAATACCAACAAGAAAAAAAAACTGTGTCCCTGACGGTTTCTACCAAACTTGGCGCCCACTCCTATGGGAGGGGGGTAATTACCCCCATTACCCCCCTTATCTACGCCCTTGACTCAACTAAGATTTTTTAAATGGAACCTCATATATTTTTTTATTTTAAAAAATGTGCATTAAATTTTCTTTATTCTGATATGCAAGACTTTTTATTTATCTCTGGTAGTTTTTGAGTTATTCAAGTTTTTAGCGAAAAATTATCAAATTCAAGCACCCCAAAAAAAATTATTTCTCCTTGATTTTTTAAATTGGAGAAAAGTTGTTTTGTGGTTTACTCAATAATACTTAACCGAATTATATAAGCCGAAACATACACCAAAAATTATACAGGGAGTCTCAGAAAGTAGGTCAAATCTAACAAATTTAAAATAGCCATAACTCATTTTTTTTTTAATGGCACCCTATAGTTTTTTAGAGATAGACATAAAGTGTTATACATCAAAAGCAAATTTAATGCAAATTAAAAAAAATAAAAAATATATAGGGTGTTCCAATTCCAAAAATCAAAGTTGAGTGCCACTTCCGGTACAACCGGAATAACAAATTGCAGAAGCTATTAACTTTACTTTGCAAAGTATCTTGGCTTATGCTGACTGCGCAACCATCTCTATATACGGTGCATTTGAAATAGGATCCAAAATTTTAAGGAGTAATTCTACATCAAAAAATATGACAAAAAGTTCCTATAAACGTATGTCTAAAAATGCGTCGTAAGGGAGCTTTGAAAGTTGCTAAATAAATCGGTTTTTATTTAATAACTCAGGAACCCTTGGAGATATACAACAAGGTTTTGTACTTAAACTAAAATTAACAAGGCCCATCTTCGCATATTATTTTCATCTACTTATTTTAACCAGGGGTGTGCGAAACGGGGGGGCCTTATCAGTTTTTTGCCCCAAACTTTTTCCTGTGTATTTTTGTAATTTAATTTTTGGAATATGATTCCCCATGTCAAAATACATAAAAAAGGTACTCTTGTTGTAATACTGTAGGATTAACCGTTTTCGAGAAAAATTAATTTGAAGATGAAATTTCACGGTTCGAGAACGAAAAATTAAATACTAAAATGTTCATAACCGATATTTCAATGATGCAGTGTGAATGTACATCAAAAACTAAGAAAAAAACCTCATATACAGGTACTTCCGAAAATCATTTCTAAGAGAGCTATAGTCTCCTAAAAATGCACCAATTTTAAAGGGCCATAGTAGTTTTAAAAGCAATTTTTCGACCTACATTATATAGGATTTTTTTCTCAGTTTTTGATACAGAATAACCCTGCATCATTGAAATTTTGGCTTTCAAAATTTTAGTAGGCTACAGTTTCTAATTCATTTCAGGGGAATAAATTGTCTGAGCCGCATTGCAGTCGCACGGACAGTACCTAAACCAGTAAAAAAGCTTTCTCTAACTCCATTTAGCTGCGGTTTTTTTACAACTGCTGTTAAAGACAGCAGCCACAAAGATGCCGCTGGATGGAGTGGCCCAATTCTGGCTTGGACCTACATAGAAGATTTTGAATTTGGTTTTATGTTAAAAAGTACACCTTAATTAGTAAAAGAAATTTGGTCTCGTCAAATATATATTTGGACTTTGCTGGATGGAAAGACCCCATTCAAGCTTGGACATACAAAGAAGATTTAAAATTAAAAAAACAGGTTAATAAAGTTAGTCTTTTTCCTCCTATTTAGAAAATAGGAGAAAAAAGACTAACTTTATTAACCTTTTAAATTTTTAAAACTTCTACCTGGGTATTATGGCTCACATTTAAAATTTAGTTTTTTATTAAAAAGTACACCTTAGCTCATTTATTGCTTACCAAAACAGACATTAAAAAAAAAGGTCTACTAACCGCAATGATTTTCCAATGGCCAAATTCGTTGCAACCACGCTCACAAAAGTACAAACCCTCCGGATCTAGGAGACTTTGCCGAAAAATTTACCGCGAAACTTTTACCGCGAAAACGTTTACCGCGAAAACATTTACCGCGCAATGATTTAACCGCCAAAGGTTTCACCGCGATAAAGTAATTACCGCGAAAATTTATTACCGCGAAAACATTTTCCGCGACAATAAAAATCGCGCATACTTTTACGTCGTAATAATATAATCGCGCATACTTTCGCCGCGCAATATGATAATCGCGCCTAAATTTTAATTAAAAAAAAAATAACCTTAAAATATATATTATAATTTTTTGAATGAAACGCTTATTTTATAATCATAGGTTTGTTTTTATTTTTTATCAAAAACAAAACCAAACTAAACCAAACAATTTAATCATATTTATGTTTTTTAAAATACTAAAATTATAACACCAATATAAAGAAATTAGTTATGTATTATATTATATTATATTTATTAGTAATATAATTATAATTTTACTTACATGTATGTTTAAAAACCAAACCAAACAATTTAGTTATATTAAAATTTTGTTAACTTAATTAAACAAATTGGTAATATAATATATTAAACTTGGCGTAGCTAACGAAAAAGTATTATAAAAAAACGTATTTTTATAATTTAAAATTAGACTCGGAATTTGCTTTGCGCGGCTATTACTTTCGCTATATATTTTTCGCGGTAATTGCATTTCGCTATTTAAACTTTATGTGGTAATAGTTTTCGCTATTTTTATTTCGCTTTAATATTTTTTCGCGTTAAATTTTTATCGCCGTTAATCCTTTGCGCGGAAAAAAACATTTCGCGGTAATTTTTTCGACGAAATATTTTCGCGATAATTGTTTTCGCGGTAAATTTTTTGAAAGAAGGCTCCCGTTCCCAAACGCTCCCATTCAACGCTAAAAACTATAGAACACCCCCTAAAACTAAAAACAAACTATCGATGCAAGCTGAAGGCACCCACACACTGTAAAAAATAAATAGAATCATAGGTGATGTATTCCCATGCAGGTACAAGTAAAATTTACGAGACTTTACATGTAATTTTACTATTTGATATGAACATTCCATATAAAATCGTAATTTTACAATTTTATATAAATATTACATGTAATTTAGATGCAATATTCATATAAAATCGTAAAACTACATGTAAAATATCGTAACTTTTACTTGTCTCTTTGCATATATTTTTTTTACAGTGAACTATGTAAAATTTACTAGATTGTACATGTAATTTGCTTATAAAATTTTAAAATTACATGTAAAATTGTAAAATCAGATGTAAAATTGTAAATTACATGTAAAATCTAGTAAATTATCTGCATTGAATCACAATTACATGCAGAATGTGTATTTAAATATTAATTTTTTACAGTGTATGCATCCGGCGTATCGAACGTGTTAATTAGTAAAAAAAATTGTGTCTCGTCAAATTTATATTTTGTTTTTTGTAAACTCTCTGAAAATAGAGAGTGTACACCATTTGTGGTTCATGAACTAATGTAGACATTTGCACGCACGAAAATTTGTTTATTTAATATAATTGTCATTAAAATTGCACGAAACATCTGCTGCATATGTCTGTTGTTTAGATAATAATATTTGATTGAGCGGAAATAATATTATACTAATAAATAATTTGATTGAAGTATAAAATATTGTTTTCGTTTGATATAATAATACAGAGTGTCATTTTTTTTTTAAGTTCTTTGCGAGTTTCGTTTACAATATAGAGTACAGGATTTTTTAAAACTATATATGAAAAATCATGTCTTTTAAATGTCGTCCATTTTCCTATTTGCAAGCAGGTTCTCTTTTCACGACATTTTCCATGACAGCTCTTAACATGTGAGGCTCCAGCTAGGGTCGTGCATCAACCTGAATTGCATTCCTACAAGGTCAAGGTTTGATGTGGTGTAACATCCCAAATGGTAACCAGGCCTTACTTCTGATAGGAAATAGTATATTAAAGTACTAGTTTCATAACATACGTTTTTAGCGCACAAATACAAGTTTAGAAAACGAGCCGCTTGCGGCGAGTTTTCTAAAGTAATAGTGCTCTAAAAACGTGTTATGAAACGAGTGCTTTATACAATTTTTTCTATTTGGCTCTAAAATTTAAAAAACTTAAATTTAAATTGGTGACTGATTTAGAGATTTTTGTTTTGGGTTGGCATTACCGTTTACACTATGTTTAAAATTCTAAGAACAAATGATATTTTCATATATTTTACAGTCATCTCTTCTTTTTTTACTGCAATTAACCAGTTCACAATTTTAACACGGTAAAAAATAACCCAAACACAAAATTTTGTAAAAAATTAAACTTTAAATCGACATTGACATTTGCACGCAAAACGTTAAGAGATAGGCTTTTGTATGTTGCCAACCCAACAGAAAAAAAAGTAGAGACCTCTTATGGGCCTATAAGAACACGCAAAATGCGTGTGATTATGAGCTTATAAGAAGCGCAAAATAGAAAAATGGAAATACAGTTATGGTGAATGGCGTTCGATAAAAAAAAACATAGCATTCCATTTAAAAAAAAATCGAGTTTTTAATATTTGAAAATCCAAAAGTTTGAATATTAATTTTGAACGCCTTGTATAAAACATTTTATTTTTTGTACATAAAGTAATATAAATTTGTTTCATAAAAAAATAAACAACTTTTTTTTTGTGTCCGTCTGATGTCACGATTTTTGTTAACACGATAACTCAAGAAAAAATAATCCGATCGACTTGAAATTTTCAGGAAAAATCAAGTTTTATGAGGGGAAGATCCCTATTGTTTTTAAAAGTAATCCCCCCAAAACAAAAAAGTTATGGGGAGTTAAACTTTTAAAAAAATCGAAAAAAGCTGAAAAAAAAATCCGATTAACGTATTTTTTTGAGGAAAAATTACTTTTATTATATGTATCAATTCTAACAATTTTAAAAGTAATCCCCTCAAAAAGAAAAAAGTTATGGGAGGTCAAAGTTTTTAAAAAAATAAAAATAAATAAAAAAAAAAACATTAAAAAAAAGGATTATTTTTTTTTCATTTTTTGCAAAAAGAAAAATAGAAAAAAATGTTCAAACATTTTTTTTAAGTATTTTTTGAAAAATTTATTTTTTCAATATTTTTTTTTTCAAAAAAAAAATCTTATTTAATAGGGTAGGATCACCGGTTTTAGCCACTGCACCGGTTTTAGCCAGTCAGGGTATTTTTTTGGGTATAGCTAAGAAATAGGAGACTTTAGATCAAAATTATCGGTTAAATCCGACTTGAATGATAAAAGTTGGGACAACAAATATGTTAAATCAGTTTTAACTGTAGCGAAACGAATACAGCGCCTATTTAAAATTTTGATTTTGAATAAATGTAATTTCTTATGACTTTTTTTAAGAAACCGCCAGAAAAATATTTTTGAATATCTAATTCAGGTAAAATTAAATTCGTAAAACATTTATATGAAGTTAACGGTAAGTCATTAAACAGTTACTTTATTAATATTTTAATACATATTTTGCAGAATTTATTCTTAAATTTGCATGGCGATAACTGGGACACTAATATGCTTCTTTTTCTAGCTATAGCCACAGAATTGGCTAAAACAAAAATAAAAATAAATAAAAAAAAAAACATTAAAAAAAAGGATTATTTTTTTTTCATTTTTTGCAAAAAGAAAAATAGAAAAAAATGTTCAAACATTTTTTTTAAGTATTTTTTGAAAAATTTATTTTTTCAATATTTTTTTTTTCAAAAAAAAAATCTTATTTAATAGGGTAGGATCACCGGTTTTAGCCACTGCACCGGTTTTAGCCAGTCAGGGTATTTTTTTGGGTATAGCTAAGAAATAGGAGACTTTAGATCAAAATTATCGGTTAAATCCGACTTGAATGATAAAAGTTGGGACAACAAATATGTTAAATCAGTTTTAACTGTAGCGAAACGAATACAGCGCCTATTTAAAATTTTGATTTTGAATAAATGTAATTTCTTATGACTTTTTTTAAGAAACCGCCAGAAAAATATTTTTGAATATCTAATTCAGGTAAAATTAAATTCGTAAAACATTTATATGAAGTTAACGGTAAGTCATTAAACAGTTACTTTATTAATATTTTAATACATATTTTGCAGAATTTATTCTTAAATTTGCATGGCGATAACTGGGACACTAATATGCTTCTTTTTCTAGCTATAGCCACAGAATTGGCTAAAACAAAAGTCAAATGATGACACGCAATAATTTTTTTAAAAAAAATACTCAAATTTTGGTAAATTATTATGAATTTCTGTTCTGTTCTGCTCAACATACGCATACATATGGCTTTTAAATGCATATAATTATAATCAAGTAAAGTTTAAGAAGCAGAAATATTGGCAGCTGTTGAAAAGATACATGAAGAAACCGGAATTTTTTACATTTTTTTAAATCAAAATTAATGGAGAGCCTCTAGCACAAACATAGGCTTATTTGGGGCTCTCCATGACACAGTATGTATTGTACGCATAAATAAATAAATAAGTAAGTAGTACCAGTTATAGCCAATGTCAAAAAATATCAATATGTCAAAATTACTGTACAAATAATAAAGATTTTAGCGAAAACCACCTTTAAATATTAGCCAATAATACATTTAAATTAAAAAAGGAGGAGTATTATACAAAATATAGTCTAGAACGGGCCATCAAAATGACTCAAATGATTCAAGACTGAAGCTGAAAACTAAACATGTCACAATGTGAAATTGTAACATACATGTAAATTTTTTTGTAACACTGTGTCGAATATGGTATAAACTACCAGCTGGTTCAGATCCCAAAAAGACTCTAAATGTTCTAAAACTGTTACAAAAATATAAATAATTTATTTTTAACATCTTTTTGGTTTTTTTTTTCTGGTGAATTTTTATGGCTAAAACCGGTGCTTGGGTGGCTAAAACTAGAGAATTAGTATTATTTTGTTTGTTTTTTATTTTATAAAATATCAGCTGAAGTTATATTGTTTAAACATTTATTTTATAGTAGAGATATATTGTAAGTTTCAGAAAAACCAAAACTTGCAACCTTAACATTATAATGGAACATAATAAAAAGAAATAAAAACAGAATTTTTCTTAAGGTGGCTATAACTGGGGTATCTACGCTAATTTTTTTTTTAAGTTTTTTTTTTCGCAAAAACGAAATAAAAAAAATTGTAAAAAAAAATTTAAAGTTTTTTTAATTTGTTTCTCGCCCTTGTAGTTTACTGTAATCATACAAAATTTGAGCATAATCTTTAAAGCTATTTCTAAAAAAATCTATTTTTTTGATTTTTCATTTTACAAGAAAACTGCAAAAGTAGGAAAATTAGGAAAACCTCCCTGAACAATCCCTTAAAAACTTTAAGTTTAAAGTTTGGTTTTGATCTGTTCACGCGTCCGTCCAGAGGCATACAGGCCATACCGTTTAAGATATCAAACTTTAACTTTTTATGAGATTGGTTGATTAATTCGATGTCCGTCCGACCATCCGGACGGACATCGAAAAGTCGGTTTTTCGGAAACAAAAAATACATCAAAATCTTGAATTTTTTTTATTCGCAACTGTATATGAGGAGCTTATTTTGAATATGCAACAAGTCCATTTCTTAACTTTTTGGACTTGTGGCGTTTAAAAACAAAATATAATTAAATTAAATAACCTTATTTTTAAAACGCAACAAGACCAACAAGTTAAGAAATGGACTTTATGCATATTGAAAATAAGTTCTTCATGTGTAATACATACATTACATGTATTAATTAAACTTGGTTTACATGTTTTTTTGTCCCACTGTTTTCCACTCCCGGACCGACCTTGTAATGTCAAAACACACCAGTTGCCTAAATATTACAGGTCACTTTGTAATTCATTAATTTCAGTTAGATGGCGCTAACGATTAAAATATCGTTGAGCTTTAATTTCTTTTAACTATGAAATCGCGAGAGGATCGCACGGTCGATCTACACCAGATCTCAGATCTTTTTGATTTTTTTTGTTTCGTTCCTACGTCCAAATTACTCACAAATACAGAATAAGGTTTTGGAAAAGTACTATTTTCCGAGTCGATCTGTAATATACTATTTTTTGCTATAGAAATGCTTTATTCTCTCCCTGGTCGCTCGAAAGTAAAAATGGATCGCTCAGTATAAGGTATGGTAAACATTTCAAATTAAATTACTTATTTGTAAGTATCAAGCAACCTTTTTGTGAGATATTTATTACGGTTTCATTAGCATTACATTTAGAAACGGTTCACAAACAAAGCATAAAAGATACGTATTATTTTTACATTTTCTATTGAATAAAATTTATTTTGTTTTTAAAGCCAGATAAAACTAACATTTGAAACGTTTTACCTTTTCCTGAATTTTATTTTTTTACTGCTTGTTTGTTTGTTTATTTAATTCGTAGCATAACATGTATTTTCATATGTAAGTGCCTATTCACAAGCTCACATAAGAACATAAAACATAACAATGCGATGCCGTGATTGGCTTGATGGGTCGCCATGTATCTTATAAGCCATCGCATTCTTATGTTTTATATTCTTATGCAACCTTCCGGATATGCCTTAATACATCGACAAATGTGTATTTTCAATACTTCGTGAACATTTCGGATGTATCGAAAATATACCGAATCTGGAGGTGTATTTGATGCCAAAAAATCCCGTATGGTTATGCCTTGTTTTTTATTGGCTAAAACAGGTATTATGATAGTTGAAAAAAATAGTCCATTTAATTTGTCAAAGACTTTAAGTTAACTTATAGTAGTATCGTACATTTTATAAATCAGAGTTCGCAGATATATTTAAATTTAAATGTTTATTTAACATCGTGCTATTCTACTTAATTAAGGATCCAGGACTTGTGTGGGCTAGTAGTAGAGGGAACCACGGGCTTATACTGACTTTCGAACCAGTTTATAGAAACTGTCCGTTTCACTTATCGCCTTAGCCAAATTTCAATTATTAATTAACTGAAAAAGGCAAATCGGCGCCAGTGAGAATTGAACTCAGGCTAGTCGGCTTGCTGTGCCTCCCATAAATAACAGGTAGAAATTTTACATTTACATATTTATCAGGGCGTTCAAAATTAATATTCAAACTTTTGGATTTTCAAAAATAAAAAACTCAATTTTTTTAAATGGAATGCTATATTTTTTATTTACTCATTAAATGTAGAATAAAATTCTACATTTAATGAGCAAATAAAAAATTAGGCATTCCATTTTAAAAAAATGATTTTTTAAAATGGAATGCTATATTTTTTATTTGCTCCTTAAATGTAGAATTTTAATGTACATTTACATAAAAAATATACCATTCCGTTTAAAAAAATTAAGTCAGATGTTACCCACCCTAGGAGGACCATCCTGTATATTTCAAAATATTTTTAGAATGTTCCTTTTTTAAAACCAACTTTTCCCGTTAAAGTTTTTCTCCAAAGTGGATACTATATCGACCGAGTCGGCTTCGTTGAGACACCGTGTATTATATTATTCTAGCGCAGGCGCTGTGAATAATATATAATGCTACGCATTCCATCATATATTATTAACAGTAAATGGTATATTGCATTTTCCCAAATACATAAAAATAAAAATTTATTTATTTTTTTTTGAAAATGATAGTTTTATTTATTTTTTTAAAGTTTAACCCCCCATAACTTTTTTTTGGAGGGGCATTACTTTCAAAATTGCTAGAATTGATCCTTGTAATAAAAGTAATTTATCCTGAAAAAAGTAACGTTAATCGGAATTTTCTTTCAGTTTTTTTCGATTTTAAAAAAAAAATATCCCCCCATATCTTTTGTGTTTTGGGTGAGATTGCTTTCAATAGGGATCTTTCCCTCGTGGAACTTGATCTTTCCTGAAAATTTCAAATCAATCGGATTATGCGTTCTTGAGTTATCGTGTTAACAAAAATCGTGACATCAGACGGATAGATAAACAGACGGACTTTTTTCATGAAACAAATTTATATCCAAGAATTTTTTATCTAGGACGATTTTGATTTTTTTTTTGAAGATTCGAAACTACCGTATAATATTATTCTAGCGCAGGCGCTGTAAATAATATGATAACAACAAAATAATCAAAACCTTAAAACTCATCCGAACCTTTTCGCCAGAAACCGTAGCATTTTCAATTTTTAAACGAAAACCTATCAAAATCTATATTAAAAATTTATTGGATTCGCTATTTAAAATTTTAAATTCTTAATTTTATATTTATATTTATTGACCAGGTTTCGAAATATAGTAAAAATTTTATTATTAAAACATTTTGGCTCCTTATTAAACCGCAATTTTGAAATTAAAGATTTTACATATTTAAGCTTAGCGATCTCCAAAGGCCCTGCTACTAATTTTAATGTAAATTTTTGCGACCAAAAGTTACGCGGGTCTTCTCGCCTTTAGTGAATTTCAATTGTTATACGGAGATATTTTACAAACCGTATAACATATACAAGGAGATCCCAGACGGACGGAGAGATAGACCGACATTTTTCGACAGACCGACAGACAGATAAAAGTTTTATTCGCGGAGTTTTTTTAGCACATAAAACGTCGAGAAAAGCAATTAAAAAATTTCAAAACAAAAATACGTAAGAGTTAATTGGGGAAAATAAAGAAATTAATAAAAAACACCCTGTACTTATATTTATATATTTTTTGAACCCTGTATTTATCGATTTTATATTAATGAATTGTTTTTGTTCTTTCAACTTAAGCGTGTATTTAACCCCTTTTACCCTCATATAAATCATCAACTAAAACTGAATTATTTAATTGTACTCTTCGCTGGCTTATAAGGAAGAGAACTGAAAGAAAATAATAATAATAATAATAATAATAAAGAAATTCTAATATAAAGTTTTTGTGATGCTTAAGTACCTACTTGTACAAGTACTTGTGTTAGATTAGGGTGGACCTTATATTTTTTAATTATATTAAAATATTCCTTGAGGTGTAACTAGAAAATTCTGAAAATATGGAGTGATCAAACTTCTCTAAGGGTGCTAATGTAAAATTACCATAAATCGAAAAATCTTTGAAAATTATCTGTCTTTTTTGTGAAAAATTTAAAGAGCTTAAAGTCTTATTTTTTATCTTTTAAGCATACAAAATTATGGTCCAAATTTTAAAATGATCAATAGATTGTATTTGGCTCGTTTTGTTTTAGTTTAATTATTTTAATATTATGAATATGAATTAGTATTTATATAAAATTTTCTTAAAAATATAGAGAAAAAATGCGAAAAAAACGCATTTTTTTAAATTTAGAATCCTATAAAAAAACGAATAAAGATATTTTAAATCCGCTTATTTTGGATTAGAGCCCTAGGGAATCAATACACCTCAAAAAAAAAATTGACATTATTTTTTTTTACTACAAGTATAGGCAAAAAAACAATGTACGCTATAACTTAAAAAAAAAAACGAGCTGATCGAGAAAAATGAAGCAAGGTTTCCTAAATCAGCACATCAAATATGTTTAGAATCAACTAAAATGGAGTCGGAAAATGTTTGAGTTTGAATAAGTCCGTATTTCAAAGTGGGGACAAATCTCCAGTCTTCGGTTTTGCAGAGCTAGGGAGTGTGCTGTCCAATATTTAATCGGGACCACCGGCTGACCTGGGCCTAAAAACCCACGTGTCGGACCCACTGCATAGAATGCGGATGGATGAGGTTTGTGCATTGCGAGTAAGCCCCATATGTTCTTTATGCCTTGCGTGGCTACCCGTGCCGTGAAGTAACGGTGTCCTGGTGGATAAGCGAATAGCAATACACCACTTTGGCCTAGAACAAAGCTAAATGGGAGGCCGGAGTCTAACACAATTTCGGTCAATCGGCTGCGCTGTTCCATCAGAGGGTCAGCAGGGTGGGTCTTTTGGGAAGGAGGGGGTACATAGGGGGCCAAGTCTTCTCAGGACTGACTCGCAACCTTTTCATGTGCAACACCTTCCTGGATGCTATATGATTTTGATAGCCTTGGCCCTTGGCGATCATGTCAGTTGTGACATGACGTCCCCAGATGTGAGGACTCCGAGTTGGGTGGGGCGCCAAAAGGATGAAATAGGGGGCCGAGTCTTCTCAGGACTGACTCGCAAACTTTTCATGTGCAACGCCTTCCTGGAGGCTATATCCTTTTGGTAGCCTTGGCCCTTGACGATCATGTCAGTTGTGACATGACGTCCCCAGATGTAAGGACTTTGAGAGCCAAAAGGATGAAATCAATCTACTAGTTTAGCTACCCATTTAGGACCGTCGTCAGATAACCTGAGTGGGACCAAACCCATCAGTCCTTTAAGAGGCACGCCAAAATGCAATCAGTTGGGTGCAACCCCAAAACCCTCTAGTGTTGAGACTACCGACACTGTTCAGGCACTGGGACTGGAAACATTCCACCCGGTTCGAGTGAGATGCCTAAAAAAAGAGAGTCTGTGGAGCTGAGGTGAAACGCAGAAAGAAGGCGAGGCTGGCTCAAGAAGCTACCTTAAAAACCTCTGGGTCTAGCCTTCAGGGTCATCTTCCGTAAATACGGCAGGTAGGTCCAAACCAGGACCAAAACTGAAATCTGGATCAAGCGCAAAAAAAAACTTCGCGATCGAAACATCGCTACCAAAACATCGCAAATTTTAATTTCGCACTGACATTAATTTCGCAAAAAAAAAACTTCGTACTGACATTAATTCGCGAACCAAAACTTCGCGAATCATTAGTTCGCGGGCCATAATTTCGCAGAATGCCAATTGTCAAGGTCAATTAAAAAAAATTGTTTCTATGTTTTTATGTTTTTTTTTTAACGACTTTAAGAATATTTTCATAAATTCAATCGAATTTAATTTAGTACGCTGTTTGGTATGCTTTAAATAATATCGGTCACTTATGTCAAAAGTGCCAAAAATAAAAATTTGGTTTGGTTTGTTGATTTTAGGATGGAACAGAATTTGCGTGGCGATGTCCAAAGTCCAAAGTCCAAACCAAAAAAAATTAAAAATATTGCTAAATATTTACAGGATATCGTCTTTACACATAATAGAAATAATAAATTGACTTATTAAAGGGGCATATGCCACAATTTGTTTTAGTTTTTTTTTGTATTTAACCAACCTTATTAAGTTTATTTAGTTCGTTAGATTGAATTAATTTCATTGTTTTTTCCTTTATAATATATTTTATAAAGTGTACATTTTTGGGTAGGTTCTTTTTTTTACTTTTATAATATTGTGTTGCAAAAACTTTTATAATATTGCAAAATCAATCAAATATTTGCAAAACCACAAAGGGCCAGGAAAAAAAAGTGGACAAAATTCTGAATTTTTGCATAAGGCTATTTTTGATACCGTTGATTTCGAATAAAATAACGAAAAAATTCAAAATTTTATTTTTTTTTCGATCTTTATAAAAATATATCAAATGTCTTCTTTTAATTATGTTTATGTAGACCAATGTTCATAACCTAAAAATTCAAAATGGCCGAGTCAATATGACTCATCGGTTTTTGAACTCTTACTCTATTTGCACGAAATTAGGGCTATTTTTTTGCTAAGTCTTCAGTTTTGGAGAAATATTTGAAATTAAAGCATTTAATATAAAAAATATATGATCAAACTTAAAAATATATTTAATCCCCTATTTTTGTGAAAATATTTATTTCAAGATATTATGACATAAACTAATTTTTTTAATCATAGATATCATATACTTAGTTAACCTCAGGTATGTCTAAAAATATATTACATAACTAATAAAGTGTCTGTATCTTAGAAACGTGAAAATAATAACTATCAGTTTAAATCATAAATATAAAAAAATAAACATTTCCTAATTGTTCCTTTCCATCACATCAAGCTCTTAGGCTGAAAGCAAATGGTACCTGGAATGCGTAATGGACATGAGTTTATTCTTAAAAGGCTTGCATTACAAGCTCCCATTCTTGAATTTCAGACCGATTTAGTTGCACCCAGGTATATCTTTAATAGATCATACCAAGCTTATTCTTCCAGTAGAGAAGAAACTGACAGTCATGTTGGTTCAAAAAAAAAACTGAAGGATCAGGCTCCTGCTTCTGCCCTGATATAGAGTTAGAAATAAGCATTTCCCTTAGCAAGCATGCCTCGGTCTTTCAGGCAGAGGTCATAGGCATAAATAATGCTGCGAGAACTATTACTTAAAATAAAATCAGTAATAGAAGAATAACTATTCTTACGGATAGCAAAGCTTTCATACTAGCAATCAAGTCTTTCAAATTTACTTCAAAGCTAGTTCTAGAATGTCATCAATCCCTGGAGGAAGCGGCAGTTTCTAATACTGTTACACTCTCATGGGTAAAGGGAAATAATGGAAATGTAGGTAATGAATAAGCTGATAGATTGGCACGAGCAGGCTCGGGCTCGGTACCTATTGGTCCAGAGCTCATAATCCATGTACCTGTCGCTTGTAAAACAGCTCTCATTAACCAAGAAACCCACATAAAACACACCCGTAATTGGGTGGCAGTGCGTTGCAAACTAAATAAGCTTCTTAACATCATGGGACTGCAGAGATTGCTACATGGAAGAAGAAACAATGGAACATGTGTTATGCCACTGTCTAGCGTTAGCCTTGAAAAGTCCATGCTAGACGAGTACTGGCTCGACATGGCAGGTATAAGCAGGATCACTCCCAGACACCTTCTTAGATATATCCAAAGAATTGGATAGCTAACCAAGAAACCCACATAAAACACACCCGTAATTGGGTTACGAAAAATGACTCTAAACATGCAAGAGCTGCCCTTCCCACTCCGTGTGGAAAGACATCACGCTTTTGTATTCAGCTAAAAAGGGATAACCTAAGACTGCAAGCATCGTAACAGGCCACTGCAGTGGCAGTGCGTTGCAAACTAAATGAGCGCCTTAACACCATGAGACTGCAGAGGATGCTACACGGAAGAAGAAACAATGGAACATGTGTTATGCCACTGTCCAGCGTTAGCCTTAAAAAGTCCATGCTAGACGAGTACTGGCTCGACATAAGCAGCATCACTTCCAGACACCTTCTTAGATATATCCAAAGAATTGGATGGCTGAGAGACTAATATGCTGCGAACAAAGGGAGGTAGTACAATGCGTTCAGCTAAGTGGCATTAGTGCGTGTAGATAGCTATTATCCACCCTAATAACTATAACTATAACCATAACCATAACCATAGATGCACTGGCGGGCGGAGTAGGAACAGCTGTCCGACAGCCGCTTGCGGCCACTTCTAAATAGTTATAATTTAATACTACGTTCATGCACGTATGAACAGCTCTCTAACTCCCGAGGTCTAGTAATTAGTCTAAAAGTAAAAAGTTACGAGGGGTGTACCATTTAAAAGAATAACCCTGTTACTCTACTCCCGAGGTCTAGTAATTAGTCTAAAAGTAAAAAGTTACGAGGGGTGTACCATTTAAAAGAATAACCCTGTTACTATCAATTGCATATAATATCTTCACGGTTTGTTAAACCTTCCAGTTAATATGCGCCAAAATAGATATATAGTTTGTAAAGTATATTTGTTACCGTTGTGTTGCATTTAATAGCGTTAAAAATAATTAATTTATGAGTTTAATCTAATACAAACTTCGGATGCTATTTGTAACTAAATTCTAACAGTTTCCAACTTTTAAAAATTATTATTCTTCGATAACAAACTATTTTAATTAAAAATTTGAGAGCGTAAATAAATACATCTTACAATAAAGTAATTTCTTAAAAATTAATCAAATTACGAAAAAAACATTATAATATTTGGATTTTGTTATGCAATAATATGTTAACCTACATTGTGAAATGTAAGTGGTTGAACTTTTTTGTTAATTTCTTTTAAAAGTTTTCACTAAAATTAGTGTTGCCGCCTAAGGCCTATCGTCTCGCTATCGTCTCGTTATCGTTGAGATTTTAAAAATTTTAATTATGAAATCAGACCTTATGTCTATACCTTGGAATAACATTTATGACATAGAAAGTGTTGATGATAAAGTTATTTTTATTAATAGTAATATAACCACTTTATTAGATAAACATGCTCCCTTTAGAACTTACAGGATAACAAAAAAATATTCACCCTGGTTAACAGATACCTTACGAGATATGATGTCAACAAGAGACAAAGCACTTAGTCGTTATAAAAAAACTAAAAATATCGCTCACTGGCAACGTTATAAAGAGCTCCGTAATATAGTAACGCTGGCAGTTAAGAGGGAAAAAAAGATTTTTTATAATTCTAGTCTAAATGGTGCAAATTCTAATTCTAAAACTATCTGGTCAACACTTAAAAAGTTGGATTTCTTACCGAGTAAACGATGTTCTAAGTCTTTACCATCTGAGCTCTCTAATGTAGAAATGATTAATAATCATTTTATACAATCTATACCTAAATTGGTGCCAGATGAAGAGACTATAAATTATTATAGTAATAATATTAAAAACCAGGATATGTCAATTTTAAACTTTAAGGAAATCACTGAAACAGAAGTGTTGCATATAATTTCTAATATTAAAAGCAAAGCAACAGGGTGTGATGGTATAAATATATCAACCATTCAACTTTGTGTACCACATATTCTCCCCCATATTACACACATTATGAACTTTTGCTTAAAAAAATCAGTTTTTCCAAGTTTATGGAAGAAAGCATTAGTTATCCCACTTCCGAAAGTCTCCAAACCTGCTAGCTTAAACGATATAAGACCTATTAGTATTTTGCCTACATTTTCCAAAATTCTAGAAAAAATAATTGAAAAACAACTACTTCAACATTTAGATTTTAACGAAATTATTCCCTCTTCCCAATCTGGATTTAGACCAGGCTATAGTTGTGCGACAGCTCTTCTTAAAATAACTGACGATATTTTATCTGCCACGGATAAGGGTCTGTTAACTTTAATGGTACTTTTGGACTATAGTAAGGCATTTGATACGATCAATCCAAGGATCTTAAAGTCTATTTTACATTTTATTGGTTTATCTGTATCTGCGGTTGACTTGCTAACTGATTATTTAACTAATAGATTTCAAGCAGTGTTTTATGATAATTTAATATCAGTTTTTTTACGTATGCTCACAGGAGTCCACAGGGTTCCATTTTGGGCCCTATTCTTTTTATTATATATATTGTATGTTTTGCTTTAGTTTGTTTATCTTGCGTGGACCACTTTTATGCTGATGATACCCAGTTATCCTTGTCCTTTAAACTTGATGAGGCGCCACAGGCAGTTGCAGCTCTTAATTTTGATTTAAAAAATATTCATGAACTCTCTGTTAAACATTGCTTGAATTTAAATGCTAGTAAGTCGACCGTTGTTTTATTTGGTCGAAAAAATGATAGACAACGATTTTTAAATATGGACCTGTTGAACTAAATAACTCAGTAATAACCTGTACAGATAATGCTAAGAACCTTGGATTGACCGTAGATACGGACTTTAGATTCACTCAACATGTCTCTAGATGTTTACAAAAAGCTTACTCAAATTTAAGAATTATTTACCAAAATAGATACTATTTGAATAAAAGCACTAAAACTATGTTGTGTGAATCTCTTGTCCTGTCTCAGATGAATTACTGCGATGTTGTTTATGGTCCCTGTCTCACCAGAACGGATACGGTTCGTATACAGAAACTACAAAACTCCTGTTTGAGGTTAATATATGGTATTAGAAAATATGATCATATAAGTCACACATTTGTCCAAGCAAATTGGCTAAATATGGAAAACCGTAGGTATCTACATTCTGCGTGCCTGTTTTTAAGATAATATCTAACCAATCACCACCATATCTTTACCAAAAAATCCGTTATAGATCTGATGTTCACAATATAAATATACGTTTTCAGAGCACCCTTACTGTCTCTAAACACAGTTCTGAACTATATAAACGGTCATTCTCATACAACATTGCCACGTTCTTTAATGACTTATCTGCTAATTTAAAACATACTAAATCTTTACTTGCTTTTAAAAAACAATTATTTAAGCTAACATTTCAAAAACAATTGCAGTCTCTATCTACCTGATATACGTTTTTATCCTTATTTTTTGATAAACTTATTCTGAACCCAATTTATTTTTTTATGTATTTATTTCTATTTATTTATATTTTATAAATGTTCATATATTTTTTTTTATATTTAATATTGTTTTCTATGTCATTATTCTCTCCCTGGGTTAGGTGGAAGAATAGGCGGCTGGTAGCTCTTTTTGTTGTGCCTGAGAAGCTCAGCAAGAAATCTATCGGCCGAACTAAACCTCGCCCAATAGTTAAAATAATCTTGTAACTTTTGTACTTATTTTAATAAAGACCTTTATTATTATTATTATTATTACGATAGCGAGAGGTGGAAAAATATCGTATCGTTGTAACGATAACGAGAGGCCTCTCGCCCGTAACGAGACCGAAGCGAGAGCGATAACTATCGTACAGTCAGAGACAGTCGAATGTTGAAGCCACCTAAAATCAGATAAAAATATTTGACACAAACGTCATTATTTAATTTTTGAATTTAATGATTTTTTAAATGCAAATATATTCTTATAATGTGCTAATGTATGATGCATAATGCCTATTAAAGAATATATTTGCATTTTAAAAATCATTAAATTCAAAAATTAAATATGACGTTTGTGTCAAATTCATTTAGCTAATATTAGGTGGCTGAAATATTCAACTTTTACGCAGGAACGATAACTATCGTTATCGCGAGAGGTAGGCGATAACGAGAGGCCTCTCGTTATCGTTTGTGCGAGACGATAATTTTTGAACTATCGCATCGTAGTTGCGATACGAGAGGTTTGGACTATCGCTTTAGGCGGCAACACTAACTAAAATACTTAAAATTGGCTGTTTTATTTTATTGTCTTTTTGGAGGTTTTATGTGCAATTTAAGTGCGGTGTTTTTGTAAGGTTGGTAATTATAGTTATACCACTGCTAAGTTATGTTTTAAAGTAACCCATTTGAACATTACATTGGTTAAAAATTTTAACTTAAAATTTTGTATTGTTCTGCATTTTTTACATACCTACTGACGCCTTTGCAATGATTATAATTATCGCAATTATAATTAAAACTGATGTACCTAATAAATTATACAAATTCACTATAAAATAATACCTTATCATCAAGTACACGCCCGGTGTAGGCCTTTTCAAAAGGTCCTTTTGTATATGCATATGAAAGCCACATACGGTGCTTAAGATTAAACATAACTTGCGTGCACACAGAAAATTTTTAAAGTGAATCATGAACTATGAAGGCAAGAGTTCATCATCATTAAGTTATCAGTCTTTAGACTAAAGCAGCTCTTCATCCCACCCATTTCTTTTATCTCCCTAAAATATTTGGACCCTATATCTTTTTTTATTTGTGAGCAAGATTCCATTCTAGGCCTGCATACTCGTTTTCTTACTCTCAGCTCGCGCTTCAAAATATCTAAAAACTCTCATGTGTAATACACACATTGTGTATGTATGTATGTGACTCACCATTTGATCTCTCTTCCTAAACAGCCCCTTTCCCAAGACACGCTTTTCTCGGATTCTCTCCAATACGCCCTCGTTTGTAACTCTATTTCACCATTGCAATGGATTGTATCCATTTTTCATGAGAGGGAGCATATGGTATACGACCACTAAATAAAAAAAAACTGATACACAGTAAAAAATGACATGGTGGTAAACAACATTTCACGAGTAGTAAAATAACCGAGTGTTTATTTTTACAGTCTAGTAAATAATTACACTCGTAATTCACACCCATAGCTTACCATTAACTAATGGTATGACTAAACCATATGGTTCGGTAGTATACAGGGTTATTCAGAAATAAGTTCGAGAAATTTAAGAGGTGATTCTACCTTAAAAAATATGAAAAAAAGTTCCTATAAAGGTTGGTCTGGAAATCAGCCCTACGGGAGCTACGATCCTCCTAAGGGTACATCTAAAAAGCAGTTTTTATTTAATATTTCTGGAACCCTATAAACCAAGTCCAAACGATTTTTTGTACATGCCTTAGCATTAATAAAGGATATTATTTCATGTAATTTTTATTTAGTAATTTTAAACAGGGACATCCAAAATGGGGGGGCATTTTCACTTCTTTGCCCCAAACTTTTTTATCCGTAGATTTTTTGACAAATTCTCAATAAAATATTAATCTTTAATTAAGAATACATCAAAAAGGTACTCTTTATGTAACACCGTAGAGCCAACCATTTTTGAGAAAATTCCAATTAAAGAGGAAATTTCACGTTCTGAGCATCAAAAATAGAAAGTCAAAAATGCACCAATAAAAATTTTAATACTGAAGGGTGATTATACATAAAAAATTGTAAAAAAAAGCTCTCATACATCTTCGGAAATCAGTTTTAAGAGTACTACAGCCTCTTAAAGAGTAACACTTTTTAAGTGACCGTAGCTTCCTTAAAACCGATTTTTGGATATTTGTGTATGGGAAGTTTTTTTCGTAGTTTTTAATGCAGAATCTCTTTGCAGCATTGAAAATTTTATTTTTGCATTTTTTATTTCCTATTTTTGATGCTCAGAACGTGAAATTGCCTCTTAAATTGCAATTTTCTCGAAAACGGTTGGACCTACAGTGTTACACAAAGAGTACCTCTTTTATGTATTTTTAATTAAAGATTAATATTTTATTGAGATAATGTAAAAAAATACGGATAAAAAAGTTTGGGGCAAAAAGGTGAGAATGACCCCCATTTCGCACGTCCCTGGTTAAAATTACAAAATAAAAATTACATGAAATGATATCCTTTATCAATGTTAAGGTATGTGCAAAAAATCTTTACTGTAGTGTATAGGTTTCAGAAAATATTAAATAAAAAATACTTTTTAGATGTACCCTTAGGAGGGTCGTAACTCCCTTACTCCCTTAGGGCTCATTTCTGAACCACCCTTTATAGGAACTTTTTTTCATACTTTTTAACGTAGAATCAGTTCTTATTTCTGAAGAACCCTGTATATTTTTATTCGGGGTAGTTTTATTTATGTCCACCCCTAAAATTAAGATTAATCTTTATTCAATAAAAATGAAACATTGGCTATAAAATGGCTGATTTAATTTTTTGAAAAAAAAGTAAAAAAAAACAATCGGTTTTTTATACACAAAATTTTCGTCTGAATTCACAAAATGTAAAAAATTTCAGGGTGTTCAATTAGAAAAATATATTTATGCCGAGATTTATGCCACTTCCGGCAAAACTAGAACAAAAAATAAATAAATCCGCCATTTTATAGCCAATGTTTTGTTTTTATTGATTGAAGATTAATCTTAATTTTAGGAGTGGACATAAATATAACTTACCCGGTATTATATATAGTTTCCTGAAAATTTAGCCGAAGGCCAAAAATAGCGGGTTTTGTGCGAGGTTCTTTATGATTGGCTTGGTTTGGATGTTAAATTGAGGAATAAATTTACTTTATTCTACCAATTAGTGTATATTTATGTCTTTAAGTGTACATATGTATAGAGGAATGAAACATTCAAAACTTTTGGTTTGATTAGAGACAATTTGTTTCACTATTCAAAAGCAAAGTACTCTTACAAAAAGTAGAAATTTGAATAATTCGGATTTATAGAATAATTAGTAGGTATCTAACAGTTTTATAATTTGGCATAAATTATTGTTCCTCGTAGCTTTTCGGCAAAAAGAAAAAAATGATCAAAATTCAAATGTTTAACGTTTATAAATGCCTGTCCGTCTTTTGGTTTGTCCGTTATACGGGGGCCCAATAGACTAATAGCCACACGTTTTAATTTTTAAAATAAAGAAATATGTTTTTATGGAAAAAAAGTTTTTTAATCTATATTTTGTTCTTAGTATTTTTTCAATAACGTACCGTTTGGCTGTTACACCGTTAAAAATATGTTTTGGACCATAGCAGACGCTTTTAAATAAATTTTAAAATATCTTGTACACTAATTAACCGATTTTTAAAAGTAAAAAATCCAAACCATTAAATGCTGTATAGTATATAATATAGTAATGTATTATAACATCAATTATTTGGTTCAAATGTGGAAATAAGGTAAAAAGAAAACTTTTTTTTTTAAGAAAATGTCCTCAATTATATTGAAATTGTAAAAATATATGCTTAGGATTTTTATTTAGGAAAAAGTTATTTAATTGAATATTGCAAACATTTCATTACAACAAAAATATGAATTATTTATAAAACTATCAGAAAATCAAAAAAAAATGACTAAACATCCATTCTTTTTGTAACTGACGTTACATTTTGACACTTTAAACACAAATATCTCTGAATCTAAAACTATATTTAAATGTTTTTTTTAATGTATATTACAATAGGAAAAACTTTCGTCATGTTAAGTATCATTGTAAAGCTAATCATAGTTTTCTTGCTACAATTACTTTATGAGTGTAGCTGACGGGACAAAAAAAAACACCCATCATTCGACACTTGCTCACATTTGTTTAAAACTCTGTTAATTGTATGAGACTACAGAGTTAAAAAAATTATGCTTTTATAGACACGATGTTGACACATAATGTACTTGGTTAGCCTAAACTTTATTTCATTATTTGGAAAAATAATAATTTCTTTGTATCTGACGGGACATATCTGACGTGACTATTGTACAAGCCTGTATTTTTACTAAAAAAATCGATGTTAAGATTTTTTTTTAATTCATAATTCCTAAAGAAACAACCTTTAATGCAACCTGAATTCTTTAATAGTTTATTTTTTAATTTACACAAAAAAAACACGCCCCCTGTTAGACAAAAATCGCGTAAAAAACGTCTTTCGGATTCGGATTTCTGCATGTCCTTGTGTTAATAATCTACTGAATCCAAATCCGATCCGCTCGTTTTCCAAAGTTATGCCCATATTAAAAAAACATAAAATACCAAAACAAAACTAAAATCCATTAAAAAACCTATAAGGGAACGTTCAAGTATTACGTAGCGCAAATTTTGATCATTTTGGACCCCCACCCCCCCTGTAACGCTATTTTCCTATAGCAGTAACATGGGCGTAACACTCAAAAATCTCCCCCCCCCCCCCCTAAGAGCGTTACGTAATACTTGAACGTTCCCTAAGAAACAAAAAAATCTAAAAAATATTATCGGAACTTTTTAAGTTTTTAAGTTTTTATCGTTTTTTTTTCATTTAACTTTTTTTTTTGGTATTCGGTACCGGTTGAAAAAGAATAGCTAAAGACTAAAAAACACCAACTACACTGCCGCACATTAAATTCCGGACACCTAAAAAATTGACATTTTTTAAGTTCAAATATTTCGAAAACTAAATAATGGATTTGACTGATTGTTTTTTTTTTGTTTTGAAGCTTAAACATTCTCTACTTTTGTTTGTTTTAAGAATGATTTTTTTCGTATTAACAGCAACAAATAATGTACAACTATGTATTTTACCCCATCTTCTAGGACTTGCATGATACGCCACTGCAACTGTTTATCAAATTATTAAAGTCTTTCTTATTGCCGCAGTTTTAATGAATATTTTCTTTTTTATTTTTTTACATTTTTACTTCTGGCTTAGGATTTTCCTGAAAGTTGTCATTTTTTCAGTTAACTTAAAAAGTACTACATGAATTTGATTGATGCTGTGCTTTGAATTTGAAGCTTAACCGAGTTACGTTTTTCTTCTAATTAAGTTTATTAAAAACATAAATTGGGTTTGAAAAATTTGAGTAGAAGAAAAAATAGGGTCACTCCGTCCGGTGGCAGTTCTGCGAAATCACCGTTAAGCCTTCGTCAGACGGCAATAAAAAGTTGCCCCGGGATGAAGAAACTGTAGAAGAAGAAGTAAAAGACATGAGCGTAGAAGAAGAAGTAGCTTGAGTTGACTGAAAAAATTACAACTTTCAGGAAAATCCTGATATCTCCTAAACCCGAAGTAAAAAAATAAAAAAAAATAAAAAAGAAAATATTCATTAAAACTGCGGCAATAAGAAATACTTTAATAATTTGATAAATAGTTACAGTACCATGCAAGTCTTAGAAGATGGGGTAAGAAACATAGTTGTACATTATTTGTTGCTGTTAATACGAACAAAAAAAATTTAATCATTCTTAAAACAAACAAAATTAGAGAATGTTTAAGCTTTAAAACTAAAAAAGAATTAGTCAAATCCATTAATTAGTTTTCGAAATATTTTAATTTAAAAAATGTCAATTTTTTAGGTGTCCGGAATTTAATGTGCGGCAGTGTATTTATTTTAGACTACAACTAGGCATTATTTTGCCTGGACAAGGTTATTTGCACGGACAGTCATATAGACTGTTTCCTGTCTATTTGATTTTAATAGTAGATAGATAATTTTTTAAAACAAAAGGTGAATATTTTGCTGTGTTATAGTTTGGTGTTGTATTGTACTAACTGGTAAAATTTTATTTTTTATGGTTTTAATAACGCCAAAATACCAGTAATTTTTCTGTACCATTGTTTCAAATTGAAGTTGAATACTGTATTGAGGTACAATAGGTATAAACATTGGAAACTCAAAACTACACGTCGTTTAGAAAGTTTCAATAGCACGGGATCATTCATATTAGAATTGTATCAAATTTGGTTTTAATAAACATGAATCTCCTAGTTTTATATTTCTGTTAAAAAAAACAAGTAGAGAACAGTAAAGACCAGTAGAAAACGAATCGGAATCTACTGGATCCTGCTGGTCTGTACTTGTATTTTTTTAACATTAAAAGTAGTTTTTTTAGTTCACATAATTATAATTGACATACTAAAAAAGCTTAATTAAAGTTTTTTTAAAGTTTTAATGTATTGAGTTAAATTACACAGCTCGACAGACCAGACTAGTTAATTCTTACGTATTTTGAGTCGCTAAATTCGAATCCGAGGTCGGAATTCAGGATTTGCCCTTGTTTTTTTGCTTAACCCCAAAAAGCATAATAAATGTAAGAAAAACGTACACGGTCCGATTAAACCGAATTTAACGTGAACGTGTTTTTAGTTAGATTTTATATTCAAGTATACTGCCCTCTAAGACAAGTTGTTCTATCTGGAAAAATTCACGTTTTGAGATAAGCACACCAAATGAATTTTAAAGAACTTTTTATCTTTTAATGCAAATTAACAAAACTTTATTAATTTTACAAACAAAATTGCGTTATTACTACAGTTATTGTGAATTTACCTTAATAAGACTAGCAACGAAGCGGAACAGCCTGATGCGTGCTCCTTCTTGCACCAGTTGATGCCGTACCACGTTGTTGTGAGACGCCGGCAATTTTTTTTTGTTTAGTGTTGTTATATTTATAATCTGTAAGTTATCCTTGTTATTTAGATGTTATTTTGTAGTTTTTGTAGGTGTAGGTTATATTTTGGCTAATATATCCATAGTTGTGCAGAGCTGTCGGCAGGTAAATTTTTTGAGAAGAATAGGTTTTTATTTTTGTTAATACCAAATAGAGATAGTCTTAGTTATAGTATAAACTGATATAGTATAGTAAAATATATAGTAAAATTTTTATCAATTTTTTTTTGTCAGAAAAATAAATTATCATACTACATGCATTTTTTCTCTCTAAAAACTTTAGTAGGCACATGGGGCTAGTGTAAAGTAATACAATGGTGTACTTGTACAATGCTTATAGCAAAATCCTTAATGGATAAAGTAAAAATTCTGATTATTGTATAAAACAACAGTTTGCTAAATAACATTACTCAGGGTGCGGTCGAATACTTACAGTTTAACTTTTCAACGAGTTAAGTTATAGACTTTAAATTTGGAGCACACAAATAAAACTTAAATTATCTTTTTGCATATATTTGATATTTTCAGCTTTAAAAATGTGGCATATTGCAAAGCTTTCATTTATTTTAGCTAAATCATTTTAAAATTATGAAAAAATATTAGAATGCAATAAATAAAAAGAAATTCAGTCCGATCTGATACATTTTTAAAATGTTTGTTTACCATTTGATTCACATTTATGGCAGAAATTCGTAAATTTTGGATTAGGGGCACTTTGGCGGATTTTTGGCACGGGTTAGAATCTTTTGATCATTTTGAAATTTGACACATAATTTTTTGTGCTAAAAAGGAGAAAATAAGGTTTTAAGGCCTTTATATATTACGATTAAACAAAAAATACAGACAATTTTCAAAGATTTTTTAGGATTTATGTCTAATTTTACGAATTTAGGGGCCCAATTACGACCCTAGGAGAAGTTCGATCACTCTTATATTATCTAGTTACACGTAAATGAAAACTTTGATAATAAAAATATAAGGTAATACGTATGCGTATAGGCATCAATAAAGAATAATTTTTTAATTCAATTATTTCGGCGTACAGAGAATCAACAATATATTATGGGACACAGTTTTAAACAAAACATCCAAATGAGCCTCATAAAATTTACTTCCGTTTCTTATGGTTTTAAGTACAGAAAATGGGTATTCATTTTTAACAGTGTGACTTCAACTGTATTTGCTAAGCTTTCTTAATATGTGGTTAGTGTTATATCATTTTTATATAATTAATATCAGTATAAAACATTAATACAAAACAAAAGCGAAAAAAAAACTAATAAAACTGATATAAAACCAATTTTGCTAATACCTATTATTTCTCTAATGCCTTATAAATGACAGTTTTCATTTAAACCCAATTCGGTTTTCACAGACAGACATATAAGAAGCTTTTATTTTCGGGTTTCCACCCACCATGTTAAACAATATTACTTTTTTACTTAATGCTTATAGTCTAAGAGCTGGCGACCATTTTTATTTCATTATTTGCTCCAAGCTGTATTTTATATATGTCTTAAAGTACATTCAAATTAAGCTTTGCAAATCGCCAGGTCCTGGATTGGGTTCCTTTGGATGCTAGAAGCTTCAAAAAGGTGGTGAAATGGGTTGCCCGAAATATATATTTGTAACTTACCGAGTCAAAAACATTACATTTATTACATCCAGATTAGTCTATTTTCAGTTTTACACAATTATTTAGTAGGCCAAGGGGTAAAAAAGGCTTTAAAATATTTATTTGACATGTCAACACTAAAAATTGCAATGAATTATCGTTTAATCAAAATTTAATTTCATAAATCATTTCTTTAAAAAATTAAGTATTACATATGAGGAGGTGACTTTCAAAACGCAGTTTTTGACAAATAACACATTTCGAGATATTAACCAAGTATTAATTTAGGAAATATAACAGCTTTTATAGTACCAATGAACATCAGGTATTATCTATTTTAGAGAGAATAGTTAAGTTACATTGGCGAATTAAATCAGTTTCACTAATTATTAAAAAAAATTGCATATTAAAAAAATCAAAAACTGCGTTTTGAAAGTCAAAGCATAAAAACTGCGTTTTGATAGTCCAGCATTTAAATGAATATGAATATTATTAATAGAATCTCTTGTGATATTGATTTTTTAAATATTTTTTAGGTAAGTATAGATACAAATAGTATACAGGGGCTCCATATATTATGTAAAACCTTTTTTTTACTATTTTGGACCTCTCTGTGTAAGGCTTTTTTCATTTAACCTAACACACAACATGACACAAGGGGGAGAGGGAGTCTCCCTCCAGAGGGTTACGTAACTTATAAATAGACCCATATTGTACATTGTACATACATTCTCAATGTATGAGCCTATTTTGCTTTCCCATTTTAAAATTTTTTAAAATTTCGGAAAGCCTTGTATTCGTGAAAACATTTTCAAAAATTTTTGTTGCGTATTTTTGCGTTTTGTGCCGAATAAATCCATTTCAAGCAAAGAAAAAAAATTGTCGATCGGTCGGTCGTTCGGTCGGTCGATCGGTCTGTCTGGGAAATCTTGTGGGCACGATAACTTAAGAACGCTTTAAGCTAGAAACTTGAAATTCGGCATACAGGTATGTTACCAAAAGTTCTCGCTCGGGATTGTTTTTGGTGAACATTGGGGTGCGGCAAGGGGGGCAAATTGAGAAAAATATGATTGGAACATTTTTATTCAATTTTTAACGCTCTATAATTTAATGTAATTTTATTTTTTGTCCAACTAACTACAAAAAAGATATGTGAAAAATAAAACGTGTTTTAGGGGACTTTTAGGGGCCAATATTTTTCTGTGTGCCTCTTAGGCTGGGTTTATCAAAGTGCAGCTAAATTTTTTGACATGTAATAACCATAGCAACTCCAACCAAAATCCAGAATTTGCTCTTAACTAAGACTATCTTTTAGATAAAGTTTTAACTGTACACTGATAAACTGAGCCTTAGAGTGGTAGACTTTATTCCATAGTGTTTTTTGACCCAAAAACCATAATACTACAAATAATTTAAAAAAATATTAAGCAATTTTATTGCATTTTTTGTGCTCTTTCATTTTCTGTGCATTTTTTGTTTCTAGTAGGTTGCAAGCAAAAGTTATAGGGCAAAAACGAGTTTTTATGGTGTTTTAAGGGCCGTTTAAGGGTCTTCCGAAACTCGAAAATAGACTTTTTTTATTGAATTTCCCATCCCAAAATCTATAGGAATACATACTTTTTTTTTGACTGAGGAATTTTGTCGCAGTTGAAACCTATATATAGGTTATAATATATATATATATATATATATATATATATATATATATATATATATATATATATATATATATATATATATTGACTGTAGTATAATTAAAAACTGCATTTTGAAAGTCAAGCTTTGGTTCAAAAACTGCGTTTTGTTTTTCCACGTGGTTTTCTAACTAAATTTTTAAAATGAAATAACAGTTTTTAATTTTTTTTTTTTTTGATCAATAGATCGAATATGCATTAACACCTTCATAATCTCAATCTTTCAAAAAATGTCAAAAACTGCGTTTTGAAAGTCACCTCCTCATATGTCAAAGGCACTTTTTAAAGACTGTTCTTACCCCTTGTCCCTAGAATTATTGTCTATAACTATGAAAATAGCTTAATCTGACTGTAATAAATGTAATATATATGACTCGGCAAGTTAAAAATAGTTTTTTTTTTGGTAGCTTATTGCCAGTTTTGGAGCTACTAGCACCCAAAGGAATCGGATCCGGAGCCTACCAATTTAAAAATAGCTTAATTTGAATGTAAGTTAAGACATACAGCTGGAAAAATACTGCTGGAAGAAAATAATGAAATAAAAATGGCCACCAGCTCTCCGACTTTTAGAAACGAAACAAGTGTGTACGTAAATCAATAAAACCTATAAAATCAGATTATACAGGGATAATTTTAGGTCCAAAAATATACAAAAAAGTCCCTATAATAGTTGGTCCGGAACTGAGCCCTAAGGGAGCTACACTGTAAAAACTGCATGTAAAATAATGTAAAAATACATGAATTTACATAGTACGGAATAGTAAATTTACTATTCTGACTATGCATATTTCATGAATTTATGTAAAAGGATGTAAAATAATGTAAAATAATGTAAAACAATGTAAAAGAATGTAAAAGAATGTAAAATAATGTAAAATAATGTAAAAAAATATATTAACATTGATTTACATATTTTTACATGATTTTAAAATATCGGGCTATGTTATTTTAAGACGCGGGTGCGCTTTGGACAATAACCAAGACAACGTTGCACCATGAGACGGACCGTTTAATATTGTTATTGTTAGAGAGATAGCGACACATGCTGCTAGGTTAAGTGTTAGAAGTGCAAAAAAAAGGTAAATATTATTTATGTACGAAATTTAAATGCTTTATTTGTGGCCTAAAATTTACATTCATTATAAATTACGATCTTTATCAACCAATAGATCTTTAAAGAAAGATTTAAGCAGTTTATACTCGTATTAAGGGTGCAAATCGTTTGGTTTATTAAACCAAATGAACTTTACGCTACGATTTCAAAAAAGCTTTGACACTAAGTGTTATTGTAATTTGGAACAAACATTTTCTAAGCAGTAAATATTTTTTTCAAATTTCAAGTCTATGTCAAAAAGTCCAAACCATTCTGGACTATGTAATTTTTAGCGTTCCGGTCTATGCAAAATATTACCATTCTGGACTATGTAATTTTTACCGTTCCCGTCTATGCAAAATATTACCATTATGGACTATGTAATTATTACTGTTCCGGTCTATGCAAAACATTACCATTACGGACTATGTAATTTTACCTTTCCGGTCTATGGCAACATATTACCATTTACGGACTATGTAATTTAATGTAATTTATTTTTACCGTGTACGACCCTCCTAAGGGTATATCTAAAAAGTATTTTTTAATATCTCTGGAACCCATGAACTACAGTATAGCCGACGCAATTACTATAGATGATTGTGCCTCTCACTTGCACGCATCCTGTGTTACGAAGGTTAAAGCGTAAAGTTGAGAGCGCGCTCGGCTATAGTGAAAATTAATACTATAACAACTTTTTGCACATGTTTTAACATTCATAATTTATCATTATTTATCTATGATAAAGGATATTCTTTTATGTAAACTTTATTTGGTAATTTAAACCAGGGGCGTGCAAAATTGGGGGGCGATGTCACTTTTTTGCCTAAAACTTTTTTATCTGTAGCAGGAGGAATTGTTGGGTTATCGGGCCAATTTTATTAAATCAAATTTCGTTTTTTATAACAATTTTAAATGGACGTTTCAACCCAGAATTTGGGCCGTTTTCAACATTTGCTGAAACAATTAAATAAATAATAAACAAAATACAAATTAAAATATTTTTAAGTTAAAATTAAATTTTTAGTTTAGTATTATTGGTCCCATTATTTTTTATAGGTTCTACTTACTTATTATTAAGAATATTGATTTATCGCCATATTACTAAATAAAAAATCGACTTTATACATAATTAAAATTGCATACTTTATGGTAAAAAAAAATAAAAACGTTTCATAAGATGATCTGTCAGTTATAGTTCTTCTTCTTCTGCTTGGTTAGGTAAACTGGCCATTGCATGAAAGTAAACATTTTATTGGATATGCTGGATTATGTTGGAGTAGATACTACACTCTAGTAGTGGTCCCCAAATTTCAAAATCGGTTAAGGGACAATTCCATATGACAATACATTTTGAACAAAAATCCAGACCAAACTCGATCGCATTACGGATACGACCACACACCCTTTAGGTGTCTATGGGATACTGTCTTCCCACCGAATTTATATTCCTTCCAAAGCATCCTGGCATCTGTTAAAGACTCTGGGACATACGCATGCCACTAAGTCGGTAATAGGTAGGAAGATATTATCCCAGTGGTCCACAATAAACACTAGCTTTACGTACCTGAGTCATAACATGAAAAAAAGTAGTTTTTTTTTTTTAATTCAATGAAATAGGTTAAAATATAATTAAATCAGTACTAAGATATATGTATTTATAAACTTAGCGTAAGAAAATATAGTTGATTTCATATTTAACTTAGCAACAGCAAGAAATGTCAAAAAAGTTATTGAACAGCATATTTAATAAAATAAAAGCTGTTTTGTTTTAAAAATACCCATTTTAAAAAAACGTATTTTTAAAATTAGCCTAACACAACGCCATACCTCTTGCCCCCTAAAGGGTTAAAACAGGCGTAAGATGTAATGTAAGCAACGCTGGATTAACCCCATAGTCTTATGTTATAAGCGCTTAAGCGTCTACAGAAAAGTTCTGTCGATATTTAATATCGACCAAAATACATATCGCGTTTTGAATTCCGAAACATCGTATCTGAAAAATACAAACTTGCCCGGACTGGAAATTATTCTTTTTCTACTACTGCTTTAGAATGTAAGCAAATACACACACTTCAAACACAGAATGAATCCATTCCAGCTCTAGATACGGTATGAATATTCCGTATCAAGTGTTAGAATGAGCACCTGTAGTGCCATCTCTTGTTCCAAAAAGTAAAGAAAACTGTAGCAAAATTAGCAAAAATATATATATATATATATATTTTACCATGAAACATTGAATAATTTAATGAAATTTAAAGTTTTGCGTTAAAATTACATAAAATTTATTGGTTTTTTCTTAACATTAGATCAGTTTTTTTATCAATTTAGTTCAAAAAATTAAAACTACTCCATCTATTGTTAACTATTTAAACCTGATATCTGTCACAACAATCTGACATAAGCTTCAATTTTTGCATTATAATTTGTAGATATGTGCTAAAATTAAATAAAAATATTTTTTAAGTACTGATTTCATAAAATTATCAAATAACATTAATTCCTTTATTTAAAAATATGTGTTTTGTTGCATTTACAATGTCGAGTCACAAAAAACATTGTTTTTAACCTTGTCCGCCGTTTAAAGCCGTACAGTGTTTCATATTTGCAGTCGAAAAAAAAGTATAGTCTACAACACGTACGGAATAGTCATTCCGCGCTTGCGGGACCGTCATACTCTCCTACTGGCTCGTATGACAAACTTTCCGCTCGCGCGGAATATTGTCTATTCCATACTAGTTATAGAATATACTATTCTTATATAATTGGTAGGGTACTTATTTTTTAAGTACTGATTTCATAAAATTATCAAATAACATTAATTCCTTTATTTAAAAATATGTGTTTTGTTGCATTTACAATGTCGAGTCACAAAAAACATTGTTTTTAACCTTGTCCGCCGTTTAAAGCCGTACAGTGTTTCATATTTGCAGTCGAAAAAAAAGTATAGTCTACAACACGTACGGAATAGTCATTCCGCGCTTGCGGGACCGTCATACTCTCCTACTGGCTCGTATGACAAACTTTCCGCTCGCGCGGAATATTGTCTATTCCATACTAGTTATAGAATATACTATTCTTATATAATTGGTAGGGTAGTAATTTATTAATTGACTACTTTATATTAAAAAGAACTTATTCTTGTTTATATGTAATTAATAAAAATAATAATTAATAAATAAATTAATGCCTTAATAATTATTTAAAAATAATAAATAAAATATTTTTTTATACTTTTCATTTTTAGATATGATGTGTTAAAATTTACAACGCGATGTGTCGAGATACTGTACCAAAAATAAGGTTTATCCAATAAATACAGATAATGATACAATTACCAGCTTGGCTGAGGCCTCGCAGGTTGATTTTCTCATGGGCAATATCTTACTTTACCCACTAGTACCATAAATAACTATTTTCATTAATAACTCTAAGCTAGAGCGACGAGGTTTTGCATGACTACTAGTATTATTAACCTCTTCAATACCATTTCGCCAACGGTGCACCGCGGTGGCGAAATGAGAAATTTTAAAATACCTGCTGTATTATTATTATATTACATATAATTACTTATTTTTTTGTTCAAACTTGGTACTCCGATTTTAAATAATTACTTATTTTTTTGTTCAAACCTGGTACTCCGATTTTAAATATTTACGCCTAGGTCTGAAGAGGTTAAGGACAATTAGCTTATGTTAATTTATTTTTTTATTAAGTTTATCCAGAGGCGTGTCAGAGGTTTAATACATTTTTGCCCCAAACTTTTTTATGTGTGCTTTTTTTTGGATTTTTTGTAAAAAATATATTCCTTGAGTAAAAATACATAAAATATGTCATAATTTAACACAGTAGGAGCAAGTTTTTTTTATCAATTAAGATACAGTAATATTTTGTGCCACCAAAAATGTTACTTTTTAAAAAGCTATTACTCCTTTAACGCTGCCGACAACCCACCTGGGTATCTATTCTCGGGCTCGAGAGAACGTGAACAATTTTCGTAGGAAGGGAATTGATCACATCATATCAAAGTTCCCCAAAGTTAAAAAATGCTATTCTTGAACAGTAGTGAGCGTGATGGGATCTCTGCAGCCGGCTGCAGCGTTGCCAAGTATTTTAGCGGATTTTAACCAATCAGATTATGTGACACGAATTTGCGTGCGCAGGCTGTCTTTATTTTTATTATTTGTAAGCAAGTTGCTATGGTTTGAATATTTTTTATAATTAATATCCAAAAATTAAAGTGTAAGAAATGACTGAAAATGAAAATAAAAACAGAAAAAGATCTGCGCCCACCAGCAGTCAACAAAAAAAATAGTTTTAAATTTTATTCAGGACAACCCTCTTGTTATTAGTGGGCTGTTTAGTCCTGAATTCACTACAATTTTTTTGTTAGAAAGTTGGAAAGGGTCGGTCGTAGCCAACACTTCCCGTTCTTAGTTCTCCATTTGGTCTTCCGCATCTTGCAGATCTCCCAAAAGGGCAACAGCCCCCACAATTTCCAAATTGTCCATCGTTATGTTATTATTATTATTATAATATGTATAATAATTTCTAAATATAAAAAAGCTTCTTTTATTAACTATTATAAAATAAAACGGTATTCAAAATAATAACACAAAACCAAAGCCAAAATAGGGTTATGTTTAAATGCGACTAACTTATATGTCAAAACGCTCGCTTCTCAGGCTCCCGAGTAGTAGAAGTAAAGTTCCTCGATTTTCGTGCGAAGTGAAGTTCAAGAATAAGTAGTTTTGCATTTCGAGAGAAAGAATATGCAACCCACACTACCTTTCTCCCGGGAATGCGTTCTCTCGAGCCCGAGAATACATACCCTGGCGGGTCCATACCCTTCAATGCCGAGAGCCCGCCTGGAGGGCACACTGTAGACTTGAATATAAGTAAAAGTACATCGTTTTAAAGCTTAAACATTCCTCTATAAAATAAAATAAAATTCACTTTTCTATCTCTACTAATAAAGCGAGAAATTAATTTTGAACGCGACCGCTATATTCGTGTATATTATTATTAGGTGTTTTGGTGAAGAATACTTTTTTTTCTTAGTTTTAAATAAAAAATCGCCATGCAGTATTAAAATTTTTTTGGTGCTTTTTTTGTTCATCTTTGAAGGGCCGTAGCTTCCTTAGGGCCGAGCCGTCAGGCGAGTGAGGAAACCCCACGAGTGTAAGAAATACACTTTCCAACGAGTTATCTACACAATTTTTCTACGATCCCAAAAAAATATAAAGTTTAAACTTTAAGAATTCTTCATTTAATATTTTATAATTTTTATTACTTATTCCGAGAATTTTTGAGAAAAGCAAAACACAAAATAGCATACAAATTTATATATGTATGTCAACCGGAAATATGTTTTTTATTTAGATTTAGTTTTCTTGGTTTTATATTTAATACAACATATTATGGAAAGTTGTTGTTGCTGTTTAATGGGTTGCCTAACCGCAAGCATCTTTTAAATCAAGGAAAATGTGACAGTTTACTAATTAAATTTGATTTCTGTGGATACGCTACCATATAAGACTAAAATTCTACAATGTTTTACATTTCATTAAGGTTTTTTATAAAATGTAAGGTAACTAAATCACAAATTAAGTAATATTTATAAAATCTAGACATTAATAAAACATATTAGGTTATATTGACCTGGGTCCAAATAGTAAGGTTATAACTATAGTTTTTATTTTTGACATGAAAACAGAAATATTTGGCTGGAAAAAAACATAAAAGACATCAAAAGAGTCTGTAATGAAAGGTGGAAAATGGCATATAAAACGAGGTAAGTAAAATTCGTAGAATTTACAACCTAAATATCTAAACAAAATTAGGCAAACCTACATACACACGACCCACCTTCCCATTTAAAAAAATGTCGCCCCATGCCCCCCTGCCCACATTTTAAGAGCTAAAAGTATCAAATATATGTTAAAGATAGTTTAAGTTGTCTTATTTAAGAGTTCTAAATTTGAAGTCGATATCTAAACTCGCTCAAAAGTTACGAGGGGGGGGGGTGACTTTTGGACCACTCTGCACGGAAAAAAAAAATTATAGCTAAGAGCGCTATAACACACATACCAAGCAAATTATAATAAAATATAACAAATAGTATGGCATTTATAGCTTAAATAGATTTAATTATTGTCCGTGCTAATAATTTTTATAATATAATAAAATTTCTGTAAATTTATAATAGTGCCTGTAATAAATATAATCGTGTCTGTAATATATATAATCGTTTCCAATTTATTTTTAACATTATTAGTTATTGTGTCCCTTATAATCTATAGCTTAAATCACTATAATTTGCCACTGTTACCAAATATCTTATAATGTATAGCGCAGAGCCCACTAATTTCTTTCCGTGTGTATATATCAAATAAGGGTGATATGAAAATATCAAACAAGGGTAATATAAGGCGTTTTCTAAGGAACGAGAGAGTGTGGTAAATGTCATTTTCATAGGGGATCGTAGGAAAAATTATTTGTTAAACTGTCTTAGGTACAAAAAAATACCTATTTGTTGGGTCCCCGTATGACAATAAATCTATGAATCAATCAATCAATCAAACAATACTCTTAAAATTTAAAGGTATAACTTCCCATAGGAAAACCCCTTAACAGATTTCTGGTTGCAGCAACCAGATAGTTTTTCTCAGTAAAGCTGCCAGACTATAAATCTTGGCATTTTATTCAATTGGCCCACTAATATCCACTTTGCTCAATTATTTATCTGATCGAGATTTCGTAAAAACTTTTATTGTCCGTGTAATTTCAGCGAAAATTCTATTTGCAAACAGCAAAACGTTATTAATCGTCTTCTTGCATGCTTTACAAAAAAGGTGAGCCTCAGTAAATACATGTTCGCTATTTTTCAAGAAAGATAGGCAGGGATTTTATCCGTCATTAATAATAGATTAGAAAATCCTTCTTTCCGGTTTTTCGCAACAGCAAGAGGTTTTTATTTAGGTAAATGATTTATTTTGAAAACTAAACAAGTCCGCGTTTTCTCCATTGAAATACGTAATTTAATAAAAGGGCGTAAAAGGTGATAAAAATGTTCTTTCTATTATAGACAATGGAAATTTTTGAAAATTAAAAAATGTGTGAATTGTTTAAGAAATATTTATAATAATTATTTACCCTTAAAGAAAAAAATTATTAAATATTGTTAATATAAATTCTACTATTACACTGGTCGACAAATCTGAAGATTTCTCTAACTGAGATTCCAGAAATAGGTTTATACTAATTTTGGGTCGCTGAATCCAAATCCAAAGGCTGTTTCTCTCCATCACCCTCAATTTTTTTGATATCATAAATAAAGTTAAAATTAGGAAAATTTATTTTGTGTAATTACAAGAAAATTCTTTGACTTATCACATTAAAATTTAGTACGGTTAATAGTGGTAATATAAGTTATTTATTCCCCTACTTACTTAATTTTGTTTTTTGCAGTTGTGTGTATGTCAGAGGCGTGGGTTCTAAAGTGTTTCTGTGATATATTTCTCCAACAAAATTTATGTTTAAGAATTTTACAATTTCGATAAAAAATAATTATTTACGTAAAAAACATATTGAACCTTTTGATCAAAGGTCAATAGTTTTCGAGAAAAATAGATTTAAACATATCTCTACAAGTTCCACTAAGAAAAAAACTGCTGCCAACAAGATAATACTTTCTCCTATAGGTCTAGGTTTATTAAAATAAAAATAAAAATAAATAAATAAATCAAAAAACTATTTTTTTTTTCGAAAAAGTCTCTTTTTTCATTTTAACGAAAAGTAAATTGAAAAAAAAATAAAAAAAAGTTTTAACCCCATTTTACCCCCTTACCCCACCCCGATTTTTTTTTTAAATATCCTAGCCACACAAAAAAAGGTCAATAGTTTTTTTTCCTATGTATTTTTAGGCGCTGAATCCGAATTTGAGGTCAAAATAGCACATCACCTGGAAAACTAATTGGATAAAACACTTTAGAACGCACGCCTCTGACATACACACAATTGTATTTTTAGGTAAGTAGGGGAATAAATAACTTATATTACCACTATTAACCGTACTTAATTTTAATGTGATAAGTCAAAGCATTTTCTTGTAATTACACAAAATCGATTTTCCTAATTTTAACTTTTTTTTATGATATAAAAAAATCTGAGGGTGATGGAAACAAACGGATTTGCATTCAGCGACCCAAAATTAGTATAAACCTATGTCTGGAATCTCAGTTAGAGAAATCTTCAGATTTGTCGACCAGTGTTATTTAAGGCTTAAGAAGAAAATTAAGAAATGTTAAGAGAAAGCAAAATTCAATTTATTAAATAGAAAAACAAGACGCAACCATATCAGTACACTGCAGTTTTTCCCAGTACTTAAGAAAAACTTTAAAGTCAATATCCTAAGTGGATTGGTTTAACTTAATAAATTAAATTTTAAACGTTCATATCGTCGGCTTACAAGTAAAAGGCACTAAGTCACTTTTTTAAGCACTGTAGTTAATTTTTGATGATCTATGTATAGGTTAACCGAACTAACTTCTAGGTGGACTGCTAAGGGAGCTATACAAAACGCACCAATTTGATTTTGATTACAATTTTATCTGGCAATAGGCACTAAGTTACTTACTTTACTTGTAAATTATTTCAAATGTTTCTGCACTAAGCGACTTTCTAAAAAGAGTTAACTTATAAAAATATGATTGCTTGAATCATTTATATGATACAATATCGCGTTATTTATTGTACTGACAAACGCATTCAAATTTTAACTGATAGATTATTTTAATTTTGCTCTTAAATCCTTGGTTACTACATAAATAACAAGACTATAAAAAAAAACTAAAGTTCGAGGAGAGTTCGGAAAACAGCCCTTAGAATTGCACCGTGAAGTGCTTTATCATTAATAATGATTCATTATAATTATTGACTTTAGGATATGCTTCCTTTCCGGCATAGCCGATGGCCTCTGAAAACTGTCTTAGTTCTGGCATAGTAAGCAGTTTCATATAATTAATACTAAATAATTTTATTAAGTTTGGAAACGTTCTTTAAACAATCAAAAAGTCCAAACCCTTCTTTTAAAAATCTAGTTTTTGAAAATGTATGTAAACATCTTGTTTTCTACTTTATAGTTATACATTACGTTTAATTAATACAAGGGTTTTAATTTTAAATAGTTGTTTTTTATATTATTTTATTGACTTAGTGCTCTTTACTTGTAAGCACTAAGTCCATATCTTTTTTCAAATTTAGTTGAATTAAACTACTTCAATTTTTCTTTATTTGACTGCAAATGGGACATCATTATGTCCAAACATGTCATTGCAATTTGCGGTAGTTTTTTTCCAAAAACAATTATTACAAAAATTAAAAAAACAACAATGAAAGTTAAATTTGTCAATATCTCAAAACCATGTTTTTGGACTTAGTGCTCTTTACTTATAAGCCGACGATATACATTTATATACATGTATTTTATTTTAAACACAGAATTTTGAACGTTTTACAAGTATAAAGCACATAAAAAAACTCGCCATAGGCGGAGTGCCTTAATCGTCCAAATACGATATAAAATAATATCAGTGACAAATGATGTCAAAATTAGGGTAGATACCCCAGTTATAGCCACATTAAGAAAAATTCTGTTTTTATTTCTTTTTATTATGTTCCATTATAATGTTAAGGTTGCAAGTTTTGGTTTTTCTGAAACTTACAATATATCTCTACTATAAAATAAATGTTTAAACAATATAACTTCAGCTGATATGTTATAAAATAAAAAACAAACAAAATAATACTAATTTTCTAGTTTTAGCCACCCAAGCACGGGTTTTAGCCATAAAAATTCACCAGATATAGCCACCATTAAAAAAAATTAAAAAGATGTTAAAAATAAATTATTTATATTTTTGTAACAGTTTTAGAACATTTAAAATTTATAGTTTTTTAAAAATATATACTTCTTAATCAATATTTAAAATGATTTCGTTTTTTATTACATTTTTTCTTACATACTTACATCTTTTCTTGGATAATTATCCGATAATTATAAATATTTATTAATTTTATTTATTTTTTATTTATTTGTTTAGAGTCTTTTTGGGGTCTGAACCAGCTGGTAGTTTATACCATATTCGACACTATAAGTTTTACAAAAAACTTTACATGTATGTTACAATTTCACATTATGACATGTTTAGTTTTCAGCTTCAGTCTTGAATCATTTGATTCATTTTGATGGCCCGTTCTCGACTATATTTTGTATAATACTTCTCCTTTTTTAATTTAAATGTATTATTGGCTAATATTTAAAGGTGGTTTTCGCTAAAATCTTAATTATTTGTACAGTAATTTTGACATATTGATATTTACTGACATTGGCTATAACTGGTACTACTTAGGTTCCAGTTTTAGCCAATTCTGTGGCTATAGCTAGAAAGAGAAGCATATTAGTCCCAGTTATCGCCATGCAAAGTTAAGAATAAATTCTGCAAAATATGTATTAAAATATTAATAAAGTAACTGTTTAATGACTTACCTTTAATTTGATATAAATGTTTTACGAATTTAATTTTACCTGAATTAGATATTTAAAATTATTTTTCTGGCGGTTTCTTAAGAAAAGTCATAAGAAATTACATTTTTTTCAAAATCAAAATTTTAAATAGGCGCTGTATTCGTTTCGCTACAGTTAAAACTTATTTAACATATTTGTTGTCCCAACTTTTATCATTCAAATCGGATTTAAACGATAATTTTGATCTCAAGTCTCCTATTTCTTAGCTATACCCAAAAAACTACTGGCTAAAACCGGTGATCCTACCCTACTCGTCTTAAACAAGTACAATTTTTAGAATTTTTATAATAAATTATTAAAAAAATGTTTGGTATGGAATAATTAAGGTAAGGTAAGGATGTATTAATAAATAAGAAAAAAACTATTTAAAATTTTGAAGTAAAAGTAAAAATTAATTGACAAATTGTCAGTGGAAGAATTCAAATATCAAGCATGATTTAATAATAAATAATTTGTTAACCTCATATTATATTTTAACTTGTGCAGGCCTTGTTACCAGTTTTATAACTGCTTAAAGGTCATGATAATAAATAAACAAATAAATAAATTAAAAAACAACAAGACACTATACAACCATGCTTTAAGTAGGGCTGAAACCCACTATCTCGGAATTCGCAGTCGTACGCGCTATCCACTGCGCTGCCGGTACCGCCTAACAATATATTCGCGTTCAAGTAAATATATTTGCTAGTGAGGTAGGTAGATAGGGATAGCAATTTGCTAGTGAGGTAGGTAGATAGAAACTACATTTGTTTTCCATCCTAGTTTAAAGGTTTTTTGTTTTAGTTACCATTTTATTTCTGAATGCTATGGTTACGTACGGTTAAACCGACTGGTATTAAAATCTGTAACCGTACCTTCAAAGCAGTAATAGCGTTTTCGTTATTAATACATCTCTTCTTTAATATTTTTTCTCACTATTTTGTTTATAGTTTTGTTACAGAATACCTATAGTTTGGATTTGTTAAATGAAGATAGGTATTTTTAATGGATTAATGCCCAGTAGAATTTCAAATAAATGAGTTAGTTTGTGACAATGAGAAATTCCGACAAAAAAAAACAAATAGGTTGTGTTTACTTTTCACTGTAACCAACATATTCTAATGCAATTTGAATCAATCTAATAACGGTAATTACCAAACATAACCATAACCGCAAATTTGGTAAGCAATATAAAAAGGCTTTTAGGCTATATGTGCGCCAATTTAAATTAAATGTCATTTTAGTAGTTGTTTTGCAATAGGTAATAAATTAAATTAAATTAAATTACATTTAAATTATATTATAGGCATAAATAATTGATCCATTATTTAAAACAGTAAAGTGCAAGTTTTTATTGAAAAATCCAGGACCCAGTAAATTTCGGTTATCGTTATAATTTTCTCCTTTGATTATAATCCTGATAATTGATTATGATCATGATAATTATCATAAAAGGTTGATTGGTCTTATGAATTAGTTTAAAAACTTAAATTGAGGCAAATAATAGCAATTTCTGAATCTAGTACTGGAAAATATTTATTTATGGTACTAGTGGGTAGTTAAATATTGCCCATTCAGGTAAATTTTTATAGAGGTCAATTTGGGTTTCCCATGAGTGCCACACAAAGTTTTGTCCACCATCCATTTTAAACGTTTTTTTCTCATTTTATACATGTATAAGGTCTTAATTCTGTGTAACTTTTTGGTTTAACCGTAAAATTTTACATTTTAAAAACGTCATATATTAAATCAAGTAGGCTCCTTTAAAGTTATATCTGAAACAATTTTAAATTGACATAATGTCAGTTTTCAAGAACATTGCGCGTGTTTTAAAGCTAAAATTAAGCTTTAACTAAAAATCAGGTGATACAAATTCCAACCGTACCTAAGATTTTTTAAAAATTATAAACAAATAATTATGAATAAAAAAAATATTAAACTTTTATAATAGTATATAAACTTTTCGACTTCAAATTTAGAATTCGTAAATAAGATATTTTTTTTTAATGGAAAGGGGATCGTGTGATACATCACTTTAAAGCTTAAAAAATTCTCCACATAACTATATATTTTTTAATTTTTTTAAACATATTTTTTGGGTTTAAAATAGGGTTGAAAATGGGTATTTTTGTCAAAATTTCTCTAAAAAACAAACAATTTTTTGAAAATGATCTAAAAACGTAAATTATACTTTTAAACTAATTTAAATAGACATAAATAAAAATTTACAAAAAAAACTTAAAAAACCGCATTTTTTAGCACAAACCCTTAAAAAATTAAAAAATATACAGTCCAATAGGGAATTTTATTCTCTTTCCATTTAAAAACATGCCCCCCCATGCCCCCTGCCCACATTTTAAGAGCTGAAATATCAAATAAATAAAAGATAGTTTAAGTTGTCTTATTTAGGAGTTCTAAATTTGAAGTCGATATCTTAACTGTTTGAACTGTTTGAACTGTTTGTTTGTTTAACCTCGTACTATTCTACTTAATTAAGCATCCAGGACTTGTGTGGGCTAGTAGTAGAGGGAACCACCGGCTTATACTGACTTTCGAACCAGTTTCTAGGGAGTGTCCGTTTCACTTACCGCCTTCGCCAAATTTCAATTATTAATTAACTGAAAAAGGCAAATCGGCGCCAGTGAGAATCGAACTCACGATAGTAGACTTGCTATGCATACGCGCTAGCCACTACGCTATGCCTCCCAGTAAAAACTCGTTCAAAAGTTAAGAGGGTTGGGTTGACTTTTGGACCACTCTGTATAAAGATAACTTTAGTATAGTTTGACGCACGGATCTACGCCTACGGGAAATATATTTGGAATGTGTGTGCAAGTGGGAGGCACGTACGCCTTATAACGCTCTTGACGGAAAGAAGAAAGCGCGAATGATTTCTCCCCCCTACGTCGGAGACTTTCTTTCATGCGGAGAACTATATTTTAAAACTTTTATGAAATAATTAGGTTAAATGAGATTTTAAGGTTTTAAACAGGATCACAAGGTGTTTGCCAGTTCTTAACTTTAAGCGATACTGCTTAAGCTTAATTAAATTGCATTTTAATACATGTAAATTGGGCTATTTTGAATATAAAATAGAAAACAGAAGATGGTTGGCAGTGTTCTATTCAAATATTTGCATAAAAATTACGATGGCAAAACTATCAAAACTTTGTAACTTGTTTTACATCTTATTATACCCAAACGACCTTTAAGTTAAGGTGTATTCAAAAACTATTAAAAAGTTTAAAATATATTTTTCTACTGCATTTTAAAACAATTTTTAGTAAGGACAGAAATAATAAACAATTTTGTTCCAGTAACCAATTTTTTATACACGTATAATAATAATCTTTATTTAGGAAAAACTATTTTTTTTTATTAAATTAACAACAAAAAATATTATATTTTTGATGTTCCATGCTCAATATTGCTCATATCTGAGTCAGTTGTAAATTCTAATGAATAGATTTTTTTTATTAATTAACGTACATCGGAAACCGGAAAAGTAAACAATTTTTTTTGTTTTTGCTTATATTTTTTTCGCTGAACCACTCACACAGGGCCTTAACTAGGGGCGATGGGGGCTTGGCTGGCCTTGGTTTGAGCCCCCCTAGGGTTTTCGTTGAGTATCTCCTGGCGTTTTTTAAGCCACCTACCTATGCTCTTTTACCGTTATATAATAAAAAAATGTCCGCGACTGCGAAAAATTTTAATTAAAAATGTTTTATAAAATAATTTACATGTACTGGAAAGTTCTAAAAAACTTTGCCTGCGGCGATAAACTGATTTTCCAATAAGGAAATACCACAATTTTAATTAATATGTAAAATAATTTGAATACCTGCGTCTGATAAATGCGAAACCTTTAGATTTGTAAAAAAATGGCCTGCGGTTCTAAATATGCGTTAAATTTTAAGAGTTTTCCTCTAGCTAGTTAAATTTTTTTATATGCTTTTTTTTTAATTCTGAGGTGTTTGTAAAATGCGTGACCTTGAAAATTTTCCATTTTTTCGCCTGCAGCGCTAAACTTTATTGCCAATAATATGTCACAATATCAATTAATAGATTTTATAAAATAATTTGTATAATATACATATTATTGCATTATTGCATCTTATTTAAATTGTTAGATATCTGAAAAATGCAAAACCTTAACATTTTCAAAAAGTTTCGCCTGTGGCGCTAAATAAATTAATTTTAGACCGCATAAAGGCATGGAAAAAATATATATACCCAATTAAAAACATTTGAAAAAAAATGAAACCAAAGAAATGGACTTAAAAACTTAAGTGTTAACCAAACAATTGTATGGTTAAAATTTATAAAACATTAAAATATTGCAAATTTAAAAAAATGGTGAAGGCTCTCATTTCGTACCCTGGTGGCTGAACCCCCCCTAGACTTTTGTCTGGTTACGGCCCTGCACTCACAGATTAATCTAATTATTATAAATATAGTTTGGTTTTATCGGTGTATATTTAATAAATATTAAATACATATTAATTATACTAAAATTATGGATTAAGAAGATTTTATGAGGAATTATGAAAATAGTGAGTGGTCTCCCGAATAAGGTACCCAAACGGAAAAGAATATGTTTGAATTATTATAGTTAGCATCTGTCATGATCCGCATATTTTATATGGTGTTAACATTTTTAAAATAATATTGCTTTAGGTAATCATAGCGCAAATACATTCTGCCTTCACGAGATTTGCTTCGGCAAAGTCCGGCTCGTTCTACATTAGATCGGACCCTTTTTCGGTGATTCTTGTCGGTATAACTTAAAAGTTGACTCATTGATCTAAGTTTATAAAAAAATCTAATTTATGGTCAAAATGATCGTTTCAGATGTCAGGAATAGTAATTAGCTTGCCAATTGATGAGACTGAAACTCTTTTGTCGGGGTAATTAAATATAGTCGGTGTCTTTAGAAATATTTTGTGCTAAAAGTCTTGTCAAATAAATTTAATTATTGACATACTTATTATATATATATAAACTCATGAAAAAATTCATATTTATTCAGTTATGTTATGTCTCCATGTTAATTTCAAAAGTAAAAAAATTTAGTTTCTGTGAGAAAATAATTTTGAGAATTATTCTTTAATTAAAAATAGTTTTTAAAAACTTAGAAAAATTTTGAGACTTATAATATCAGACTTAAAAAATAATATTGGACACATAAATATTGTTAGTATGAACACTGATAGAAATTTTGACGAATATTAATGAACTTTGAAAAATATTCTGTAAAACTGTTTTGAATGACTTATACAAACCAGTTTTAATATTTACACTAAGAAAAATGTGGACAATAAATTGGGCTTTGAAAATGATTGTGAATAGTTGGGATTTCAAACATAGAATGTTTTAATTTAGAAGTATTTAATGGAAAACTAATATATAATGGAAATTAGAATTTAGGGGCTTTGCATAGAAGTAGGACTTAGAAGTAAGAATTGATCTTTCATGTTCTTGTAAAATTTATTCACATTTATTTAATATATTATTCTTCAGTTAAGAAGCAATCGTTTTACTGTTTCCAAAGCATCATCTCACTAGAATACCCGCTCCCGAATAAAGTGATACCTGGTTAAGTATATTCTCCGCTCGGGTATACTTTAAATACGATAGAAGATTGGATGGCCAACCTGAGTAAGTTATAATAAAAGTTAGAATCTCTGCTCGGCTATAACCAAATTTTACAATTTATAACATTAGTAGAAAAAATATTTTATTAGTAAAAAAACCACTTCACAACATTAGTAATAGAATTTTCGACTTCACAACACATCTAGTGTA
>OY294044.1:29072612-29226001 GCA_958510825.1 Brachypterus glaber
GGATTTTTTTTTGAGACTTTTTGCCCCACAATTTTTATGTGTTTTTATTTTTAATTTTTTGTAAAAAATATAGATTCCTTGAGTAAAAATACATAAAAAAAATCATATAGTGTAACACCGTAGGCACGGCTCGATTTTTTAGGTCGATAACAAAAAAAAATAGCCCAACGCGAAACTAGCGTTAAATTATTCCTTATAAGTCTAGCTTTCATTGCCTACCAGATTTAAAATAATTTCCGACAAAAAAATTTTTTTTTCAACTTTTTATTTTTTTTTTAGTGTAGTGTTTGAATCAAGTTTATTAAACTTTTTATATATTTTTACTGTTATTAACTAATTTTGGGTTACTGATTTTAAAAATAATACGGTTTAGCATGAGGTAGTTCTGTTATTGTTACTGCAACAATATACAGGGTGATCAGTAACTGGAATGCCAAAATTTAAGTGATTCTACGTCCAAAAATATCAAAAATAAGTTTCTATAAAGATTGGTCCGGAAATAAGCCGTAAGGGAGCCACGGCCCTTTAAAATTTTAGTAAAAATAATCTTTTTAATTAATAACTCTGGTACCTTTTAAGCTAGAGCGACGAAGTTTTGCATGCATACTAATATTGATAAGCGCAATTTGTTTATGATATATATATATATATATATATATATATATATATATATATATATATTTTTTTTTTTAATTATCCAGAGGCGTGCCTAGACGGATTTTTTTTTTGAGACTTTTTGCCCCACAATTTTTATGTGTTTTTATTTTTAATTTTTTGTAAAAAATATAGATTCCTTGAGTAAAAATACATAAAAAAAAATCATATAGTGTAACACTGTAGGCACGGCACGATTTTTTAGGTCGATAACAAAAAAAAAATAGCCCAACGCGAAACTAGCGTTAAATTATTCCTTATAAGTCTAGCTTTCATTGCCTACCAGATTTAAAATAATTTCCGACGAAAAAAATTTTATTTCAACTTTTTATTTTTTTTTAGTGTAGTGTTTGAATCAAGTTTATTAAACTTTTTATATATTTTTACTGTTATTAACTAATTTTGGGTTACTGATTTTAAAAATAATATCAGTTTTGCTGTAGAAGTTATTGTTAAAGAAAAATAAATCATGGCAATCTATGATATATCATAATCGATAATCTGCATATTTCGCGTAAGATTGTATATTAATAATATACATCCAATAAAAACTTTTGCAGCAAAACTGATGTTATTTTTAAAATCAGTGACCCAAAATTAGTTAAAAACAGTAAAAATATATAAAAAGTTTAATAAACTCTGTTTAAACACTACACTGAAAAACAAAAAAAAGTTGAAAAAAATTTTTTTTCGTCTATAGATTATTTTAAATCTGATATGAAATGAAAGCTAGACTTCTAAGGAATAGTTTAATGCAAATTGGGACATTTGTTTTGTCATCGACCTAAAAAATCGAGCCGTGAAGGAGCAACCATTTAAAAAAAAATGCAATTAATAGGAAGTTACATTTTGTGCCATCAAAAATGTTACACCTTTAATATTAGATTTAAGTGTTTCGGAGAAGAATACTTTTTTGCTTAGTTTTTAATAAAGAATCGCCCTGCAGCATTAAAATTTTATTGGTGCTTTAGTGATTCCCATTCAAGGTCCATATTCGAAGGGACGTAGCTTCCTTATGGCTCATTTTAGGATCAACTTTTAAAAACATTTTTATAATATTTTTTCAATGTAGAATGACCTCTTAAATTTTAGCATGCCAGTTACTGTGTGTTCGAAATACACACAATTTTTCAGTATTTAATATGGTAACAAATTCTCAGTGTATTACACTTTTAAGTGTAGTACACTTAACCCTGTTTTAAGTTATCACTTGTGCACTGCATGTCCCATTTTATTTTGTAAAATTATTTAATTTTTTTTAGTTGCACAAATTTTATTAATAGTGGCAAAGCTACTTTTGTTTGGTTTGTCCTCATAAAAATTTTATTTCAAAATAACAATTACATTATACTAAATCCGACTAAGATGCCTACTGGGTCATATGTCCACTTTTTGTTTTGTTTTCTTTGTACAAAATGGGTTTCATAACAACAAAAAAAAACTTTGTGATCGCCAATGACCAGTCTACAAATCAAAAAAGTTGATACAGAAAGAAATAAAAATTGGGTCTCAAAGAGCAAGCAAATCGATCCGCCTAAAAATTGACATTTTTTAAATTCAAATATTTTGACAAATTCTAGGGTACCTAAGAGTGACAATATTTCCAAGACGCACATTACTTTATCGATACTGTGAGCAAGCATCGGTATTCTGTCATAGTAAGCGTTTGTATTACAGAATATCTATTGAAATGGCAACGCCGACTTGATTATCGCCTATACATAACCATCGCCTCTGTCGCATCACTTAGAAGAACACTATGGAAATAACTAATTTTGCAATCATTTATACAAAAATGCAATTAATAATGATACAAGTATTACCTAGTCGCTAAATAATTTTAGTAATTACTGTTAAAATGTTTTTTGTGTAAAACAACAAGTAACTAGTTAACTGTTTCTGTATATACCCACTTTGGTAATAAAAGGGTAAGTTAAGAAGAATAAACAAAAAAAGTAGCACGTGTCACCGAAATGCTAAACTAGGTACTTAACCCTTTGAGACCCAGTGGGACATATTTGTCTCACCCAGTTTTAAGTTACCTCTTAAGTAAGAACAAACTACTTCATTTATTAAAAACAAACAACTTTAAATTTCAATATCTAAAATAATGGTTTTATGGACTTGGTCCACTTTAGCTTTGAACCCCTTATATATGACCCGACTAAGATGCCTCTTGGGTCATATATATTCTTTTTTTTTTGTTTTCTATGTAAAATATTTGTTACATAACAACAAAAAAATACTTTGTGATCGCCAATGACAGTATACAACTCAAAATAGTTGATACAAAAAGAAATAAAAATTGGGTTTCAAACATTAGTAGATAGTTGTTTTCAAATTGATAATGATTACTAAAACCGCACGCCTGGTATGAAATTGAAAACAAAAGTTATCCAATATTTCTAACCTTAAAAGCTCAAGAATTAAATTAGAACTTTGGTTTACATTGTAAGAAACTATTAAAGTTCGTTTTAGAAAGTGCAGCGAAATCAAAACCATAAACATAGGATATTATTTCAGATTGGTCGTTGTAGTAAATTTTCGATTTTCAGGGTTTAGCTGTTTTGGTAAATTTAATCTTCAAGTCCCCAAAATATGATTGTCGAGTTTTAAACCAAAGTTTATCTCTTCAAAACAAGTCTAAAAGGTGTTCAAACGCCAGAAAGGGCCTTGTTTACAATTCATATTTTTTTTTTAATCCAAAATTTAACATTTAAAAAACATATATAAGTAACACCGTCAGTTCGTGCTTAAAAATTTACGGCCTTATAGTATGAAATACCAATGACTTTGAAAACCTTACTTGTATAGTAGAGAAAAAGATGCTTGCAAAACAACTTTACCCTAAAATATTTCAAAAATCTTTGACATAAAGACTTGAAATTTGGAACAAATTTTGTTTACTACTGAGAAAATCTTTGTTCCAAATTTTAAGTCACTGGGTCAAAGCGTTTTTGAAATATCGTAGTGTAAACTTGTTTTACAAGCGACCATATAATTTCTTATAATAGCTAGCTATTATAGCTAGCTACATTGTTTTTTAAATTTGTAAATTCCTGGTGAAATTTTCGCACATTTCGTGTGTTTATGCAGTTTTGGGGATTTCCGTATAGGAATTCATGAAATTACGTGAGATTTGATGTGTGTATTGAAACCGTTTTTAATTAGAAATGTTTTGTAGGAAAACCTAGTTTAAAGTTGTCTGGAAATAAACATAACACCATATGAATGATTTAAAGTGAATTAAACTAAAATCTGTATGTAGACAAACAAGGCTTTTTGTTGCCCGACTACACAAATGTTTCTTCCATTTGCTTACTTTAATTCAATATGTACTAGGCAGAAAATGGTTTTCCTTTCTTAAATAGATTGGCACGAAATACAAAATAAAATTTATTTCATTGTTTCTTAAATTAAGTAGATATATCTACTATAAGAATATATTCTTTGCCAAGTAAATTATACATCTACATAATATTTACATGTGTACAGGGTGTAACAGAGTCGCATGTAGATATTTTAAGGAATGATTCTACATTAAAAAATATGAAAAAAAGTTCCTAAAAGGTTGGTCCGGAAATGAGCCCTAAGCTTAGGGCTCCCTTATAAGGGAGCTACGGCCCTTTAAAATTGTAATAAAAATAAGGTGTTTATATAATAACTCTGGTATCCTTTCAGCTAGAGCGACGAGCTTTTGCACGTATACTAGTATTAATAAGGGCAATAAGTTTGTGTTAATTAATTTTTTGAATTTATCGAGAGGCGTGCCTAGACGGACAAAATATGTGAGGCTCAACACATTTTTGCTTCAAACTTTTTTATGTGTATGTTTTTTGTATTTTTTGTAAAAAATATAGATTCCTTCAGTAAAAATACATAAAAAATGTCATATAGTGTAACACTGTAAGAGCAACCGTTATAAAAAAATGCAATTAGGAGGAAGTAACATTTTGTGCCACCAAAAACGTTACTTTTTAAAAGGCCATTACTCCTTTAATATTAAATTTAGGTGTTTTGGTGAAGAATACTTTTTTGCTTAGTTTTAAATGAAGAATCACCCTGCAGCATTAAAATTCTATTGATGCTTTTTTTTGTTTCCCATTCTATATGTCATCTTCGAGGAGCCGTAGCTCCCTTAGGACTCATTTCCGGACAACCTTTATAGGAACTTTTTTTTATATTTTTTAATGTAGAATCATTCCTTAAAATATTTACATGCGACTCTGTTACACCCTGTATATTATAACAATTCGTAAACATATCAATGTGGAGAACTATAACATATCCAAAATTCAGCCAAATCTGACTGAAACGACTTTTCCATAAGAAGGGAGCGAGATCTTTTGGGGGGTCAGTAAGCTTTTTTATGTCAAATTCGTTTCCAGCGTCCAAAAATATGTAAGAAAAACAAAATCTGGTTAAAGAGAAAAATTTTATGATATTTATTTTTGTGGGATGGTGTTATTAATGAAGCTAGTAGCTGCCAGCTACTATACAGAGGTTTCAGGGCTGGTCCATTTTTTTACCTTGATAATTAGTAATTAAACCGGCGCATCTGTGGTGAAAAATTCAAAGTTTAAAAAATTATGGAAAAATAGTAATATTTTTTTCCTTGAAAAAATCACATTTTTATTTTTGATTTTTTTAAAGAAAATAATAACTCAGTTCTATAGAATGCATATTTACAAGAATAGTTATTTATAATACAAGGGCGAAAAGTTAAATTTTTCGATTGAGTAGGTTTTTAGAAGTCGAGGGCCTCCAGCCCGAGGGTAATAAACCTACTAAATCATTTTTTTTTCGCCCGTGTTTTACAAAATGTTTTTTATTCTATTGTTCCTAATAAATTATTATAATATATTTTATTTTAAATTGCAAAAAATATTTCCTTTTACTGTCTAGTCTAGACTACCTATCTAGTTATCCATAACAAATTGCTATCCGATCAAATCGTTAAAAATACAATTGAATTGTTTCTACTGCGTGCAGTTTCATTTTCAAATTAGATTAGCGTTTAGATTAATTTGTGTTAAAATGTGTTTGTTATGAAAATATTAATACTTCTGAAACCGTTCTATAAATATTATAAATATTGAAGTGGATTTTACAATTGAAATGTCCTGTTTATGAATTATTTTAGTATGTTTTGAGGTTATGTTATAGAAGAAATTTTTATTTATATGAAACAATTATAATACTTATATCTGGTCAAAAAAAACATATAGTTCAAGGACAAAATTGACCAGAAGGTCTTATTTCTTTATAAATATTACAATAAAGGTAAAGCATCTTATTTTTAAAAATGCACTAAAATATTAGGTTTTAGTTAGCGGGCCAAACAACTTTTTGGCCCTGGGGCCACAAAGAATACATACTTAGAGACATAAATCAAGAAAAATTTAATCGTTTGAAAGACAAAAATAAAACTTTATCAAAATAAAATACCTAAAATAAAAAAAAAGACAACTAAAATTACTCTGAAATATTTTTTTTTTAATATGTTTTCGCGAGCACAACTTAAATATATTTATTGCTTGCTCCAAATACATCATTGTAAAAAAATAGAAATAACTATATGTGAGTGGTGCAGTGAAAAGGTATATTAGCAAAAAAAAATCAATTTTTTTAATTTTTGTTGTTTTCTATGCATTTTATATTTCTACGTTCATGAACGTAAAAAAAAATAATTTTTTTTGCTAATATACCTTTTTGCCGTACCACTCACATATGAATGAAATATATAAATATAATAATAATAATAATAATAATAAAACAAATTAAAATAGTAAATAAAAGAAAAAGTTTATACATTAATACAATTTTAAATTTAAAAATCCTTGAAGGTGAACTGTGAATATTTTTAAAACATAAAGTGTGTGGTGAAGTTAATTTCTCCCATACGTGACTAAAATTATAAATATTTTTATAATTATAGTTGAATTCACCTATACGTGACTTTAAAACCGCTAAAAAATAAACGTGCAGGATAAGGGTCAAAAAACAATTGTCAGCATCTTCTATATGCACTTACCTGTAGCTATTGGAGAGGGGAATCTCAAGACGAAAAATACTGCAAAACAATCTAGGTTTAAAAAATGTCATGGGTGGTTTTAAGCCCACCACACACGGGCCGGGTTAAGGGTAGGTGCCCTAAAGTCATTATTCCTACAGATTGTCAATTAATAAAATAATACAAGGAGATATCTTGCCACAGTACTTCATACAGTAGGCGGAAAAGCCATATACCATACTATATATAGATAGTATATTTTATTTCATGTAATATTAATAAAAGTTTCGCTTGCTGTGAATGTTTGTGCGAAGTCAATAAATACTTAATAATAATAAAAAAATAAATAATAATTATACCAAGGGACTAAACTGGCTGTTTTAGTCTCGCTGCATTAGTGTTTCCTGAGCGAGCGTAGCTAGCGAGGGAAACAGAAATGCAAGGGACTAAAACAGCCAAGTTTAGTCCTGAGGTATATACACTATTTTTTGCAGGACCAAACATAATTTAGGTAGGTAGATAAAGTTAAAATTAAAAACCACGCATCTAAAATCGGTTGTTTTATTTTCGTAATTTAATCAAGATACCTGTAAATTGCAAAAAGTCAGTTTCATGGCTATCGCGATTTCAATTGTTTTTTAATATGGTTGACACAATCGTCAAAAAAATGGACGAAGATGATAAATTTTAAGTTATGTATAAATTGTTATAACAATATTAAATAATTTTTGGTTACTTTTAATTAAATAATTAGGTAAATTTCTTAACCATCCCTGTAAAATCTAAAAATGATATTTGTTTACAAGTTGTGCACCTGATCGCTTGACCTTAACTTGACCTATATAAATTTTGGCAATTTAGGGATTTTTGAATTTCTCAACCTACTGTTTAGAAATTCTTTCTTTTTAACATCTTACCTGAACGAGAGAGCTTGTTAGATATTTTCCATAATTTTCAAGTGCATCCTTAGGGATAACTATTTTATTTTATAATACAAATAGTATTCTGGTGTAGGTAAGTCATTTTATTAATGTATTTTTATTCAAGACATTAATTTTTCCCTTTTTTAATTGTAGTTTGAATTTTTGGATCTCACTGCAAGTTAGTTTGAAATTTTGGATTTCGTTTCAAGTTAGTTTAAAAATAGTCTGAAAATATCACAAGATATTGTCAGCCAATCAGGTGCTCACTTCTCTTTTTGGGACAGAATAAATTGTGTACTACGATCCTAGTGTTTTACTGCTAACCACGAATCCACTTCCGGGCAAATTGAACCACAACGGCGCTCAACATTTTCAATTTTATAAACGGTTCATTTTAACTGGCACTCAACGAGTAGGCATAGTGACACATAGTGTCCAAGCTAGGGCAATTATTTAGCAGAAAACACTAAAAACAATACCAGCCAGCATGCCTCTAGATCATTCGCCACAATCTTATATCCGAACAAGAAGTCAAGTCAGAAGTTCTCGCAGGGAGCCTACAATGAATGAAACTGGGTTTGAAGGAGGTATGGAAAGTTTAGCCACAGCCTTACCAACTATCACAACAGCTGGTCTGACCCATACTCCAAGTTACTCGACTGCAACCCATACTCACTGCAGAACATAGGGACTATCCACCACCATCGCTTACACCACAGGTTCTACAACATGATAATTCAGGTATTTATGTTCCACTTTCAAATCCTGTGATGATTACAACAGTGCAAAATCCACCTGGGGATTATCGAGACACTGGTGCTATTCCGAGGAGAAATTTAAGTGGTAGAAATCAAAATAATATGAACATTCCATCAAATTCTTTTGTAAACCAAACACATAATGTAAATTTTATGCACCAGCCTCCTCCAGCTTATTTAGAAACATTTAGACAATTTAATAACAATTATACAGCACCAAGGTATAATATTACAGCTGATAGAGCACATAACCTCAATAATCAAAACCCCCAAAATGTTTTTATTCCCCAGATGCAAAATCAAATACCAAATTTTGAAATAATTAATCAAATTAAAAAATCTTTACCTGTTTTTGATGAAAACAATAAAAATATACATCCTTGTGAGTTTATTGAAAAAGTTCAGAGAACATTGCAAAATTACAACATCCCCTTTCAGGTTCTAGCCCCTGAATTACCTGATATATTTTCAGGAACAAGTAAATTTTGGATATCAGCACTTTTAGACACGTTTGATAATTTTAATACGTTTAAAAGAGCATTCTTGCAAAATTTATTTGGCTTTACACAACAAACAGCTGCTAAACTACAGCTACACAGTGGTAAATATAACAAATCGTCTACTTATACCACATATTTCCTTTCTCAACTTTCTCAGGCAAAATATTTAGAACCCGCCTACACAGAACAGGAACTTATAGCTATAATTATACGGCATTTTCCACCAACAATTAGTTGTGCCCTTATAGGCAGTGCAAATATTGTTGAAGTACTTGAAAGATTACGAATGGCCGATTCTTTCGAGACTAGTTCCAATGTGACATGTAAACAAAACACATTCACACACTCGTCTTCTTCTTCTTCTTCCTTTCAAAATAGGGAACAATCGAGAAATTTTCTGAATAAACAAATAACGAAAAATAATCCTGATTTTAGGACTAAAAACTTATCGGTTGTAGAGGTTGAAAATGAAAATGAGGTTTCGGAAAACTAATTGCCCCTCAGCAAGCAATTAGCAGTGCTTCGCTGGGGAACATAACAAAAACTGCTGAAAATATTTTACCCATCCCTGATACTAAAGTTGACCTTCAAAACGAGTGCGAATTTTCACATTCAGTTTTGACAGACCACGGTCGTTCACCTGTTGTGAAAATAATAATTAACCACATGGAGTTTCCATGCTTAATTGATTCCGGCAGTGAATGTAGTGCTTTCGGTTCCTTAGTGGAAAGTCAACTTCCGCAGGACAAAATCCCAATGTTCCCTGTGACCGGTATTCGTGTTTCAGGTGCATTCAAAAATAAAATGCGAAAAGTAACGCATCAAGCCTTAATTCCATTTGCTTTAGAAAGTGCAAATTTCGAATTTGAGTTTCTTTTTATACCCGAGCTTGTGTTTCCAGTAATATTAGGGTGTGATTTTCTAAGATTTGTGAAAGCAAATATTAGTCTCGAGCACAAGTGTGTGTTTATCGAGTATAAAAATGAAATTTTAAAAGTACCCGAGGCAGAGTTTATCCACAACTATGCTGCCTCAGTTACATCCCCAATTCAAAAAATGTGTGCATTTTCGAAGTCACCGGTTACAAACCGAGGACAACCAGATGCTTATGTGGTAAGTGAACAAGAAATAAATAAAATTGTACAGGATTCTTCCCTTTCTGAAAAACATAAAGTTCAGTTTAAAAACTTATTGTTTAAACACAAAAATGTGTTTTCAGAAAAACCTGGCCTTACCACAGAATACACACATACCATAACCCTTTTTGATAAAACCCCTATCAATAAAAGGTCATACCCAATTCCAGTAGCGCACCGCGAAGCTGTAGCTAAGGAAATTCAGAAAATGATAGAATTTGGTGTCATTGAAAGAACTTCCAGGTGCCCGTTCAGTAGTCCGTTGTCCACACCGGTTAAAAAGAACGGGGCTGTTAGAGTCTGTCTGGATGCCAGGCAGCTCAATAGCCAAATGGAACCTAACCTTGAAATCCCTAGGAAAATCCTAGAGCTCTTAAAGACATTGCCTCCTGGTGCCAAAGTTATATCTTGTCTCGATATGACCAGCGGCTATTGGCAAATCCCTTTAAGAGATTGTGACAAAAAATATACCGGATTTTTGTACAACGGACAATCTTACCAGTTTAAGGTTTTGACATTTGGATTAAAAATTGCAGTTTCCAGTTTTAGTCGATGTATGTCGGCTATTCTTAAAGCCTTTTTGGACGATTTTGTCCGTATTTATATCGACGATGTAATTGTATTAAGTACTAGCATTGAAGATCACTTTTTGCACCTGGACAAAGTATTAACCAGAATTTTCGAATCAGGTTTCCGCCTCCGCCTAAGTAAATGTAACTTTTTTAAAAAAGAACTTAACTTTTTAGGCTATACCTTGTCTGAAAAAGTGACCATTCACGGGTTAGTGCAATTGCCAACTTCCCAGTACCTAAGACTGTGAAGCACCTTCAGGCTTTTCTTGGCCTAACAAATTACGATAGAAGTTTTTGTGAAAACTATGCTTCTATAGCAGAGCCTCTATTCTAACTCCTGCGTAAAAAGAATAAGTGAATCTGGGGACCAGCTGAAGCTGAAGCTTTCCAAAGCTTAAAGGACTTAATTAAAAACGAAGTCTTGCTGTATCATCCAATATGGACACTCCCATTTTGGGTACAGACAGATTCGTCAGATGTAGGTCTTGGGGCACAGCTTTTTCAAATGGTAGATGGTTTTAAAAAGGTTGTAGCTTACGCGAGTCGCGTTTTGCTTCCCCGCGAGAGAAACTATTGTGCTGCTGAAAAGGAGGCTCTAGCCTTAGTCTGGGCTCTAGAGAAATGGAGGGTTTTCCTTGTTGGGAGACATTTTATTTGTCTCACTGACAGCAAGGCCCTAACTTACTTAAATACCGACTGCTTACGCCCAGGCTTACTAGATGGTGTCTTTCCCTACAAGACTACGAATTTACCATTAAGCATATTTCTGGTAAAGAAAACGTAGTGTGTGACCGCTGTTTCCAGATTTTAAGAATGCATTTGGATAGCGTTTTATGTCGCAGCCTTACCTCTATGGCTGATGATCAAAAACTTGACCCCAAGCTAGCTCAAATTAGACAAAATGTGGAAAATTTCCCAGAGGATCACCCACTATTTGTGATTCATAATGACTTATTATTTATGCGTATAATGAAGAACCTTGCCTTCTTTGTATACCAAAGAGCCGCGTCAATGAATATGTCAAAGCATATCATGCAGGTATAGGGCATTTCGGCGTGTTTAAAACACATGCCGCAATCTCTAAAGAAGTGTGGTGGCAAAATATGACCAGGGATATCAAAAAATGTATCAAAGGTTGTCAAATTTGTCAATTGGCAAAATCTGGCCCTTTGCCTAAACACCCACTCCAGTCTATTATCCCAGACGCACCAGGTGATTTGGTAGCCCTAGATGTTTACGGGCCCTTGCCTAAATCTAGGGGCTCCACAGAATATATTTGCATTTTGGTAGATGTTTTTTCAAAATTTGTAACACTGTACCCACTCAGGAATGCCACAACTAAAAACATCCTGAAAAAACTAACGGACGATTATTTTGTTAACAACATCCCAAACCAAACCGTATTCTAACGGACCGTATTCTAACGGACCACGGAACCCAATTTACCTCGGAGAAGTGGTCCAGCACATTACAGCTTTTAGGGGTAAAAGTTGTAAAATCTTCTGTACGCCACCCGGCCAGCAACCCGTCTGAGAGAATCATGAAAGAGCTCTCCAGATTGTTTAGGACGTTTTGTAGTGATAACCACAAACGATGGGCATTGGAAATCCACAAGTTCGCGGACCTCTTAAATAGTGTTACCCATCTCTCTACCGGTTATTCCCCGATAGAATTACACACCGGGGTTTCACCCAATTTGCCTCTTCGAGAAATCATAGATTTCCCGAATGACACCAAAGTCCTAGATAACCACGTAAAACTTTTTTTTGCCAAAGAAAGTTTATTGTCACGTGCTATACGGCGTAACTCTAGTTCTTATAAAAGACCTTTAGCTGGTTTTCAAGTAGGAGACGTGGTGTTGGTCCGAGCAAATCCGTTATCTTCCGCTCTGGAAGGAAGAACTAAGAAGTGGATGCTTCTACATGAAGGTCCATATCGGATCAAAAAAATAATAGATCGGTCGACCTATATTTTGTGTGATCCCGATACTGAAGAAAATGAAAGGGGTATGTTTCACGCCATTCATTTGAAAAAATATCATTCGTAGGAACAAGTAATTATTTTTTTAAATCTCACCTCTCTTTACCTACCTTTACCTTGTACTTGTGTAAGCTTAGTATTATACCTCGCCTCACTTATTTTCAGTTTCAACGAGTTAGGGGACACAGATGTAGTAAAATAATTTTTGGTTACCTTTAATTAAATAATTAGGTAAATTTCTTAACCATCCCTGTAAAATCTAAAAATGATATTTGTTTACAAGTTGTGCACCTGATCGCTTGACCTTAACTTGAACTATATAAATTTTGGCAATTTAGGGATTTTTGAATTTCTCAACCTACTGTTTAGAAATTCTTTCTTTTTGACATCTTACCTGAACTCAATTTTATAAACGGTTCATTTCAATCGCTAATTTACTACAAAACACCACCAAACCTAATTTTTGAACCAGCAAAGCACCTAGTAACTATAATATTTTAAGATTATCAAGGTTGCCGTGATTTTTATTCCCTAGGGAGAAAAACGGCAAGTTTAGTCCCGAAAATGAAAGCGTAAAATTAGGTTTTAGTCTTGGTCGTGCAAAAAAGTATTTTTTGATAGTAGGGGCAAATACCCATGAATATTATTGAATGGGACAGTGCCTGTTTCTAAGCTACGCTTCGTAATTTTTGGTTTTTGTTACCATGATTAGATCGCCCTAGATGTGCAGCTACAAAATCATACAAAATTGGAAAGTTTAGACAGCTGGGTTTCTGACAAATTTAATAAGTCAGTTTTACCAAGTCAAAAGTAACTCTTCTTAATAATTTTAAATGATGTTTTATTCACGAAAGGCAAAAGGAAACTGTTTGAATTTGGTTTATGTAATAGTCTAGAACAACACAAAACATATACCAAATAATCGAATATTATAGATAAAAGTAAATATTTTTAGCCTATTTTTTTGATAATATTGTTAGTATTATTGAATGGGAAAATTTGCATATTTCATTCCTATCCATCTCTTTTAAATAAGAATAACCCTAAAAAGACAGAAAGCGTCTAGGGTACTACCCATACAACAATTTGAAACAGTTATAAATTAAAAAAAAAACTAATATTTGATATTGATTTAAAAAAACATGGTAAAACTATTTAAAGTAAATTCAATGAAAAAAAAAAGAATTTAACATCTATTTTTTTATTATGAAATGACATTATAGGTTTATTGTTATTAGTTATGGTGATAATAATTATTATCACTATAAATAACTATTATAATAGTTATTTTTATAATTTAATAGCAATTTTGTATGTGTGTCCTAATCAATAATACCGTGTTCATGAATGGGACAAGTTACGTTTTTTTTTGAAATGGTTGTAATTTTGGTAAAAATAAATATTATTTAGGTTTAACACTCGGACTGTGTTCTTTTATTTCCAGATATGAAAAAAAACTACAAAAAATACTTAAAATAAAATTTTGGCAGCTGTTTAAAATAAAGTCCCATTCATGGGTATTTCCCCCTACCTCCCAAGAAAAAATGTAAAATATTAAAAATAAATTTGTTATTTATTAACCTGCCCAGACACCTTATTTATAGAACATTATTACAGACATAGCGTAAAAATTACGATCTTTAAACAACTTAAAAGTCGAAAACTTTTTTTAAAATTTTGACTTATTTATCGTTAAACGTGTTTTTATAGCTTTAATTATTTAATTATAAACACGGTAGAACATAATACTTAAGTGAGTTATTTAGTAATGCAAATATTGATCATTTTGGATAACTTAATCATAAATAAACCACGTAAATATAAAATTCTAAAAAAAATAAACATTTTTCTGCAATGGGTAAACCCTATTGTTTTTATTATTTTGTACTCACAGACATGGCGTATATTTACGCCGCCAAATTTTAAATGAACACTGGAAAATCACTGAGCAACATACCAACTTCTCCGCTAGAATTTAGGGCTTAAACTGAATGTCCGAAAGGTACTGAAACGCGGAAAGCCGCAGTTAGTCGGAGTAAGGGGAAATCACAAATTGCATACTATCCAGGCGTAAAATCTACGCCTTGTCAGTAGCTAAAGGTTAACCTAGTTTTTTTAAGAAAACCTTATTCAACTAAGAAAAGTTAATTTAACTAGGAAAAGCAGAATTTTGCGCATCTAGTAAAATGTATGTTTTGTTATTCGTATCAGGGTAAACTATTTTTACCGTACATTTAATTAATTCTAGCATTTTAAAAATGTTTGAACAAATATAAAGAATTTAACGAGCTTTTTATGATGAGTTTCTAGGTATGATATTACAGACGTGAATGTGTCACTTTAATGTATATAAACTAAAATTAACAAGATGACAACAATGTATAAAAATTTAATATTTTTCCAGCTTATATTTAGTTCTGCAGTTTTTATGGCGCAACATTGCAATGCATTGTCAGCCTTTTATTTGAAATTATGAGGTTTATGTTTTAATACACAAAACAGTAGAATGAACCGTATAAATAAACTAAAGGAAATTATTATAAAGCGCCGTCCACAAACTCGCATAACCATAAACATAACATTATAAGCCAATCACTGCATGGATGTATGTTATGCGAGGCTCTGGATGGCACTAACATAAAACCAGGATTAGGCTAACAGTGTAAAAAGTAAATTCACTTTTAAGATGCAACAAAACTTAATCAGTGCCTGTTTATTTTAAATATTAGCCATAGGCTTTAAGTTCAACATAAGGACCATACATATTTTATGACGTACACCGTCTGGCAGTGCCAGTTTTAAAATAAGCCGTGAGGATATTTAAAGCTACGCATTCCATTATATATTATTCATAGTAAATGGTATAAGTATTGCATTTTCCCAAATATTAAAAAAAAATATTAAAAAAAATTAAAAAATGATATTTAAAAAAAAATAAAAAAAAATCGAAAAAAACTTTCAATTTTCAATTTGTTTTATTAATTTTCTTTTTGCGAAAATGGAAAAAAAAATTTATTTAATTTTGAGTCGATTGGATAATTCGTTTTAGAGTTATCTTGTCTACGAAAATCATGACATCGGACTGAAAAAAAATATGAAAAAAAGTTCCTATAAAGGTTGGTCCGGAAATGAGTCCTAACGGAGCTGCGGCTCTTTAAAATTGTAATAAAAATAAGGTTTTTAATTAATAACTCTTGTACCCTTTCAGCTAGAGCGGCGAGCTTTTGCATGTATTAATAAGGGTAATAAGTTTATGTTATTTTTTTTTAAATTTATCCAGAGGCGTGCTAGACGGACAAAATATGTTAGGCTTAACACATTTTTGCCCCAAACTTTTTATGTTTACATTTTGGGGTTTTTTGTAATAAATATAGATTCCTTTAGTAAAAATACATAAAAAGTGTCATATAGTGTCATACTGTAGGAGCAACCGTTTACAAAAAATGCATTTAAGAAGAAGTAACATTTTGTGCCACTAAAAATATTACTTTTTAAAAGGTAGGGCGTAGATGAGGGGGGGGGGGGGGTAATTACCCCCATTACCCCCATAGGGTTGGGTGCCAATTTTTTTTACTGAAAGGGCGCCAAGTTTGGAAGAAACCGCCAGTAGCCAACCTTTTTTTCTTAAGGGTATTTTTCTGGGCGCCATTTTTTTGCCAAGGCGCCAAGTTTTGCTTGAAACCGTCAGGGACAAAGCTTTTTTTTTGAGGGTGTTTTTTCTTTTTCTAGGAGTGCCAAATTATTTAAGGCTTGCTTCAGGGCGCCCAAAGGCCGGCCCTGGGTTTTACCCCCCCATAGAAGAAAAACATCTACGCCCTTGAAAGGTTATAACTTCTTTAATATTAAATTTAGGTGTTTTGGTGAAGAACACTTTTTTGCTTAGTTTTAAATAAGAAATCGCCATGCGGCATTAAAATTTTATTGGTGCTTTTTTTGTTCCCCATTCAATATGTCCATCTTCGAAGGGACGCAGCTACCTTAGGACTCATTTCCGGACCAACCTTTATAGGAACTTTTTTTCATAATTTTTAACGTAGAATCACCTCTTAAATTTCTCGAACTTATTTCTGAATAACCCTGTATAATAAGGATGGTCCTTGTGTTGAACTTAAGACCTAGGTCGAATTTTTAAAATAAACCAGCACTAAGTTAGTTTTGTTGCATCTTAAAGGTACATTTACTTTTTACAGTGAATACAGGTCATTCTCAGAAAAAAGATATACTGATAAAAAAAATACACAGTCCGTGTAGACCTGAATTGACACGGAATCATGTTAAATTGTGTACAAATGTGTGATTTTAACACCATGGTGTTAATTAACATGGTACCATGTTTAGTAAAATTTAAACGATTTTACACATTTTAACACGTTTTCGTGTCAATCCAAACCAAACAACCAAACAACCAAACGACTGTGTAAAAATTGTTTCATCAGTGTAGACTTTGATTTTAGATTAAAAATTTTTAGATAAATATATAAAATTATATAGGACACAAATAAAATAAAAAGGTGCGTTTAACCAGATGAGACAAATATTTCTATACGTTCCACTATGGAACGAAGCGGGCCATACGTTGGACATCGTATCTTTCTTGAAAACGGTTGTCGAGATTTTGATAAAATTTGGTATGTAGTTATTTTTAGGTACGAGAAAGCCTTTTAGCTAGGTTTAATTTTTGGCAAAAATCTGGAAAATCTGGAAATCTGGAAAAAATTAAATTTATTTTTTTTTATATGATTAATTACCATTTAGCGTTTAAGAAAGATATTTAACTAATTAATATGGATAAGTTCTAAAAAATAAAAAATATGGATAAGTTCTGGAAAATGTGTATAACTTATAAAATTATTATCTTAGCTAATAAGTTTGGCTTTTTCAAGTGGAATTAAAACATTTATCTACTTGTAAAAATAAAGTAAAGGAATTATTCAAGGAAGCTAGGGAATTACTGGTTTTTGAAAAAACTACCTATATAAAAATTATTTACTTTATTTAGTTTGTCTTATTATCACATTTTTTTTATAAAATTTTTTTGTTACTATTTTAAAACTTTTTCAGAATTTTTCCAGAATTTTTCCAGAATATTTCCAGATTTTTTCCAGAATTTTTCCAGAATTTTTCAACTCAATAGTTAGCTAAATGTTTTAATTTTACTTAAAAAAGCCAAATTGTTTACTTAAAATTATAATTTTACAAGTTATACACATTTTCCAGAATTCTTCCAAATTTTGGATTAAATACTTACGCAAAAATCTTTCTTGTACACTAAATGGTAAATATTAAAAAGCAATTAAATTTAATTTTTTAAAATATTTCCAGATTTCCAATTTTTTTTCCAAAAACAAGGTTAAAACAAAATTCTTTTTTCGAAAATTGAAAAAAAGTTTAAAAATATATATATTTTTTATTTATTTAAATTTTTGTTATCTGGGCCTTTTTTGGCAATTTTGGGAAATTTAAAACTACCGTACTATTCTAATGCTTAAGCTAATTACCAGATAATATTACCCACCGTAAAGAAATTCTGTAAAAGTTTATGTGAAAAGTTATTTTTTTTTATTGTTGTTTAAAACAAAAATTTAAATTAAAGAGGTTCTGGGGTTTTCTGGGGTCTGATTTTTGCATAGGTTTTTTCCTTACTTAGTCCACTATAATGTAGTTGTAAAAAATATGCGGGACTTTGCGGGACTTTAATGAAAAAACAAGAAATGTCGGAAAATTAAAAAAAAAATGATAATACAAAAAATAGGGGATATACAAAATATTTTATTTTTTTATATAAAACTCTTTTAAATTGTTATTATTGCGCAATTAATAGAAAAAGATTATATTGTAAGATAACAAAAAAAAAAGACTACAAATTTTCGTAGCATAATTAAGACATCTAATATAAGCGTTAATTTCTCCAGGTAACCTTAGTTATAGATGGAAATTTTGCCTCTACTCAATGTATAAGATAATTAAATATAAGAAAAATGCATTTAAACCCTTATTTTTCATTTTTGTTTTTTACCCGTCCAGCCTATGGCCCGGTTCGTTCCATAGTGCGTTCTTGGGGTCGCTGAATCCGAATCTGTGATTGGTTTGACACGTTCAGGTCGTATTTTGTTGCTAACCTCAAAAAAGTGAAACACATTTCATCATTTTTTTGAAGTTAGAGCAACGAAATGCGACCTGACCAAGTCAAACCAATCCCAGATTAGGATTCAGCGACCCCAAAAACGGGCGCCGTCTTTTACAGCGCAAAATTTACCGCGCCGACCATTAGCGCGCCGTCTTTTACCGCGCCGTCAATTATCGTATCTAGAACATTACCGCGCCATCATCACTACCAGTCCTTTACCGCGCCTTCCTCTGCCACGTCGTCCATTACCGCGCCGTCCATTACCGCGCTATGGCCAATATCTCATTTAAATTTTTATGAATACATCAAAATCTGTCGATTTTATTTTGTTAGTTCGACTTAAAATAGGATTTAGGTTTAGAATTTTTTAAATTATAAAATACTCAGTTTTAATTTATTGTTGTATGATTTTTTCATGTGTTTTTTTTTTGTGTGATTTTGTTCGATTTATACACAAGTGTTTTTTTGTGCTATTTTTATTGAGTTTTATTATATGTACCTACCTAGTATTTCTTTAATCGAAATATTTATTTAGTACACAAAAGAAAGAGTATCAGTTTGAAAAAGTTACAATGTCGATAGAAATTATCAAAAGCGTTAGACATAAAGATTTGGCTATTTAGTTTGGTTGTTGGTTATTTGGTTGGTTTAGAGGTATTGTTCAAAATTTATATAAATGATTATATCTATAGTTAAATAAAAAAATAAATTTTTTGTTAAATAAATGTTGTTTCACCTGTTACAAATTAAAATAAAATCGAACACTATAGAAATTACAAACTAAAATAAACTGAAACCAAAAGTTAACATAGGCGCGGTCACGGTCGGCGCGGTAAAGGAAAGGCGCGGAAAAGGGTGGCGCGGTAATGGGAGGCGCGGTAAACCAGGCGCGGGTTTGTCCGGCGCTCTAAAAGACCCTACCCACCAAAAACGTATAGAACATTTAATGTTTGTCTCGTCTGGGAAAACAGACCTTTTTTTTGTGCCTGTGTTATTGAAGATGGGCATTCTTTTTATAACTTTAGGTTATGTTACTAAAGTTTTACTAAAGTTTGACATTTATATTAACTATTTGGTGTTCGTTTAACCTACTCTACACCACTTGCACTACATAAACTATATTGAATTTATTACTTGAATTAACCTGTACGAACAGACCTTATATATTATCTTCCCACTCCAAACAACAATATTTATAATAAAGTCTAGAAAATTCTTCGGTTCAAGAACCATTTTTAAAATAAGAAAAAAGAATATTTGTTTTATACGTCTTGAATCAATTACTACTACATGGTATCAGTAATGTGTATACAAAAAAGGTCCTGTTGTTTTTCAAACAATTGAATTTTCAAAAAAAAGAATCTTTTTTTACCCAGCGTAATGAACATATTCGTTTTTGCGGAATAAAATTCATCTAAATCCAGTTACTTCTATCGGTAAACTCAATAGGTTTAATGAACCAAAGGAAAGGGAAACGAAAAGAATATCACTAAGTATCAAAAAAAGTTGGAAAAGGAATAAGTAAGTTTAGAGTGCACAACATAGGTCTTATTCTTCTTTTTCTGCAAGGTAAGTACTTATTACTTGAATACCGAAAACTTTATAATACTGATATAAAATTTTTATCTGCAGAATGGTATAAAACTCACATTCCCTTCCTAATATTTTTTAACAGGATAACTTTTTAAACTTAAATCAGATTGTTATCCATAAAAAAAAACTGTCGTTTGTTTTTTATTGGCAAATTGGCCAGAGTAAAAAGAAATTTTAATTTATATTTAAAAATATCGTAGTTATTTTTAAAATAATAAAAAAAATCCAAGTATTAAAAAAAGCCAATATTTGTATATAACTTGAAAAAAGTTTTTCAGGCGGATTGAAATTTTAAGATCAGTAAAAGTTTTCAAAGTATTACGGATGAAAGCAAGAGAAAGTGGTTAATAGCAATACATTTGTTTCATGTTTTATCCAGCTACCCAAAATTAATTTTTCGTTAAATATTTTTTTTTGAAATCCATATTATACTTTATTTTTATAACGTGCGTGTCAAAAGTCCGCCTCCCCCCTTAAACATTTGAACGGCTTTCGATATCAATTTAAAATTTAAAACACTTAAATAATGTAACCTAAATAATGTTTTTGAATATATTTGATATATGTAGGGGGTGACAAGGAGACAGGGGGACAAAGGAGGTATTTTTATATGGAAGCCAAAAAAACTCAAAAGAAGGGACCTGACTTATTTTATTTTAGATGTAAGACAATAAATTGTCATATTTAGGTTTGTGATACAGCAATGTTTGTGATTTATATACAGAGCGGTCCAAAAGTCACCCCCCCCCCCTCTTAACTTTTGAACCGCTTGAGATATCGACTTCAAATTTGTAACTTTTAAATAAGACAACTTAAACTATCTTTTAGCATATATTTAATACTTTCAGCTCTTAAAATGTGGGCAGGGGGGCATGGGGGCACATTTTTTAAATGGAAAGGGGGGTCGTGTAATACATCATTTTAAAGCTTATAAAAATTCCTCTAAAAAAAAAACAAATAATTTTTTAAAAATGCCTAATTTCATCATAAAAAAATGTTAATTATACTTTTAAACTAATTTTAGTTGACATAAATAAAAATTTATAAAAACAAACTTAAAAAATCGAATGTTTTAGCACAAAAAATTGAAAAATCAAAACCTTAAAAAACATTTTTAAAAAATTTAAAAATGTTAGTTTAAATAGAGAATTTTATAGGCTTTAAAATGATGTATCACACGACCCACCTTTCCATTTAAATAATGTCCCCCCATGCCCCCCTGCCCACATTTTAAGAGCTGAAAATATCAAATATATGCTAAAAGGTAGTTTAAGTTTTCTTATTTAAGAGTTCTAAATTTGAAATCGATATCTCAACTCTTTCAAAAGTTAAAAGGGGGGGGGGGGTGACTTTTGGACCGCACTATATTTTTTTTATACATACTAGTATTCGTTTTTAGTATTTCATACTTTTTTGTTGTTAAATTTTATTTATTTATGTATAATTTACTACAGGATCATGGAGAGTCCCGACATACCTCTTTCTTGGTATCTGTTACTCAAATTAATATATATATATATATATATATATATATAAACGTTGTTTATTACACAACGTACAAATGGCCACCGACCCTAGTCCTTCTGCCAAAAATTTAAAAATATTTACAGTAAATTTTGTATTTTTAAATTATTTAATAAACATATAATGACATTGACATTTTGACACTGTTAAAATGTAAATAAACGTAAATTATACTTTCAAACTAATTTAATATAATATACGTGAAAATTAAAGAAATAAAAAACTAAAAAAATCGCTGTTTTTAACAAAAAAAAAATAAATAAATAAAAATTCAACACCTTCCAATTTTTTTTTCAAAAGTCGAAAAGAGAATTTATTAATCTTTAAAATGATGTGTCACACGACCCCCCTTTCCATTGAAAAAATGTTTCCCCTTGCCACCCTGCCTCCAAACATAATAAATATAACACCAAAAAATTATTAGGGTATTTATATTTCGTAGGAAAAGATTAATACATTGCAAACAGATAATATAAAATAATTAACTTAAAATTTTAGTTTTAATTCTGGATTTTGCAGCCATTGAACGGCTTCTGGTGTTAAATTATTATTGTCCTCTAATATACCATCGAAACGCGCCAGCGCGCATTCCAGAGCAATGTGATGCATAGATTGTTCCTTCTCGTCGCAACGGTTTCATCTAAGATTTTCTAGAAGCCCCAAATGAATTTGCATTTATTGCATACACCATTATCTGTACGAATTCGGTATAAATTGCACCACTCTTCTTGAAAGATAAAAACCAGGAACTTTTAATTTGGATCAGGGATAAGAAATGAGTTATTAACCTGTTTGTCGCGCCAGGATGTCTTCCAAAACTCCTCTATATTAAATTCATTGGATTGGTTTGCTAATCTTGTTGGTGGATTTTTCGATATTAGGCTTAGTGTATTTCTGGATAAGGAAACTATGCTTTCGTTTATTGGAAGTTGCTCGTTTGAAACGCACTTATCAAACTGATTTTTAACGGCTGCCAGTTGTCTCGCTTTAGGGGGACTATATTACTTAGAACTGGTAGCCATTCTAAGGGAGTTTATTTTTATTTATTTTATTTATGAGTATCTTAAAGAGTCATGGAGAGCCCCAAATAAGCTTTTGGCTTGTGCTAGGGGCTCTCCATTAATTTTAATAAATCATCCAAATTAGTGTTTACAAAAAACTTCAGTTGATTTTATAGTTCCGCTGACGACCCTCATAGTTTGGTTAAGTTGAGTATCTATAAGTTGCTTGTGTTTACTATTTATCCATACTGGAGAACACACAGCTGCTGAATATACTAATGCAATTTCTGATATTCGTAATGTATTAGCATTAGTTCCCAAGCAGTGTTGGTAAGTTTTTGTATTAAGTTTATTCTAGTTTTGACTTTTTCGGGTAATTTCTAATAATAATAATAATAAGAATATTTATTTCTTACAATATCTTAATTTTTACATTTGAAAGCAAAACCACCACGAAAGTTTCTGAAAAACTTGTTTGTGGTGTATGCCTACTTAAAACTAATTTTCTAAGAGTCTATTTATTTATAAAAAATATAAATCAACAGGTTTTTTTAAAATAAATAAATAAAAAAAAATACAATGACAATTTACAATAAAACATATTTTCTTAAACTGTTAAATAATTTTAACAGTAAAATACATTTTTTTAAGAAATAATTTCTTGAATTGTATTTTTTTTTTCTAAAATCCATTTTTTGCTTTCTAGTACATATTTGGCATATTTTTGTTGTGTATTTTTTAGATGCATAGGAAGAATATTATACAATTTGGAAATATGTATGTTTAAAAACGAGTGAGTCTTAGCTTTATTTGACTGGGGAATAATACAGTTTTTGTTTTGATTAAATCTAGTTTTATATTTGTGATCGTTAAATACAACTAAGTTCTCATTCTTAAAAAAATATTTTAACAATTCCAATGCATATAACTGGTAAATATTAAACACAGATAAGTTTTCGAAAAGGTCATTAGTGGGATATCTTCTTGGTTTATTTAGTAAAGTTTTTAAAATAAGTTTTTGTGTTGTAGAAATTTTGTTTAAATTTGTTTGACTTGTGCTTAATATCCATCTAATATTTTGATATGTTTCCCTTGGCCCACGTGAGTCGTTTTTCTCTCTGTGTTTTACTCAACAAAAATTTCTTTATTGTACTTCGCTACTTTAAGTCGTGAGCCTGGAGATAAGTACGAATTGTTTCATGTGATATATCCAAACCTTTCTGCATCAGTTTCTTTTTTCCCCTTGGCACAGGGTTAATTGAGGATTCTGCGAAAACATGTTTAAAATAATTTTTTTCCTGCTTAGACGACACCTTTTCTTGTTGAGACACGATCTGGTAAGTCGTCAACATTTTTCGTTTTCAAATATCGTTTCACCCACTTGTTGACGGATGTCTTTTACTTTTTAATATACTTTGCAGCCGCTGTAGGCGTCATTTTCGGACCTTTCGGGTGCAAGCAGAGGAAGACAGCCTCGAACTGTGATACGTATGCAGCATTCATGTTTTAAAACGTGCTGAGTCAGAAAAAGTCTCTATGTACAAAGCATTTGGTCGGTCAGGAAGTAAAGTATATCCCCGAAAAAAAAAAGTAGGGTTCTCTCTTACCGACTACATATTATAGGAGACACGCTCTTACTTGACCGACTGTAATTTTGTTTGCATCTTAGTCAGGAGGTCCGTTAGACAGTCTGACAGGTTCCAAAATTGCTACTCATTTTTTAGGATGCACGTATGGAAATCAAGGACGCGAGTAGCATTACCCCCAAATATAAAAATTAGTAAAAAAATCTTGTATAAAATAGAAAAGATTAAGAAGAAAATAAATTAGTTGGGTTATTTTATTTAAGTGTTTAAAATTTTAAGTTGATATCTTAAGCCGTTCAAAAGTTAAAGGGAGGGGCGGACTTTAGACATGCACTGTATACATAAAAGACTGAGAATAATGCAGAAATAATTCAACCGTATTCATAAAAGCGTCTCAAGTGACAAAATTCTACTCGTTCGAAATGTCACAGAATTTATTTATTTATTTATTTATTAAACAAAATTTGAGTCGTGACATAAAGTAACTTCATTAAAGATGCCTCACATGAAATGACAAAAAAAGTTTTTGCGGGACAATTAAGACTTTTTAGTATCTTTTTCTAAAAATTTACAGTACCAAATGGCCGTTTTAACAAAAATATGTTTCGCTCTTTTGGCCCTAAATGTCATTTTCACGTGAAACGTCACAAATATGTAAAAAATCTAATAATAAAATAATATTTAGCGTATTTTGTGAATATTTACCTGAAATTTGTAAAACAAAGCCTCGACTGTTTATTTATATGTGTTCATATCAGACCAAATCCACGCGACTTCAGCTCTGTCGAAGTGCACGAAGGAGCTTTTCCACTATATTATTGCAAAATAATATTTTTTGACGTAATAGGTAGGTTATTAGTTTTTAGTAAAAATTTTTTTTCACTTTGAAGCTAAATAACCTATATTTGAGATATAAATATGTGTAATAAGAAACAGGGGAAACATTTTATCTTTGACTATAAACCAAAATTTTATTAAAAGCTTTAGCAAGCTTTGCAACAATGACATATCTACTGAGATTTGTTAAAAGTGTTACTGGAATTTTGGATAGATTTTTTTTAATTCTGCTCGTTGGTAACTAGATAAATAACAAGAATATACAAAAAAAACTCGCCGGAAGTGCACCGTGGCAGATATTATATTTCGTTATAGTAATAAGAAAGGCTTTTTAAAACTATTAATTTTAGGATTTTTTTAGGAATACCTAAGTTTAAAATACCAAGGAAATATGAAAGAAAGGTGATCACATAAAATATAATGTAGAAGCGACAAATTAAGCCAGAAAAATAAGTTTAATTGTTATAAAAATAGAAATTTACCAATTATTATTAGTTTTTTAATTTCCCCAAGGAAAGTCTTGCGTTAGTAAAAAAAATCGAAAAAAAATTGTTGCTTTTTTACATTTATATCCAAAAAATATGATTTCCGTAAAAAAAATTCTGTCTATCGGTCTAAATACTTCAAATTTAGACCATAGGTTGATTATCCAAAGTTCTAGGCTAGGATTATAATTTTTTTGGCAGCAGTATTTTTATTTATTTTTTATTATTATTTTTTAAAATGCTTCTTTTACTTTAACTTCTCAGCTTTTCAAAATAAAATTTTGTTTATCGGTAACTTTTTTAATCTTTTATAATCTTTTAAATTTTAAGTAAACTTAGACGTGCTTAATAGTATTTCTTGTATGTTCAGTCAATTTGTTTAAGGGGTTGTATACCTTCTGGCTCGGGAAAATTAATTGACTTTTTTCAGGTATGTTATCACAACTTTATTCGAAGGACCTACAATATATCAAATAGTATGTTTTGATGTGTTTGTGAAAATCTTTTATTGGAAAATTCGGAAACTCATGAAAACCTTGGCCCTTGCCCCGAAACGCCTCTTTTTTGCGGTGCCCACGATTTCTAGAAAACCAATTAACCGATCAGTCTGAAATTGTTAGGTGTAGTTCCTAATTAAAATAGCTAGTTCATGAACGAAGGGACATTTATTTGAACGAAAATTTATACTTTTTCCAGCGGAACATCATTTTCTTAAACATATTTTTTTGTAATTAAAATAACATCTAAAAATTTCAGATTGATAGGTAAATTGGTTTTCGAGTAATCGTGGTCACCCTAAAAAAAAGTCGTTTCGGGACAAGGGCCATGGTTTCCACAATTTTCCAAATTTTCCTATAAAAAAATGTTCAGAAACATATCAAAACATATACTACACTCACCGACTTTAAAATCGGAGCACCTAAAAAATTGCCATTTTTTAAATTCAAATATTTCGAAAATTACTTAGAGATTTCACTAATTCTTTTTTTGTTTTAAACCTTTCATTCTCTACTTTTGTTTTTATATAGAATGATTAAAAAAAGTATTTTTAAATTAACAGCAACAAATAATGTACAACTATATTTTTTGCCCCATCTTCTAGGACTTGCATGGTATGCCACTGCAACTGTTTATCAAATTGTTTTAGTCTCTCTAATCGCCGCAGTTTTAATGAATATTTTCTTTTTTATTTTTTTTTTATATTTTTACTTCTGGTTTAGGAGATATTAGGATTATCCTGAAAGTTGAATTTTTTTTACTTAACTCAAAAAGTACTAAATGAGCAGAGTTGTTGTTTTTTATTTAAAGCTCATGTCTTTTACTTCTTCTTCTACAGTTTCTTCATCCAGGGGCAACTTTCTATTGCCGTCTGACGGAGGCTTAACGGTGATTTCGCAGAACATCCGCCGGATGGAGTGACCCTATTTTTTTTTACACAAGTTTATCAAACCCATTTTATGTTTTTGATAAACTTGATTAGGATAAAAATGAAAGTCGGTTAAGCTTCTAATGTAAAGCACAGCATCAATCAAATTCATGTAGTACTTTTTAAGTTAACTAAAAAAATGACAACTTTCAGGAAAATCCCGATATCTCCTAAACCAGAAGTAAAAATATAAAAAAATAAAAGAAAATATTCATTAAAACTGCGGCAATAAGAGAGGATTTAAAAATTTGATAAACAGTTGCAGTGGCGTGCCATCCTAGAAGATGAGTACATTTTCTTGTTGCTGTTAATACAAAAATACTTTTTTTAATCATTCATAACAAAAACAGAAGTAGAGAATATTTAAGTTATAGCACAAAAAAAGAATCAGTCAAATCTATTAAGTAGAATTTAATAAATGGCAATTATTTTTTAGGTGCTCCGAATTTAAAGTCGGTGAGTGTATTTGATATTTTGTAGGTCGTTCGAATAAAGTTGTAATTACATGCCTAAAAAAATCAATTAATTTTCCCTACCCAGAAGGTATATAACTCCTTAATCCTTTTCATGGGATATGATATTTCCACATAAGCGGTAATAATTTATCACTAATAAAAAATTAAAAAAATATATTTTTTAACACTAAAAATATTATATTGAATTTTATACAAGAAACTTAATACTACATATCAATACATAATACTTTCTGCCATTATGTAAAATTCTAAATCTAACAAGCTCTGTTTCTTAAAACCCCAAATGTTTCTAATTACACCCTTTTCCCCTAATATTTTATTTCACGAGAAGCCAATTTTTTTTATAGCGCCTTTGACATTTATATTAATGTTTAAGTAAATTTATGGAAAAAAGCGGATAGGCACTAAAAAATATGAAAAAAGTCGGGAAAAATAAAAAAAAATCTGTAATTTTCATAGATATATTTTTTGTACAAAAAAAATATAGAATAAAAAAGTGCCTTCTTTTTTTTAACCAAAAATTAAATATAATAAGAGAACTCAAAATCCAAATATCTAAAAAAAACTCAGTTTTTTAAAATTATCAAATTTCTACTACTATAATATAGGTACTACTAGTAGTTAAATTTTGTAGAAATTTGAAAATATTCAAAAACTGAGTTTTTTTAGAAAATCGAATTATAAGTTTTGCGCTATAAAACGATAAAAGTATAAAAAAATAACTCCGTCCTTTAATGGTTCTCAAAAATATACCACTGCCAATACAATAATACTTTCTTCTACTGGGCTGTTAATTAAAAAAAAAAATATATGAAAAAAATAAAAAAAGAAATTCCTAAGATTAAAAAAACTGATTTTTGTTAAAAAATATTATTTTTACTTCATTTGACCCATTACCCCACCCCAAAAACCAAAAACGATTCCATCTGAAAAGTTTTTTTATTCCAAATTTGAAGTCTTTAGCCCAAAACTTTTTCGAGTTTTCGGGGTAACAAATTTTCCCGGACAGACCAACAGACAGACAGACCGTGAGAATTTTTTTCACGGAAATCATACTTTTTGCATACAAAGCGTCGAAAAACGTAAAAAAAAGTTAAAGAAATGAGCGAAATTCTTAATTTTCGTGCAATCCAGCTGAAATCGCGTGGATTCGGTCGTTAATTAAATTTTTTATTACAACTGTTTTGAAGCAGAAAACAAATACTGAACCATATTTAATTAACATTGCCAATTAAATATGGTCCAATTTAGTAAATATTTTTAAAAGAGAATAAATATTGTCACTGCGGACAGTCAACGAAAAAATAATAAGCTTTTACAGAACAAGCGAAAGTGTTATTATACTATTCACAGCGCCTGAGCTAGAATAGTATTATACGATAGTATTAATATATTTTTTTAAGTTAAATTGTTTAATAATATATAGATAGTTTTAATTATTATCTACAATAATTTAAATAAAGGAAGACTTTTGGTTTTACTGTTATATTTTATTACAAGTTGATGATTATGTTTTGGACTTTATTGGTGAATAATTTGTTACGCGATATTTCAGTTTCAAACATAACCTAGAATTTTGAGAAGTTTACTTTTGGAAAAACGCACCATCATGTACCTTGGATCAAAGCAACGTCCTGTACCACTGATCATAGGTAGAATCTTCTAGCTTTAAAGTTAAATGATTTGGTTAACTAATTTTGAGTAAAATTTAATTTACATACCTAGTTTTTCTATTGCCTATTAATTTTAAGTTATAAATTTTATATTGTAACTTCTTGTAAACATGTATGCAAATAAAAATTAGGGTATACTATAACACAATACAATACAAATTTCTGTATAAAAATGTTGTTTTTAATACATATTATCTTCCTTGTAGGTACATAACGTTGATGATCCAAGGGGGGGGGGAGATATTTGAAAAACAGAAGTTGGGGGTGGTTTCAGGGGGATGGATAAGCAAGTAGTTTTGGATATGTCACTAAAATATTCAACGGCTCTAATTTGATGCTATTTTTTGCAAAAATTTCTTTCTTTTCAAATAACGGAGATATAGCTTGATGAGAACCTGGTGGGACACCTCATATAGACTTCTTTTTACATACAGTGCGGTCCAAAAGTCACCCCCCCCCCTCTTAACGATTTCAAATTTAGAACTTTTAAATAAGACAACTTAAACTATCTTTAAGCATATATTTGATACTTTTATCTCTTAAAATGTGAGCAGGGGGGCATGGGGGGAAATTTTTTTAAATGGAAAGGGGGGTCGTGTGATACATCATTTTAAAGCCTTTAAAATTCTCTATATAACCATACATTTTTAAAATTATTAAACATGTTTTTTAAGGTTTTGATTTTTCAGTTTTTTGTGCTAAAAAAATAAATTTTTAAGTTTTTTTTTTGTTAATTTTTATTTATGTCAACTAAAACTAGTTTAAAAGTAAAATTTACTTTTTTTCATTATGAAATTAGGCATTTTTAAAAAATTGTTTGGATTTTTTAGAGAAATTTTGACAAAAATACCCATTTTCAACCCTATTTTAAACCCAAAAAAAATGTTTTAAAAATATAAAAATATACAGTTAAATGGAGGATTTTATAAGCTTTAAAATGATGTATCACACGACCCACCCTTCCATTTAAAAAAATGTCGCCACATGCCCCCGTGCCAACATTTTAAGAGCTAAAAGTATAAAAAGATGCTTAAAGATAGTTTAAGTTGTCTTATTTAAGAGTTCTAAATTTGAAGTCGATATCTAAATTCGTTCAAAAGTTAAGAAGGGGGGTGACTTTTGGACCGCTCTGTATATAAAACTAGCATTGACGATAAAAAGGCGAGCTAAGGCAACTTGGAACCTATTATTTATTTTGCCAGAAAATCCAAACCTCGAAAAAAAATCTTTACAAAATCGAAATTAGAAAAGGTTCTATTCCGAGATTTTATTTATTTATTAACTGGCTTAGCCCCCCAAATTTAGCATTTAGCATTTATCTTAGAACCCTGACCCGAGGAAAAAAACGAAGGTCAAGTTCGTATTCAGATTAAAAAGTACATCAAAAATAATATATCAAACAAAATTGGAAGATTGTTTTGTCGACCAGTGTTTTAGGTCTTCTTACCCGTCTTCTGTCTCCCAGAATATCTTGAATAAAGATATTCTGGAGATCTATAGAATATCTTTATTCAAAATATTCTGGGAGTTGGAGACTCTTTATTTTTGTTATATAAAATATTTATTTATGTTACATAAAATATTTTATATACAAAATGACGGTAAAACACAGAGTGTGATTAAAGAGAACAAATTCTAAAAGTTGTTATCTTTCATAACACATTGCGGTTATGTTTTCTTTATAATCAACCGTTATTTTAAGTATAGCAATTTTTCTCTATTTTAAACTTCATTGTTCAATAAATAGTTTTTATAAAGTTATATTCTTCCACATACGCCAAAATGTCGTAACTTTAAGATCCAAGTTATCTACGAAACCTAAAGTTACATTAAAAACAACAAACTTGGTTATCCATTGGTCCGTCTGTCACAGCCGTAAAAAACATAACCTAGAAATCTAAAATTTATTATACAAATTATTTGCATTAACGACAGTCTAGTTAAGGGATAATTCTCTTTTTATCAAAATAAGAAAATTTGTTTTTGACATTTTTTTAGGGAACCCTATCGATATGGGTATTATAAAAGATCTCTCATTATAAATCTCAAAAATAAATAATTAAAAAAAATAGTAAACATGGATAGATACAGAGAAGTGTATCAGGGTCGGCAAGGGGCCAAAAGACCCAAAAAGGAGCAAAAACATTAGTTTTTTATCAATAAATTGATTAATTATTATCGTATGGAAAAATAAATACACGGTCATTTCTAAGTTGATATTTCTTTTTTTAACTGTTTTTACATTATTCCAAAATTATTCAAAAAACTAAAAAATAAGAAACTTTTTAATTAATTTATTACAAAATGCATCCAATATGGTCCTACCTAACTTGTTTATAAAGGTTTTTTTCACAGTTTTCAATGTAGAACCACCCCGCAGTATTAAAATTTTTATTGGTGAATTTTTTAGTTCCTATTTTTGATGATCGGAACGTGATTTTTTTCTTCAACTGCAATATTACCGAGAAAGGTTGGCCTTACAGTGTTACATAAAGAGTACACTTTTTATGTATTTTTAACTAAAGAATAATATTTTACTAAGAAAATGACAAAAATCTACAGATAAAAAAGTTTGGGGCAGAAAAGATACATCGCATCCCCATTTTGCATGTACCTGGTTAACACTAACAAATGAAAATTACATAAAATAAAAGCCTTTATCAATGTTAAGGCATGTGGATAAATTTGTTAGCATGGTTTATAGGGTTCCTTAGGACGGTCGTAGCTCGTAGGCCCGTTTCCGGACTTTTTAGAAAAATGTCGTTTACTTAGGAATTAACCTGTATAACAAAAGAAAGTTCAACTAATTCCCTACAAAAATAGTACGTCCGTTTTTGAGTTACGACTAGAACTCTTGGAGATACGTATAATACGTCATCACCTTAACTTTAGCAACTACTGAAATTTAGGCTTTAAGCCCTTCACAGTGATTGACCTATAAAGGCAAAAAAAGTTCGTGCCATTAATGTGTATGACCGCTATTGAAGCATCTAAAATTATCAGTTCACTATTAGTTTATTTTCCATGTTTTTGTAACACCACGGGGTTTTTGGGGTCGCTTACAAAAAAAATATTTGTTCTATTTGCCGGGGACCTTTTATGTAGTTGCGTCTGGCTATATTAGATGCGCTGATTTCGGAACCTTTTTCCGTTTTTTTCGATTAGCTCGTTTTTTGAGATATAGCGCACAGTGATTTTTTTGTCTATAGTTGAATACTGAACACAACAAAAAAAAATATCTAATTATTTTTTTTGCCCTGGATTGGTTCTCTACTAGTGGGGATAAAGCCAAAAAAAAACAGGGTTTAAAATATATTTATTCGTTTGTTTTTAATAGGCTTCTAAATTCAAACAATTAGATTTTTTCGTATTTTTTCGATATATTTTCATAAAATTTTTATATAAATACTAAAGATACGATTCTAATTTTTATATAAAATACTAACACATATGCGCGGTTTATAAAAATATATAAAAATAAAAAAGTTTTAGATTTAATCCAGTGATGGAGATTTTACCGGGGTGTATCGAAAAAAAAACAAAAATATTGAAGTGTTTTAATTATTTTTAGAAGAGCAACATAACAAATTAAATTTATTATGAAAAAGCAAAACGAAAAATAAAAAAAACTTGTCTTTGCTTTAAAATATTAAAATAACATTAAATAATCTAAAACTTTTTTTAATATTAACAAACCTCAAATGTATGTTAGTGTTGCTTATAAAAATCAGAGCCATGTCTTTAGTATTTATATAAAATTTTCAGGGGTAATATCATAAGTAATACTAGGTTAGGTATCGGTGTTTTTTTACATAAATTTTACGAATATTAATCCCAATGACGAAAATGCAACGATTGCTTTAGCAGGAGTTGCATTTTCCAAAAATTGGGATTAATATGAGTAAAATTTGAAAAAAAGCACCGGTACCTAACCTAGTATCACGAATTGATATTTAGGGAGAGAATATAATTTATATTTAATACACATTCCTCTTAATTATAACGTATTAATTCAGAAATAAATTAAATTTTATAAATTAAAAAGGAAACAATAAGAACGATTTTAGATAAGAGACAAGAGGGGTAAACAAAACCATCGTAGGGGTAAGGTATTTTCACTTATCAGTACAGCATACTACATATATATAAATTGTATTCTCATGAAAATATAGAGAAAAAATACAAAAAAATCTAATTTTTTGAAATTAGAACAAACGAATAAAAATATTTGTAATCCGCTTTTTTTTTTGGCTTAGAGCCCTATTAATAGAGAATCAATCCAGCGCAAAAAAATAATTATAACTTTACTACAACTATAGGCGAAAAAAACACTGTGCGCTATATCTCAAAAAACGAGCTAATCGAGAAAAATGGAAAAAGGTTCCGAAATTAAATATAGCTAGAAGCAACTAAAATGGTGACGGCAAATTTTTGAGTGTTGAGCAGTGTTATTTTTTCATTATAGATAAAATTTATATGTGTACTCAAATGAGAATAATGTGGTAAAATAAATTTTGACCAAATGTTGAAAAAAAATCACTTAATTATTGCTATATATTTTCCTATAAACAAAAGTATATTGATTTGCTAGGTATTAGCCAATAGTAGCCTATAAATTCTTGTTCAACAATGGCAAAAACTTCCGTAATATAGGTCAAGAAAAAGTTTTATTCCCTAGTGAATGGTCTCATATCTTTCAGGAAACTTATGGCGAAGCATTTTCTTTTGTTTTATGGATGGTATTAGATTTGATTTGGTTTACGACATATTGTATTTTTTATGTTTTTAATAACATTGTCTTTAACGTTTGTATGATTTTCAATATTATACAGGATATCCAGTAATTTTAAGGGGCGATTCTACATAGGAAAACATGAAAAAAAGTTGCTATAAACATGTCTAAAAATGTGTCATAAGGGAGCCAAGCACCTTTAAAAGTGGCTAAAAAATTCGGTTTTTATTTAATAACTCAGAAACGCTTTGAGGTACAGCAACGAGGTTTTGAATGTAAACTAATCTAAATAAGGCCCATCTTCGTATGTTATCTTCATGTACTTATTTTAAACAGGGGTGTGCTAAACTGGGGGGCCCTATTAGTTTTTTGTCCCAAATTTTTTTGTGTGTATTTTTTTTTGTAATTATATTTTTGGAATATGATTCCTTAGGTCAAAATACATAAAAAGGGTACTCTTCTAATATAAAAAGTTCAAACCGTTTTCGAGAAAAATTAATTTGAAGGTGAAATTTCACAGTTCAAGGACGAAAAATTAATGTACATCAAAAACTAAGAAAAAAACCTCATATAGAAGTACTTCCAGAAATCAATCCTAAGGGAGGTATGGCTTCTAAAAATGCACCATTTTTAAAGGACCATACGCAACCCCTTCACAGTGATTGACCTCCACATAGGCAAAAATAGTTCGTGCCATTAATCATTAATGACCGGCGATCATTGATCATTGATCGCTATAGCACCATCTAAAATTATCAGTTTACCATTAGTTTATTTTTCATGATTTTGTAACACCACTGGGTTTTTGGGGTCGCTGATTACGAATCTGATGCCAGTTTTCGAAAAGTCAAAATATAGGATCAAATATGGAGGATTGGATTTTTTAAAGTTTCTCGGAGCATTTAATCTGCCATATTGGATCCGCCATTTTGAATTTTGGAAAACTGCCACCAGATTCGTAATCATCGATCCCAAAAACTCCCGAGTATCAAGTTGCAAGCAAATCCGAGCAACTTTAAAAAAACTAATCCGCCATGTTAGATCCGCCATTTTGAATTTTGGAAAACTGGCACTAAATTCGTAATGGCCCCACAAACCGCCGAGTAACAAGTTTTAAGCAAATCCGAGAAACTTTAAAAAATCTAATCCGCCATATTGGATCCGCTATTTTGAAAGCTAACTTTTAAATTCTGACCCGGATTCAGATTTAGCGACCCAAAAACATAGAATATGATAATATCATGTTTTTCAAAAAATATTTTTTTCAGCACATTTTTGGCATGAAAACTTTATTCTCACTGCACTGTGAAGGAGTTAAAAGCGATTTTTACCTACATGTAAAGAAACTTTTTCCTTAGTTTTTAATATAGAATAACCCTGAATCATTGAAATTTTAGTTTTAAACATATATAAGTATTTATAAGTACTAATAGCTTTAAATACCAAAATTTCAATGGTGCAGTTTCTATACACTCTTGTTCTAATACTGTAGGATTAAGCGTTTTCGAGAAAAATTCATTTGAAGGTGAAATTTCACGGATCGAGTACGAAAAATTATAATTTTTCGTATATAGAATGTATGTACACTCAGAAAATTTCGTTGGGTTTTTAATACTAAATATTATTTGTTAATACATATTTTTTATTTATATCGCCACCATTGGTATTTAATACTTTACTTATGATATAAATACTGCAATGTGTGTATTGAATACAAAATGTTGTCATACTAACATAGAGACCGTGCTAGTACATTTGAATCCCCACGCAACATGTGTTTATTAATACTAGCATGTTATAGTAAAAGTTACTGTAACATTTGGTAAAGCATATCACACTTATAGTATGGTATACTTTGAGTTGTTTTTAAGTTGTATTACTGATCTAGTTTAAAGTATGTTACAGTATTCAGAAAAATTAATAATCGGTAAATAATACCAAAATTTTGATTAGTATTAATATAAAGATTTCAACCACACACAATTACACACTGACAAATTAATCGATCCTTTTTTTACTTTTCTCTGTATTCTTACTAATCAAAATTTTGGTATTATTTACCGATTGTTATTTTACTAAATACTGTAACATACATTAAACTGGATTAAGAAACCAATAACTACAACTTAAAGTATAACAAACTATAACTGTGATATAATTTACCAAATGTTACAGTATTAATAAACACGTGTTGCCTAGGGATCCAAATGTATCAGAACGGTCTCTATGTTAGTATAATAACATTTTGAATACGGTTATTCCTACAGTATTAGAACATGAGTACCTTTTTTATGTATTTTGACCAGAGGAATCATATTCCAAAAATAATATTACAAAAAAATTATACAGAAAAAAGTTTTGAATAAAAAACTAATAACCCCCCACCCCGTTTTCACACCCCTGGTTAAAATAAGTATATGAAAATAACATACGAAATGGGCCTTATTAGGGGAATTACTTTCAAAAACAATAGGGATCTTCCCCTCATAGAACTTGACTTTTCCTGAAAATTTCAATTCGATCGGATTATTCGTTCTTCAGTTATCGTATACTCAAAAAACGTGACATCAGACGGAGAAACGGACAGACGGACAGACGGACTTTTTCATAATTTCTATTTTTTTCATAAAACACATTTGTATCTAAGATTTTTTTGTCTATAACATTTTTTTTGGCGAATTTGGGATATTCGAAACTACCGTACAATACTATTCTAGCGCAACATGCTGTGAATAGTATAATAATATCAGTTTTAATGTATACAAAATACTTTTAAAAGTGTTCCATCATCGTTCTGAAAAAAGTCAGCTGGATCATCATATTTAACTCTCAGGAAGATATATTACCACCCGAAAAAGGTGTTTTTTTTCTTTTAACATGCCCTTTTAACATACATTTTTTATATGTTTCTTGTTATTCTATTCGTAGCTTTTCAGCTGGAAAAGTTTAAATTAAAATGTTAAACGTAGTTTTGTTTTCATAAGATCTTGACTTTTTTTTGAAGGAAAATAGTTTGTCAATTGAGGAAAAAAATACCAATTTTTTAAAAAATCATACTTTCATTTGAAAAAAACTGTAAGTTTATACAATTAGATTAAAATTTAAAATAATATATTCTGAAAACGTAATGTATAAAATTAAATGAAACGGAGTGTAATTTCTGCAGTGCATAAATATTTTAAACTCTGATGTATATTTTTATACTAAATAACTAAATAATTTTAATTAAAATTGTTTTTTTAGCTAAAAAATCTACAACTTCAATTTAAATTTAATTGGAAAATCAATGTATTTTAATTCTTAAATGCGAATATATGTATATGGCACATATGTCCCTAGATTTTCGTCCCCTGCACCTGGATCAAAACGCACACGATTTCTTTGAGGTCTCAATGGCTTATCTTTTGGCTCAGTTGTTTTTAGAATTCTGGCTGCTGTAAAAAATTTAGTAAATGGGGTTTTTAAAACCTTATAGGTCAAAGTAAGCTGCTTTAAATATGATCGTCTGTTTTAAATTATTAATTTTTTCTCTAATCCGGGTTCTCTTAGAAGAATAATGTGATACAGTTCGCAGGGGGGTCCTTCTTTGGTAAAGTTATAAAATTGTATTATGTTGCATTATAATAATTATTAAGCACAAAATAATACTAAAGATAAGATAATAATATTATAGATAAAATAAGTTAGATAAAAACACATAGTTTAGTTAAAAACTAGCTTTACTTAGTTTTAGATTAAACCGTTTTTTATTTTCAATTAGTGAAGCAGAAAAGGTATTTTTCTTTCAAATTAACGTCTTTATTAAAAAGTTACGGAGGTCATGTAACCTTTTTTGCGATTAAAAAACGTTTTGCCCGATAGATTATTTGATTTTTGGTTTTAAATTGAAAGTAAACAAACTGCTCAAGAAAACTGAGTATTTTTCTAAGTCAAACTAAAAATGAATAACGGCGAACCGTGATATTAATGTGTCTGAACACCTCGAAAACAAATAATTTAATATTTACTCATAAAAGGCTACAAGATATAACATATTTTAACTCAGTCAAACCAAAGTTTCTAGGTGTGGTTCTCGACCCTACTTTAAAATGAGGCTCTCATGTCGAGTATATTTTTAAATATTATCGACATATTGCCTGTGTAGTTGTCACTACCTACCACTCGCTGTTTATGGGGAATTATAAATAATATTAAGGGAGGGAATAACAATAAAAATTGTGTTCAAATCAAGGGTAATCCAAGTATTATAGTAAATGAGTTTAATAATTTTACTTTAGATTCAGCTCAGGAGCTTATAGATAGTAGGGGGGGTTTTGGAGAATATGTCAACAATATTACCCCAAATCCAAATAAAATGGTATTTAGTGAGGTTACTGAAGAGGAAATTCTAGGTATTTTTAAAAAACTTAAGAATAAAATAAGCTGTGGATATGATGGAATACCAGTGTCAGTCATAAAGTACTGCATGCATGAACTTTGTAAACCTGTAACTTTTGTTGTAAACAATTCAATTAAGTTTGTTATTGTTCCGGATCAGCTCAAGGCTGCTATAGTAAAACCTATTTTTAAAAAAGGGGACCCAACACTGATGGAAAACTACAGACCTATAAGTATATTACCCGCTTTTTCAAAAATTTTTGAAAGTGCAATGTGCAAACGCCTCTTAGACTTCTTTTTAGACAATAATCTATTTAGTACTTCCCAGCATGGTTTTTTGAAAGGTAGATCAATTGAGACTGCAATTTATCAGTTTACTAATAAAATTTTAGATTGTTTTGAAAAAAAAGGTTTGACCTTAGGTATATTCTTAGACCTTTGTAAGGCATATAATTGTCTAAGGTTTGACATCCTTTTTAAAAAACTAGAAAGCAAAGGGTATCTTTAATAGATGATTTTGTGGAATACTTATCGGAAAGTAGAAACATTGGTGTTGGTATTCCTCAAGGTAGTATTTTGGGCCCTCTTCTCTTTCTTATATTTATGATCGATTTGATAAGCGTTCTCTGGAAAGGTGAGCAGGAGGTGGTGAGTTTTGCAGATGATACCAACCTATTAGTAACTTCGGATTCATTCCAGGAACTCCCCCAGGAGGCAAATAGGCTTTTGGAGGGGGTCTTGAGATGGTTTGAATTAAACGGTCTAATAATAAATCCTGACAAGACTCACTGTATCCTGTTTAAAACTGGCAAATCAACGTTTGTCAAACCAGATACAGTCCAAATGAAAAGTCCTCTGGAGTGGTCTGAACATGTAAGTAACCTTAGCACCAAACTAAACATTATATTCTATCAGAATGATAAAAAAATACGTTGACATGCAAACCGCTAAAACGGTATACTTCACTTACTTCCAGTCGCTTCTTCGATATGGAATCGTTTTTTGGGGTCAGAGTTCATGCATGGAGAATCTGTTCATTATTCAAAAGAGAACTTTACGTACCATTCTGGATTTGGGGTACACGGAAACTTGTAGGGGTAAATTTAAGGATAATAGAGTTTTAACAATCTTCGGTTTATATATATTTGAATGCGTCATATTCTTATTTAAAAACAAGGAAAAATTTGAACACTTGCGTGGTAACGATAGAACAAGAACTATAGACTACAACTATCCCAGGCATAGGTTGGCCACTTTTCAAAAGGGGACCACTATTCTGCACTATCGTTTTTTAATCGTCTTCCCAACGAAATAAAAGTTATAGAGTCATTTAACACATTTAAAAAATCTTTGAGTGACTTCTTAATTAATTTGGAACCCTATAAACTAAACGACTTCATTGATTCGTTGTCATGATTCTTCTTGTTTTGACATTTTTTTTCATTATTTTCGGTTCAGGAGTTACCTTTTGTTTTTGTATAAATACAAGAATTACTGTAAAAACTGTACTTTGATATTGAAAAATAAAGTATATTATTATTATTATTATTATTATTATTATTATTATTATTATTATTATTATTATTATTATTATTATTATTATTTATGTCCAGACTGAGTTTTGCAGCTATTGGAGTCACTTAGATAGATTGTTCACCTTGCAGAGTAAAATCTTGAGGGTAATTACTAAATTGAGTGCACCTGTAAAGCGATGTTAAATTTAAAAGATTATAAAATCCATTCCGACAGACACAACTACATACCGGCAAATTTGCAGTTGTTGCCTTTAAAAGAATTTAAAATAACACTCAAAACGGTGTTTATGAAAAAAGCCTACTATAATATCCAGGGTTTCTTGGATGATGAAAATATATTTTTCTAGTATTTTGTCTTATGTATAATTTATTATATTGTTAAATTTCAAGTATTGCCTAAATATATTATGTTTTCTTTTAAACTATATTTCTAAGGAATGCAAAAAATTAAATATTTATTGACATTAAATAAATTCTTGATTCTTGATATATTCAGCAGTTTATCGCCAGCATGTTCTACAATCTGCTGCACTGATAGAACACTAGCCTAATTAATAACGTAATTAGGTTATAGTATACAACAATAAATAGTTATTTATGCGCCAACCACTATATATTGCATAGAATACAACAACAAAAAAGTAAACGTGTTCGGTATTTACAAACAAGTGCAGTTGTTCGATTTACAACAAATATTTGTTGCGTACAATATTGTATGCATTTTGTTTTAAATTCAGATATTACATGTATGTGCACATAAAAACTACATATCACATGAATTACATGTATATATATATATACATGCTTATCGTTAGGTATACTTATGCAAATGAAAATTTCAGTCCAATATACCTACTTTCAAAATTTTGGTAAAATCAGCTGAATTTCGCCATAGAATGAATTGAGGTTGAAGATGACACCCTTAGGTGGCAGCACAAACAAATTTTAGCAATGACCCAGGTTGATAAATACAAGGTGATCCAACGTAAACTTTATTATTTATTTATTTTTAAACTTTATTATCTGCACACAAGTGTTTCTTAAGCAGATAATATTATATCTTTTTACGTTTTGTAAAATGCATTGTAAAAATCTTACGTTTTAAATAAACTCAATTCAATAAAAAAAAAACGTACAAAATAAGGCTAATACATTAGTCAATTTTTTGTGGTGACGCCGGTTAACATGTACGTATCTCTTGCTCTGTTTAATTGATGAGTTAAAAAAGGAAAGAAATACATATTCCCCTAACTTGGTTAGTAACCGCTGCTCCACAAAAATAGGCTATTAGGTAACCTTGTTGCGAAGAATTAAAAATACTTGACCGAACTGATAGATTGAGATAGCCTAACTCAAAGTATTTATTTTTTAGAATATAGGCCAAAATACCTTTGTATAAAGTCCAAAAATGACTGTAAACTACTAAATAATAAAGAAAATATGTGAAATTAAAAGGTAGGCGATTTTTGCACGTGACAATCCTTCATAAAATACCGGCACTATAGTGACAACTAAATATCGTAGTGACAACAATGTTGTTGTAAAATTAAACACTATGAAGTTGTTTAGTATATATGGTATAAATAAATTTATTTTATGGTATACGATACAAGATTTATATCTACAATTTTAATAGTATATTTAATATAACGTTATAATGTTTTAGAATAATCGTAAAAAATGTATTATAAACCTTAAAGTTGTTACAACAACGTTTGGTTGTACTATTTTTAGATTTTTTTATCAGTGTGGCCGTAATACGAATACTGTTCTGATAATGCAGCGTTGCTTGTTTTTTTTTTAGGTTCTTAGCTAGTCGTAACATATAAAGGTTTTAAGAAAATATCTAAAAATGTCACGTTCCAAAAAAAAACAATAAAAGCGATTCGAAAGGCCTAAATAAAATATATCTAAATTGGATATATTTCTCCGTATCGTAGAAAATAAAATAATCCAATCCAATATTTTCATAAAAACATATTTTTTTAGATACATGTAATGTAATAAATTGATGAATTGATATTTTTTTTTAAGAAATACAGCGAATATTGCAAATAATTTTTTTTTTTTGTTTTAAAGCAATTATCTTTTTATATTTATTTAAATTCAACAATGATAGTTTAATAGTTTAATAGTTACAAGTCGTGTTAGTGTTTTCACAGAAAACTTACAATAGTCAAATAAAATAATAAATAGTACAATAATTGTACTATTTATTATTTTTATTATTATTATTCCACTATTATAATTATAGCAGACAACAATAATAAATTAACATAATGTATAACTGAGAAGGTTAACAAAAAGGTTAGTATGTAAAAATAACAAAAAGGGCATTAATGTCGTTTTTATAAGCATGGCATTACCATAAATGCCATTTCCATGCTTTTTTAAAGAATTTTTTTTGTATATTTGTACACTAGTCGTTAATTCTGTTTTTAACATATTACTGAGAAAGTTGACAAAAAGGGTAGTACGTAAAAATCACAAAAAGGGAATTAATGTAATTTTTATAAGCATGGCAGTTTCACAGATGCCATTTCCATGCTTTTTTAAAGAAATATTTTTGCATATTTGTATACTAGTCGGTAAGCCTATTTTTAACATATCACTGAGTAGGTTGCCAAAAAGGTTAGTATGTAAAAATCACAAAAAGGGCATTAATGTAATTTTTATAAGCATGGCATTACCATAGATACAATTTCCATGTTTTTTTAAAGAAATATTTTTGTATATTTGTATACTAGCCGTTAAGCCTGTTTCTCAACAGGAAAACTTATGTTTAAGCCTGGGCAATGATGGCGCCTTCGCCAATTTTACAAATGATTTTTATTTGAGCAACAAATTTAGAAATTTTTCATAAAAAGTTTTATTAGCCGCAGAATAAAAAGCTCTCTATTGTTAGCTTCCAAAACAGGAATATTAAAAAATCTGTACTAAGGTTTTTAGTCGTTAAGCCTGTTTTTAACATATTACTGAGAAAGTTGACAAAAATGTTAGTACGTAAAAATCACAAAAAGGGAATTCATGTCATTTTTATAAGCATGGCATTACCATAGATGCCATTTCCATGCTTTTTTAAAGAAATAATTTTATATATTTGTATACTAGTCGTTAAGCTTGTTTTTAACATATCACTGAGTAGGTTGACAAAAAGGTTTTTATGTAAAAATCACAAAAAGGGCATTAATGTCATTTTTATAAGCATGGAAATGGCATCTATGGTAATATTTTTGTATATTTGTATTACTAGTCGTTAAGTCTGTTTTTAACATAATATATTACTGAGAAGGTTGACAAAAAGGTTAGTATGTAAAAATCACAAAAAGGGAATTAATATAATTTTTATAAGCATGGCATTACCATAGATGCCATTTTCATGCTTTTTTAAAGAAATATTTTTGTATATTTGTATACTAGTCGTTAAGCCTGTTTTTAACATCACTGAGTAGGTTGACAATAAGGTTAGTATGTAAAAATCATAAAAAGGGCATTAATGTCATTATTATGATACTGTGTAACTAAAAAAAAAAATAAATGAATAAAGAAATAAATAAATAAATAAATTAATAAGCATGGCATTACCATAGATGCCATTTCCATGCTTTTTTATGGAAATATTTTTGTATATTTGTAATACTAATCGTTAAGCCTGTTTTTAACATAATATATCACGAGAAGGTTGACAAAAAGGTTAGTATGTAAAAATCACAAAAGGGCATGAATGTCATTTTTATAAGCATGGCATTACCATAGATGCCATTTCCATGCTTTTTTATAGAAATATTTTTGTATATTTGTATACTACCCGTTAAGCCTGTTTCTCAACAGGAAAACTTATGTTTAAGCCTGGTCGCCAATTTTGCAAATGATTTTTATTTACCCGACTTAAGTAAATTTTGAGCAACAAATTTAGAAATTTTTCATAAAAAGTTTTATTAGCCGCAGAATAAAAAGCTCTCTATTGTTAGCTTTCAAAACAGGAATATTAAAAAATCTGTACTAAGGTTTTTACAATTAACTAAAATGTGCATTTATAATCAATAAGGTATTATGTACCTACTATAGAAATGTAGTTTTTAGCCTTTCCTTTTTACCCATTAACTTTTTGCTCTTTGTCTGTCTCTAGTTTTGAAACGTTTTTTAACTGTCAAACGATACATTTTAAACTTATAGGTTTTTATGTGAAACCAACAAGTAAAATAATTAATAAGATACAGTGGTTTTATATTCCTGTTGCTTTTGACGTTTTCTCATATACTTTTGGATACTGAACCCAGACTTAAAAAAATTAAAACGTAACGTTTCGAAAAATTTGACGATGATGTTTTAATAACAGTTAAATATATGAAATTAAAAAATAAATAAAATATTATTATTATTTTTTTTTAAATTCTGATTCCAAGGTCGTCAAAAAAATCTCATTACCAGTTTTTTTACTCATTTTAAAGAAGTAAAAGTAAAATATCCCGAAAACTCAACAAAAATAATTTTTATTGTAGATTTGAATTTAGCATGAAAAAATATTCAAGAAATAGTTTATTTCGAGATGCTAATTTGGCCTAGGCTAGGCCTTGTCCAAATAGCATCTCTTGAGTTGGAAATTTTTCATTTCCTTATGCGATTAGAACAGAATTTTATTCACAAGCATTACATTAAATAAGACATTACCTCGTAAAATTCACAATTTTAAATAATCTACAGAAATTTTGCAGATTTCTAACGTCATTATAAATTTCAACTAAATAACAATTTAAATAAGTGGCTTGGTGTTATTTCCTATTAACAGTCTCGGTATGAACCATATAATATATAAATAAATATTATTTATCCAATACATACAGATAATAAGACAATTACCAGGTTTATTTTAAATAGATAAACTCAATAATAACCCCCGCGTGGCTTTTACTTTATTGAGTGGATACTTACTTATTTTACCCACTCAACTGTCACTTGTCAAATTATTTTCTTGTAAATGTCATTAAAATTTTTAATAAAAATATAAATTCCTAAGCTATTTATTGGATAAAACCTTGAATGGCACTCATGGGTAAACCGATATTGCCCTCTCGAAAATTAACCTGCTTGGCTGACGCCTCGCAGGTTAATTTTCTCATGGGCAATATCTTACTTTACCCACTAGTACCATAAATAGCTATTTTTATTGTTTTTCGTAGAAATTAACAAAAATGTTAAGTTATTTTATTCGCAAACCACGGCTGTTTACAGACAAGGCGATAGTTTAGCCATCTATGAGGTATAACCAAAAGCCAAAAAAACGGGTAGTTCAAATGAATTCATTTTTAACCTTGGTTAAAAATTAAAAGCTTTTTTAACTTTAAAAGAAGTAAACAAAAATTATATTCAATATAAAGGACGTTTTTCTGTATGCTTGCGAATAAAAGTATTTTTTATTATGATAGCATAATTTCCTTTAAAAGATAAGTAATTTTTTAAAGAGCTTATATAATTAACATTTTTAAAACTTGATGAAATGATATCACGAAATATTTTAAAAACACTACGTTTTATTTTTTTTACGTATTCGGATTTAGCATACCAACATTTATAAGAAAACATTAAAAGCATCTCAATTATAAAATAAAAGTTAAAATTTGTAATAAGGTTTACATGGGGAGCCATTCATCCTGCTTTTTGGTGTATTCGTTTGTAAAACAAATATTCGAGAACAAAAGTGAGTTTTTTCTAAAGAAAAACATTAAAAATATATTTCGTGTTTTCTCTTTTATATAATTGAATGTTTTATGTTTCGTTTTTATAAAAGTATATTAAAAATATTCTTTGTGTTAACTGAAAACAAAATAGGTTTGAATTCTTTATAGAAATATCATTTAAATAAAAACAAAGAAATAGCTATAATAAATCATTGAATTGAGAATCCTTGCCAATTACAGTTAATAATAATAAAGTATACCACCTGCCTCATATATGGGAAATCAGCATGAGTTTTGGCATTATTGTTACTAATAATTATAATTTATCATAATTTATTTAGTTCTTAAAATAAAATTGGCGACAAAGAATATAAATCAAAGAATATGTTTATAAAAAAAATACTTAGATTAAATCTAATCTTAAATTTTAAGCATACATATTTTTACGATATACCTACATTTTTATACAGGGTGTCTCAGAAGTAACGCACTTCCTTTTACGGAGTAATTCTACATAAAAAATATTTAAAAAATGTTCCCATAAACATATGTCCAAACGACTCGTAAGTGACCTAAGTTCCTTCAAAAGGATTTTTAAATATTCTTTTTTTATTTAATAACTCTTGGTGTTATAGCAACAAGGTTTTGGTGTGACATATCCTTAATAAGGCATATTAGCCGATGGTATTTTTTGCATGTAGATTCTTTAACCAGGGGCGCCCGAAATTGGGGGCTTATCAATTTTTTGCCTGAAACTTATTGCTGCTTTACTTTTTTATGGATTTATTATGAGTAGTATACCTCAGATAAAAATACATATAAATGGTACTTGTTGTCATGCCATAGGATGAAACCTTTTTGAGAAAAATACAATTAAAGGCAAAATTACACGATTTGAGAACCTAAAATTAGTCACTAAAATGTTAAAAACCTAAATTTCAACCAACATCGATTTTAAGGAAGTTAGGGGTTCCTAAAATAGACAATTAATTTTTAAAGGGCCATGGTACCTTTAAAATAGACTTTTGGAACTACATGTATAGGAACTTTTTTCTTATCGTTTGATGTTGAAAGCCATGCTTTATTAAAATTGTGGTTTTTAATATTTTAGTGTTTAATTTCTGTTTCTTGAAACGTGCAATTTTGCAATTACATTTTACTCGAAAACTGATAATCCTACGGTATTATAAAAAAATTAATTTTTTATGTATTTTTACCTGGGAAATGCAATTTTTACTATAACTCCACGCGAAAGTTTGTCAGAAAAAGTTTGGAACAAAAAAGTCATAAAACCCCCATTTCGGACGTCCTTCCCTGAAGTAACTACATGCAAATACTATTGGCTTATATGCCATATTAAGGAAACATCACATGCAAATCCTTGTTGCTATAACACAAATGGTTCCTGAGTTATTAAATAAAAATAGAATGTTTAGAACCCCTTTTGAAGAGGCATATATTCCTTATGAGTCGTTTTTGTGCATAAGTTTATAGAAACTTTTTTTCATGTTTGTACAATACAATTATGTACTCCGTAAAAGAAAGTGCATTACACGGAAAAAAAATTATAGCTAGGAGCGCTATAACACACATACCAAGCAAATTATAATCGCTTATTATATAAATACAAGGCTTTCTCTTACAATTATGGCAGTCAGTGTAAAAATTTATATGAAATACTTTAATTGTTTAGTGAATAATAAAATATAACAAATAGTATGGCATTTATAGCTTAAATAGATTTAATTATTGTCCGTGCTAATAATTTTTATAATATAATAAAATTTCTGTAAATTTATAATAGTGCCTGTAATAAATATAATCGTGTCTGTTATTGTGTCCCTTATAATCTATAGCTTAAATCACTATAATTTGCCACTGTTACCAAATATCTTATAATGTATAGCGCAGAGCCCACTAATTTCTTTCCGTGTAGTTCTAAGACACATTTAGAATGTAATTACTGTTGTTATACAAAAATTTAAAAAATAATTTGTTTTCTGTATATTATTTTTTTTTATATTATTCAACATAACTTATATTTAGTATCGTATTAATTACAAAAAATGTCTGGTACTTTTAACGAGACACATGTATTTCTATGTATTTTGGGTCGCTGAATCCAAATCTGAGGTCAAAATAGCACCCTTAGTTTTTGAGATAACCTCAAAGAACGTTATACGAAAATAATGTTTTTTAAGGTTATCTCCAAAACTTGGGTTCAGCGCCTTAAAATACATAGAAACAGGTCTCAAAAAAAAATCTTGACCTTTATTTTTGTGGCTACATACACAGAAACTAAAAAAAAGGTCAAAAGCTTTTTTGGGGACCGTTGTATTCCTATTTATTTTTAGGCGCTGAACCCGAATTTGAAGTCAAAACAGGATCTCATCCGATTAGTTTTAGAAATAAGCTCAAAAAACTTTGTTTTCATACTCAAAAATTAAGTTTTTTGAGCTTATCTCAAAAAATAATCTTATGAGTTGCTAATTTGATCTTATATTTGGATTCAGCGACTCAAAATATGTAGGAATACATGTGTTTCGTCAAAAGTACCAGACTTTTTTTTGTTTTGTGTGGCTGTGTTATTTTTTACAGGATATAATGGCTATTTCCATAACTTTTTTCTTGGTTTAGATAACTTTTCTTATTAGGTTAAACTCAAAGACTGTGGATCTTACCATTGTTTTGACAATAAAATTAAACGTTATCACTATTAATACCAACGTTAAAATAAAAATAAAAAAATTAATCAATTTGTATTTATTTTGACTGAAATTTTAAAGAAAATATCACTGATAATGCAGATTTTTAAATTTGTGGGATTTTATTTATTGCTTTTTTTATTAAGCTGGCAAATATCTATTGAATTTATGTTACTTTTTTACTAGTTTCTATGAAGTATTCTTTCAGACAAACAAGGTATATTTATTATTATGCACCACCAACTTTAAAGAAAGCATATTTTTTACTGCATTTTGTTTTATCTTTAAAGAAAATAATAAACTGCAGAAATTTTTATTTTTCCACGAGTCCTATACACACACCTCCCCTTAATAAAATTTAATTTCAAAAAGATTGTGAAAGAGATCTGTTGGTTGATCTTGAAAACTCAAAAGTAGAAAATTAATCAGTAAAATTGCAGCTGGTTCTGTTCTCAAGATCATGATGCAAGTTCTTTAGGAGTGTCCTTCATAATTAGAAAATAGATTGATGCAATATTTGTACTTTGAACTTACATAAAATTGTATTTTTTTTTCCATTGTAAATCTTTTTTAGTGATGCAATAAATGTATTATTATTGTTATTATAAATATTATTAATAATATTTTTATATTTTTATAATTGTTTGTTTGTTTAACCTCGTACTATTCTACTTAATTAAGTATCCCCTAAGTCCAGGATTTGTGTGGGCTAGTAGTAGAGGGAACCACCGGCTTATACTGACTTTCCAACCAGTTTCTAGGGAGTGTCCGTTTCACTTACGCCTTTGCCAAATTTCAATTATTAATTAACTGAAAAAGGCAAATCGGCGCCAGTGAGAATCGAACTCACGATAGTAGACTTGCTATGCATACGCTAGCCACTACGCTATGCCTCCCATATTGGATTATAATAAAAAATTTCTGTAGTTATATAGTTCCGTTTCCACGAAACATCCATTTATTATTTTAAGTTTCTTATATTTAAATTCAAATTTACCGCGCAAAAGGGTTTCGAAACTTCCTATGCGCGGAGAGACTACAACCGGTCTGAATGACACACACACACTTGTTAACCAACCGCTCGCAATACCGCCATAATATGTTTTAATTAAACTATTAGTGATTTATTACCGCTTGTGCTACATCTATTCACATCCTGGCATCAGCACTCATCACTCTAGCTAGAGCATCCAGGGGACACCGCAGGAGATGAAAGGTAGGATTTTTCGAGCCCTCGCTTTTCTCTCTTATCATCATTAATCTCATAGTCTTTTATTTACCGCTTTTCACCGCATCACGCATTACGCAAACGCCGCTTAAATATATTTACTATTTTTACCGCTATTTTCTCAACCGCCGCAGATCTACATTTCGATCTACAAGTCCATCACCCTAATAATCAAAACTAAACAGCAGTCCACTCCCAAACCAATTGTACGTGTGGTTAGACGTTAGACCACTAACGTGTGCACATGTTAGTGGTACTATGTGCTTGAGACATACAAGTCTTCAACTTGCTACCATACAAAGTCTCCAGATTAGAAGTATGAGAAGTTGTCTGTATCAGATTCGAATACTAGATGTGCGGATATACTGCGTAGTTTATTTTATGAAACATAACTATATTCCATATATAAACATATACAATTCAAACCTGTTGTAAAAATATTTACTGTACAATTTTTAATTTACTCTTGCTTAAAAAAACAGATCATAGTAATAAAATGGCGCACAAGTATACATCAATCTAATGACTTTACTTCTTTTATGAATAAATTCTAAACGTTTTTTTAATCAGCGTACAAGGTTGACTCTTGGTACTGAAGAGGGCCAACAGCCGGAAACTGCATATACTTCAATCTAATAAGTTTACTTTTTTTGTGAATAAAGTCTAAACGTTTTCTCAATCAGCGTACAGGGTTGACTCTTGGTACTAAAGAGGGCCAACATCCGGAAACTGCAGTCTACCAATAAAATAAAAAAAAATCCTGTACTTATGAACAATAGTATTTAATAAATCACATTTTGAAAAACATTTATAACTGTATTTTTTAGATTAAATTTCAGTGTGTCTAGTATTTTTATTAAATACTATTGGTAATGAGGAAGGACTCTCCCAAAAACTGTTACATTTATCTAGAGAATAGGACCAGTTGCGATTTACAGATTACCTTTGTCAAAATCTGAAAGCAATCTGCTTTATGTTTCGGATTAAGGGGTAATATTTATTTATTTTTTTTTATTTTACAAAACGTTTTAAGATCTCTAACAGTCTAGACTGTTATTGTGCTTAAAATTTTAAAAATCTCCGTATATACTAAGAAACCATTTGCTTGGTTCTAAATTTATATAAAGTAATTGTACATATACATATACATACATTACTGTGTCTTTAGAGGCAAGTTGTTGTGTTTCAACCAGTTTTATTTATTTATTTATTTATTTATTTATTTATTTATTTATTTATTTATTTATTTATTTATTTATTTATTTAAATAAAGGTCTAAGTGCCAAAACCTGGATCCAAGATAATCAAATTAAAATGTTTTGGTAATTAATAAACATCAGGTTATCATTTAGGATTTTTCCTTCTTTAGGTATTATAATATTTATACTAGAGCCGTTTGCCCCTTTGGATAATTAATTGTTATTAGAATAACCTGCTGTTTATATTATGGTCTGTTCCATCAAGAAAGAGAGTAAATTAAAAATCGCACAGTAAATATTTTTGAGGTTTGAATTACACTGATAAAACAGTTTATTTGTGTGTAAAAAATATTTTGTTGGATATGGCCAATTAAATTATTTCGTTATGACAAATAAATTTTATTTCTTTCAAATAAATTATTTTGTTCCCATTAATAAATCATTTTGAAATTAAAATATTTGTTTACATGAACTAAATATTTATTTGACTCAAATAAAATTTATTACTCCCAACCAAATAATTTAATTGGCCATATCCAAATAAATCAAAATTATCTTTTTTATCAGTGTATGTGTTTGTGTATAGAATATATGCACTGATAAAACAGTTTATTTGTCTCAACTAAATATTTGGTTGGATATGGCCAATTAAATTATTTGGTTGTGACAAATAAATTTTATTTGTGACAAATAAATTTTATTTCTGTCAAATAAACTATTTTGTTCCCATTAATAAATCATTTTGAAATTAAAATATTTGTTTACATGAACTAAATATTAATTTGACTCAAATAAAATTTGTTTCTCACAACCAAATAATTTAATTGGCCATATCCAACTAAATCCTTTTTATTAGTGTGGTCTGTTTCATCAAGCAAGAGAGTAAATTAAAAATCGCACAGTAAATATTTTTACAAGAGGTTTGAATAGTAAGTATATAAATATATGCGAACACGCACCGATGACACATAGAGCATTTTAAATAATTTACGCTGGCACATACAGTTAGCACCAAAGAGTCTAGCAGACTAACCATATGAAAACTGCCCCCGCTTTAATTTAACTTTATATATATATATATATATATATATATATATATATATATATATATATATATATATTTTATATATATATATAGCACCAAAGAGTCTAGCAGACTAACCATATGAAAACTGCCCCCGCTTTAATTTAACTTTTTATACCGGTTACGTAACACCCTTGACCTAAAAGATAACTCACCCAAATTTCAGACCCCTACCCCCTTCCCTAAGGGTAATAATATCATAAATCAAAAAAACTTTAAAGTATATTTTCTCGGTAACTATTTCAGATATTTCAAAGATTAAAAAATTAAATTATAGCTACTCACTAGCACTACAAAATATATTTTTTTTAGAATTTTTGGTTATATAATAGGGGTCGAAAAAATTATTTTAAGTTTTTGGGGGTAGGTTTCAATACCACCCCTTTGAGTGACACCCACCAAAAAATTCTGGGAAAACACTTATTTACCCACTTCTAAAGTGTAAAAGTTCTAAAGCTGTCAAATGGCCGGAAGGCAGCTAAAAAACATAAAAACTAGTAGCGTGCACCAGTTTTTAAAAATAATAAATGTCATTTTGAATAGTATAGTATGTAGAAGATAATTTAAATTAAACCAGTAAGAGGCTATTTAATCACATGCCGTATATTTTTAGTTTTTTTATTTGAAATAAAATAAACTATTTTGGGTAATTCCATGGTAACTCACGTTACAGCCACAGAAAAAAAAATATGTTATTATATTATTTTTATACAAAGAGCCTTTAAAAAAGCCTTTAAAAATAATAAATAACAAACAATCTTTAATAATAATATAATAAAATATCTAAAAGAAATTGTAATTTTTTTATGCAGATGTAATGTGAGTTACCATGGAATTACTCTTTTAGAAAAATATTTATTTTATTTTATTTGTATATTAATAATAATAATTGGTACATAAATAGCTTTTTTTTAGATTTTCTTTTGAAATTTTTATTTATAGTTGTCATTTAAAATTAGTCTAAAAGTATAATTTGCATTTTTCTATCCTGAAAATTATTAAACAAAAATTGTTTAATTTTTTAAAGAAATTTTGGCAAAAATACCCATTTTCAAAAAAATTTTAACACCCTCAAATTTTTTTTGAGTAAATAAAAAATCTATGGTAGAATAGAGAATTTTACAAGCTTTAAAATTATTTATCACCCAAACTTTTTCCATTTAAAAAAAATATTCCCTCCATCGTGTCCGCTAAACATTACACTATTTTGTGCTTCCATTGAGCTCTTATAACTTTCGTTTAAACCTTTTTTTTTTTTGATATATCTAGCAGTTATTAAAATATTAAATATTGTCATGATAAATGGAATACTCTGTATAATGGAATGCGTAGCATTACAGATCTTCACGGCTTATTATAGTTTAATATAAAATTGTATTGAAATTACTTTATTTTTTATACCTACTATTATTAATACACAAATAAAATAAACATTTTTTTCTAAAAGCATAATTCCTTGGTAATTCACGTTACATCTGCAGAAAAAATTAGAATCTCTTTTAGATATTTTATTATATTATTATTAAAGATTGTTTGTTATTTATTATTTTTAAAGGCTTTTTTAAAGGCTCTTTGTATAAAAATAATATAATAATATATTTAAAAGAAAGTGTCTTTTTTTCTGCTGCTGTAACGTGAGTTACCATCGAATTACCCAAAATAGTTTATTTTATTTCAAATAAAAGTAAGTTTTTTACTTACTGGTTTAATGTAAAATTATCTTCTACATACTATACTATTCAAAATGACATTTATTATTTTTAAAAACTGGTGCACGCTACTAGTTTCTATGTTTTTTAGCTGCCTTCCGGGCATTTGACAGCTTTCAAACTTTTACACTTTAGAGGTGGGTAAATAAGTGTTTCCCCAGAATTTTTCGGTGGGTGTCACTCAAAGGGGTGGTATTGAAACCTACCCCCAAAAACTTAAAATATTTTTTTCGACCCTTATTATATAACCGAAAATTCTAAAAAAAATATATTTTGTAGTGCTAGTGAGTAGCTATAATTTAATCTTTTAATCTTTGAAATGTCTGAAATAGTTACCGAGAAAATCGACTTTAAAGTTTTTTTAATTTATGCTATTATTACCCTTAGGGGAGGGGGTAGGGGTCTGAAATTTGGGTGAGTTGTCTTTCAGATCAAGGGTGTTACGTAACCGGTACAAAAAGTTAAATTAAAGCGGGGGCAGTTTTCATATAGTTAGTCTGCTAGACTCTTTCGAACGATAGATGAACGCCTAAATACATCGCTGGCACTTACTACTTTTGCAATGTTATTGGGCATGGCACATAGATTTTTTCTACTGTATAACTGAAAATACCCGATATAAATCTACACTCTTCAGTGCGATCGATATATAAATATTTTCCCTGATATATTCTTTAGAGATTACAGGCCTATAATTAACTGTCAAATTATAACTTTTAGTTTAATTTTCTTTAAAGTTCTTACTTCCGCTAAACTTTGTAGTCATACATCAGTGGATATTATATTTTGACGTGACCGAAAAATGATGGATCACCGAAAAAACAAACGTTTAGATATGTAATACTTCGAACCCACTTTATAGTCTACACATAGAAAACGGTTTTAGCAATTTTTGTATTTGTACAGCGTATAAATAATTATTTACACAAGGGCTGTAAATAAAGGGGGGAGAGACTCCCTTCTCAGAACGAACAGTAAGGGTCACCAAAACAAAAAATTACGCGGGACCTTTTTTAAGGTACATTGCGTGACCAAATTCGTAAAAATTTTCGCCTACACCGTTGGAGCCTTCTTACATTGTTGTAAAAGGTTAAATATTAAAACTGCTTTAATTAAAATGGACAATTAGATATGTAAAAACTTTGCCTATGGCGCTAGGGCTTAATTGATTTTTTTTTAAATGAGATTCTTAAACTTAAGCGTGGAATTCGCAAAAAAATTGCTTTCTTGCTTTCTTGCTTTCTTGCATTTTTGGACTTATATATAATATATATATAAAATTTTAAACTTTAGAACTGCTTTAAAATAAAATAGTAGGGGAGAGAGGGGACGGATCTGGACAATTTTAATAATATATGATAAAAACCAGATCTAAAAAGTATTTCAAAATATTTATTAAGAGCATTAAAAAAAAGGTACATTCGTCCACAACTACCCCAAGTGTGTGTGCATATGGACACATCAAAGGGTATTGTTTATAACAATAATAGTCACAGTTGTAACGAACCTAAAACGTTTATAAACTATTATCTGAAGCTAAACTATAATTATAGAAACTTATTATGTAAGTTGTTATAGTATAACTTATATAAAGTTATAGTTATACTTCTTTAAACAAATAGAAAATTCAATCATTTTAGAAGTTCTAGCTGTCCCTTTTAACTTCAATGGTTTGGACTTTTTTCGCTTGTAGTGGGAAATGAAAATGTCCACAAAAAAGGATGCTTTCCACATGTGTCCCATGTTACAATTTTAGGTTAAGTGGCAATTAAACTAAAAATATAAATTTTATAGCAAAATTAAGGATAACACGGTTGTGTAAATTAAAATATGTTACGTAATTTGTTAAGATTTACATTCTACTTATTGAATAAGTCAAATTACCAAAACCCGAAAAATTTACTTTAGCACGTAATAAACAATCAATAAGTTATTGAAAATACAAATTTCAACTAATATGAATTAACACTGCATCAAATATATACGCATTAAAAATTACATCTATAATATTTATTTCAAACGTATAAATCTTGAAACAACCGCGGAAATTAAACTGTCCACATTCACCCACTGTCCACATGAGCCCTTTACTCTCCTACATTAAATTTGTAAAAAAAATTGCGTGCGGCACCAGTTTTTGTAAATTTTAAAACTTAAAAACTCCTTTAAAATTTCCAACAATTTTTGTTGAATCATTTTTTTAAATATATTAATAACAATCGAGTTAATTTATAAATATCCATGTTGGAGGTGAAATTGTTTTTTATCCAATACATACAGATAATAAGACAATTACCAGCTTTATTTTAAATAGATAAACTCATAATAACCCCCGCGTGGCTTTTACTTTATTGAGTGGATAATTATTTATTTTACCCTCTCAACTGTCAAATTTTTTTCTTGTAAATGTCATTAAAATTTTTAATAAAAGTATGAATTCCTAAGCTATTTATTTGATAAAACTTTGTATGGCACTCATGGGTAAACAGATATTGCCCTCTCGTTTACTTTACCCACTAGTACCATAAATAACTATTTCCATTTTTTAGCCAAATTATTCATCGAACGATAAGAGTGGTTATAAACAAACTTGTAGCTTTTAAAATTCTCTATAAGTTTCATATATAATAAATTTTCATACGTACTTTGGTACGGTTACAGAGGGCGCAACTTCACTTTCAGCGCCCACTGTATCCGTAACAAAATACTTATGAAAATGCATAATATATAAAACTTATAGAGAATTTCAAGAGCACAAGTTCGCTCATAACTTTTAATCTCCGATGAATATTTGGCTGAAAAATCGAAAAAAACAATTTCATCCCCAACATGGCCATTTTAAAATATTTTTAAGTCGACTGTTATTAATATATTTAAAAAAATGATCTAAATAACAGTTGTTGGAAGTTTTCTCGTTAAAAAAATTGGTTATTTGCATTTTTATCGTAAGATGCATATTTAAGATAGTGGACACCCCTTAAGCAAATCACCCGGTGAAAAATTAACAGTAGTGTTCTGTTACTATCCACTACTACCCTTTAAATTATCAAAGCCCGGGTACATTTATTGCAATTTAACATAGGAATTTCTCGTTATTTGACTGGACTATAATCTGTATTACCTATAAAGTTGAAATAAATAAATAAAAAAAATTATATATGCGTCGCAGTCTCAAAGAATAACTAGATACTCATTGTGAGTACAATAAATTTTACATTGGTAAAACTTCAAGGGCTGTAAATATTCGCTGCAGTGAGCACATAAAAAGACCAAATAGCTCAGCCTTCGGTCACCACTTGAAGTTTAACCAACATAATTTTAACACACAAATATCCTAGATAATCTCCAAACCCACCCCTACGATATAAAACTAAGTTTACTTGAGGACCTCGAAATTTCCCTTGCGTTAAAACACCAAAAACCTTTATGTCTGAATAACCAAACTAAACTCAACCAAAACTTTAAACCAATTTTTAAAAATTTTATTTAAACTTCCCGCCATTCTCTTGCTGTTTACCCCCCTTATACGGTATCTTATATTTCGTTGTTCTTTTTCTTTTTGCTAACTGCGTCGCCTTGATGTGTTTTGTGTCCTTTTCTTTTACATGTGAATATAGAGAGCCACATATCACATGGGTGTAGATTATTTTAGCGAAGAGAAAAAATTTTAGAATATTTTGTTTTATTAATTTGGTAATCTCATTGTCTTCATGTTTTTAATTTGTTATTTACTGTATTATTTTATTAATTTGACCATTCCATTCATTTTAGATTAGTATGTTAAATATCCTAATATCTTCACCTCCTATAATTGTGACTAAAAAGTGGTACTGACAAGTAAGTGTATATTTTTGGATTAACCTCAAAATAGCCCCCTTATTGATTTTGTTAATCCTAATTTAACCCTTATTTTTCAGTGCCAATCGCCCTGATGATGAAAAAGCAATTTTCGAAAACGCGTTAGGCAACTATCTTAAAACTAAATATATACTGAAATACAAAATTTCCCAGATTTTTTATTATTTAAACACAGTATACAAGTCATTTTCTTCTACAGATACTCATTGCACTATGGTTTCATCAAGCAAGATAGTAAATTAAAAATCGCACAGTATATTCATTCTAATAATTTATTTACTCTAATAATTATAATTTATTAATTTTAATATATAAAAATTTTCTAAAAAATACGATTAAGCTATTTTCATGAAGTTAGGTAGTTTTTCCATCACAATAATCATTGGAGCGTAAATATCATGCTCCAATAACTTTATATTTGTATACTAAACTGAATTTAAATCAGTTTTGTCGAACAATTTCAGTAGTACCGGAACGATTCAATTGTAGATGTTACTTACCAATAATTCGGTTATAACTTTAACTAAATCTGAAAGCAAAAGAAAAATATTACATTGGAAATAATTTCAGAACTACTGCACAAAAAAAGTTAAAAAAAAGGTAATTTGGTTTTTCTGATATCGATTGAGTGCTTAAAAAGTATATAAACTGATATATCTTTTTTAATATCTAAATCTCTATTAAACGATATAGAGGGTGGCCCAAAAGTCAATTTACTATAACAGTTTGCTACAATATTTCAATAATTAGTTTTTCTGTTTCCTAAATTCTTGTATGGGGAGACTCAGAAGACGACTTTTTACTTCTTATGAGGTGGGACATATTTCCAAAGGGAAGAGTTGGGCACCCTAGCTTGGACGGGCATCATGACCTTCATCAGAAGGTCGGATAGGTGTGGGATAGTCGGGACAATTTGGAATTGACAAAAGGGGCATACCGGCCTTAACGCATCCCCGTCATTATGTGGCCACTGTTTTTTTACCAAGGAGCAACTTTTGAGCCAGACAGTCTTTTCGATTTTGAAATTCGGGATTTTTTGACACACCCTATTGCTTAACCTTGATTTTACACTCAATATTCCATCAGAAGAAATAAGACTCTTTTATTTCTATAGAAACCAAATGTGACAAACATAGTGTTAATCTGTAAATATTGTGCTTTTCGCCATATTACATTCTCCATCAAGACAGGTCTACTGTCGCGACATGTCGGCTTCGTTAAATCTGTTTCTATTTGCTAGCTACAAATTAGCTCTAATTCACTTACTTTTAGTTAAAAATGGAGGATTTTTTATTAAATTAAAGAAGTTAATTTGTTAAATCTAATATTGGACTTTTATATGTATATATTTTTTTAATCTAATGTAGAAATTGTATACCAAATGGGGGTAGTTTTAACTGGTAATTATTAGCAATAAATTCTACACCATACAATTTATGAATTAAAACGTATAGATACGTTTTATAGTTATATTACTTTTTGAGTACAAATAAAATTTAATTAATTAATTAAAATTTAAATATTAGCTCGTAGAAAAAAAAAACTTAAGGTTGGTTTACTTAATATTTAACACCAAACTAACCAAAACTAACGAGATGTCAGATTTTTTTGTCACATGTGGAATGTGCACATTTCATTCCACTGTCCTAAACAAACCGTAGTAGTTAATTTAGTTGACTTTGTTGATATGTATTTATTTAATTTTAATTTATTTTGAATGATTTTGTTTATTACAAAATATTAATATCTGAAATATTAGAATAATTAATAATAAATGTTCTAAAAAAGCAGCTTAAAAAAGGTAAGTACCATCTTGGTATACTCCAGAAATAATTTTAGACATAAAATCCAAAGAAAAAAACCACTACTTATACAAAAAGACCAAATTACCTCAATGCCTTCTAGTTCAGGGAATGAAACTTTTGCCATGACTGTGACTCAACCAGAAGTCTATCAAGTTTTTCAGGTAATACAGGTATACAAAACCTATGTATTTGCTGGGGTGGATTTGGTGTGGTTTTTAAGTTATTAACAATTAAAGGTCAGAAAATGTCTATTTTTGTATACCAATAGGAAATTACAAAAACCTTCAAAATGGCGTTTTTAAATGTCGATAGGATTTGTCGCTTAGAAAACTGCAAAAAACTATCATTATTTTATATTATTATACTGAGTAATATAATAGTACTCAATATGTGCTTAAAATTTCGGAACTATTCATTCAATAGTTTTTTCAAAATTGCAATTATTTATCCCAGATATGTTTTTTTTTTCAATAATATTATGCGTACAATAATGAAGATATAATGATTCTACGGGTTGTTTTATCAAAAGAAATTATTAATTAAAAAAAATCGATTTTTAACATTGCAAAATCTTGTTACAAAAAACCTGTCATTTTTACTTTATAAATAGTAAGGACAGAAATTTTTAATTTTAAACAAAATTATAAAAATATTAATTTATTATTCCATCAATCTATTTTCTAATCATCGTACAGAGTGATATTGGTAGACTGACAGTTTCGGGCTGCTGGCCCTCTTCAGTACCAAGAGTCAACTCTGCACGCTGATTAAGAAAACGTTTTTAGACTTTACTCGCAAAAGGAATATAGCCATTAGATTGATGTAGACTTGTGCGCCATCTATTTCTAGATGTAGACAACTACTCATACCTCTCCTAATCTGGAGACTTTGAATGGTAGCAAGTTGAAGACTTGTGTGTCTCAAGCACATAGTACCACTAACGGGTGGTTAGACGTAAAATTAGTGAGGACAGAAATTTTTTATTTTAAACAAAATTATAAAAATATTAATTTATTATTCCATCAATCTATTTTCTAATCATCGTACAGAGATTAGGAGAGGTATGAGTAGTCTACATCTAGAAATAGATGGCGCACAAGTCTACATCAATCTAATGGCTATATTCCTTTTGCGAGTAAAGTCTAAAAACGTTTTCTTAATCAGCGTGCAGAGTTGACTCTTGGTACTGAAGAGGGCCAGCAGCCCGAAACTGTCAGTCTACCAATATCACTCTGTACGATGATTAGAAAATAGATTGATGGAATAATACTTTATAAATAATTTGAATAACTTTGTTGCAATTACGTTTAGGAGAATGATTTTTTTATTCGAAAAGCTGGCATTTTTACATGAATTTAGAAAAAAAAAAAAAGATTGTTCTAGGTTAATATGGGGCAAAGTTAGTCACCTCTTTTTTTAATTCCTAGCTACTTTGTTCACATAAAATTTAATAAAAATCTATTATTTATAACAATATTTTGTATATTAAAGTATAAATTACCCACTCCTAAAATGCTAAAAATCGATTTTTTTTAATTAATAAATTAATTGATAAAACAACTCTTCCCCTTTCATAAGATACCCGTAGAATCATTATATCTTCATTATTGTACGCATAATATTATTGCAAAAAACATCTTTGGGATAAACAATTGCAATTTTGCAAAAACTATTGAATGAGTAGTTCTGAAATTTTAACCACATATTGAGTACTATTATAGTACTCGGTATAATTTTGTATAAGGTCAAAAATAAAAAAAGATATTCAGAGGGAATATAATAATCACGTTCAACTAGTTGAAAAAAATATTCAGAGCGAATCTCAAAATTTCTGGAAGTATACTAACTCAAAAAAGAAAATTTCCCAGGGTATTCCTAATGAAATTAGGTTGCAAAACAATGTCTATTTAGGTAGGTAGGATTCACGGCCTATAAGTCTAGTCCCCATCAGGGAGAAAACATAAGCTAAGTTTTATTCTTTAAGTCGCCGAACCCAGATGTATACGAGCTTTTTTTACAGCATTTAATGTAGAATTACTCTGCAGTATTACATTTTTATTGGTGCATTTTTTAGTTCCTATTTTTGATACGCAGAACGTGAAATTGCCTCTTAAATTTCAATTTTCTCGAAAATGGTTGGCCCTACGGTGTTACATAAAGAATACCTTTTTTATGTATTTTAACTAAAGAATCCAACATTAGTGAGAAAATGGCAAAAAGTCTACAGATAAAAAAGTTTGGGCCTAAAAGGTGACATCGCCCCCCCCCCCCTTTTGCACGTCCCTGGCTAAAATTGCCAAATATTAATTACAAAAGGATAGCCTTTATCAATGTTAAGGTATGTACAAAATTTTTTTTTGTAGTTCATAGGGTTCCAGATATATTAAATAAAAACTACTTTTCAGATGTACCCTATAAAGTTATGTGATTTTTACAAAAAAATGTCTTGTTAAATTTTATTTTACACAATTTTTTACAGAATATATTTTGTAAAATTTTATTTCAAATATTAAGGTAATTAGTTTAAGGAACCGAAAATTATTTTTTTCAAGATACGTTTTTTCGAAATATACAGAGTGATATGTTTGTCTACTTTTTCTTTTTATTTTATCGTTTATCAATTAATCTTATGCGCTTATACTGATGAAAAAGAAATACACAATCGACTGTGTAGACCTAATTTGATTTGAAACCTTGTTAAATTGTGTCAAAATGTATAATTTCAACATATTTTTTTGTAAAATTTACTTTAACACATTTTAACACGTTTTTGTGTCTTGTGCCTTATGCAAATTATGTCATTATGCTGTTAGGTCCTACAACGTAAAAAAATACTGATTTGCCTTAGACAGGGCACCCCTATATTATATAATTTAAACTGATTCGCGGAGAGATTAAAAAAAAAACTCTTTTGTTGTCGCAGTTGATTAATGACACTGCTGCTAAAATACTAATATTATAGTCGAGACAATAGAAGTTTATTTTTTTATAAAAAAGGAAAAAAGTTAATTTCAAAATTTTTTCAAAATATTAAAACAGATTTCGGTTAAATGTTTTTTTATAGCACACTGAAAAAAAAAAACATTTCCGTATTTAAGTTTACATGCGATAGTAAATAAAGTTACGTTTTTCTAATTTTTCGACTATTATAAGCTCATTTGTATGCATTTTGCGTGTTCTAAGAAGCCCATAAGAGGTTAGTAGTACTTTTTTATTTGGGTTGATAACGGGACAAATGAATAACGTAAATAGGATACTAAGTAAAAACTTTGGGTATTGCCATTAGTAAAATAAAAAAAAATGTTTTTTCGACCCACCTTACTATTTAGTGCTCTAGAAAATTTACAGTTTTCACTTTATTTTACTAGTGTTTAAAAGTCTACTTGCTTTTTCTCAATCCGTTCCCACTTATTATATAAAGTAGTGTAGATGTAAGACGCAACAAACTGATGTCATCATGATGTTTGAGCACGCTATCAAAAGAAAATCAGACACTTCCTCCAAGGAAATATCTTGTCTGACCTTTTAAATTAAAAATGTCTACGTTGTGCGTGACTTTCTAACATTTAAAAATAATTTTGTACTAGATAAAAAAGGCCTCGTTTAATGAATACACTTAGATAGATATGGTTATTTAGATAGATGTAGCTATCTTAACACGTTGAGCCCCGCGAGAGATATTCGTGTAGCTTACAAAGAAACTCCTTGGCGACAATAAGGTCCATAAAGTATGTATTTTTGATTTTTGATTTTTTTAAATTATTGACCCCCTCCCCCTTGGCACAGTGTCACTCCTCCACGTGTCACGTCACATAAAATTTTTATATAAAAATAACAATTTTGTAGTTTAAATATTTTTATTGCATTTCAGAAAAAACTTTGCTCGAAGAAGTACATAAAATGAATTTGAAGATATCAATGCCTTAAGGATAACATAGTTTTCTATGTTATCCTTAAGGCATTGATATAATAGCACTTTATTGTTTTTGTGACATCACATTTTTCTAGACCCCCCCGTCATAGAAGGTTCTAAGGAGACCGTGGAGTGGTAAAATTTTAAAAAGCATTTTATTTTTAAGTGCTACTTATTTTCCTACGATCCCTTATGAAAATGACATTTAGCACACTCTTTTGTTCTTCAGAAAACGCCTTATATCACACTAGTTTGATATTTGTATATCACCCTAGTTTGATATTTATGTATGTAGGTTTGCCTAATTTCACGTATGTAGATTTGCCTTAATTTACGTTGTAGATTCTACGAATTTAGCTCACCTTGTTTTATATGCCATTTTTCACCTTTCATCACAGAATTTTATGATATATTTTATGTTTTTTAATTCAAATATTTCTGTTTTTCATGTCAAAAATAGAAACTATAGTTATAACCTTACTAGATTGACCAATATATAACTTGGGATGTTTTAGTTATATCTAGATTTTATAAAAATTTCTTAATTTTTCATTTAGTTACCTCACATTTTATAAAAAACATCAAAATACATTGTCTTTTTCTTATGAAATCGTAAAACAGTACAATTTTACTGTTTTATATGGGAAAATATCTAAAGAAATCTAATTTAATTAGCAAACTTGCCTTGATTTACACAAGAGGCTTGCGTTATAGGCAACCCATTAAACAGCTAGGTATTGTATTGTATAATATTATATTAAATTTAAAAACCAAAAAAACTAAAAGTAAAAGAAAATCATATTTTCTGTTTAACATACATAAATTTGTATTTTTTGCTTTGTATGCTTTGGTTTTCTCAAAAATTCTTTAAAATTCTCTAAAAGTTAGAAAATATTAAATTAAGAAACTTTATTTTTTTTCAGGATCGTAGGAAAAATAGTGTGCATAACTCCTTGGAAAGTGTATTTCCACACTAGTTATGTAATATACTATATTTACAAATATGGCGAAGGCGCGAGTATGCAATGTATGCTATAGCATCGCTATACATTTCCGTATTTGGTATTTTTTATGTAATTATAATTATGAAATAATTATTTTCTTATCAACTGGATTAACAAAAGATACTGGGGGTTTCTAAAAGAAATGTTTCTGTTAGTTAGAAATACTATATTGTAATTAACAGGTGAATAACATGTTAACAGTCAGGGCTGTCTGGCCCGGAAAGGACACGTGTGTCCCTCAAAATCAAACCATAAATACAGGGTGTCTCAACGAAGAGTGGGTAACATCGGACTTTTTTTTAATGAAATTTTATATTTTTTATTATAGACATATGTTTATAGGAACTTTTTGTCATATTTTATCATGTAGAATCACCTGTTAAAATTTCCGACGCTATTTCAAATACACCCTAGGGTATCTCAAACATTTTAAAAATATTTTAAAATATACAGGATGCTCCTCTTAGGGTGGCTAACATCTGAATTATTTTTTTTTAAATGCAATGTTATATTTTTTATTATGTCATCTTATTTCTTATTAAAATGCCTTTATTTTGATACTATATTGTATGGGTCTATTATTTATAGTTTTTGAGATATAATTTTTTTTTGAGAAAAAATGCTTTTTAAGTGATAAGATAAAACCTTCTCCAATTTCTTTATGTTTTGTTAAAAATTAATAAAATTTTGCAAGCTTATCTTAAAATCTAATTACAATGTGCAAAAAAAAATAAAATATTTTATACCAAAAATTTTAAAATAAATATTCAAACTTTTGGGCTTTTAAACATAAAAAACTCCTTTTTTTTAATGGAATCCTATATTTCATTCACTCGTTAAATGTAAAATAAAATTCTGCATAAAATGATATCAGATACTTTATAGATCCCTTTAGCGGTTTTTAAAATAATTTAGTTTAAAAAAATAAAGTTATCAATTTCAAGAATTTTATTTTATTTTGGTTTTAATAAGAAGGCCGTGGAATTTTTTTAAATCATTTTTATACTAGGATAATAATTTTTTAAAAATAATTTATACAAAAAAAAACTAACTTGTACTCAACGCTAACGAGAACCATCTCTAAAACTCGAGTCCGTTTATGAGTTCACTCCGTGATGTATTAGTTTTGGTGCTATCTACAGGCTCGGATAAATATAAGACATAGCTTAGTGCATATCCACAGGCTCGCGTAACAAGCATGATGTATCTTGTATTTTTTTTAAACTCAATTATTTTAAAAACCGCTAAAGGGATCTATAAAGTACCTTATATCATTTTAACGAGTGAATAAAAAATATAGCATTACATTAAAAAAAATGTAGTTTTTTATGTTTGCATATCCAAAAGTTTCAATATTTATTTTGAACGCCCCTTATAAAATACTTTATTTTTCAATTTTTTGAAAAGTAATTAGATACACCCTTTTAAGATAAGCATGCAAAATTTTATTAATTTTCTACAAAAAAAAAATAAAGAAATTGGAGAAGGTTTTATCTTATCACTAAAAATGCATTTTTTCTCAAAAAAAAATATATATCTCAAATACTATAAATAATAGACCCATACAATATGGTATCAAAATAAAGGCATTTTAATGAGAAATAAGATGACATAATAAAAAATATAACATAGCATTTAAAAAAAAATAATTCAGATGTTAGCCACCCTAAGAGGACCATCCTGTATATTTTAAAATATTTTTAAAATGTTTGAGATACCCTAGGGTGTATTTGAAATAGCGTCGGAAATTTTAACAGGTGATTCTACATGATAAAATATGACAAAAAGTTCCTATAAACATATGTCTAAAAATGCGTCATAAGGGAGCTACGCCCCTTTGAAATTGTCTAAAAAAATCGGTTTTTATTTAATAACCCAGGAACCGTTTGAGATATTTTAACGAGGTTTTGCACGTAAATTAATCCTAATAAGGCCCATCTTTGTATGTCATTTTTACGTACTTATTTAAACCAGGGGCCTGCGAAACGGGGGGGGCTTATCAGTTTTTTGTCCCAAACTTTTTTCTGTGTAACTTTTTTGCAATTTTATTTTTGAAATATGATTCCTCAGGTCAAAATACATAAAAAAGGTACTCTTGTTGTAATACTGTAGGATTAACCGTTTTTGAGAAAAGTTCATTTGAAGGTGTAATTTCACGGTTCGAGGACGAAAAATTAAATACTAAAATGTCGAAAACCAAAATTTTAATGATGCAATGTTATTCAACATCAAAACCTAAGAAAAAAAGTTTCCATACATGTAGGTCGAAAAAACGCTTTTAAAGCTACCATAGCCCTTTAAAAATGGTGCATATTTAGGAGACCATAGCTCCATTAGGATTGATTTTTGGAAGTACCTGTATATGAGTTTTTTTTCTTAGTTTTTAATGTACATTCGCCCTGAATCATTAAAATTTTGGTTTTCAACATTTGAGTATTTAATTTTTCGTCCTCGAACCGTGAAATTTCATGAATTTTTCTCGAAAACGGTTAATCCTACAGTATTACAACAAGAGTACCTTTTTTATGTATTTTTACTTGAGGAATCAAGTTTCAAAAATAAAATTGCAACACAGTTATACAGAAAAAAGTTTGGGACAAAAAACTGATAAGCCCCCCCCGTTTCGCACACCCCTGGTTGAAATAAGTACTGAAAATAACACATAAAAACGGGCCTTGGTAGGATTAGTTGACGTGCAAAACGTCGTTGATATATCTCAAAGGGTTCCTGAGTTATTAAATAAAAACCGATTTTTTAGCCACTTTCAAAGGGGCGTAGCTCCTGTAGTGTATTGAAATTAAATAAAGAACGAAGCGATTACATAAGATTGTACCAAAAGAATAAACTCGATTGTAGTGAGTCAGTCTTGTGTGGTTAGCCGAGTAGTAAAGTGTAATTTGTGTTTTATTGTAACCTGAGCTATCCAAAATCCTACAGCTCCCTCATGACGCATTTTTAGACATATGTTTATAGGAACTTTTTGTCATATTTTATGATGTAGAATCATCTGTTAAAATTTCCGACGAAATACACCGTGTATATGTAGAAAAAAAATAATATAATTAAACAAAATATAACCAGTAAATATTGGTAGAGGGGGTTTAGGCTATTCATAACCATCAACAGAAAAATCGCAGAAGATGATTTTTCGAAGATACTGTTAAAAGTTCTTCGTGAAGTATATCGATTCATTTACTCATTTTGAATTTAAAGGCAATATAAACTTTAACACTTTAACTGCCGCGTGATTTTTATGAAATTTTGCCATTTCGGCCGACTTATTTTTTTTTCGCCAAAAAGCTTGTTTGTCAATTTATTAATTTTTTATGGCAAAACAAGTTAAATAGCCACTAAATAATATAATAAAACGATAAAAATTATATTATAAAAAAAATCCCAAGCCAAATAAAAGTAAAATTGTCAGCCTTTACGGGAATATGAAGTACTACGCCAAGGCTTGAAAACTATACAGGGTTATTCAGAAATAAATTCGAGAAATTTAAGAGGTGATTCTACGTTAAAAAATATGAAAAAAAGTTGCTATAAAGGTTGGTCCGGAAATGAGCCCTAAGGAAGCTACGACCCTCCTAAGGGTACATGTAAAAAGTACTTTTTATTTCATATTTCTGGAACCCTATAAACCACAGTAACGAATTAACACACATTCCAAACATATTTCCCGTAGCCACAGATCCGTGTGTCAAAGTATAAAAATATAAATTTATCACCAATTAAACTTGTATTATACTAATTATAAATATATGTTTTGTTACTTTATTTACTAAAAATTAATATTGTATTTAAATATTATGTGTTTAAATATAATTGATAAATGTATACATTTAAAAGTTAAAATATGAGTAAGATGTTACGTAAGCAACAAATCGTCGGTTTTTTATTTCGTTGCTGAGAGTCGAGCTGATAACAATTGTAGTTCATTTTCATGTAGGAATCTGTGAAGGAAAACGTTTATTTTAAGTTAAAAAAGTTTAAAAAGCTATGGACGAAGAAGACATTAGTGCAAGCGGAAGGAAGGAAATGATGGAAAAAGAAGAAGAAGAAAACAGCTGACCTTAAGCATACCGTGCTACTTGATCTAGTCCTCTATGTGATTCTACAATAAAAACTAAGGCATCCTTTAAAAATTAACTTAAATGAAGAAACAAGTCTTTAAAGATAGCTTTTTTATAATCCTCTATTTCTGAAACTATGCACGAAGCCCTCTTGGGTGGGATTTGTTTTTTCATCTTGCAATCTTATTTTTTTTTTCATAAATTCATCAAGATCATCTTACTGAATATTTTTATATAAATAAAAAAAACTATTGGACTAAAAAATATGCGTATTAGACCAGGCTACAAAAATTTTTAAATGGAAAAAATTAAAACAAAATTATTTTTAACTAAATTGTTCTTTATAATATGTTTAATAAACAGTTTTTTGAGTTTTTCTGGCTTATGGTTAACTTTTTTTTTTAAGTAGATATTAACTCTTTGAGACCCAATTTTTTTTCTTTTTGTATCAACTTTTTTGAGTTGTAGACTGGTCATTAGCCATCACAAAGTAGTTTTTGTTTTTTGTCGTCATGTAACAAATATTTTACACAGTGGGACATACAGGGTGTCCGAAGATGATGAGCAAAAATCTCGGGGGGTGATTCTACATCAGAAAATATGACAAAAAGTTCCTATAAAAATATTTCTAAAAATGCGTCGCAAGAGAGCTAAGCCCATTTGAAAGTGGCTAACAAATTCAGTTTTTATTTAATAACTTAGGAAAACCTCGTTGCTATATCTCGCAACAAGGTTTTGCATGTGAACTAATCTTAATAAGGCCCATCTTCGTATGTTATTTTCATGTACTTATTTTAACGAGTGTGTGTGTGTGCGAAATGAGGGGGGGGCTCATCAGTTTTTTGTTCCAAACTTTTTTCTGTGTATTTTTTTGTGATTTTATTTGAATATGAATTCTCAGGTCAATATAAAAAGGATACTCTTGTTGTAATAGTGTAGGATTAACCGTTTTCGATAAAAATTAATTTGAAGGTGAAATTTCACGGTTCGAGGACGAAAAATTAAATAGTAAAAATGTTGAAAACCGAAATTTTAGCTCCCCGTGTATTTTGACCTGAGGAATCATATTCCAAAAATAAAATTACAAAAAAGTTTACACAGAAAAAAGTTTGGTACAAAAAACTGATAAGGCCCCCCATTTCGCACACCCCTGGTTCCTGATCGAGTTCGAGGGGGCTAAACTTAGGGATTAAGGATTAATGATAAAGAACAATTTTGCAAGAACAAAAATCCTGTTAATTTTTTCCATTTCAAAATTTTTGTCGCCTGGTCTAATAAGCATATTTTTTAAAATAAAAAACGATTAGTCCGGTAGTTTTTTTTTATTTAAATAGAAATATTTTATAGAATGATCTTAATAAATTTATGAGAAAAACAATAGGGTTGAAACTAAATACACCCAGGAGGGTGCCGTATCATTTTTGATGTATAATTTTGTTATCTATTTGTCTAAAGTGGAAAATCAGGACTTTTAAAGCAAAACTATAGAAATTCTGATCGAAAACATCCGGTTTTAGAACTAATTAAAAAGTTTCATTGATAAGATTTTGGAAAGTGAAATTTAATGAAAACGTTAATAAAGTTGTCGAAATAAAGTAAAATAAATCTTTAAAAGTCAAGTTTCAAGGTTAATTTTTTTATTTGATACTTTGTTTTATGTATTTTGACCTAAGGAATCATATTCCAAAAATAAAATTACAAAAAAGTTACACAGAAAAAAGTTTGGTACAAAAAACTGATAAGACCCCCCATTTCGCACACCCCTGGTTCCTGATCGAGTTCGAGAGGGCTAAACTTAGGGATTAATTAGGCACATTATAAAGAACAATTTTGCATGAACAGAAATCCCATTAATTTTTTCCATTTTAAAATTATTGTCGCCTAGTCTAATATGCATATTTTTTAAAATAAAAAACGATTAGTACGGTAGATTTTTTTTATTTAAATAGAAATATTTTATAGAATGATCTTAATAAATTTATGAAAAAAAAATTAGGGTTGAAACTAAATCCACCCAGGAGAGTGCCGTGTATCATTTTTGATGTAGAATTTTGTTATCTATTTGTCACTCTAAAGTGGAAAATCAGGACTTTTAAAGCAAAACTATAGAAATTCTGCTCGAAAACATCCGGTTTTAGAACTAATTAAAAAGTTTCATTGATAAAGTTTTGGAAAGTGAAATTTAATGAAAACGTTAATAAAGTTGTCGAAATAAAGTATAATAAATCTTTAAAAGTCGAGTTTCAAGGTTAATTTTTTTATTTGATACTTTGTTTCATTATTTAATTTAACATTTTCCTTTTCTTCACTTTAAGTGTAAACAAGTTAATTAGATTTATGTCCCCGTCAGATAAAGTATTTTCAAGTTTTAATAAGTTTTTGCCTATAAGATTGATTTATAATTAAAAATATGAAGAGACTTTTACATGTAGTTAATCAATTTATTTTTATTTAAATTCTGAAACGAGGCATTTTCTTAATATAATGACTAAAAGGCTTTAAATTAGGGTAATAACGGAAAAAAATGATATTTTCTCATCATCAAGTTACCGGTCCCAAGACGGATATGAAAAAAAAAGTCTAGGGTACCTAATCAATTCTTTCATTTCCCTAAAATTTCTACACCATACTTTCTTTATTTTTTTTGAGCAGTTTTCCATACTCGCTTTAAAGATTTATTTTTATTTATTTGCATTCCATAATTACGTTTTTGTAGTTTTTGCTTGTGTATTAATGGACCTTACATTTTTTTATTCTCTTTCATCCATTCATCAAAAAGACCAAACGAATTTCTACTATAAATGTGAGTCAAACGGTAATTTTTTTTAAAAATGTATTAAACCGGACTGAATTTATTTTTATTTGATTTATAATATTAAAATGATTTAACTAAAACAAAATGAGCTATTCGCCAAATGAAAGTGACCTTTATCAAAAAAAATCGTAAAGTGACTGATTTAATGAGCTTTTTAGTAATATAAGCCGTTTGTATTAATTTTAGATATTCAAGACTTTTAAGAGCCCCTTATTTTGCGCTTAGTTCTTTTATATGATGGGGTGAGAATCCATGGGGTACAAGTGATATTTTTGAACAAATGGAGTTAAGTGCGATTATGGATAGCTAATACATATGAAATGTTGTTGGCAAAGGGATAGAAGTAAATCTCTGTCATGTGCTGAGATATAGCGGCGTAAAAATCAACTACTTAAAAAATCGGCTGTTTTATTTGGAATCCAAGGGAAACAAGTGATACGGACTGTCCGGGAAATCACGATAACTTAAAAAGGTTTTAATCTAGAGAGTTGAATTTTGGCAAAGAGATATGCTACCAAAAGTTCTCGCTCGGGATTTTTTTTTTGGTAAATATTGGGGTGGGGCGAGGGTGTCGAAAGGGGGAAAATGCGATATTTTTTCAATTTTTCAGAAAAATTTGAAAATTACTATATAGGGGTTTTTGAGGTTGCTGAATTTGAATCTGATAATAAGAAAATTCTCCAAACTCCACCCCCTGGCAGTTTTCGTGAAAATTGGTATACTGGGATTTTTGGGGTTGTTAAAAGTGAATCTTGCATTAAAACAATTTTAAATTCACCCCGGGGGCTCCCTGAGGGGCAGGGAGTAGTTTTCTGGAAAACTTATATATTTTAAGGTCGCTCGAGATAAATCTTAAAAAAAAATTCTAAATCCACCTCCTAAGGGGAGAAGGATAATTTTCGTAAAAATTGGTATAAGGAGTTTTTGAGGTAGCTGAAAGTGAATCTGATACTAAAATATCCATTTCACGCGCGATGGTGAAAAATGGGAAAGCTTTTTTACTGGGCAGTGTACTTATTTTTTTCTTTCAATTTTGAGTTTTTTTTTTAGGTTGGGGGGTCGGAGATTAAGTTTCCGTTTTTTCCTGAGGATGTGGGAGGATACTCCATGCATATATTAAATTTCAAGTTTCTACCTATTATTCATTTTTTCCTCAACTGGGGGGCTTAAGGGGGTCAGAGGTCAAATCTCGTTTTTTTTTTGTTGGGCTTGTGGTGCCATACTCCATATACATATAAAATTTTAAGTTTCTAGCTATTTTAGAAGTGTGTTTAATGATTTTACCCCAACTGGACGGGTAGGGGGGTCAAAAGTCAATTGTTGGACTTTTTCTGGGGCCGTGATGGAATATTTCATGCACATATGAAATTTTAAGTTCCCAGCTCATCTAAAAGTGTCATTTTTTCCGATTGGGGGAGGTTAGGGGGTCGGAGATCAATTATTGGATTTTTTTGGTGTCGTCCTAGGATACTTCATGCACATATCAAATTTCAAGTTTCTAGCACTTTTAGAAGTGTGTATATTTTTTTTAACTAGGGGGTTAGAGGGGTCGAAGATCAATTTTTGGATTTTTTTCTGGAGTCGTGAAGGGATACTCCATATACTTGTCAAATTGCAAGTTTCTAGCTGTTCTGGAAGTGGGTCCTCAAACTCTATTGTATAGATAACAGGCTTATGGATTTTTGTTTTAAGTATATTGCTGAATATTCTGGGGATATACAGTAGAATCAAAATTATTTAACTTTAAACTGCGTTTTCACAAAATGATTTAACTGTCACTTGTACTCCTTGGATTCTCAACCCATCATATTTATTTTTTTAATATCTTATTTTTGTTAATATATAGTTAATAAACTAAAGTTAATAAACAGTTAATATAAAACATTAAGTTTTGTTGTACATGGAAAGAAATTAGTGGTCTCTGCGCTATACATTATAGGATATTTGGTAACAGTGGTAAATTATAGTGAGTTAAGCTATATATTATAAGGGACACGATAACTAATAATATTAAAAATAAATTGGAAACGATTATATTTATTACAGACACAATTATATTTATTACAGGCACTATAATAAATTTACAGAAATTTTATTAAATTATAAAAATTATTAGCATGGACAATAATTAAATCTATTTAAGCTATAAATATCATACTATTTATTATATTTTATTATTCACTAAACAATTAAAGTATTTCATATAATTTTAACACTGAATGCCATAATTGTAACAGGAAGCCTTATCTTTATGTAATAAGCGATTATAATTTGCTTGGTATATGCTCTATAGCGCTATTAGCTATAATTTTTTTTCCATGTTTACTTTGGGTTTAACCAATTTTTTTTAATAAAGGTCTTTTTGTTTTTAGTTTACACTGTAATATTTCTTGCCAGATCTGCCAGTAAGTGACAGGCGTCCTTAGCCACCGTTGAAAAGTAGTACAGTAAAAAAAGCTTTGTCCCTGACGGTTTGTATCAAACTTGGCGCCCCTAAAAAAAATAATTGGCGCCCAGAAAATAACCTCAAAAAAAGCTTTGTCCCTGACGGGTTCTGCCAAATCTGGGCATTTTAATTTAAATTTACTTTAATATATTTTTCTATAGCTAAATTGATGTTAGTTTGACTGATAAAAAAAAAATATAATTAAAAATATTTGAATGATTTTACAACGAAATCCTTAAAAACTGTACGAACTCTCCCTATCTGCCTAAAGAAAAATCTTTAATCCAGTTTTCAAGTCTCTATGTTAATGTGTTTCTGAAATATTTTAGTCTAAAGTGAAACCGCAGGGGATTTGATAGCATAATTAGACTATAGATTTTTGAATCCATTAGTTATAAATATACTTAGTGTAATATATAAATCCTACATGTACATATATTTACGCGTTAGTGTAAATTTTACACACTGTATGTAAATAGTAGTTTTCGTAACGAGTAAGCGACTTTAGTCCTTAGTACACGAGAATGAAGTTTTTTTGAGGACGCGAAGCGAAGTCAAAAAATCATTCGAGTGAACTAAGGACTTGTCGCAAACGAGGTGCGAACAACATTTTTCGTTCGATCTACAGTCTAGACTCTTTAAAAATGTATATTTTAAAGAATTACTTGTGTTTAATTTTGACATTTAAAAGTTTTATAAACGTCAAATGACTTTTGTCAAAATGAATGCTATATGTAATCGTTTGAATAAATGAGTGTGCATAGTTGCATTTTATTCAAATATGTACTGTTGCGATAGAAAAATATCCTAAGGAGGATATATAGTAAACATGCATTTTTCTTTATTTCATGTACACTAGGTCGTACGAAAAATATAATACAAACCACATTTACATTTACGCTTCAAGTGTAAATTCATATCAGCAGAAGTTGATATTGGATGTAAATATGTATCTCAGTGTATGTCACGTAAAAAATAAATACGAAAAAAAATCAATTTCGATTTAAAAAAATATTTTTATGGTAATCTAAAGGTAAAAAAACCTTCATATTATATGTTTTTATAAATTTTGGTTAAATTGCGCATTTAAGAGTTTTGTCTTTTTTTAGCCTACCTTCGAAAATTAAAAAAAATATATTTTAATAATATATTATTTTATCTAAGATAACACTATACTTTTTCTTAAAAACAAAAGCTAGTAGAAAACTTTAATCGCACTTTATGAATCTAATTTGGCTGGTATTAATTTTATTTTGATAACTTTTATAATAACAAAAAAGAATTGATTTGTCTTAGGTAATTGCCCTGTATATCTTCGCCTCAAAATTTTCAAATCTGAGAATACAGTATACTCCCATTTACTAAGCATCGTATCTAGTGTCCTGTGTTAGACATCTAGGACTATCATATTAAGGACGGGCTATTAATATTATATCCTTTTTATACCTGGAATAAAATGGGTCGTCCATTTCAATGAGATGCTTCCCAGAAACTCAGTGAGCTATAAATATCAGATCTGATGTGTATTAAAAATTCAGTGCGTTTTTATCCGATTACATCAACGCGAAATATGGGTTATGTTTTTAACGTGTTAGTTTGTATGTTTGATCGAGCGAATAACAGAGGCTATAGAAAATTCCATATTCGACAATATTAATGGTTATTATGATGAATTTAACAGGAAATCAAAGAAATATATAGATTTTTATTATACTTAAAGCGGGCATCATATGCCCCATTTGAAATTACATAAATAAAAATAGCATTTGATTTGCGCACGTTTTGTTTTTTTATATAAAATTCAAATTTTCGACAATACCGATCCTTCAGTATTGATCAGGAATTTAATGTAAATCAGAGATATTTAAAATGTTATTGTCATACTGTTACAGTAAAAGAAAAAAAGTTTGGTTAATCCTAGGTGTCCAGACGGCTCAAGTGATGTTAAGGGTTGACTGTATTAAATTCGTTACCTTAGAAAATAGGTGAAGTGATGTGTGTAGGTGCACCTGTTAAATCCTCATAACGAATCTCCATAGGCTGATTCGAGTTTGTGTGTAATTTCCACGAATAAATAGTCGCCCTTTGCTTTTGGCAATTACTGTTTACATTTAGAATGTTGCATATTTTTTATACCGGCCACGATATCGAAGCAATGAGACCCGTACACCCGCGCTTATTGTGCTAATTACTTGACTGACTTGACGCGTGCCGAGGTATCTTTACCGAGCACGCATTTTGGAAATATGGGTCATTCCATACAGAGAGGCACAATTTTGTATACTAGGATTGACGTGTTAAACATAGGATTTACCTAGATGTGGTAAAAGTACGAAAAAATGTATTATCTATATAATTTCGGACTTCTAACACGTCATAACGGTCAATATTAGGATTTTCCATTTCATATTTGTAATAGCTAGTTTTGGTTTGTAAAAAAGTTCTTGTTTACGGTTATATCTATTAACAAAGTACTGAAAAACAAAAACAAAAACTATAAAAAGTAGATTTTTTATTTAGGACACTGTTATATATTATTCAAGTAAAGTTATGAAGCATTTGTACGACATAGTACCTTTGTTTATTGTAAATTTATAAAAGCTAACTTGTTAGTACATGATAAACTTCCATGACATTTTGAATTGCATAGTTTCCCGGACGATCTACATAAACGTCTCTTGTTAGAACATTTTCGCCTACAGTTACATTTTTGTATGCCTTGTCCGACAAACAAATTCCTAAAGGGGTTTAACACGTTAATCCTAGGATTAACCAAATTTCGAGGTTTTACTGTAACAATGCTATCTATATTAAATTTAAAAATAGTTTTATATGGACCAAACTTTCGTATGGTACCTTTTTTCGTAGTCTAATTTTTTGACACTTCTGCTTATCTTTTTGGATGGTAAAGTTTTATTGAAATATTTACTTTGTATGCTTTATTGTTATATCAAGCATAAAGATTCTAAATTTAAATAATTCCACTGCTATAAAATCAGAAACTTTAAAAATCCTATGATATAGGTAGCTTCCTTTTGTTGACTATTTTTATTCAGTAGTAACAAATGTTGTTATACTCCATTTAATGAGAGAATACCACTATGACGTCACAGCCCGTAAACTAAATAGCACTCTATAGGCACGCTGTTCTAGAAAAACTTTTAAATGACATGAAAACTTCCATTTTTTTCTTTTTGGAATTTGTTATAAGAGCTCTAATTAAAAAAATAAGACCAAAATTTTAAAAATCGTTAGAGCCTTTTTTGAAAAAAATGTGTTTTTTAGAAAATATGTCTGATATTTCACGCTAACATACTCGGTTTGCCCTCGATGTCTCGGATTTTGACCAAACGTGGCATAGTGGTAACACTATCGTACCTAAGCACTCCATCCAAATTTTTTTCAAAACGGTTCATCTGTTCACTATACTGGGTGTCCCACCAAGTTCTTGATATAGCTTATCTCCGTTATTTAAAAATGTATTAAAATTTGCAAAAAATATCATTAAATCAGGGCCAAAGAAGATTTTACTGACTTATTCAAAACTACCCCCAAGTTCTGTTTTTCAAATAGCATCCCCTAATTCTTATTAAAGACTATGAAAGTACACTATTCTGAATTCAACCATCATTATACGTAGTATCTTAGATTTTAAGGGGCTATAAATAACAGTTATGATTTATTAATAGAAGGGTGGTATTTAAAACAAAGTTGTGGGTAGTTCCAGGAGAGTGGTTAGAGTTATTATGAGTTGGTTTTGTATATTGTTGTATGCCTCGACACACAGACAAAGTTTTTAAAAAGGTTTTTCTGACACCAGGTTATAAGTTACCAACTTGTAAGTCAACAGGTTTTTATTTAGTTTAGAAAGTTATTTATTTGGTAGATTTAGGTAAATAAGTCACTTGGTTGGTTATTACAACTTTAATTACAACTTTAAAATAAACTGACAGAGTAACGTGCTCTATGATGGCTAGATTCAAACTGTTCTATTGGCACGAGAGCAATTTGCTTATATAGAAAAATAGACAATGCTTAGATAAGGGAAAAGTAAATAACAAAGGGGGGCTCTGTTATGGGGGGTGCCAACACCTCCGGGGTGTTTGAGATTTTTGTTAAGGTTTGAAAATTTTTTGAACAGAAAATTGTAAATTGAAAACAAAAATCTTAGTATAAAATATAAATATAACTTAAGATATTTCAATGTAAAATTGTAGAATTAAGTATAATATAAGTAATAGAATATAATATAGAATATAATATGTAAAAATGTATAAGTATAAAAATTAAAATTAAGTCACTATTAAAAGTCTTTTAATCTGTTAATATTTTCTTTTTCGAAATCCGTGTGGAACGTCTAAGGGATGATGCCTGTGAAGAAGTTGACGGCTGGGAAGTTTCTCGAACTTCTCGTTCTGGTTGCGTGTAGGACACTGCGGGGTAATCGATCCGCTGTGTTTCGGAGTCGTAGTGGATGAAAGTTGGATTTTCAATCGGTTCTCTATGACACTGATTGAAAATTTGAAAACATGGTGTACTGGAACATGATTTGCTGGAGTTAAAACACTTTGATAAGAGATTGATAATACCAAAGTATTTCAGAAGTTTGTACAGGAGAAATAGTGCAATAAGGCCACAGATTATTGAAAGAATTGATGTGTACCAAAAAGTTTGTTTTACAATGAATGGTTTGTTCAATTGTTGTTGAAGTTGCTCATCGAATTCTGAGAGTTTTTGTTGAGCATATCTGAGTTCATGGAGATCCAAATTTGCGAGTTTAATGGGTTCCATATGGATGGAGTTTATTGTAAGATTTTTCTTTAATCTCCTACAACAATCGTCTTCTGTGATGTCGGTTAGTGGAATCTCGTTGGTGAGATTTTGAGTTGAGAGTATATTTTGAGTTTGTAGAGTGACTTGATTTGTGTAAGCCTGACAGTGTTCGTGTAGACTTAAAATGCCAGAATTTTGAATGACATCTGTTTGACTGTTTTGATTAGCACAGATGATTGAAATTTGAAGTGGTTTGGACGTGACAAAGAACCATTGGTTATTTTGTAGCTGATGCCAAATTTCCATATCTGCAATTAGATTTCTGGTTTTGCAGGTGGAAGGAATTTTCGTTGTGGTTTTCATGAGTAGCTGGACTTCGCATTCGTCTGATGTGGATTTTCGTAGTGTAGGCATGTTTTTGCAGAGCCATTTCGAAGGAACGTATTGGTTGCAATTTACAAGATCCTCAATTAATATGAAGAAAGTTCTGGTGGAGGATAAAAGGATATAAGGTTTTGATGGTTCAATGTATGAAAATAGGTTTGCATCGTTTTTATGTGGATTTGGTAATGAAAAGATTTGATAAAGATCGTATTCGTTTGACAGAACTATAGGTATTTCGAATGAAATTACCAATAATTTATCTTTTATAAATGATTTTAAACTAATAATTTTGTAATATAAATAAATGTTTTCGACTGATAAAGGAATTGGCAGATTAAATTTTGTAGAGATTTTCTGTAACTCCCTGTATAATATTTCTGGAGCTAAGATTCGATAATTGATTATGCCATGTTGTATCAGTGATACATCATTTACATAATTTTCGAGAGTATTTTGTATTTCATCGGTCATTTCGATTAATAATATCATGTGATTTGATATTTCAAGTTCAAAATCTAATTGTTTTTTATAGTCTTTTACTTCGTTAGTAAAATTATTAAAATATTGCAAATTTTTATTTAGAGTTAGAATATTTTCATTCATTTTCACAATAGAGTTATTGAAATTTGTAATAGTTTGCGAAATAATAGAAACTTGTTGCTGCATAAGTACGTCTGTTTGTTTTTCATTATTAATAATTTGATTTATGGAATCGGTATAAAATTGTGCGTCTTCAGCATCTGGTGTTCCGAATAACCATTTAAATGCATCGCCGACTAAATTTACTAAGCCGCGTTTTTTCCTTGATAAAATATTAATTTCGTGAGAAATTATTTTGTAAGATTCTCGAATAGAAAGAAACTTTGTGTTTATGTACCTTAATTGGTTCTTACAATCTAATGAAATATGATCCGATAATGCAAAGTTGCAAATATCTAAAGATAAAGAGTAATAATTGTATATTTTATTTATGTTTATATCTATCTGCGATAAGTTATAGTAAGTTAATAAAGCGTGCCTGTCATTTGATATATGTGCTTTGCCTAGATTATTGTATAATAAGCCTGACGTTGTATCAAATTGCTTTATTTCATAATTGAGATGTGCTTGGTTGAGGTTCGTAGAGATTAGGATTAGGAAAAATACTGGAATGACTGTTGTCATCGTTTTTAACTTCATAACCGCTGCTATTGTTTTCGTCTGAAACAATAGTATAAGGTTTTAGTTTATCAAAATGATGAGTTTTAAAGTTTGAAGGTTTTATTTCTAATAAAGCAGTATTGTTGTCATTTATTTCTATAATTTTATAAGGTCCTTTATAATTTTTTGCTAACTTTTTATTTTTTACTTTTGAGAGGCTATCGTATAATAGTACCGATTGTCCTACGTGGAATTTGTATTCCCTGTTATGTGTTTGATCAAAATACGTTTTAGAGTTTTGTTTGGATTGTAATTGACTTTCTTTAGCTGTTTCTCGAATTATTCTTAATTTATTAGCAATATCGTTTGCTAAGTCGGAATAATTTGGTTTTGTTTTAGGGGTAGTTATAAAATTAGGTATTCTTGCTCTTTGACCAAATACTAACTCATATGGAGTTTTATGAGTAGATTTATGAATATTAGAATTATAAGTAAAAATAGCTAGATTTAGAAATTCATCCCAATTATTTGTATCTTTATTGACGTAACATTTTAAATAATCCTTAAGGGTTAAATGAGTCCGTTCTAGGCTACCATTTGTCATAGGCCTATATGGACTTGCCATTTTATGTTTAATTGTTAATATTTTATTCATTTCTTTAAATGTATTGGAAGTAAACTCCTTTCCTTGATCTGTTAAGATATAGGTAGGAAAACCGAATTGGGTGCAAAATTTAAGAAAATGTATATCTGTGGTAGCAGCTTCATGATTTGGCATTGCAAATGCTTGGATAAATTTTGTCAAATCGTCCTGTAAAGTTAGAATAAATCGATTTCCGTTTTGTGTTTCCGAAATTGGACCGACAATATCGAGTGCTACTTGTTCCATAAATTTGGAAGAAGTAGTAGTGATTATCATTGGACTTTTATTATGCTTAAAATCGGTTTTTGATTTTTGACAAATTGGACAGCTTTTTATATATTCGCGAATTTGAGATTTCATATTGTCCCAATAAAATTGGTCTTTAATCTTTTCATAGGTTCTTTCGAAACCTTGATGTCCTCCGGTGGGAAATCGTGATTTTCTTTTAAAATAAGTTTAATTAAATCCGGGTCTGTAAGGGTTATTCTTACATCCTGTATAATTTCGTATTTAAATTCCCTAAAAAGAAAGTAAAGTAAGCTATGAAAAGTGTCTTGTTGAATTATTGTATTATCGATAGAGATATCAGGAATAGCAAAACAAAGTGTGCTATTATGCTGTAATAAAATTCTTAAATTGTACAAAGTATCAAAAAGATCCTCGTATAATGCTGATTCGTCTATAAAGGGTTTTATAAATGCAATGTAAATTGATTGCTGTGGAAGCCTTTTTACATTTATTTCTTTAATATTTGGTTTTTGAGGAAGTGTTAAATTATTTTTATATATATAATCGATATATTTATTATTATTTGAAAGATCGCAAGATATAGGTATTACGATATTTTTTATTTTATTTAGAGGAGAGTTAGTTGTTTTTGGTTTTGGAACGCGAATTTCCCTTTGATGGAAATTTTTGAAATTTTCAAAGGTTAATTCGTCATTATCAGTATCTATAAAATTTATTTGATGACTAGGGGTTGGTTTTGTATAAATACTTATTTGTATTTGCGAATCTTTGAATACGAATTTAATTAAGTTTAGTACTATGTCCCAGTCTAGTTTATCTAGTCCAGAACCTATTTTTGGTATTGAGATTTCGTTTTCTTTATTTTTATAACATAAAAGTTTTAAGTTTTCAAGAGTTGAATGAAGAGATTTGTACGTAGGTTTGTCATGAAATTTATCTTTTGTTATTAAATAATAAATATTTCTGTTATCTATTTCAATATGTGCAACATCGCCTATTTGTTTATTTTGCCGTTTTAATTTATCTACTGAATTGAATTTATTTTTAAATTCTAAGGCTATGCCTTTGTTCATATAAAAGTCTTTAGAAACGCAATGAGCTAGAGAAGTTTTTGAGTTAAATAAATCATCAGGAATGATTTTTAAGTTATCGTTTTCGATTTGTAAATTTTTATTTACAATTTCTTCGAATAAGTTTTGGTTATGACCTAAACGTGATAAAGCATCGCAATTTGAATTTTCACGACCTTTTTTATATTTGATTTCGTACTGATAGTCCATTAATTTTAATCGCCACCGTAAAAGACGACTACATGGATCTTTACAATTATTTAACCATACTAAAGGCCTATGGTCACAAACTATGTCAAAAGGAATTGTGCCAAAGAGATATGGCCTAAAGTGTTTACATGATTCTACGATCGCATAGAGTTCTTTATCCGTTGTCGAATATGCTCTTTGTGCTTTATTTAATGTTTTTGAAAAATAGGCAATAGGCAAATCTTTACCTATTTCACCTTGGGATAAGATTCCTGAAATACCATCGTTGGAAGCGTCTGTAGTTAAAATATATTTTTTACTGTGTACTGGAAATTGTAATATTGGTTCTTTAGTAAGAATAGTTTTTAAATATTCGAAGGATTCTTGACATTTATTTGTCCATACAAATTTTGTGTCCTTTTTTAATAAAGAAGTAAGGGGTTTTGCGATAGAGGAAAAGTCTTTAATGAATTTACGATAATAGTTGACTAGTCCTAAAAATATTTTTATTTCTCTTTGAGTTTTGGGAGGTTGAATTTTTGTTATTGCTTCTACTTTTTCTGGATTAGGTTTTATACCCTTGTCTGATACTATATGACCTAGGAATTTAATTTCGTGATGCAAAAATTCACATTTATCAGGCTGTACTTTAAGATTATGTTCACGTAGACGTTGAAAAACTAATTTAATATTTTTAATGTGACTTTCTAAGTCAACTCCAAAAATAATTATATCGTCTAAGTAACAAAAACAAGCTATGCCTAACAAATCTGATAAGACAAGCGTCATCATACGACAGAACGTGTTCGGACTGGATTTTAAACCAAAGGGCATTCGATTGAATTCGTAATGTCCTGTAGGAGTAGAAAAAGCAGTTTTATGTTTATCTGATTCTTCCATTTCGATTTGATGGAAGCCAGATGAAAGATCTATAACAGTGAAATATTTTGCGTTACCTAACTTGTCCAAAATATTTTCTATATTAGGAAGAGGATAAATATCACCAATTGTGATCTCATTAAGTTTTCTGTAATCAATTACGAGACGCCACTTCCTTTTTCTGGAAGCGTCTAGTTTCTTAGGAACGACCCATAAGTTACTAGAGTAAGGAGATTTTGAATTACGTATAATGTTTTGATTCAGCATATCTTTTATTTGAATATTGACTTCATCTTCATGAATTCTAGGATATCTATATTGTTTACAAGAAATAGGAACGTCGTTTTTTGTATGAATAGCATGTTTAATTATATTGGTAGTAGTTAAGTATTCACCTTTTATATGAAATAAATCAGAAAATTCTTTACAAACTGTAAGAATATAATCTTTTTCTTTATTAGTTAAATGATTTGTGCGAAGTAATTGTAACAGTTTATTTTCTCTATCTTTAGAGTTCAAGTTCACTTTATCTGTTTGAATATTATTTATCTCAGCAAAAGTCGCGATGTCTACTAATTCTACTGTGGGAATATCAATTGTTATTTCTTTTTGATTTAAGTTCAAAATAGGAACAATTGCTTTTTGATTGTCATTGTTTACCAAAATATCAGGTATAAAAGTATTTTTAAAAATTTCTTGTTTTTTTATAAGACCTGATTTTGAATTATTTGAAATATTAATTTCAGCTAAATAATGACAATTAGCAGGAACTTTGAGTTTAGCAGTAGAATTTGTAGTAGTTTCCAATGAGTTTTCTACAATATTTTTCATAGAAGTCTCATTCGAATTTTTATTTTTATTTTCTAGAAGAATATTTTCTGAATTATTAAATTTAATTTTTTGATTATTTATAATTATTAAGTCATTACTGAAATCAATTAACACATTATGTTTTTTTAAAAAATCATTTCCTAATATTCCGTCATAAATACTTTGAATTTCTAGTCCATTGACTACGTGACTTTTGTGTGGAATATTAAGATTGTTTATACTGAATTCCAGATCTGCTGACCCAAACGAATAAATAGGTGTGTACGGAACAATGCCGTTGATTTCGATGACATCTTTTTTATTTAAAGGAGTTAAATGCGGAATAAGGGACGTTGACTTTATAATTGTTGAGGTAGAACCAGTATCAATTAAAAAAGTAATTTTACCATTTAATGCGTTTGACATATGAAAAGTTATTGTTTTTAAATTAGATTTTGAGTTATCATTTAGATTGAAGTTTACTTTTTTAAAGTTAGACTTTGAGTTATCGCACATATTTAAGGTTACTGGTTTGAAGGAAATGCCGCTAAGTTGGTTCCTTGAGACTGTGGGGCATTGGACGCAGTCGGAACTTGCGAGTTTAAAGAATTAGAATTTGTTTGATTTGTATTTATATGGTTTATTCTTGGATTTTGTAGATTTCTTTGATTATTATTGAATTGTCGCTTACGACATTCGTTAATTAAATGTCCATTCTTTTTGCAGTAATTGCAAAATTTTTGATTATAACTAGTATTTTGAGCTGAGTTAGGATTTTGATAAGAGTTATAAGAGTTATAAGAGTTATGATTTGTATTTGAGTGCCCTGCTGTAGCTGCAGGAGGTGGCCTATAAGGACCACGGGATTTTCGACAATTTTGAGTTGAATGTGTACCGCTTTTGCAGTTTTTACAATAAATATTAGAACTTGAATGAGGTTTATTTTTTGTATAGTTTATAATTTTTTCCTCTTGGAGAGCTAAATTGTAAGCATCATTTAAGGTACTAATTTCGCGTGCCCTTAGCATTTGGCTAATTTCAGGCTTGCAATGGATAATGAAACGACGCAGTGCAGTCCTTTGAATTGCCCTTTTTAGTCCGGGCAAGTCTTCAGGAGACTCACAACTATTGACCTCTGACTGTATGCAACAATTTTTTACTTTTTCCATTCTTTTGAAAAAATCGGTTATTGATTCGTTGGCGAATTGCTTAATGGTTTCCAGTTCCTCGTGAGCCTGAACTGGATGTTTTGATTGCCCATAGTATTGTTTTAATTTAGTTTTTAATTGATACCAAGAATCAATCTCCGACATTTCGATTTCATTAACAACATTATTAGAAACTTGTGATACTACATATAAAAATAGACTATCGGTTTGATTTTCCGTCGCTAAGGAAAATGCACTATTGGTATTTTGAATGAAAGTACTCAACTGTAATCGATCACCTGCAAATGGCTGTATAAATTTAAATAGAACTGTTAATGGTAATTCTATTGGTTGCCTCCTAACGGAGTTAACAGATTCTTCATCTGTGTATTGAGTTTGATTAAGATTAGTATCTTGAATTTGAGAATCAAGTGGTTTTTGTGAACCACCAGGATGATATTCTTTTGAATCTTGATATAAGTTTAAGTTGTCTTGTGACATCTTGATTTAGTAGATTTAAGAGAGTTTGTAGATTTAAGAGAGTTTGTAGATTTGGAATTAGACTTTGAATTTGTAATATTATTTTGAGTTATCGTGACTTATTTCGAGTTTGAATATCAGTTTATTGATGCAATTTGAATAGGAATTGGAATTTGAATTAGAACTTTCTTATACCAAAAGAAAAACTTGAAAAATTGACTTACCAAAATTACGTTTAGCGATGTAAATTAATCCACTGTTGGAAGTCGTCGGATAGCTATGCGTCCTCGTTCCAGTCGAACTTCACTTCACCAAACAATCAGGAGAAAGGAGAAAGGCGTGATGTGGCTTCTTCACCGTAAAGAGTTGAAACTCACGTCAAAATGTCACTTTTAACTCGGATGTATCCCACTTCTGACACCAATTTATGTTGTATGCCTCGACACACAGACAAAGTTTTTAAAAAGGTTTTTCTGACACCAGGTTATAAGTTACCAACTTGTAAGTCAACAGGTTTTTATTTAGTTTAGAAAGTTATTTATTTGGTAGATTTAGGTAAATAAGTCACTTGGTTGGTTATTACAACTTTAATTACAACTTTAAAATAAACTGACAGAGTAACGTGCTCTATGATGGCTAGATTCAAACTGTTCTATTGGCACGAGAGCAATTTGCTTATATAGAAAAATAGACAATGCTTAGATAAGGGAAAAGTAAATAACAAAGGGGGGCTCTGTTATGGGGGGTGCCAACAATATATTAATCAATTTTCTTTTGGGTACAATTTAACGTTTTTGGAAAATTTTCTGGTTAAATTTAAAATAAAATGTGCTTTTATATTCTTCAGGAAAATAGGGGAGTGCTATTTAAAAAACTAGTTGGAGTAAATTCTACTTTGACTCCAATTTAATTTTATTTATTTTTTTAACTTTTTTATCTTTTTAAATAATGGTCTAAAACCTAGTGGGACTTTATTATTACTAAATAATAATTGTTATTGGAAGCCCCTAAAAGAATAAGATACTATTTATAATACATGGTTTAATTCAAAATGAAATGTAATTTCATATTCTTAGATAAAAATGGGGGTGGGAGGTGTTATTTGAAAATCAGAGGATGGGGTGGTTACAAGGGAGTGAGTGAGCAATGGGGGGCTTGAATAAGTCAATAAAATCTTCTTTGGCTTCCATTTAACGCAATTTTTTACAAAAAATTTACCTTTTCAAATAACGGAGATATAACTTGTCTAGAACCTGGTTGGTGGGACACCCGGTATCGTGAAAGGATGGACCGTTTTGAAAAAAATTTAGATAGAGTGCTTAGGTACCATAGTGGTACCTCTATGCCAAGTTTGGTCAAAATCTGAGACATCGAGGGCAAACCGAGTATGTTAGCGTGAAATATCAGAGATATTTTCTAAAAAACACATTTTTTTCAAAAACGGCTCTAACGATTTTTAAAATTTTGGTCTCATTTTTTTAATTAGAGCTCATATAACAAATTCCAAAAAGAAAAAAAAATGGAAGTTGTCATGTCATTTAAAAGTTCTTCTAGAACAGCGTGTAGGGTAACTGAATTTCTTAAGACTTAATTAACGATTTTTTAAGATACATATATCAAAATTATGCATTCAGTTTTAAGAAATAAATGCCAATTACCCTACAGAGTGCTATTTAATTTTTATATATGCGCTGTGACGTCAAAGTCGTATTTTCTCATTAAATGGAGTATAGCTAAATATTATCTAAACCATAAACATTTCTCTTTTTACATTATATTTCATGCTTTTTATATTTTAACTAATTTTGCTGCAATGAATCTAAAATTCTACTAATCTTTTTGATGGGTTTTTATTAAAGAATATTTTAAGTTCATATGACACCTTCTAGCCAAAATTACAATTGTTTCAAAACTGGTCTGAAGTCCACTTAAAATGCTTTACTTTTTGCATTTTTCTTTATAATAATATAACAGTAACATTAACATTTATTTAAATAAAACTAAGTGCAACTGCATAAGCCTATATTATTTTTTAGGTAAAACACAATATGCTGTATATTACGGGTTAGTTTTGAATGTCAGAATAAACTAGAAAATTTAGGTTATTTAGGTTAATTTAGTTTAATTTAGGTTATTTAGGTTAATTTTAGTAAAGATCTTTAGTTAAAAGTTAGGTAGTGGTTTAGAACCTCTGGTTTTCAAATTTTAATTTAGATTTGAGTAAAATATGCGCGAAAAGAGTGCGCAGGATTATATTTTTTTATGTGCTAGAAGCCATTTTTTGAAGAAACGCATTTTGCGAATTTTAATAACTGTAAATTTAGGAATTATAGCTATATTATTAGTAATAATAACGTTTTATAACGGATTTAAGCTGAATCCTAAATAATCCAGTCAAATATTAATTTTTATGAACACTTTAGGCCAGATTCCATCTACGGTAAGGATACCTTTACTTACATGTTATACGGGTTTTAACTTTAGTCTTATTGTGGTTTTAGGCTTTTAGTACTAATATTTTTAAATGGGTATTTAACCTCCATGCATGGCTTTGCTTTGATTCTGCTTTTGGTATAACCACACTGCTTTTATTTTCTTAGATAACCAAAACCTTTACTCTCAATGCTCCACTTACGATCACGCCCAGAACATAGATCCCAGTACAATTTTACTAACTTACCAGAATAAATTGAGAAACTACGTAATTTCAACAGCAGATAAATGGAAAATACTAACTATGGTAGCAAACAGGTGTAATGGTGAAAAAATTACGAAAAAACACGAATCTGTAATACCAACACATCAAAGTAGCTCAGAAAACAATCTAACATCCACTCAAAACGTCGAAAGAACTTCATTTAACTCTACATCCGTCTTTGACAGTCAAACAACAAATCAAACCTTACTATCACAAAACAACATATCCATCCAAGAAGTGATTGAACTAGTCAAAAGTCAAGAAAAAACTACTATGAATAATGCCCATTTTTTATACCCACATCTTTCTCAAATGAGCTTCATACACAGAATATAGAAAAAAGCAAAACATCAACATTACAACGAAAAACACTGTTTAAAAGTACGCACTCGAATCATAGAAACTGTAAGAAAAATTAAAATTTTATAGAAACAGACGAACTGAAACTTGTGTATTTAAATGTACAAAGCATGCAAAATAAAATAAATAACATTGAAGTTTTTTTAAAAAACGAAAACCCCAATATTTTCTGCGTAGCTGAACACCACATAATGGCTGAAAATGATATAAATTTAATAAAAAACGAAAACTATAAACTTTTAGCGAATTACTGTAGAGTAACTATGTCAAAGGGTGGTGTGGCTATTTATGTAAAAGAAAACTTTAATATAGACTATACATGACTTAAATATTAAAGCATTACAACTCGACTTTGAATGCTGTGGGGTAAACATAAAACACGGAGAAAAAAAATTGGCTATCCTATGCATATATAAATCTCAAAAAGCAAACTACAAATTATTTATAACTACGCTCACTCAAACAATTGAAAAAGTATACCAGAAATGTGACAAGTTAGTTATATGCGGAGATTTTAACTTGGATTTTACAAAACCAGATAATGAGACAAAAACCCTTTTAGATATACTGCAGTCTTTTGAGCTTGAAACAACGACAACACAATATACCCGAATATTTACCAATAAAAATGAAAAAACCAGTAAAACAGCTATTGACTACGTAATATCAAACATCAATCAATATGCAATAGAAAGTACTATTAAACATCCAGGCTTTTCAGATCACTTATCAATTGTAACTAAAATTAAAAACTATATCCCTAAATTAAAATCAATTGAAAATTACGATACTAGACACATAAACGAGGAAAAAATAGTAAACATCAAAGCTTACTTTGAAATGGTAAACTGGGACTTCCTATACGAAAGCGAAGATATAGACACTGCCTTTTCTGGTTTTCTTCATATAATAACGGAACAATTAAATGCAGAGTGTCCAATAAGAAAGGTGAAAAAACGTAATTTAAACAAAGAAAGTAAGTCGTGGGTAAGTTCAAAAATAAAACAAGAAAGTTTAAGAATGAAATCACTGCACTGGATATCCAAACATATAAGTGACGAAAATTTCAATAAATATCATCAAAAGGAAAAACAAAGTTATTATAAAAATATTATAGAAAATTCTTCGAATAAAAACAAGGAAGTATGGACGATAGTTAATAAAAACCTGGGAAAAGCAAACAAAAATAAAGTTAAAAGTATAGAGATTAAAGTTGAAGATAAAACAATAAGTAATCTAGAAAATTATCGACCTATATCTATGTTGAGCGTTTTCTCAAAAATATTCGAAAAAATCCTATACAAAAGGCTACTTAATTTTATAGAAAAATACAACATATTTACAAACGCTCAGCATGGATTTAGAAAAAATAAATCTACTGAATCAGCAAGTGTAGAATGTTTAAATTATATTTATAAGGAAATAGATGCGGGAAATTATGTTGCTGGGATATTTTTTGATCTAAGCATTGCATTTGATTTAATAGAGACAAAACAATTGTTGCAAAAATGTTACAAAATTGGTATAAGGGGAGCTGCCCTAAAACTAATTGAAAGTTTTTTAATAAATAGAAAGCTTATAGTCGAAAGCAACGGATCAAAATCGGAAGAGCACGGAATTTATATCGGGGTAGTTCAAGGTAGTATATTAGGCCCTCTTTTATTTTTAATTTTCGCAAATGACCTACCAAAATTTATCTCCCTGGGAAAACTCTTAATGTTCGCAGATGATACCACGATAATCGTGTCCGCGAAAACACCGGAACAACTTGAAACCCTACTACAACAGGTCATACTAGAATTCAAAATATGGTGTATAAAAAATGGTTTAATTATTAATATAGATAAAACTGTGTGTGTTAACTTCTGTAACCGTAGAGAATTAAAAATTAAACCAATACTAAAACTAAACAACCAACTACTAAATTTTGCAAAGAGTACCAAGTACTTGGGGTCTATATTGGATTCCCATTTGACGTGGAACTTAAACACAGATGCCCTAATAAAAAAACTAAACAGTTCGTACTTTGCCCTACTTAATCTTAAAGCATGCTTGGATCAGAAATATTTAATAAATGTATATTATTCCCTCGTATATAGTAGAATTCAATACGACATATTATTATGGGGCAGCTCGCCAAACATGGAGCGCCTTCTAATCGCACAAAAAAGAATAATCAGACTGCTCTTTAACTTAAAACCTAGAGAATCATGTAAGGAAATTTTCATAAAAAACAAAATATTAACTACTCCTTGTATATTTATTTTAAAAACGATTTTGTATGTCAAAAAGAACTTTAGTCAGTATAAAGACACAAATAAGTGTTCATATGATACAAGAAACATTAACTTGTTAAAATGCGAAAAACATAAAACCGCTTTATATGAAAGGTCAATTTTTTTTATAGGTTCCAAAATTTTAAATAAACTCCCAGCGGATTTAAAAGATATAGAAAGACCAAACATTTTTAAGAATAAACTTAAAGTTTTACTTGAACAAAAAGCATATTACAAACTTGATGATTTTTATAACGATAAAACTTTATCAAAATAGTGTCCTTTATTTTAACTTATTTATTTGTTTTAACTTATTTATATGTTTATTTATTTTATTTATTTATTTTATTTTAGTTTGTAAGCATTTGACTTGTGTTATATACTTTGTATCCTAATGCACTAATAAATTTCTATTCTATTCTATTCTATTCTAACTTTGTACCATTCCGAGCTGGTGCCCAGGTCCTGCAATCTTGCTTTAACGCCTCCTACACTGCTAGGAACACAGATAAGTACTAAAGACTGTAGTACTAACAGGTTAGTGTAATTTATCAAGAATATCAGCTTCTGTACCAGCATAAATTGCATCTATCATCATACATATCTATGAGTTCATCAGCTACTCACATCCTACGTATCGTAATGTTGTCCATGGTTCTTCAGTAACATGCCATATTATTATGTTTATAACTTATAACGTGTAAAGGTCTAGGTATGCATACTGCGGCTTATTAAACAGATTTTAGGTCAATGTTGAGAATATATTGAAGTTTTAGTAATCTCTTGTATAATTTTGAATTAAGAACCTATTTCTCGTTTTATGTTTTGAAATATTCACCAAGCTCAAAACGAGTGGCGCTTTGTAAAATAATTAGAACACGACCCAATCTACGATTGGCTTGTCCGGGTGAGCTTATATATTTCTTGCTTTTCGATGCAAGGTTTTATTGAAATTTTAGTTATCTGATTTGGTAATATCTCAAATAGGCTGAAGGACCTCGGTCGATGGCCATTTGTATGTATATGTTTGTATGTACAATAAAGAGCAATTATTATTATTTTTAATATCTCAATACCAAACCAGCGTATAACATGTAATAATTAAAATTCTATTAACAAAGATTAATCTTGTGTGTTTATTGCAAAATGAATCCAATTTAAATATAATTTATATATTATAAATTAAGGGAAATTTTAATTTCGTTATAATTTTTATTAAACCATCTGGGTGAGAGCTATACATTTTTACTGATAAATAGGTTAACATTCGTTCCCAGAAAACCAGCTTGAGAGTCTAGTATATAGCATCTTAAACTTGCTTTCATACATATAGCAAGAAAAATGGAAGAAATTATTGAGACGTTCAAAATATTTCTCAAAAGTTGAATGAGAAATGGACGCTATAGTAGTAGTAGTAAATTTTTGGGTTGGCCAAAGCCGGACAATTAGGCCATTTCTGGCCCTTTTTGTCACCCCAGGCAATCACAGTCATTTACTAATTTGAGTCCTCCTTGAAAATGGACGCTATAATTTTGCGTCTAAAATCACTTATAATTTTATAGAAATATATATATGCTATTTTAGGTCGATAATATGTATACGTCTTTATTTGATAAAATTTAGGACGACTTAATAATGACCAACTTTATGTCGAAAATTTATAGTTTATATTGGTTTAATTGAGAACATGCTATAAATTAACTATTTTAAGTCCAAAATATACTGCTTATATCGTGCCAATTTAGCTTGCTAATAATGCTCCTATTTTTCGCACTAAATGCAAGCAAATAGTTTAAAAATAATATTTATTTTGTTTCTTTTTTCTTAATAGGCGTTTAGTATTACTAAAGACTTCAGAATGGATGAACGCCGCTTTGAAAATTTACGAATTTCTTCTTAGGTCCTTCAAAAATCGTTAAAAACAAAAAGAAAATTTGATTATTTAGCTTCTTTAAGAAGTAATGAAGTACAGAACAAAAGTAAAATTAACCTTAGTGAATGCAGTGAAGTTTTAAAGGAATGCAGGAGTGGCAGAAGAGAGCTGTTGTGGTGAACGCAGAAGTAGTAAACTAGTGAATAATAGTGAAAATATAAGTTAAAATTATATTGAAAATTTGTGTAAATAAGAGTGAACTCAAAAGTTATGACAGTGAGGAAGAACATGAATGTGAAAATTTAAATTTTCAACAAAAATTATCTTAAGTGTGTTGTGATACAAGTCTGAACCACAAACAAATATATTGTATCTATTCTGATCGTCCTGTTTAAAAATAATAACTTTTTTTTACGTATATTACCTGTTTTATTTCTATCAAAAATATAAATCACAAATATACTGCTAAACTAGATAGAAAATAGTACGATATTTTCGAGATAATTTAGGTCATAAATAGCATGCTATTTTTAACCTTATTTGGATTAATAATAGCATGCTATTCAGGTGCTATTTAACGTCGATATTTTCAATATATTATCATTCTAAAATAGCAGGCTATTTTAGGTTTCTAAATGGATCAAAAAATAGGAATAAAAATGCGAGCTCTATTATTAGAGTTAGTTGTGTGCATTTGGGGATATTTTAAGGATGTTCCTAGACCATAAAAATTGCTCGCATTTAATACACTAGTTTAGAGCTATTTTAGTTTTCTGGGGTTGATTACTAGTTATGTAATATTTTTTCACAAATTGGTTTAAATTTATTAAATTTATTATTATTATAAAACCAAAAATCATCTGGGCGATAATTATATATTTTTATTGATAAATATGTAAACATTCGTTGGGTATTCGATTTTTTTAAAACTAAAACAGAATATTTTGTTATTTTTCTAATAATTTGATATGTATTAAACTGTAAGAAATTGTTAAACTTTATTAAAGATTTACAAGAAGAAATATAGTATAACTGGTGTATATTTGAAATATTGAGTACAGAGTATAGATCTTAGGTGGAAGGTTTGTTATTTTATTGTATATGCAACGAATAAATGAATTTTGTATAATTTTTATTGGGTTTAAATCATTTTTTATAAATTCCACCCCATATCATAATTCCATACTTATTTTTGATATTGATGGATGAAAAAATACTGTTTTTATTCGATTTAATTTAAAAGCGACACTTTTTCTTCATGTTTTAAGGTCGAAAATTTAAACTAAACTTGTTATTTTTAAACTTTTTAAAAGAAGATGCTTTAGCTTTACTGTAATATTTATAAAGAAATATGACCTTTTGACCACTTTTGGTCTTGAACTAACTGTTCTTTTTGACCAGATACAGTTATTATAAACATTTCACACAAAATAAAAATTTCTTCTATAACATAATCTCAAAATATAATATATGTTAACTGATTAATCTGTATTTAGTGGATGCATCCATTAAAACAAATTAAAAACACAAAATTTCAATTGTAAAATCAATTTCAATATTTATAATATTCATACAACGGTTTCAGAAGTATTATTACTTTTACAACAGACACATTTTAACAGAAATTAATCACCAAACTATAGCTTATTTAATTTAAAAATTAAACCGCACGGAAAAGAAACGATTCAATTGTTTTTTTAGAGATTTGATTGGATAGATATTTGTCATGACAACATGCATGAATAACTAGATAAGTAATAAGACAGTAAAAAGAAATATTTTTTGCAATTTTAAATTAAGTATATTTTAATAATTAATTTTTAATTAATAACAATCGAATAAAAATTATTTCGTAGGTTTATTACCATCGTGCCGGCCCCATCGGCCGGCCCTCGGCTTCTAAAAACCTACTCAATCGAAAAACTTTTCTTTTCGCCCTGGTATTATAAATAACTATTTCAGGGCAATTAATATCACCCTAAAAACTGTTTTCGTAACTTATGAAATATTTATAGACTTTAACTGACCTGTTATTCTTTACCAGAGAACACCGATAGTCGCCAATATGTTTAACACATCCCCTATTATTATAATTGTCGAAAAAAAACATTTTTTTATTAAAAACATTACAATAAATCATACTATAGTCTTCTTTTATATTTTAATAAAAAAAAAACTTTATACTGTTTTTTTTTTCAAATTAAGTCGTTTAGTTTTTTCAAATGAGAGATTTTTTTTGTTGTGATTTTTTTACATGTTTTAAATAATTTTTTTCTACGATTCATTCAACAGTTTCTATTTTGTTCTCATTGTTAAGGCAAACAAACCCTAACGACAAGCAGAAAGAATTTTTTTCGCTTGCTGTCATGGGAACTGTATATATTTTAACGAAGAATTTTGTATTGGATTTTAGAAAAATAAATATTGTTTGTGTTACGAGCGCAAAATGTGATTTCTGATTTCGCGTGACTGGTGGTCAAGGCTTGACGAGCCTAGCAAGTTCCAAGCTTAACACGTTGACTGGTGTCTCGGTCCATATGACCGAGAAAATATCTTTCCTTTAAGCCGACGCGGTCTATATGACCGATAATTTTTGAGCTCCACGCCGGCTCGATCACTCGGACCTCGGACCTACCATGGCTCAAATAATGAAATTTTTGATCCCATACGGAATATGCTCCCAGGCCTGAACGTAAAATATAACAAGCCGAGAAGATATGTAATGCATTCCATTATACATAAAATGGTATATTGCATTTTCCCAAATACTTGAAATTTTTTTTTTATTTCCTTTTTGCGAAAAAAACTATATTAAAAAAAATTAAATAAAAAATAATTAACAATTGTTTTTAAATAGGATCTTTTATTGAAAGAATATAAAAAATAAAAAAAAAATTAAAAAAATTCAATTTTTTCATTTTCTTTTTACAAAAAAAGAAAAAAAAATATATTTTTTAAGTGGTAGTTTTTTTTTAAGTTTAACTTTATTGTTGTTGTGGGAATTACTTTTAAAATTGGTAAAATTGAACTATATAATAATATAAAATAATTAAAAAAGGCTTATAATCGACTTCACGTTAATTTTATTATTGAAAACAATTAGTGTGACCGCGGTTTCGCTATAATAGATATAGCATCTACGGACTTAATATATAATAATAGTTATTTATGGTACTAGTGGATAAAGTAAGATATTGCCCATGAGAAAATTAACCTGCGAAGCGTCAAGTCTAACCCCCCTTACCTTTTGTTTTTGTAGGGATTAATTTCAAAAATAATAGGGATCTTCCCCTCGTAGAACCTGATTTTTCCTAAAAATTTTAAGTTGGATTATTAGTTCATGAGTTATCCTGTTCCCAAAATCGTGCCAATCGGACGGAAGAATGGACAGACGGACGGATGGACATTAAAAAAGAAAGTTTCTTATTTTTTCATGAAACCGAGCATGAAATAAAATATTCAAGAATTTTTTGTCTAGGACGATTTTTGATTTTTTTTGAAAATTAGAAACTACCGTATAATATTATTTTGCGTTCTTAAATTACAAAATTACTGATTTCTGTTTAAGCGCGGATCGAGGCGTCAAGCCTAGAATATCAAAAAAAAAAAAAAATAACTATCATGACATCATTTATTAAATGTGTTAAAAAATAACCATACATGGTTATACAATCTTTTTGTATTGTACTACTAAAAAAATAAATTATAGTTTTTTGGTGTTTATTTTCTGTATAGTATGTATACTCTTCTTGGAAATGTTATGTAGAACGTTCCTCGTTTAGATTTAACTTTATATTTATTTGTAAAGTAAACGAAATTTGTGTACTAACGTTCGAAGGCCTTGTTTGTATGTATACTGGACGTACTCCTAGATATATACACGGTGTATTTGAAATAGGGTCGGAAATTTTAACAGATGATTCTACATCATAAAATATAAAAAAAAAGTTCCTATAAACATATGTCTAAAAATGCGTCATAAGGGAGCTACGCCCCTTTGAAATTGGCTAATAAAAACGGTTTTTATTTAATAACTCAGGAACCCTTTGAGATATATCAACGAGGTTTTGCACGTCAACTAATCCTACAAAGGCCCGTTTTTATGTGTTATTTTCATGTACTTATTTCAACCAGGGGTGTGCGAAACGGGGGGGAGCTTATCAGTTTTTTGTCCCAAACTTTTTTCTGTGTAACTTTTTTGTAATTTTATTTTTGAAATATGATTCCTCAGGTATAAATACATAAAAAAGGTACTCTTGTTGTAATACTGTAGGATTAACCGTTTTCGAGAAAAATTCATTTGAAGGTGAAATTCCACGGTTCGAGGACGAAAAATTAAATACTAAAATGTTGAAAACCAAAATTTTAATGATGCAGGGCGAATGTATATTAAAAACTAAGAAAAAAATCTCATATACAGGTACTTCCAAAAATCAATCCTAATGGAGCTATGGTCTCCTAAATATGCACCATTTTTAAAGGGCTATGGTAGCTTTAAAAGCGTTTTTTCGACCTACATGTATGGAAACTTTTTTTCTTAGTTTTTGATGTAGAATCACACTGCATCATTATAATTTTGGTTTTCGACATTTTAGTATTTAATTTTTCGTCCTCGAACCGTGAAATTTCACTTTCAAATGAACTTTTCTCGAAAACGGTTAATCCTACAGTATTATAACAAGAGTACCTTTTTTTATGTATTTTGACCTGAGGAATCATATTTCAAAAATAAAATTGCAAAAAAGTTACACAGAAAAAAGTTTGGGACAAAAAACTGATAAGCCCCCCCCGTTTCGCACACCCCTGGTTGAAATAAGTATATGAAAATAACACATAAAACGGGCCTTGGTAGGATTGGTTGACGTGCAAAACCTTGTTGATATATCTCAAAGGGTTCCTGAGTTATTAAATAAAAACTGATTTTTTTAGCCCATTTCAAAGGGGCGTAGCTCCCTTATGACGCATTTTTAGACATATGTTTATAGGAACTTTTTGTCATATTTTATGATGTAGAATCATCTGTTAAAATTTCCGACCCTATTTCAAATACACCGTGTATGTCCAAAATTTAAAAATAATTCGTATATTTTTTATGCTTAAGGAAATATTGCCACTGATGTATACGTACTAAACGTAAAAAGGAGTTTCCCCAAAAAAACCGGTACTATTTTAGTAAAAATAGGGTATAGAAACAAAAGTTTGTTACGTATAAAGAAAGGAAGGGAACGGAAATAATCGAGAATTTTTTAATTTGTTTTTCACTATGCGATAATGGCATTTTCAGCTAGGATTCGCATTTAGCGAATCTATATTTACTAAATCTGATATATCTGGTACGTTTTGCAATCCATTTCTGTTTTTTAGTTTTTAGTTTGGAATAATGTCGGTATAAATTTTAAACCATCTATTTTTTCAGTAAAAAGCGGACAAAAATTAAAAAAGGCTAATAATGAAAAACTAAAAATTCAAAAAATTAAAGCCAAATTAGCTTACTAACGCACCTCTATCCTGTTTATTAATGAAAACAAAAGGGATTAGGTATTATGTTAATTAAAAATATTAATTTTTACTTAAGTAGTCAGTCGCATTAGAACTTTGTAAGGGGCGGGTGTGACCGCTTTGGCGGATTTATTCCAGCATCAGCATCGCAATCATTGATATGCACAGGACTTGATTAATTTTATTTTTTATTTTATGTAATATCGTGAAAGTGTTCGTTTAATTGTAAAGTTTTAAGTGAGTTGTGATTATTAATATGTAATTTTAATTTTAAATTTAATGTATTTCGTTGTACACGTGGATATTTTATTATGAATTTCAAAGAGATAATTTTTTTTATAAGTTGGCGTCTGTGCAAACATCACTACAGACTGAGACGGTTTTGCGTAGACCGAAAATTATAATAGATCGAGCTGGCCAACTACCCAAAGGGAAAAGCCATACTGGAATTGGATTAGTTTGGATTACTTAAGTACAATTTTGTTGTTAAATTATTATTTTAATTTTAAACCTAAAAAAAAATTACATGCAAAATCATAATAAAAATATATTTTTTTTCACAGTGTAGACCTAAAGTATGTAAAATACCTCTTTTTGGCAAAAGTACACATTTAAGTAACAAAACAAACAAAATATGTTAGAAGTGTATCTAACGAAAACACAGTTTACTATGGCGCAAAGAGATGGCATACTTTAAATGCAAATTGTTTCAAAATTAGAATTTAAGTGCAATTTGGTATTGTTTAAATAATGCACAATGTGTAGTTATATACAAATGCAAATTCTATTGCTGTATTAAATTTTCACTATCTAAACTTTTAAACGCGCATCTTGCAGATCCAATTTTTAGAAAATTAGGTAGCTCGGATATCTTAATTTAACCTAAATACTTGATGCATTAAATTTAAAGTGTAGCTTAGAGCCACTAGTGGCCAGTGCTTTGGCTTAGCATCAGATTCAGTTTCAGTTTTCAAAAAAAAAAAAATTAAAAAATAAATTCAAAAGTTAAAAAAAAAAAAAAATTTCAAAATATGTTTCTTTTCTCGAAAATGAAAAATTAATTAAAAAACCGACAGACAGAATTTTTTTTTGACGGAAATTATATTTTTTGGATATAAAACGTCTAGAAAAGTAAAAAAAGCAATAAAAATTTTTCTATTTTTTTTTACTAAGGGAGCGTTCAAGTATTACGTAACGCCCTAGGGGAGTGGGGTATGTCTCGAAAACGTTACGCCGCGTTACAGAGGGGGAAGTGTCAGTAAAAATGTTACGTAACACTTAAAAAATTATAAACTTATAAAATGTTTATTGGATCACGTTTTTAACAATGATCTAAGCCTAAAGATACGTATTCCTTGCAAATGTTATTGCATACGGCGTGGTTCAGTAAATCCTCTAAACAAAAACAAATTAGAGATGGAAAACCATAGCCAATAACCGGTTTTCGTTTAACCGGTTGCGGAAATTACTTCAGACCGGTTTTGGGTTAAAACACGGAAGCAATAACCAGTTAAAAACCGGTTTAAACCATAGAGAAAAATCTCCTTTCAATTTTTTTACTTTTTTAAAAAATAAAAATATTACGTAACAAATGGGTGGGAGGGGTTCCCGAAAATGTTAAGTATATTTAGATTGAAAATAAAATATAAAAAAAAATAAATGAAATATTACGTTTACGCTAAAAGTAATGTAACACTACATCTTTATTATAGTTCTAAACTGTTTTATCTCAAAAATCCGTCAATTCAAAGAGAGGATAAAGCCTCCTCACACTAACTATTTTATTTAACGCTCGAGCGATTAGAACTGAGGTACCGATATGTAGGGCAATTTTTAAATTTAAAAATATTTATAAAATAGCTTATTTGCTAGTTTTAAAGACACTATTTTTTCGCACGAGCACGAAGTTTTGAAACGACTCGCTTGCGTTAAATTTCTTTACTTGCGAGTGCGCTAAATGTATTTTATACTATTTTTTCTATTTCACATAATTTTTAATGAAAAAAATCTATAATTATTTTATGAAAATATTCCTTGAAACAAAGCTAACAAAGTTAAAAATTCACAAACAAATATCGTGCGGGCTCGTTTAGACATTGCTATTTGAAGATACAGTAGAAACTCGTTGATCCGGATCTTCGGTAATCCGAATAATGCGGTAATCAGAACGATAAAATGCGTATGGTACTTTATAGTTCGAATTTTATCGTTAGGATTATCGCATCATTTGGATTACCAAAAAGCCTGAATATAGTCTCTACTGTATTTGATGTTTTTTTAATAAAAGAGTGTAGAATTTTGTATTTCGGCAGCCAAGCGCTTTCGCTGCTGCCTTGCGAAGTATCATCAGGGCGGGCCTTGTCAGGGAACAGACTATTTAAGGACCGTTCAAGTATTAAGTAACGCTCATAGGGGGGGGGCATTTAGGAGTATTACGCCCATGTTAATGGTTCAGGAAAATAGCGTTACAGGGGGGGGGAGGCAAAATGATCAAAATTTGGGTTACGTAATACTTGAACGTTCCCTTACACGTTAATTTTACAAACATTGAAACTGTTAACACGATAAATTTTACAGAACATTTGAACATATAGACATATAAAATTGTATAGAGACAGTTACATTTAAAATCATAAGTAGGGTTAAGTTCAAACTTAACCCTACTTATGATTTTAAATGTAACTGTCTTTATACAATTTTATATGTCTATATCAAATGTTCTGTAAAATTTATCGTGTTAACAGTTTAAATGTTCGTAAAATTAACGTGTAAGCAGTCTGTTCTCTGACAAGGCCCGCCCTGATGATGCTTCGCAAGGCAGAAGCGAATGCGCTTGGCTGATTTTTATCTTACTCATTATACCGAAATACAAAATTCTCACTCTTTCATTAAATATACACACAAAAAAAAAAGATGTTTTTTTGTTTTGTTAAAAAACAGTCTTTCAATTTTATATCTAATGATACCTAAATAATATTATTAAGGAGGAAGAATTACGATAAACTTTACTGTTTATGAGAAAGGCTACACGTAGTTTAAAAAGTTTAAAAGGTTCTATAAATATTCTTTGACAACAATCTCCTTCTTAAAATATTACTTAGATATTATTATGAGCAAGAATCAGGTTAAATTTTCAAATCTACATTAAAATAATATTTTTCCGTTTTTTTAATGCTTGCGATGTTCGCTGCCTGTGATAATTTTTTATTTTTTTTATTGTTGGTGTATTTAGTGTTGTCAACTTTTAATAAACTGGAAGAACAAGAATGGAGGTTCTTTTCGACACTACTTTGAGTGTTAAAATCATTTTAAACGTAATTCTGTGTTTGTTTTTTTTTTGAGTTTATTTCTTTTCAAACCTAAATAATTAATTATGTAATGTATATGAACTTGTTTAGATTTTCTCCGCCTAGATCTACAGAATTCATAAATCAGACCTTAGTTGTATAGATTTTATTGAATCCACCATTTTATATCGCAACTTTCATCAATTAAACTGTTACAGTAAAAATGGAGGTTAATTTATAGGTGAACAGGTAACCTATTTAAAGTTAAAATCCCATTTATAACTAGCAGTCTATTGGTTATAAAAATCTAAACTTTATTCCGAAACAAATTAAACATGCCGTATAGTATACTGAACTGACACTGATTTATTTTAAGGGGATTTTGTCAAACTGTCGTATTTGGATTATTTAGAGGTAATACTATACGTTCAAAAAAAACACACTGACCAGTAAAAAAGCAATTTTTGCGAAAACTACTCCGCCCCTCACGGGTTGGATTTAGAAAAAAAATATTCTAAGATTCAGTTTTAGCGACCTTAGAAACCCCAACATAGCATTTTTCAAGAAAACTACCCCTCACTCCTCAGGGGATGGAGAAGTTTTTTATTCTTAGATTCACTTTTAGCAACCTTAAAAACCCCCAAACCGGTGAGTTTTATTTATGTCCACCCCCAAAATTAAGATTAATCTTCATTCGATAAAAACGCGACTTTAGTGATTTATATAACCTTACATTGGCTATACAAAGGCGATAAAATTTCGATTCTATTTGCGTGAGAATGTTTAGAATAATTATTAACTCATGCAGTATTCAGGGGCGGATTTATTTAATTTTAAGGGTGGGGGGACATCCATAAGGAAAAAAATAATTTTGAAGATATTTCTATGCTAATATATCTCGCTGGGCGAGGGGGCATGGTCCCCATGCCCCCCCCTAAATCCGTCCATTGCAGTATTTACCTATTTTAATATGGTGTCGCATTATTTAAATTTATTCTGGTGTATCAAATATAATTTAGGTACTGTTTTTGCGTTGTGTTTAAATTGTGTAAATGTAATTAAAAAATAACAACATACAATTTTATGTACAGTAAAAAAATATTAGTTTAATATTAAATTTTACATTTAATAAACTAAAACAGAAAATAAATTAAAATGCCAATCTTAAATTAAAACTAATAAAAATTAAAAATACTGCTGTCAACAAAAGTTAAAAAAAAATTCAAAAAGGTTTCATTTTTTCGTTAAACGAAAAATAAATTAAAAAAAAACAAAAAAAAAATATTTTCAATTTTGTTTTTTTTTTCAAAAAAGTTTATTTTTTCGTAAATTGAAAAATACATTGAAAAAAATATGTTTTAAAAAAATTGTTTTTACACCATTTTAGCCCCTTACCCCAACCCGATTTTTACGAAAAACAATCCCAGCCTAGAACTTTGGATAATCAACCTGTGGTCTAAATTTAAAGTCTTTAGCCCGAAGAGTTCTTGAGTTATCGTGGCCAGACACAGACTCCCCCCTTGGTCACCTTTGCCTAGACCCCCTATTAAACATATCCTATCTTGGGAAAAAATTGAGACATCACACTGCTCTTGACGTCCCCCTCCCTCCTGTCACAAAGTGTCACAAACTTCTGGACCCCCTCCCCCATAGGCGTGACATACTTTATGGACGTCCCCTTATGAATTAAAGTATTTAAATAAAGCACATTTTTTACATTTTTTTTGCGATTTTTGTCATTTTGTCTCGGAAAAATATCTAATTTTTTTTATTATAAAATTTTTTCTCACGGTCACCAGAAATAATGACAGATTGACTTATTATTGCTAGATGTGCATCCGTCTCTACGAGATAGGAAAGTACTGAGTAGTACTGCAGGTGGCAGATTACGAAATCAAAAGTTTAATTTTACTTTTAGGTTTATTTCAATTTGACCTCACCAGACCAACGGAAGGTTAAATAAATAAACAAAAAATATATACAAGATTTTTTTTTTACTTAATTTTCATTTCATTGGGAGCTATTTTGTAAGCAAATTGTTCACGGTTAAGTATTTAAATGAAGTAAGAATTAACTAAGGCGAAACTACACCAAATATCCATCACTCATAAATACCTAGACTCTCGAGCTTCATTACAACAACAACAACAAAGTCTTAATAATTCATTATTTACTTTCATAAATCATTAACCCTTAAGTGCTGTGGTACCAGATTAGTTACGTTAAGTCTTTGGTGGGGTCAAAATGACCACTCTATGTGTTATGTAATTATTTTGGAAAAAAAAACAAAATTTGACAACTGATACAGGGAATTAATCAAATATATATTATACTCACGCATGCTATATAAAAAAGTGTTAAATAATTGTTAGAATAATTTAAAAAATATATATTTAAAAAAATCAACAATTTTATTCCTAATTTGGCACGCTTGCCTATTTTTTGGTAAAAAAATCACGAACAAAAATCACAACAAAAAATTGTATGAGAACCTAATAAAACATAAAATAAACGAAATAAAAAAAATATTCTGGAACATATAATGCATATCCTTCTACAAAACTGCAACCAACTTCTCCAGGCAGTTTCCACAGATCCTTTTAGTGCATACCATACAGATTGGTATATTGCATAGGTTACATCAGGTTCTATTTCTTCACCCTCTGAGTCCGTTTCATCATTTGACTCTATTTCCTCATCCTCCATTTCATCATCATCTTGCTCCATTTCCTCATCCTCATCGTCACTCCCATCTTCTTCAGAACTCGATTCATGTTCACTAAATATGGCAAAATCGTCCTCAATATGCTCCAAAACAGCGTCTATTTTCTCATTCCACCTGGTAAAAATTTCCTCAAAATCAGGGTCACATGGACGGACTGATTTTCGTGATGTAGACGGAAAAAAATTCATAATTTAAATCTGGAAAATAAAACATATTTGTAACGGTAATACTGTGGTGTGGTCATTTTGACCGCGCCCGTACTTTACGGAGAAGTAACTCTTCGATACAATAACGCACCTACCTGCCGCTTCGGAATCACACTCACTATTGACTAACTGAAAGGTACTGAGCAGACCAGCGCGCTAAATTAATCATTGGTGGAGATATTATAAAACGGTGGACACTGAGTGGTCATTTTGACCACACCAAAGTACTTAAGGGTTAATAGTATATTAAAGTACTAGTTTCATAACATACGTTTTAAGCGTACGAGTAGACGTTAAGAAAACGAGCCGCTTGCGGTGAGTTTTCTAAAGTACTAGTGCGATAAAAACGTGTTATGAAACGAGTGCTTTATACCATTTTTTCTATTTTGCTCTAAAATTTTAAAAAACTTACTTTTAAATTGATGACTGATTTAGGGATTTTTGTTTCGGGTTGGCATTACAGTTTTCGTCATGTTTAAAATTCTAAGAACGAATATTTTTACAATTTTAACACGGTAAAACATAACCTAAACACAAAATTTTGTAGAAAATTAAACTTTAAACTGACGTTTACAATTGCACGGCAAACGTCAAGAGATAGACTTTTGTCTGTTGCCAACCCAAAAGAAAAAAAAGTAGAGACCTCTTATGGGCCTATAAGAACACGCAAAAGGCGTGTGATTATGAGCTTATAAGAGTCGCAAAATAGAAAAATAATAATATTATATTTGTACAACTGTAATTCTTTATATTTATATGCATAAGAATCATATTATACTTAAATAGTTTTAATATATATTTTTAAAATTATCAAATTATAATTAAATTAACATCTAAAAGATATAATAAACATAAAATAATAAAAAATTAAAACATCTTTACTCCTAGGAAGAAAACTTAAAATGTAATACCTTACCAAATACAAATTTTTATTTACAGCGCCGTAAACAAAAAGTTTTACACATCCAAAAGTTTTAAAAATTAAAAAGTTTTGGTGCTCTGCAGAAACTTAAAAAATTTATAATACTAAAATTTATTTTTATTTTTATTTTTGAAAATTTTAAGGGTAAGCATGTCTACTTAGCGGTACAGGCACTTTTTTATTCTCACTATGGAAATAAAAAACAGGCACATTCTTACTGTAAAATAACACAGGCGTACATTTAAAAATGTTTTGTATTTCGTTAAAGATATACAATGCAACGTATTTTATTATATAGATGTACTATTTACAAATACTTAAAAAACACCATTCACAAATACCTAAAAAAATACTATTCACAAATACTTTAAAAAAAAAACAAAACATAAAAAAATACTGCTGCCAACAAAATAATACTTTCATTAAAATCAAAAATGAAAAAAAAAACTAAAAAAAATAAAAAAAATTAAAATATTTTTTTTTTGTTTGGGAACGTTCAAGTATTACGTAACGCAAATATTGATCATTTTGAGAGTGTTTCTTATACTTTTTATTCTTTTCAAGTCCGAAGGTTTTTTTATTTAAATCTTATAACACGGCATGGTATAAAGGGATAGTAAAGGGATAACCTCAAAAAAAAATCAGAATATCTTCTTTCAAAATAGCGGAGCTGTGCCCTTTTAAGTTCGAAAATGCATTACATTGCTTCATTTTAATTTTTGGGATAAGCCATATTAGAATTAGACCATCGATATGTTGCTTAATTTACCATAATATTTTACAAATATTCAAATAAAACTCATGTATACCAATGTAAACTATAATATGATATATCCGATTCATTAAAATATTCATCACTTCATTATAAAATTTAATACCGTACATTTTTAGAATTAACAATTCCATGAAATTTAACTTTGAATAGTCAGTCAATTATAATATTTTACGTATTATTTAAAACTAACAAATTATGCTCAAACCAACAACAAAAATATTCTGTGTGTAAAACCATAGTTTTTCAAATGATTGTTTATGTGTTATGTAAATTCAAAAAAAAATTACAAAAAAAATCGACAACATCAACAGGCGAGTTTCAAATTTAATTTTTAATTTTATAAATCGCTTATAATAATTTGAATATTTTGACTTTGGAACGAATTAATATATCGAACAAAATGTAGGCAGCTGGGGAGAATTTTTTTTAATGGAAAGGAGGGTCACATGATGCATCATTTTAAAGCTTATAAAACTATTTATTTGACCACATATTTCAATTTTGTAACACTATTTTAAACCCCCGAAAAAATGTATTAAAAAGTAAAAAAATATATAGTCGAATAGAGAATTTTATATACTTTAAAATGATGTATTACACGTAGTGTAAAATTAGATTAGTATTTAAAAAAACATGTCCCCTGTCCATACCCAAAACCCAAAACACCTGTCAAATAGATGGTTTCGGTTATTTTATTTAAGTGTTCCAAATTTGAAGTCGATATCTCAAATCTTTCCTAAGTTAAAAAAGTGGGTGAGTTTTGGACCGCGCTGTACAATATATGAAGTTACCAAACCAAAGTCCAAACCAATTTAATTTGGCAAATGGTCTGATCAAACAAACTTCGAAATTTTTCCAAAAAATATTATCTTCATTTTTGTTTTGCTTATAAGAACATCCTTCGAAAAATTGAGTGACAAAATACTTCGCTTTTGGCTCAGGATTTTGTCCATATCAATTTATCTTAGGATGTTCGGAAAACCAAATAGAATTTCGAAAAATATTGCCTAAAATAGATCGTCCTTAAGTTAACTCGGCGCATATTCTTAGTAAAATCAAGGCGGCTATGATGAAATTTTAGAGGTGATTCTACATACAAAAATAAGAAAAAACTCCTATAAAGGTTGGTCCGGATACGAGCCCTAGGAGAGCTACGGACCTTCCAAGAGTGCCCCTAAAACGAGTTTTTATTTAATATCTCTTTTACCCTATTTACAACAATAACGAATTTTTGCACATGCCTTAACATAAAGGCTATCATTTTATGTAATTTTTATTTGTTAATTTTAACCAGGGACATGCAAAATGGGGGGCTATGTTCCTTTTTTGCCCCAAACTTTTTTATCCGTATTTTTATTGACATTTTCTCAATAAATAGATGGGCCGTAGCTCCCTTAGAGCTCGTTTTCGGATCTTAATGGGAACTTTTTTTTTATTTTTGTTTGGGGTTTTTCTTGTTTTAAATACCATTATGTCTTGCTTTTTCAAAATTTATTTGGAATTTTTTTAAATCTCAAAATAATTTTTTGAGTGACAATATTGTCGGCTTACAAGTAAAGAGCACTAAGTCAAAAAACATGGTTTAGAGATATTGACAAATTTAACTTTCATTTTAATTTTTTAATTTTTGTAATAATTGTTTTTGGAAAAAAACTACCGCAAATCGCAATGACAAGTTTGGACATAATGTCCCATTTGCATGTAAATAAATCCCCACCCCCGGAATGGAGTTAAAAAATTCTTATTATCAGATTCAGTTTCGTCGACCCCAAAAACACCTATAGGTATACCAATGTTGACACAAATATTGAAAACATCTAAAAATATTTACTCCACATCCCCTCAGGGGTTAGAAAATTATCATATCAAGTCTCTAGCTTAAAGCGTTCCTAAGTGTTCGTGATTTATATCGACATAAAACGCCATAAAACGCAAAAATACGCAAAAAATACTGCTGCCGACAAGAATACATTTCCTATAGGCCTAGGTTCAAATCAAAAACGAAAAAAGAGAATAATAAAAAAACAAGTTTTTTTTCCAAAAAGTTTCTTTTTTTTTGTAAAACGAAAAAAAAATCGAAAAAAAAAATTAAAAAATTGTTTAGTAGAATACAAAAAGAAAACGAAAAAAACCTCAAGAATGCACGTCTCGGCAAACAAACAAGCACTAATTAGTACTAGTCGTGTTAATAATTCGTTTACAAAAACATTCGAAATAATACTACCCTGATAAAGTAAAGGGCAATAAGTGACATTGATCAATAGCAGCGTTTTCAGAATATTAGATCAGGGTTGACGTGAAAACACCGCTGTGCGACAATCTCACTTACTGCCCTTTACTTTAACAGGGCAGAATAAACGTACTAAGTAACTTAGTGCCTATTGCCAGATAAAATTTTAATCAAAATCAAACTGGTGCGTTTTGTATAATGGATAACTCTCTTGGCAGTCCACCTAGAAGTTACTAACTTCAAGTTATTTCGTTTTACCTGTACAGTGTACATAGATCATCAAAAATTAATTAAAGTGCCATTTAATTCCCATTTTTGCAAAAAGTTGACTTAGTGACTTTTACTTATAAGCCCACGATATAGTCAACTTTATATAGGAAATTAAATTTATTCCACCAACCATAAAACAAGAAACAAATGAACATCAACTCAGATAGATTCTGCATGGAGTTTATTCTATAAGTAATTATAATTAAATATTAAATATGTATTTATTAGTCCTAAAATAATAATTATTATCTTAACCTCTATCCACAAAGAAATATTTTCTGTGAAAAAAAAAATAGGGCAAAATAAAATCAATCACATTTAATTAAAGGTCAATAAATTTCATTGTTGATCAAGCACAAGCAAAGGGATATAAGAAAAATGTACCATTTTATGTAAGGAAAGCCTAATCTTAAATTTATATTCTTCAATATAAATTTACTATGACCCTTAAATTTTTTCAACCTTATATACGATTTAAGCTCTTAAATTAACGTTATGGTTATAGATAAAGAAGTCCACGGTTCATTTTTTTTTCAATAAATAAAGAATTACCATGGAAATCTGTTTTCACTAGCAATTCCATTAATTTATGTTAATTTCCTATTTTAACTTGGAGTTAACAAAAATAATGCTGCTAAAATTTAAAATACGTTACCTACAAAATTGTTTAACGATGCGTTTTTGAGAAACACATTTTTTATTTTTTAAGAAACAATACGATAACTGTTTTTAAGATACTATAATTTACGTCAAAATATATTTATTTATTTAAATTATTATTTATTATTTATTTAATTACAGTGTCATGGAGAGCCCCTAATAGGCTTTTGGCTTGTGCTAGGGGCTCTCCATTAATTTTGTTTTAAATATTCCAAATAATAGTTATGAAGTTTACATTAGTCATTTTCTTTTGAAGTTATATTCATCCAGCCGCTTCTTCTTCAATATATATTCTCTGCCAGTGGTTCCTTTTCAAAACTTAATATTTTTTTTCAGCCTCCAAATCATTTAATGAAAATATAACTACTTTAAAAGTTTACTAAAATTTTTATAATAACATAAATAAAAAGATTAAATATTTAAATCGGCAGATTTACATTTTTTAAAATAATTTCGAGATTTACATTTTTTAAAAGCAGAATCCCAATCAGAGAAAATGTATTTAATAATTAATAATTAGTAACAATAGAGATTTCTCCCGTTAGATTAGACAGGGACAAAAGTTCTACCCAAAAAGGATAGAAGACATACATACACTCCCACTTCCACCCCACCAAACAAATTCTGTATTTGTTCTTTGTTAAACAAATACAATATTTACTTGGCCGGGCGAAAAGTGTAAAGAAATTACTGGCGCCATCTAAATTTTAGTAAAATTATCTTATTCTACAGATTCACATTAGCTATGTTCGTTCGTGCCGCTCACTGCTACACCTTCTGGCCAACCAAATAAATACTGTATTTGTTGTATGAAAAACAAATACAGTATTTATTTGGTTAGCTGGAAAGTGTAGCACAAATGAGATAGAGATAGGGTAGACGTCTTTTCTTTCATAATTCTAGTTGTAGAGAGCTCCATTATTAATAATTAATAATAAATATTTATAATTATAATAGTGTAATTTTTGATTTTCATTTCCAAGTATTCCAAATTTCTAAAAAATTTTATTGCTTTTTTACGTTTCTGGACATTTTATATCCAAAAAATATGATTTCTGTCAAAAAAAAAATCTGTCTGTCGGTCGGTGGGTCGGTCGGTCTGTCGCTCTGTGACCACAATAACTCAATAACGCTTCGGGCTAAAGACTTCCAATTTGGACCATCCAAGGTTTTAGGCTGGGATTGTTTTTATAGTAAAAATTGGGTTGGATAAGGGGGTAAAATGGGGTGAAAACAATTTTTTTTTAAAAACACATTTTTTTCAATTTATTTTTCGTTTTACGAAAAATTAAACTTTTTTTGAATTGTTTTTTTATTTATTTTTTTGCTATATGGAAAAGTATTATTTTGTTGGCATCAGTATTTTTTTATAGTTTTCCCTGTTTTAGGTTACGTATTTAGGGGGGTTCATCCACCAATATCCTCATTTTAATCCACCACTGCTCAGAGGTGTTAAAAAAAATGTAAACAGCTTATTTTATAATGCCTGACAAGAGTAATTAAACTACACCGTAAAAAACCCTCTCCAATTTTCCCGGATAACGTCTTTTTGGGAATTTAACGCACTATAACTTTACTATTTAGCAACCGATTTGGATGATTCATAAAACCATTGTAAGCTTATTCAAAATACAACAATTTTTCAATTATTTATTTATTTATTTTTTTTTTTTTTTTGGGGAAGAGTGAATAAAAAAAACAATTTTTGTTTCAAAATAAACACAAAATAAAAAAAAAATACTTTCAATTTTTAAGGCATTAAACTTTTTTATTTATAAATCAATAATTCGAAAAACAGTTAAAACTTGTTTTAAGTACTGAAACTTTAGTTAAAAAAAATTAAAATAAAAAAAATATGATATTAATGCTAGAATTAAAAAAAAAAATATTTTTTACGAAAAACCAAAGAAAAATATATATTTTCAAATTTAAATAAATATAACTTTTTTATTTAAAAAGCGATTTAAATGATTTAAAAACCAAATCAAAGCTTATTTAAAACTGAATATCTTTGTTAATTACTTTGAAAAATGCTTCCTTAATCCAGAATCTTAATAAAAGCAAACACTCGTTCAAGAAAAACCAAAGAAAATCGATTTTCTCAAAACTCTCCCTCACGATTATTTTTTTTTTTTGTTAGTTTTACTCAAAATTGATCACTTAATGTAAATTTATACGAATCTATTTTGGAAACGAAAATTTTAGTTAACTTTTTTTAGACGAACCGATAATGCCAATTAAATCAACATTTTTCTCTAAAAACTAAGCAACAAATATTTTTTTTTTAATTTTTTTGCAGAAATTGTCCACCAGACCCATATAATCAATTAATAAAATAAAATCGTAGTTGCCAGATGATCAAAAAAAAAAAATATATATATCCTAAAAAATTCACCGTGTTAACGTCTTATTTTGTGTTTAATTTCTGTACATTGGGGGCCAAAAAACAAGTTCAAGAGAGGCCATGGACCCTGGTCCCCCGAAGTCGGCGCCTATGTTATTCTATGTTATAAAATAAACATGTCCAGATACATTTTTAAATACTCAACTAAAACAGTGTTTTTTTTATGCGATATGTTCATAAATAATTACACAAGAGGCTGAGAATTATGCGGGAAAAATTCACTGTTTTCGTGAAAATTTCCTTTGACAGCAAATATGAATAAAAACTGTGAATTTTTCCCGATAATTCGAAGAATCATGTGTAATTCGGAAGATTATTTTTCAACGATTTATAATATGTCAAACCAACTTTTATATTTTTTTCTTCGAAAAATTATATAATTTTTTTTATTACTTATCTTAATATTTTTAGATGCATACTCTTTAATTTGGTTAATTTCATTCCATTCTCAATTGCTAAACAAAAACCTTTTATGTCCATTTTTAAATTTCAAATTATGGTTTTGTCAATAGTTCATGACTGCAGGCACTTACCGCAGTACTGACTAGCGCGGTACTGTGCTAGGCTCGTTCATAAAAGTCAAGCTAGAAAAACTGTCTATATTTTATATACAGAATATTTTGTGGTATTTTTGGTAAATAATAAAGTAATAACAATAATTATAAATGGTAATATATTTATATTTAATTATTACTTAGTTTTAGGTATGAAATTTTTGTTGTAAAAGAGAAATAAGTACTGAAAAACAAAATACTACAGCGATTCTCACTAGAATTTTCTACAGTAGGAAATTCCCAATATAACTGTAATGTGATTGGACAGATTGGCTAATAAAAGCGTTAAATAATAATCAGTAAAATCAATATTATATTACACTGTTACACTAACCTTGGTCTTTAAAAAATTCTAAATGTATTGAAAGTAATACTACTTTAAAATCTAAGGTTAAGTGTTAGTTAGCTCTATATTGATTACAGTAACTGTTCTCTTGGACATACAGATATTTCCACAAACGCGCTATGAATTCTTGAAATGTTTGGGGAGCAGGCTTCCAAAAAGGGATATATTTTTGTTCTAAATTTTATCCCAAAAAACTAATTGGGCGTTTTTTATGACATGTTTACTAGATATCCTTCCAGTGGGCCATTTTCAAATATTGATACATAATACATAATACATAATACATAATACATAATACATAATACATAATACATAATACATAATACATAATACATAATACATAATACATAATACATAATACATAATACATAATACATAATACATAATACATAATACATAATACATAATACATAATACATAATACATAATACATAATACATAATACATAATACATAATACATAATACATAATACATAATACATAATACATAATACATAATACATAATACATAATACATAATACATAATACATAATACATAATACATAATACATAATACATAATACATAATACATAATACATAATACATAATACATAATACATAATACATAATACATAATACATAATACATAATACATAATACATAATACATAATACATAATACATAATACATAATACATAATACATAATACATAATACATAATACATAATATTGTTTGCAAAGCGGCCCGTTTTTATCAAGAAAAATACCCACTTTTACAAAGAAATAACCAGAGTTTTAGCAAAAAAAAAATTAGTGTGAGTAGACTCGCGCACTGAGTGTTCCGTAAGTAGTTCATTAATTTTTTTTCTTGTTCATGCCAGTATCTCCAAAGTTCTAGTTCTTATTTAAACTTTTTTTGTTTGATTTTTTTATACTGTAAGGAGAAGTATATGAGTTTTGTACCTTTTTGCCCTTTTGGGCCCCCTTACTCCTAACTTCCCTTAAAACGGTATGTCATCTTTATTATTCATGTTTTTTTTTTTTAACTTTTATCTCTGAGTTTCTGAAATGTCATAGCCAAAACTTTTTTTGCAAAAGAAACAGATTTTAGCATAAAATTGGCATCTTTTCTGCAAAAAAGAGCACTATTTTTTATAAGAAAGATTTTCCCACTAGCGACTAAAAAATATTTTGCTCACTCTTTTGCGTAGAAGAGCACTATTTTAAATATAAAAGGTTTTTCTCCACTAGTGAGCCAGTGGGTTAATACACAAAAGAGAGAGCAAAACATTTTTTTTTCCAATACCCAAACGTAATAAGACAATTACTAGCTTCATTTTAAACAGAGAAACTTGTAAATAACCCACTTGCAAAGTTAATACCATTCATCTCTCAAATTTTTTTGCTACAAATATATTATAAAATTTAATCTATAACAAAATATCCGTAAATTTCTTCTACTTGCCTACATTATATGCTTTCTAACATTATTTTTCTTTAAAAAAATATCAGTTTTGAATAATGTTTTTCTTTTAATTTTTATTGCGAATGATACTGATATTATGTCGACTTGCAATTGTTCAGATAAAACTTCAAAGCCTACTTGATTTAATAGACGACGTTTTTGAAAGGTAAAATTTATAAGTTTAAATTAAAAAATTGCACAAAATTAATATATAAATAAAAAAAAAACGTTTAAAATGGGTATTGGACAAAATTTTGTAGGGCACACATGGGTAAACTGATATTGCCCTCTCTAAAATTAAAGTCAATTTTCTCATGGGCAATATCTTACTTTACCCACTAGTACCATAAATAACTATTAGTCACAAACTAAAAAATGTTTTGCTCTCTCTTCTGTGTATTAACTCATTAAGGACTGACCATGAATTTATTATAATGAAATATTTATCAGATATTAATATTATTAGTTCAAATAAGTAATTTTTACTAAAAAATACAAACAAAAATTAACAATTTTCCCTGTTAAACAATATTATTACTAAAATGTAAACAATTCACTAGTTAGAAATAAAGAACCATAATTTTTGCATAAGCTAAGCCATAAATAAATAAACTTGAAACTACATGCATTTTAAATTACTTCTTACAAAAATCTGTAAATGCGTATGAATATTTAGATGGTAGTCCTTAATGGGTTAAGAAAACTTTATCTTTTGTAATAATTTTTTGCTAAATTATTTATTTTTATTTAAAATTAAAGGGTGTAAAATTTCTTTCTCTACTCGTGTATTAGGTGATTTTATCGACTTAAGAATATTCTTTGCGTGGATAAAATGCTACTTAATACACTAGTTAAGAAAATAACTATTTGCGCTCGGGGTTCCGTATCTATTTTTAGCTATGCCTTAAAAAAACCTATGTATGTACTGTTAGAAGTATTCGGCGTAAACTCAGTTATGACTCATCAACGTTGAAAATAAACACAGAAACATAGGCTTACGGAATAATTTTGCCGAATTATGAGGGAAATTTTTATAAATCGAAACATTTGACGACTAATTTGTTACCCACAACAATATTAACTATACATATTAACTATACATACGTATATATTGGTGTTTTTCAAAGAAAAATACGACATTCGATTTTTATTTTTTAAGAATACGAAAAATTTTAATTTTTATTTGTCAATAACTTTTTTCCCACCTTACTCGTTTAAATGGAATCATTAAAAAAACATCAAGATAAAAAGAAATAAAAATATAAATATTTAAAACCTCGCCTCAACGCTAGAGTCGACGCGGCGCCTATGCGACTACTGGAAATTCGCCGACTACTGACTTTTTGATGTTTTAAATTATTTTATCTTTTCAACTGATCTTTTTTTTCTTCGATTAAAATTTAAAGCTAATTTGTTTAACATGTATGCAAATGGATCTATTCCCTTTTGAAAGTTTACTTCACATTTAAGACTTTATTTAACTTACATAAAAGTTATAAAATAAAGGTTATTTTTTTATTACCCGATAAAATCTAACACCAGGTTATAAAAGTAACTAAGTATATTACCTATTTTCCTTGTATGATGTAAAATTTTTATTATTATAGTTATAAATGTTAGGAATATTTTATTTTTTTTTAACTCCAGGCGGGCATAGAGATCGTTCTTCCCAGCGTGAAGAGGATCTTTAAGGCCAGCCTGGCGCTGGGATATGTTCCAAAGGAATGGAGGAGGGCGAGAGTGGTCTTCATCCCCAAACCGGGTAGGAAGGATTACACAACCGCCAAATCCTTCAGACCAATAAGCCTTACATCTTTCCTGCTGAAAACGCTGGAAAAGATAGTGGACCGGTACCTGATGGAAGGAGTGCTTAGCAGGCATCCTTTCCATAGAGGACAACACGCATATAGGCGAGGCAGGTCGACAGACTCGGCCCTCCACGCTATAGTGCGAAGAGTCGAAAAGGCGTTACACCACAAAGAATGGGCGTTGGCCATATTCTTTGACGTAGAGGGAGCATTCGACAGGGCAAGAACGTCAACCATCTGCAGTGCGCTATTAGCGAGGGGCACCCCGCCAGCGCTGGTTAGTTGGGTAAGATCTGCGCTGGTAGAAAGGAATGTCATGGCCTCTCTGGGGGACTGTCGTCTGGACATCGGGGTGAGGGGTGGATGTCCACAGGGCAGTTGTCTTTCACCTCACTTATGGTGTCTAGTTATGGACAGTCTCCTAGAGAGGCTGACGGCCGCTGGGCTATACGCACAAGCATTTGCAGATGATGGCACGGTCCTAGTCACTGGAAGGTTCTTGGGCACGGTCTGTGAAAGAATCCAGACAGCCTGCAGGATAATAGAAGAGTGGTGTGAGGAAAAAGGCTTATCAGTCAACCCAACAAAGACTGAGCTTATCCTCTTTACCAATAGGAGAAAGATAGAGAACTTTAGGGCCCCCCAAATGTACGGAAAACCGCTTGTGCTCTCACAAGAGGTCAAGTACTTGGGAGTAACCCTAGACAGTAAACTCAACTGGAAGGCGCATGTAGACAAAGTCATTGACAAGTCGATTGCGACCTTCTGGCACTTGCGTCGGGCAGTGGGAAAAAGCTGGGGCATGACCCCACAGATTCTATTATGGATCTATACCGCCGTCATTAGACCCAGAGTCCAATATGGCTCTGTGGTATGGTGGCCAAGCGTCAGCAAAACCACAGTAGCTCGGAGTCTGAGTAAGATCCAAAGACTAGCGTGTCTCGGGATCACCGGCGCAATCAGGACGACCCCCACATCAGCACTGGAAGTTCTACTGGGGCTGCCAACGCTTCCGTCCTGGATAAGGAGGGAGGCAATGGCTAGCTACCTTAGAATGAGAGATGTTGGATGCTGGCTGGGTGAAGGGGCAGTCTACGGACATACAAAAATCGCCGATGTTGCCAGAGTAGAGTTACCTATCAGCAGCATCAAGGTGATAGAGGCGGAAGACCGATTAAGGTTTGACAGAGCATTCTCTCTCACTATACCAACAAAACACGAGTGGGAGAACAAGGAAGTTAATTTTGCCCAAAACGCAACAGTGTGCTATACAGACGGCTCCCGGATGGAAAGCACGCAAAGCTCGGGCGCAGGCTTCTTTGTACAAGACACGGGGGTTCAAAAGAGCTATTCGCTCGGCAGGTACCCCACGGTATTCCAAGCGGAAGTCTTTGCGATACAGGAAGCGGCAAGATGCGAAGAGGTTCTAGGGAGTAACGGATCAGATGTATACATCTGCTCCGACAGCCAAGCAGCCCTGAAGGCTCTCAGTGCACCCAGCACAAGATCCAGTCTTGTGCAGGAATGCATAGAAGCCCTGGAGGAGCTAGCGAGGAACAAAAGAGTCCACCTTGTATGGGTCCCTGGACACAGCGGGATACCAGGCAACGAGAAGGCAGACGAACTTGCCAGGCTCGGAGCCGAAACTCCGTGCATGGGACCCGAACCCATGCTTGGTATTACAAGGAAACAAGTCACATCAGCCCTCAACACGTGGGCTGGAGAAAAACTAAGGGAAAGCTGGTCAACGGTCACGAACTGCAGACAGGCAAAGGACTTCCTTTCCGGTCCAAGCAAGTCAAAAACCGCGTGGCTACTAGGAAGAAGCCGAGCCACGATCAGCCAACTCACAGGGATCCTCACGGGTCACTGTGGACTAGGAAGGCACCTGTTCAAGATGAAGGTTGGTAACGACCCCGTCTGTTCGGGTTGCGGGATAGACGAAGAATCGTCCTTCCATTTCCTAGGACAATGCGATCGGTTCGGCAGAATACGACAGGAGATCTTCGGAGTGGCAACTCTCCGAAGAGAGGAGTTGCGTACCCTTGCCTGGACAGATATCGCGACCTTTATAAGGAGGTCCGGCAGGTTTAGGCAGGGAGTAGGGTAGATGTGTGGCTGGGACAGCTCGGGGCTGGCAAAAAGGGCCATAATGGCCTAGTTGCCTGGCTTGTAGCCTCCCCACCCTTACTACTACTACTACTAGGAATATTTTATAAACCTACCATAACTTTAGACCAAAAAACTAGACGTAAGTTTTATTTTTCGATTTTTACACCTAAAACTAATTTCATGGATTTTGAGCCCATGATCTCTTTGATGCCTAAAATTGAATATTATATGTTTTTTTTTTGTATATTATATACATGTTTGTTTTACCTCGCACTATTCTACTTAATTTTTACATTTTGTTTAACCTCGTACTATTCTACTTAATTAAGCATCCCCTAAGTCCAGGACTTGTGTAGGCTAGTAGTAGAGGGTACCACCGGATTTAATTGACTTTCGAACCAATTTATAGGGAGTGTCCCCTTCACTGACGCCTTCGCCAAATGATTAATTAAGCATCCCTAAATCCAGGACTTGTGTGGGCTAGTAGTATAGGGAACCACTGAGTTTCGAACCAGTTTCTAGGGAGTGTCCATTTCACTTATCGCCTTCGCCAAATTTTAATTATTAATTAACTACAAAAGGCAAATCGGCGCCAGTGAGAATCGAGCTCACGCTAGTCCGCTCGTCATTCTGTAGCGCTACCCCACTAATGTCTCCCAAAATGAATTGTCTTTATGAATAAGCTTATTATATTAACGAAATATCACTAATTAAATAAATTATTGTAATTGATATTACGTACACTTTTAGTCCAGTATACTTTGCATTATTTGGGTCCTTTCATATTTGAAGCAAAATCTTGCTTTAAAGGAGAATATATTCTCTTGTTATATACAAGTCACAATGTCTTGATTTAAGAAAACATTTTTCTGTATGTAATAGATAAAGAATAAAATAATTTTTAATTGAATTCATCAAGTTTGCACTTCTTACTATTTTATTTTATCTTTTATTCCTCTTTAAGCGGTGACGTCTGCTAAGTTTATTAAAAGTTTGAACTCCATGAAAAAAAATAATTAAAACAAAACATTGCCGGCATACTAGGGATAAAATGTTAAGTTTAAAAATAAACAAAAGTTTTATTTCAAGAGTATTTATTAAAGAGTGACCATATGTGGTATATATACTTCTAGTATTTTACTAGTGTTTTACTTTGACGTATACTTACGACAGAGTACGCGCACTCTGTCGTAAGTTTCGACTTGCTCTACACTGTAAAAACTGAATGTAAACTAATGTAAAAATACATTAATTTACATAGTAAGGGAACGTTCAAGTACAGTACAGTACAGAGGGGGGTGTGGGTGTTAGTAAAAATGTTACGTATCACTTAAAAAATTATAAACTTATAAAATATTTATTGCATCCCGTTTTTAACAATGATCTACGCCTAAGATACGGACTCGTGGCAAATTTTATTGCACACGGCGTTCACTAAACAAAAAAATAGACATGGAAAACTATAGGAAATAATCGGTTTTCGGTTAACCGGTTGCACAAATTACCTCAGACCGCTTTTTGGTTAAAACCGGTTTAAAAATTAAAGCAAAATTTCCTTTCAATTTCTTCACTTTTTGTAAAAAAAATGTTACGTAACAAATGGGAGGGGGGATGGGGGTCTTACATGGGGGGATACTCAAAAATGGTCAAATTTTACGTTACGTACTACTTGAACGTTCTCTAAAAAGATTTAATTTCGTGTAAAAGAATATCGTCGGCTTAAAGTGTTAACCCGCTAACTCCTTTTGACCAAACTTTACAGGAGACGAAAAAACCTTATAATTATTTCTATAATTATTGTTTAACAAAATGAAAAATCCCGTTTCTTTATTAGCGTGTTTTGGAGGTTTTAACTATCAACTATAAAAAATTAATTTGGATTGATTTTTATTGAATTAAAAAAGAGTTGCCAGGTTTTCTACCTTTGAGAAAAATCTTCATCAAGGAGTTGGCAGCTTTTAGGTAAAGTTTAGCTACGTTTAACAAAAACAGCAAAACTAATTAAAAGTTATCAAATGATAAGTTTTGCTAGCAAACTGCTAAGTTTGAGTTTTGCTGTTTCGATTGAACGCAGCTATTGGCTTTTTACCTTTACCTTTATATTTTTGTAACAAAGAACGTAAAAATATACTTACTTTTTAAGATAAAATCATTTAGTAGTAAAATAACCACCATTAAATAGCCTTAAAACTTGATTTTCACGACAACACCACTTTTTGTTGAGGTTTCTCTACACAAAATGGTTGGAAATGGCGGAGTAAGCAGCTTTTCGTACTAGCGGTTGAAGCGCGTGAAATAATCAGGTAAACACATGATGGTAAAAGTTATATTTGGGAAAAGGTTTGGACTATGTAATTTATTTTTACCGTATAGTTTACTTTTTTTTGTGTTTAATAATTAAATACGATTTATTACTTTGTTTTGCTATAATTTAATTACATGGAAATATTGCTTGATATTTCAAACGAAAACCCAGAATTTGGAGAAAAAGTGTTTGTATGTATTTGAGTTAATTAATAGTAAAGAAATAGATATCCAAAAAAACAAACACTAGCATAAGGGCACAATAGAGAACTTGCGAAAATACATTTTTTAAAAGTATTTTTCTTAATAATAACATATTTTAACACATGCCAATATGTAAATTAATTTATTTACACTGATAAAACGGATTTATTTGAATATGGCCAATTAAATTATTTGATTGTGAGTAACAAATTTTATTAGAGTCAAATAAATATTTAGTTCATGTAAACAAATATTTTAATTTTAAAATGATTTGTTAATGGGAACAAAATAGTTTATTTGAGAGTTTTAAAATTTATTTGTTACAACAAAATAATTGGCTATTTATGGGAAGATTGGTGTAGTGGACTACCGCGTCGTACTTCACGAGTTTACCCAAAATAGCGTTCGATTCTCACCGGCGCCAATTTGCCTTTTTCAGTTAATTAATAATTGAAATTTGGCGAAGGCATAAGTGAAGCGGACACTTCCTATAAATTGGTTCGAAAGTCAATTAAAGCCGGTGGTCCCCTCTACTACTAGCCCACACAAGTCCTGGACTTAGTGAATGCTTAATTAAGTAGAATATTACGAGGTTAAACAAAATGTATGTATGTATTTATATCCAACCAAATATTTTGTTGACACAAATAAACTGTTTTATCAGTGTACTTAAATAAAGCAGTTGGTAAAAAGAGCGAAAACAACTTAGCGGTTGAATTGGCAACGCCAAATTGATTGTGGCTTTAACGTAGTCTTAAAACGTTATGATTTAAATACATAACAAATAAAATAATTAAATTTAATTACCTAGCCGATATTTTTAATTTTTTTTTGTTTTTTTTTTTAATAAATGGATAATTTTATAATTTAATTCATTTTTAAAGTTAGAACCCCATATAACTCAGTGACGTACCTGATTTTTTTATATTTTTTTTTCACTGTCACTTCAAAAAATAAAAAAGTAAAAATATATTTAATGTGTCCCTTTTTTGGCAATATAACGAACAGCACTGCATTTTTTATTAGCTTAAGAAAAACTAATTTTTTTGGTATTAAAACATAAAATTTGGTTAATTTTCAACTGGAATATCGCTTATATTGCATTTTTATTTTAATTAACTTTTAAAGTAGGGTCTTTAATATATTTTTAATTAGCCAGACAAATTAAAAGCAAAAAAATAGGGGGTCATAATAATTAGAAGAATCCTGATAATAAATATTAACTTCGGAGTGGTCGTAAAATTGAGAAGAATTAATTATTTCTCATTAACTTAATTGAGAAATTTGAAAAATGTTCGTTATTATTAAGTTTATGGAATATTTTAATAAGGACGCAATCTTTCACAAAAATTAAGGTAATTTTTATTTACAATCATCTGGATGGTCTAGATCTGTATAGAAGATATCCGCGCCGATGCAGGCAGGGCTGAGGGCTTGGGTCACGGATTTGACTGATTATTTTTTTAAGTGTAGCTCACCGATGTTAGAGAAAAACCTCCACGCGATTTTTTTCAAAAACGCCCTGTTTCAAAATTATGTTTTGTTTTATTTTTTTTTAAACTTTTTAAATTTCTCGAAAATCTGACGACGTGGGTACGGATTTTTTTGATTAATTTTTGTGTGTAGCCCACCGATGTCTAAGAAAAATCTTCACGGGATTTTATTTAAAAAACCCCCGTTTCGAAAATATGATTTTTTTAATTTTTCTTAAAAAATTTGTCAAAAATTTATCATTGACGTGCAATAACTCAAAAACTATTTAACCCAGAGAATTGCGGTTTCACCAATAAAAAAATCATATGTTTTTCTAATAAATCGCATTCATTTAGTTTCGAGAGCTTTTTGTTTTTCCAAGATGGCGGCAAAATAATTTATAGTGATTTTTTTTGACGCCATCTTTTAAAAAAAACAAAAAACTATCGAAACTAAATTAATCCATTTAATAGAAAAAAATATAATTTTTTTATTGATGAAAACCGCAACCCCACGGGGTTGAGGGGGTAAATATTTTTAAAGTATTTTCGTTAAAGTTGGTTTATAGGGATTTTTGAGGTCGACGAAACTAAATCTGATAATACAATTTTTCTAAATTTACCCGCTAAGAGCCGGGGGGTATTTTCTTGAAAATTGGTATTTAGGGGGTTTTTGAGGTAGCTAAAACTAAATCTGATAATAAATAAATTGTCTACCTCCTGGGAGTAGTTTTAGTGAAAATTTGTATAATAACAATAAAAAATCCATTTAACGCGCCTAGGCGAAAAACGAAAAAGCGATTTTACTGGGCAGTGTATTTTAATATGATATACCTAGGTATTTATTTGGAATTAATTTGGTTTAAGTATATCACAGTTATAATAAGGTATGCTTAAAGTTGTTTTTAACTTATTGATCTATTTTAAAGAATGTTACAGTATTCAGTAAAATAACAATCGGCAAATAATACCAAAATTTGGATTAGTAATAATACAGAGAAAAGTAAAAAATAGGATCGATTATAATCACACAAAAAGAAAAAAAAATGTCCAGAATTTTTTCGGAGACCATTGTTTTCCTATGTATCTTGAGCCGCAAAATCCGAATTTAAGGTCAAAATAGCACCTTATCCAATTAGTTTTGGAGATAACCTTAAAAAACCATATTTTATACTCAAAAATAAGGTTTTTTGAGGTTATCTCCAAAACTTATTAAATGAGGTGCTATTTTGACATCAAATTCAGATTTAGCGCCTCAAAATACATAGAAATACAATGGTCTTAAAAAAATTCACTATTTTTTAATTTTTGTGTGGCTGTGTTATTTTCGTAATGTAAAACATGCTAATAAAAAAATGACTTTATAACCTAATACACTCAATTTCAACTTTAAAAATAAATATTTTATGTTCGTATCTAATTTATTACAGTGAAAAAAGTTTTCTTGAGTGGTGGTCTTGATATAAGACGTTAAAAAGTTTTAAACCGAAGTTATGACAGGCCACCAAGAAAAGTAACTTAGTAACTTAATATTTATAATAATTAAAGAGATAAGTAGATGACGTAGTTAATAAAATAATAATTATTTTAATAGGGACTTTTGGGCTATATAACAAAAATATATTTTTGCATTAAAAAATACAAAATGATGAACATAAATTAACTGATTTCTATGTTTTATTTACTATTAATACTGAATAAAAAAATTAATAAATAAATAAAAAATCGTCAAAACTCATGGTCGTAGAACTGAAAAGAATTAATTATTTTTCATTAATTTAATTGAAAATTTTGAAAAATGTTCATTATTAATTTTATATTTTAGAATTCTAAAATTATTAGTATTGAAATACACATTTTTTTTTTAATTTTTTTTCCGAACTTTTTAAGACTTTTGAGATCATGTTAAAAATATGTCTGTCTGTCTATCTGTCTGGATGTCGGTCTCTGAACACGATAACTCGAGAATGACATATCCTAGTGATTTAAATTTGGAGGGTATATTTTCGTGGTGAATATCTCGAAGGTGATTGAAATTGAGCTATGTGGGTACGGGAGAAGGGAGTCAAAGGGGCAAAAAAAGTTAATTTTTGGTCAATTTTTTTAAATTTTTTATCGCGCGATTATAATTTTGGTAGGTATAGAAAGGTAATAAAATTTACCATAAAAAAGGTAACTACCATTTTTTTCGTAGCACTAGTACTTCTGGAGATCTAATAAAATAACAAAATACACGTCTTTTTATTACTTTATAGGCAAAGCTTTTATTTTGCAAATTTTAATAATGATTTATGTCCATTTCGAACAAAAAAAAATTATCGGTCACCAGTTACGATGCGCACAATTGATTAGGCAAACGCAAGTATGAGCAGAAGTGTTTGTTAACACATACAAATGCTTGTTCTGGCAAACATATACAAATATATCATGCGTAGTAGGGTTTGGTAGAACATGTTTGTGCGCAAAAGGGTTTAATAATAAAAACGAATGCGCAAAAGTGTTCTAGCACGGATATAAATATCGTGCGCAGGAGGGTTTGGTAGAACATATTTTTACGCAGAAGTTTTTAATAATACATACGAATGCGCAAAAGTGTTCCCGCAAACATACAGATATACCATGCGCAGAAAGGTTTGGTGGAACATATTTATGCACAGACGTGTTTAATAATATATACGAATGCGCAAAAGTGAAAAGTTTATAGGATGTCAAAAGTAAAGGTCAATTCCGGCAAAACCGGAAGTCGAAAAAAGTTATTGACATGTAAAAAAATCGTAAATTTTGTCTTATGGATGATCTCCAAATTTAATTTTAATGGCTCAAATTTGAAAAAGTTAAGGGGGGTAAACGACTTTCCTGATAATTTAAAATTATTTAAAACGCAAAATAAAACATTCTTGTCAACAAAAGAATATTTTCCCTGTAGGCATAGATTCATTAAAACAAGACAGAAAAAAACATTTACCGCTAAAGGACACGAAGTGTCCAACACTTACCTAAGGGGGACACATAGACACAAGACTACTATTCTTAATTTTATATAGTGATTCTATAAAAAAAAATATTTGTTGAATTGTTACACATATAAACGTCAAAAATATTATTTATAAAATACGATAATAACTCCTTGGTAGTGAGAAAAACGTAATGCGCTACTCGTAGGTAAGTTTTTTTTTCGGTGGTGTTTATGGACCTCAGCTCCGCTTCGGTCCACAAAATACGACCTTACACAGAAAAATTCACTTACCTCTACTAGGAGCGCAAATAACTATTGCTGAGGTCCATAAACAAGACATAGACAGAATTATCTACGAGTAGCGCATTACGTTTTTCTCACTACCAAGGAGTTAAAATCCTATTTTATTAATAATATTTTTGACATTTGTATGTGATAATTCAAGAAATCATTTTTTTATAGAATCACTCTATAAAATTAAGAATAGTAGTCTTGTGTCTAGGTGCCCCCCTTGGGTAAGTGTTGGACACTTCGTGTCCTTTAGCGGTAATAGTTATTTATGGTACTAGTGGGTAAAGTAAGATATGAGAAAATTAACCTGCGAGGCCTCAGCCAAGCAGGTTAATTTTCGAAAGGGCAATATCGGTTTACCCATGAGTGCCATACAAGGTTTTATCCAATAAATAGCTTAGGAATTCATATTTTTATTAAAAATTTTAATGACATTTACAAGAAAATAATTTGACAAGTGACAGTTGAGTGAGTAAATTAAATAATTATCCACTTAATAAAGTAAAAGCCACGCGGGGGTTATTATTGAGTTTATCTATTTAAAATAAAGCTGGTAATTGTCTTATTATCTGTATGTATTGAATAAATGTTTTTTTCTGTCTAGTTACGATTTTGTTTGTATTGATCGAGTATTGATTTCATCTATCACTAAGTGTGCTTAATAACGTACTTTCCATTGCTGTCGGCTTTTTGATTAAGTAATATCAACTTATGGAATTACTCTATAAAATTAGAAATATTAGTCTTGTGTCTAGATGTCCCCCTGCGGTAAATGTAAGCACACTTAGTGTTTTTTCTGTCTTCACGGAAAGAAATTAGTGGGCTCTGCGCTATACATTATAAGATATTTGGTAACAGTGGCAAATTATAGTGATTTAAGCTATAGATTATAAGGGACACAATAACTAATAATGTTAAAAATAAATTGGAAACGATTATATATATTACAGACACGATTATATTTATTACAGGCACTATTATAAATTTACAGAAATTTTATTATATTATAAAAATTATTAGCACGGACAATAATTAAATCTATTTAAGCTATAAATGCCATACTATTTGTTATATTTTATTATTCACTAAACAATTAAAGTATTTCATATAAATTTTTACACTGACTGCCATAATTGTAAGAGAAAGCCTTGTATTTATATAATAAGCGATTATAATTTGATTGGTATGTGTGTTATAGCGCTCCTAGCTATAATTTTTTTTTCCGTGTTTAGTTACGGTTTTGTTTGTATTGATTTCATCTATCACTAAGAATGCTCGATATAGTACTTTTTATTACTGTCGACTTTTTGATAAGTAATGCCATCTTACCTAGTTGGTAGGGATAAAAATGTTTTTTTTTTCAAATATTTTTTTTTAAACGAGATAATTTTTGCTTTTTAATTATTTTGAAAAACAATAGGGATCTTCCTATTACAGAACTTGAATTTTCCATAAAATATAGTGCACATCGGATAATTCGTTCTTACAAAAAACGCGACATCGGACGGACAGACGGACATTTTTAGGTTTTTTATTTTTTCATAAAACACATTTTTATCCAAGATTTTTTTTTGAAGAATTTGGGAAATTTAAATTACTGTATTATACTATTTTAGCGCTTACGCGCTGTAAATAGTATAATAAGAGTTAGTTACGTACTTGGATAGGTACTTTTCTTGGTGGCCGGTCCCAATTATTTACTTTAAATCCTCAACTGATTAATGATTTAAAAACTCATTAGGTGGAAAATATGTGTACTTATCTCAACAAGAACCTTGTTTGATCATGTAATGATTTCATACAAGTGGAATACATTTTTTTTACCAGCGCGCTGAAGCGTGAAGCTGTCAAAAATACCCATCACATCAAACACATTTTTAGAGAGCAGTTTAGGACAAGTAGGTCATTTTGGGGTCAATCTCAAATTTCCCAAACTAAAAAGGTCAAATTAAATGGCGGATCGATTTGTTTTAATTATTGCCAATTAAAACTAAATTTAGCATCATACGTTTTAAGTGTTTAGTTACGAATTCGATTTCAGCAACCTCAAAAATTCCTTAGTAATTTTTTTATTAAAATCCATTCAAATTTAAGAATTTTTTTTCACCTTATTGTATCCGCTATTTTCAATTTTGAATATTAAATATCTGATTCGGTTTTAGAAATCTCGAAAACACTTAGATACCAACTTTCACGAAACTAAAGCGAATTTTGGCTGCCAGAAAGCGTCCTTTGGTCATAGCGTGGCAGTTTAAAAGTGTAACGTGATAAAAAGAAACTGAAGGCAGTTTTGAAATTATCACTACGCGTTTATATAAGACTACGAAATGCAAAGTAAAGCTTTCAGCGTAATTTTCTCAAAATTTGTGACTCACCGGGTTTTGAGATTTGTCGAGTACCAATCCACTCTGATCTAGTGATTTTTCTGCATTATGTAGGAAGCTCTCTCATCACTAGCTTATGGACAGTCATCACCTCTTAAAAATCCTTTAATTTTAAAATCTATATAATATATTCTCCTCAGGGTACCGATCAAGTAGTTGTTGAATAAATTTAATTTGTTAACATTAGATTTACGCAGGAAAAATATATCTCTTAATTTTTTGTTTAATCTTTTGCATAACAAAATAGACTGCGAAAACTTCTAATGATAACACTGCTCAACACTCAAAAATTTGCCGACACCATTTTAAAACTTTGCGCCTGGCTATATTTAATGAGCTGATTTTGGAACCTTCTTTGTTTTTCTCGATAATCTCGTTTTTTTTGAGATATAGCGCACAGTGGCCTTTTTTGCCTATAGTTGTAGTAAAAAAAATAGTTAAGGTCCAATTTTTTTTTGCAGTGAATTTGTTCTATATTAATAGGGCTCCAAGGGAAGAAACGCGGATTTAAAATATCTTTATTCGTTTGTTTTTTCAAAAAATTTGATTTTTTCGTATTTTTTCGAACTTTTTTAATGAAAATTTTATATTAATACCCAAGATATGGCTCTGATTTTTATAAGCAACACTAAAATACATGTGAGGTTTGTAAAAATAAAAAAGTTTTAGCAACGGAGAGTAACCTAAAGCAGAACAACAATATTTTGAATTATTTAATGTATATTTAATGTTATTTTTTGTTTTAAAGCGAGGATAAATTTTTCGTAGGTAATGTTTTTTCCAAAATAAATTTAATTTATTGTGTTTTGTTGTTTTTTTTTCTTAATAACCCCCGGTAAAATCTTCGTTACTGGATTAAATTTAAAACTTTTTTTATTTTTATAAACCGTACATATGTGTTATTATATCTTTAGTATTTATATAAAAATTTTATCAAAATATATCGAAAAAATCCGAAAAAATCTCACTTTTTTACTACTACTATAAGCAAAAAAAAACACTGTGCGCTATATCGCAAAAAAAAACTAGCTGATCGAGAAAAACGGAAAAAGGTCCCGAAATCTGCGCTTCAAATATTGTGAGATGTAACTAAAAGATCCCCAGCAAATAAAAAAAAATCTTTTTTTTTTGTAGAGCAGTGTAATTAGAATAACACTGGGCCAAAACAAAAAAGGTTTATCTGTACTGGGGTTGAGACCCACCTATTCCTATGTATTTTACACTATACCGAAAAAACTGTCTAAAATTGTAAAAATCTCATATTATTTCTTTGTAGCAATGCCTTTTTTATGAAAGATTCGTATTAAGCATCCCAAAATACATAAGAATAGGTGGGTCTCAACCCTAGCACAACTTTTTTTTTATTTGTGAAACTTATAAAGGCCCAAAAAAAAAAGTTGTCTGTGCTGGAGTTAGACCCACCTATTCTTATGTATTTTGGGATGCTTAACACGAATCTGCTATTAAAAGGCAACTTATGTGCTCATCTTTTTGCTACACTGAAAAAACTGTCTAAAATTGTGAAAATCCTATCTGCAATTTCAGTGTAGCAAGAAAAATGAGCAAATAAAGTGACATTTTATGACAGATTTGTGTTCAGCATCCCAAAATACATAAAAATAGGTGTGTCTCAACCCCAGTACAGAAAACTTTTTTGTTTTGTGGGCCTGTTTAATTTTAGGTTATAATTTTGGGTAATTTAAAGTTATATGTATTATATTGTGTCCTGTTGGGCAATAAAGCTATATTTATATTTATTTATTTCAAGAAGGTCGTATCGGTATTTTGATTGTTTGGTAAAATCTACTTTTATTAGTAACGATGACAATTTTGCTTATGCAGAGTTTATTTACTTCCAACATACGTTAGTTCTTATAAAAGTTGCAGTGACTTATTTGAGAAATCGTGGTCAAAGACGAAGATCATGTCAATTCGTGTAATTTTGTTTAAGGGGAATCACTTAGACGAAAGCAGCATACTACAAGTTAGGTATTAGTCCCTGCATGTTTTATTGGATTTATACCATAGTGTGCCATATAAAATTTTTATGTATGGTAGTGACGTAAAACATAAATAATATTGTTTCACGATGGAAGTGAAAATATTATTTTTGTAAGTCTTTACCTTCATACAAGCACGGCCCTGTTTGGCGGAAGTATATAAAAAACTTTTTAGCCGCGAATGTAAAACATTTTCAGCACCAAATTGCTATCTGTAAATGATAAATAGAAGTTTTTCTCTTCTCATTTGGATTATAAATTCTTATCTTCAAAGTAGATTTCACATCAGCTATCCAACGAAACATAGATATATAAAGCTTGAGATAGATGCCTAAAGAATTATAACTTTTGTTGTTATCCTTTTATTTTTATTTTCGAGGCTTCGAAATATTACTGCCAAAAAAAAATAATATTTTACATCATGGTTACAACGTTAATGTAGATTTTTCTTAAGGGGTCTTTCTACCTTCAAATTTTAAAAATATATTTTTTTTATATAGAAAGAAATAAAACTATATAAAAACAAGTTTTTAAACTTAAAACCCTTCTATTGATTATGTTTAACTAAAAAGTAGAAAACAAGATATACCAATTTACAAAAACGAATTTTTTAAAAGAAGGGTTTTGGAAATGTTGGCAAAAATAAAGAAATCACTAATTCCAAAACCTTTCTTTTAAAAAATTCGTTTTTGTAAATTGGTATATCTTGTTTTCTACTTTTTAGTTAAACATAATACGTAATCAATAGAAGGGTTTTAAGTTTAAAAACTTGTTTTTTATATAGTTTTATTTTCAAGTTTTTAGTTATAATTTATTAATGTGTGAAGCAACCCGAAGGTGAAACAGAGATTTTATGTAAAATTATATTGTCGACGGATATAAGCATATGTACCGAACTTTTTAGCTGTCTAAGGCGTCGTAAGGTATTAGCATTGTTTTACTTATTGTCATGTAAAGTAGGTTGGAATTTAAATTACGTGCCTTGATTATCGACATGTAAGGTGGGTGTAATTCTGGACATGTATTGTGTACAAGTATTTGTTTCAATAATCGAAATGTAAGGTAGGTAACCCAATTATCGACAAATAAGGTAAATATTATTGATAAGAAAATACCTGACTTGTCAATAATCGTAAGGTACATATTTACTTAGAAAACGTCCAGAAAACGATCTTTCTAATAAATAATTTTAAATGTTTTACAATACTTTTATGTAAATTGGTAATCAGCGGATTTTTGGCTCACTGAAAAAGAATCGTTTAATAAAATTTTCTAAACCCCACCAGGGGGCGGAAGATGCGATTTTTAAATATTATTTTTTTTTAACTATTTGGGGGTTTTTGGGTATTTTCGGTGATAAAGAATCTGATAATAATTATATGTTCATAATAATTTCATAAAATTTGTGTTTTTTTTTTAGTCACGGAGTCTACTAATAAAACTGTCTAACCCCACCCTGCCTTGCTAAGCTGAAAGGTCCTATCTGTATATGTTAAACCTATGTAGCTAGGACCTTTCAGCTTAACACGGCAGCACCTCCGCTGAACGTTGGAACGTTAAATTATCTCAGTTAACGGGCCAGAAAAAAAAATTGACCCTAGGGCCCAGTCTAACTTTTCGCCCGTAAATATGAACAAAAAGTTTCGTTTTGACAATTAATCGAATAAAAAGATTTTTATTATCTATTAATAAGTTTTAAGGTTTGGAAACGTTCAAGTATTACGTAAAGCAAATTTTGATCATTTTGGACCCCCACGCTATTTTCCTATACCATTAACATGGGCGTAACACTCCAAAATGACCCCCACCCCCCCTAGGAGCGTTAAGTAATACTTAACGTTCCCTTTATTCATATGTACCAAAAAAAAAATGTTAAAAACGTCTTTAACGATTTTGCTCAAATTATTTACGTTAATGGCATTTTTCAAACATGACAAAATGTTACTAATTTTTCTCGAAAAAATTACATATGTTTTATTTCAATTTCAGCAAAGGCGCCTTACAATTTAAATCTTTTTTCCTAACGACAAAAATTAGATGCAGAATTATATGAAAACAATAACAAACTAATCAAAATTTTAAAACTTTCTTTTATTTTTTTATAAAGTTTTCTTTTGTTGTCAGCAGTATTTTTTTTTCTTAAAATAGTATGCGGTTAACTGATTATATCTTAAAATCAAAGTTTATTAGAAAATAAAAACCAGATTGTTTCCGCATGTTTTTCGTACAAGATTAAATTGTAGAAATACGAATCAGATAAACATAGTAAACTCTGCTCTGCATTAACCAAATTAGTTTAATATTTTTTTGTCACCCGTAGTTCCGTTAAATTACGTTAAATTGCCTTGTTTTCCATTACTAAACGATATTAAATTACTTGTTTTCACTTTGCGTAATTATAATTTAAATACGTTTTCCGGAGCCAAAAACCGAAAGAGTTTACAACAAATCAGGGAAAACTTATAATGCTTTTAGGAAATTCAACCTTAGGAATATGGATGACATGCTGAGAAGAAAAATATTCCGTTCCCACACAAAAAAGAATATTTTATAAATAAGTTAATTAGTTTTCTAACAGTGTTTAACTGGTAACACTTTTTAAAAGTGTCGCGACACGACATGTCTTGACGAACAAACGGCACTTAGGATGTTAAAGTTAAAATATCGTTTCGTTTAAAGCCAGTATGTTTAAACAAAAATTTATGTTAGTTTCTTTTTCTATTTTGCGACTCTTATAAGCTCATAATCACACGCATTTTGCGTGTTCTTATAGGCCCATAAGAGGTCACTACTTTTTTTTCTGTTGGGTTGGCAACATACAAAAGCCTATCTCTTGACGTTTTGCGTGCAAATGTCAATGTCGATTTAAAGTTTAATTTTGTGTTTGGGTTAATGCAGGGAAAAAAGAAGAGATGAAAATATATCAAAATATCATTTGTTCTTAGAATTTTAAACATAGTGTAAACTGTAATGCCAACCCAAAACAAAAATCCCTAAATCAGTCATCAATTTAAATGTAAGTTTTTTAAATTTTAGAGCAAAATAGAAAAAATTGTATAAAGCACTCGTTTCATAACACGGTTTTAGAGCACTAGTACTTTAGATAACTCGCCGCAAGCGGCTCGTTTTCTAAACTTGTACTCGTGCGCTAAAAACGTATGTTATGAAACTAGTACTTTAATATACTATTTTAGATACCGGTATTCTTACCATATATTCTTAAAGTAACGTCATTACTAATAACTTATTAGACTTGATTTAAAAATGTAAATCTCTTGAGGAGATTTTACTAAATTTTTAATTTTTTAAAATATTATTATTTTAAATTAAAACTATACATTTTTAAAAAAGATTTTTTTTTGTCTTGCAAGATCTTAGTCTTTTAATAGGGGAAGAGTTTATGTTCTAAAGAAAGAAAAAAATAAATTAAGTTATTTTAATTTTTTAAATTAAGTCAGATATTTTACTTCAAGTTTGGGAAAATCAAAATATGCCTTACATCAAAGAAAAAAAAAAGTTAGTAATTATATTATATTATATTCCAAACTGATTTAATTATATCAAATTTTCTTTGTGTTTATTTGTATAAAAATTAAAGCCCAATTTAATAAAAAATATATTAAATATAGCTTACTCAGAAGCAAGCTAAACATTAAAGCTTAGAATAAATTAAATGTAGAAATTTAGTCTGATAAAAATGGGAAATATCTAATAGTCTTATCTACACAGAAAGAATTTTTTTTTAATAAGTTGATTTATTTTCTTAAAATTATTGTTTGCCTTTAAAGCCAGTATTTTTAATTAATTACAAGAATTTGTATTAGTTTATTTTTAGATACATGCATTTTTTTTTATATTCTTAAAGCAACATTATTAGGTTTGATTTAAAAAAAAAATATTTTTGGGGGATTATTTACTATTTTTTTTGTCTTAGACAAATACATCATTTTATATTAACGAATGTTTTATGTTCTTGAATAAAAAAGAATATTAACTTAAATGCAGAAATAGATTTTCTTAATTTAAAACATACATTAACTTTAAAATAAAACTAAATATTCTTAAGATATAAGACTATTTGCGCTAGAGAATACAAAGTTTTATTTCAAGAGAAAAAAAAATCTTAATGTAGGTTATATAATATCACTAGGCACTTGGAGTCATATGTTTTTTAACTAATTTTGGGTCGCTGAAACCGAATCTGGCCTCAGAATATTTCTATTACCTAAGTTTTCTGAGAAAAATAAGATAAAAATGTTAAAAAATATTATTTTATCCTTCTTTTGTTCTAAAATCATGGGAGACAAAAATATTCCAAGGACAAATTTGGATTCGGCGACTCAATATTAGTTAAAAAACTTAAAACAGAAAAACTTTAAATTCAAAGTTAGAATAAATAGGGATATTATGAAAAAAAAATATTTAAAAAATGGATAATGTGACAAAACTAAGTAGGGGTGGAGGGTAAAAAGAAGGGTGCATAAGGGGACAAGCTTATAGCCACGTTATCATGCTAAAAATTGTCAAATCATTACTAGGGGGGTCAAAAATGAACTAAAAAAATGTTACGTATTATGGTTCTTATGTAATAAAGTAACATTTTTATGATGTAGAACCATTAAAAAAACAAAAAAAAAAAATACAAAATATTTTGTTTAATAAATTATTTTTAAATTGGCATAATTGCATGTACACGGAAAGAAATTAGTGGGCTCTGCGCTATACATTATAAGATATTTGGTAACAGTGGCAAATTATAGTGATTTAAGCTATAGATTATAAGGGACACAATAACTAATAATGTTAAAAATAAATTGGAAACGATTATATATATTACAGACACGATTATATTTATTACAGGCACTATTATAAATTTACAGAAATTTTATTATATTATAAAAATTATTAGCACGGACAATAATTAAATCTATTTAAGCTATAAATGCCATACTATTTGTTATATTTTATTATTCACTAAACAAGTATTTCATATAAATTTTTACACTGACTGCCATAATTGTAAGAGAAAGCCTTGTATTTATATAATAAGCGATTATAATTTGCTTGGTATGTGTGTTATAGCGCTCCTAGCTATAATTTTTTTTTTCCGTGTACTAAAATTTAAAAAATAAGACATGCTGAATTTTTTTTAAGGTCAAATTTGGATTCTGTGCCTTTAAATTGATAAGAAAAATATATTTTTTGGGCTCGAGAAAAAAGTTTACACTGTGTACTTTAATTTTATATCTTTTTCATTTATTTACTTTTTAGGAACAAACTAAGCAAAATAAAAAAATATTTGAGAATTTTATAATCTACAAATTAAGTTCTATAAAATTTTTAAAAAAATTTGATAGATTTGCCATAAATCAGCAATTAAGTAAACTCTGCACTTTCATTTTAAACTTTTTATTTTTTTTCGCGTACTTACTCTGACAGTAGGTTCTTGACATATAGATTTTTGAATTCCTCGTATTTTTTTTAATATACACTAAAATTTTCAAAATTCTACTATTTTTTTAAAGATTTTAGAAAAAACGTCATTATTACCTGAACTTATATCTCAAAAATTTTAGGTGCTGGAAGATCAGATTCGGATTCTACGCCCTTGAATTAGTAAGAAAAATTTACTTTCCGATCGGGGCAAAAAAAAAAAGTTGCGATTTGTTGCCTAGTGTATTTTGTTTAAATACGTGATAGTGAGAATATGCTTTACATCGAAAAGGAATATATTCTTTTCGTTATATAAAAATCACAAATCGTCTTAAGTGAACTAATTCAATTGGAATTATTTTTTCCTTATGTGTACGCATCATTAGATACGTTGTTATTTCTCCGAATCGAAAACTATTACTCCGAGAAATGAATTTTCTGAAAATCAGCTTATTTGAAGCTTTTATTTATTGTTTTATTTGTTACCTAATTCAACGGAAATATTATATTAAATATATGTATTATCCATACTTCGCAGAATTTTAAGAAATATGCTTTGACAGAAAATATACTGCGAATCAAGTGGAGAAAACTTTTCTACTTCATTTCCATAACTCGCTTATTACACTAGGCAACAAATCACAACTTTTTTTTGCCCCGATCGGAAAGTAAATTTTTCTTACTAATTCGAGGGCGTAGAATCCGAATCTGACCTTAGAAAAATTCCAGCACCTAAAATTTTTGAGATATAAGTTCAGGTAATAATGACGTTTTTTTTCAAAATCTTAAAAAAAAGAGTAGAATTTTGAAAATTTTAGGGTATATTAAAAAAAATACGAGGAATTCAAAAATCTATATGTCAAGAACCTACTGTCAGAGTAAGTACGTGAAAAAAAAAATAAAAAGCTTAAAATGAAAGTGCAGAGTTTACTTAATTGCTCATTTGTGGCAAAACTATCAAATTTGTTTAAAAATTTTATAGGACTTAATTTGTAGATTATAAAATTCTCTAAAAAAATATGTATACAAATATTTTTTTATTTTGCTTAGTTTGTTCGTAAAAAGTAAATAAATGAAAATTAAAGCACACAGTGTAAACTTTTTTCCCGAGCCCAAAGAATATATTTTTCTTATCAATTTAAAGGCCCAGAATCCGTATTTGACCTTCCAGCACGTCTTATTTTTGAAATTTTAGTACAGGCAATTATGCCAATTTAAAAATAATTTATAAAACAAAATCCTGTGTATTTTTTTTCGTTTTTTTTTAATGGTTCTACATCATAAAAATGTTACTTTATTACATAAGAACCATATTACGTAATTTTTTTTTAGTTCATTTTTGACCTCTAGTGATGATTTTTGACGATTTTTAGCATGAGTACGTGGTGATAAGCTTGATCCCTTATGCACTCTCCTCCTTACCAACAACTCCTACTTCTTTTTGTCACAGGATCCATTTTTTTTTAATTTTTTTTTTCGTAATATCCCTATTTATTCTACCTATGAATTTAAATATTCCATAGTCTAAGTTGGGTATTTTTTAACTAATATTGAGTCGCCGAATCTAAATTTGTCCTCGGAATAATTATATCTCCCATGATTTTAGAACAAAAGAGGGCTAAAATAATTATTTTTTACCACTTTTATCTCATTTTTCTCAGAAACCTTAGGTAATAGATATATTCTGATGCCAGATACGGCCTCAGCGACCCAAAATTAGTTAAAAACCATATGACTCCAATCAGGGCAAGAAACCGTGTTGCCTAGTGTTATTGATTGAAAGATATCGTAAAAATAAATAAATCTTTTTCCTACAAATAATACCTTCAGATAAATCAATGCAGAAAAGGTCAAAAGTTTATCCGGGTTGACAAAATTTGATAATCACTACTAAAGTATTTCCATTAATAGTTATTTTCTTAACTAGTGTATAAAATCACTTAATACACGAGTTGAGAATTTAATTTTATCCAACACCTTTTATTTTTAAATAAAAATCTATAATTTTGCGAAAAATTATGTCAAAAATATTAAGATTAAGTTTTCTTAATACTAAAATAATAGGTAGCCATGGCCTAAGTATGCCTATTAAAAATAAACAATTGCTAGTTTTACATTTCTTACAAACTTCAAAATGGACGCGGTGATGACAGAATTTTTAATAAAAACAGTATTTTATTCAAAAACTAAAGAATAATTTGGGGTTTTCTTTAATTTTTATGGTTTAGTTAACGTGCTTCTATTTATAGAAGAAATTTTGGGTGAGATCAAAAGCTGTACGTAAAAGAGTGAGTGAAAAATTTTTTAGTCACTAGTGGAAAAAAACTCACTTTTGACATTTAAAATAGTGCTAAAAACAAGTGTTTCTGTGAAGGTGTTGGATAAAGGTATTTTTTAAACCTTTCCGCTTGTAAACAATCTTTGAGTAACTATAGCAACGCAAGATGCGCAAGCATCGTAAGCGAATTGGCAAGTCCAATTTACTCAATAGTAAAAAAGTTGAAATGTGGTGATGAATTTTGTTATGTGCCAAAGTTTTATTTCAAGAAAAAAAATAATTCTTCATGTAGCTTATAATAATTTGTTTAAATACGTGATAGCAAGAATATGCTTTACATCAAAAAGGAATATATTCTTTTCGTTATATAAAAATTACATATCGTCTTAAGTGAATTAAAATAATTTAATTAAAATTATTTTTTCCTTATATGAGGTGAATTTCAAAACGCAGTTTTCGACTTTGTGACATAGCAGCTTGTCAATTACTTGACAATCAAATTGTATTGTTTACTAAGTGACAAGCTGCTATGTCACAAAGTCAAAAACTGCGTTTTAAAATTCACCTCCTCATATGTACACATCGTTAGATACGTTGCTAACGATATTTCTGGTAATCTAAAACTATGACTCCGAGAAATAAATTTTCTGAAAACCAGCTTATTTAAAGCTTTTGTTTATTGTTTTATTTGTTACCTAATTCAACGGAAATATTATATTAAATATATGTATAATCCATACTTCGCAGAATTTTAAGAAATATGCTTTTGACAGAAAATATACTGCGAATCAAGTGGAGAAAACTTTTCTACTTCATTTCCATAACTCGCTTATTATTGATTGAAAGATATCGTAAAAATAAATAAATCTTTTTCCTACGAATAATACCTTCAGATAAATCCATGCAGAAAAGGTCAAAGTTTTATCCGGGTTGACAAAATTTAATAATCACTACTATAGTATTTTTATACACCTTTTCGCTTGTAAACAATCTTTGAGTAACTATAGCAACGCAAGATGCGCAAGCATCGTAAGCGAATGGAGCTCTCTACAACTAGAATTATGAAACAAAAGACGTCTACCCTATCTCTATCTCATTTGTGCTACTTTTTCCAGCCAACCAAATAAATACTGTATTTGTTTTTCATACAACAAATACAGTATTTATTTGGTTGGCCAGAAAGTGTAGCACTGAGCGGCATGAACGAACATAGCTAATGTGAATCTGTAGAATAAGATAATTCTACTAAAATTTAGATGGCGCCAGTAATTTCTTTAATAAAAATAATTATAGTTACACTTTTCGCCCGGCCAAGTAAATATTGTATTTGTTCAACAAAGAACAAATACAGAATTTGTTTGGTTGGGTGGAAGTGGGAGTGTATGTATGTCTTCTATCCTTTTTGGGTAGAACTTTTATCCCTGTCTAATCTAACGGGAGAAATCGCCATTGGAAAGCTCCAATTTACTCAATAGTAAAAAAGTTGAAATGTGGTGATGAATTTTGTTATGTGCCAAAGTTTTATTTCAAGAAAAAAATAATTCTTCATGTAGCTTATAATATTTTGTTTAAATACGTGATAGCAAGAATATGCTTTACATCAAAAAGGAATATATTCTTTTCGTTATATAAAAATTACATATCGTCTTAAGTGAATTAAAATAATTTAATTGAAATTATTTTTTCCTTATATGTACTCATAGTTAGATACGTTGCTAACGATATTTCTGGTAATCTAAAACTATTACTCCGAGAAATAAATTTTCTGAAAACCAGTTTATTTAAAGCTTATGTTTATTGTTTTATTTGTTACCTAATTAAACGGAAATATTATATTAAATATAAGTATTATCCATACTTCGCAGAATTTTAAGAAATATGCTTTTGACAGAAAATATACTGCGAATCAAGTGGAGAAAACTTTTCTACTTCATTTCCATAACTCGCTTATTATTGATTGAAAGATATCGTAAAAATAAATAAATCTTTTTCCTACGAATAATACCTTCAGATAAGTCCATGCAGAAAAGGTCAAAGGTTTAACCTAGGGTCACTTCATCTGTACTTGGTCCGTTTTTGTTCTGGTTTTCGTTTTTTTCTTCCTTTCGGGTAGCGCCACACAACAAATGAAAATCGAAAATTTCCCCTCTTTTCCCCTTAAGCTTAGGGATACAAGATTTGGAAATGTTAAGTGAACCATTTGTAAATCATTATTTGAAATTTTTTAACTGTATAATACACAATGTGTGTATAAATTTTTTTGGAGAATATCCAATACCTTCGGGCCTTAAAAAAATAAATTATTACATTACATTAAATTAAATTACATTACAAGGTCTCATATATAACACACACAATATTTTACCTCTTCTCTTCCCCTTGCCCCAGCTCATAGGTGCCATTTAGTAAAATTTTAACAGTTACTTCTATGTCTCTAAAAAGTAGAAAATAGAAAAATACTTAAGTCTGTGCCAATTTCACAGCAAACAATAATATAATAATAAAAAATATATAGTTAGTAATTTATTTAGGAAATGATGAAATTGACACCGACTTAAGTATTTTTTCTTTTTTTTTTTTTAGAGACATAGAAGTTCGTTTTTTTTTGCGAAAAATTTTTATTGTCGCATTCTTTCGATAGCTTTAGAACCGTGTGTCAAATAATATATGGATAATATAGGAGTCTCTAATAGAGGGTTTAAAAAGTGTATTTTTTTGTTTTAACGCCGTTTTTCTAGGTGATGGGGTTGGTAAAATTATAATTAAAAAAAAAAAAAGATTTAAATCACAAAAAAAAATATTTTTTTTATAAAGAAAAAATAGATACCTACAATCTTTTTTTTTTCTCTAACAAAAAGTATTTTTTTAAAGCTAGGCGAGAAAATAAAGATTTTTTGGGTCAAAAGAAGTTATATATCTTCTTTTAACTATACATATAGTCAGACTAGAAGTAGTCGAGCCTGAGTACTTGAGAATCGGAAAACCTATTTATTGCCATGGTACATATTTAAAGAAACAAAGTTTTGAAACTGAATGATTTTCCCAACCTAACTGAATGAAAAGGTTAATAACAAATAAAAAATCTTTTGACTATACTGCCCTACTAAGCGGCAACTCCATTTGTTGTACAGCGACGTTTTCACGTCAACTCTGATGTAATATTTTGAAAACGCTGGTATTGACAAATGGAGTTATTTCTTTCTAGTTTAGTAGGGCAGTATGCATATAGTCAGTCGAGAAGCAGTCGAACCTAAATATAATACTTCTTGAGACTCGGATAACCTATTTTTCACCGTGCACCATGGCGATAATAACCAAAAAAAAGTCGTTTACTGCATAAACTTTTAAATTTAAGGATGAATGAAAAAGTTTGGGACCTAAAAATGAAAAAGTGATTGGAGGGTGACACTACCTACTCTCTATGACGTCATCCCTGATTGTAAGGATTAATAAATAAAAAAAGTTATATTTTCTTTGCACTGACGGCAATGCATTAATTTGAATATACATTATTTTAATGAATTTCCTGAAAGTTCTAATAAAACATCGTACTAAAATTATTAAGTAACTACTAAGTCTAACTAATAATATTACTAAAGCTGTTAACTACTGTAAAGCTTTTTAAGTTTTATATTAGCTTCAAAGATAGTGTAATATGTAATGAAGTATCTAGGTGCATAAGTACAACTCAATTTAACTCTCAACTTTGAAAATAATTAGCGAGTAGTATACACGGTGTATTTGAAATAGCGTAGGAAATTTTAACAGGTGATTCTACATGATAAAATATGACAAAAAGTTCCTATAAATATATGCCTAAAAATGCGTCATAAGGGAGCTACGCCCCTTTGAAAGTGGCTAAAAAATCGGTTTTTATTTAATAACTCAGGAACCCTTTGAGATATATCAACGAGGGTTTGCACGTCAACTAATCCTATCAAGGCCCGTTTTTATGTGTTATTTTCATGTACTTATTTCAACCAGGGATGTGCGAAACGGGAGGGGGCTTATCAGTTTTTTGTCCCAAACTTTTTTCTGTGTAACTTTTTTGCAATTTTATTTTTGAAATATGATTCCCCAGGTCAAAATACATAAAAAAGGTAATCTTGTTGTAATACTGTAGGATTAACCATTTTCGAGAAAAATTCATTTGAAAGTGAAATTTCACGGTTCGAGGACTAAAAATTAAATACTAATATGTTGAAAACCAAAATTTTAATGATGCAGGGCGAATGTACATTAAAAACTAAGAAAAAAACCTCATATACAGGTACTTCCAAAAATCAATCCTAATGGAGCTATGGTCTCCTAAATATGCACCATTTTTAAAGGGCTATGGTAGCTTTAAAAGCCTTTTTGTCGACCTACATGTATGAAAACTTTTTTTCTTAGTTTTTGATGTAGAATAACATTGCATCATTAAAATTTTGGTTTTCGACATTTTAGTATTTAATTTTTCGTCCTCGAACCGTGAAATTTCACCTTCAAATGAACTTTTCTCGAAAACGGTTAATCCTACAGTATTACAACAAGAGTATATGTATTTTGACCTGAGGAATCATATTTCAAAAATAAAATTGCAAAAAAGTTACACAGAAAAAAGTTTGGGACCTAAAACTGATAAGGCCCCCCCGTTTCGCACACCACTGGTTTAAATAAGTACGTGAAAATGACATACAAAGATGGGCCTTATTAGGATTAATTCACGTGCAAAACCTCGTTAATATATCTCAAAGGGTTCCTGAGTTATTAAATAAAAACCGATTTTTTTAGCCATTTTCAAAGGGGCGTAGCTCCCTTATGACGCATTTTTAGACATATGTTTATAGGAACTTTTTGTCATATTTTATCATGTAGAATCACCTGTTAAAATTTCCTACGCTATTTCAAATACACCCTGTATAATATAAACGGTGTATTTGAAATAGGGTCCGAAAAAATAAATTTAGAAACTTCTAAATCCCGCCCACAAACGACGCATTTGTAAGGTTTATAAGTGAGCTTTAAACTTGCCTACTGCAACGTTCAGATTTTATTGATTATTTTATTAATCATAATTGCAAACTAACGTAAAAAGTGTTTAACCAAATACATAACCCCAGCTTTAAATTAAATTAAATTAAAACTAAATAATTTAACTGTAAGCTGTTAACAGATGTGAAGTTTTGACCTTTAATATTTGACACCTCACTAGGTGAACTTTATCGTTCACACTTTTTAATATAAATAGGTCCTTTAGTAGAAAGAATGTTTTGAGTTTTTTGAACATAAAACTGCCACTAACTTTATGTTAAAAAAATCACTAATCTTTGCACATAAATAGTTTTTGTTGCTCATAAAAATTTAAATCTTGTCAACACTTTAAAACAACTGTAGATTAGTTCACAGATATTCCGCTGCATAAGGTGGCGCATACAGGACTGCATTAGGCCCAAACAATAGTATTTCGTTAACTAAAAATAATTTTAACTTATTGTTTTGCATTAAAGTTGCCATTAGGTAAATTACTGTACTTTAAAATTCATTATTCTGTTAAAAAGCTGACTCTCTTAAGTCAATAACCTATTTATAAAAATTCGCAGTTGGTAAGCACCTGCGCTATTTTTTAAATCAATGTAATTAAAAAAACTTTTCGCAAAAAAAAATGAACCGACTTCCGTCTCTAAAAAGTAAAAAAATAAAAATTAAGCCGGTGTCAATTTCACCACTCTCTAAATTTATGTTTATGTTTATTTATGTTTGTTTTTAACCTCGTACTATTCTACTTAATTAAGTATCCCCTAAGTCCAGGACTTGTGTGGGCTAGTAGTAGAGGGAACCACCGGCTTTAATTGACTTTCGAACCAATATATCTAGGGAGTACACCTTCGCCAAATTTAAATTATTAATTAACTGAAAAAGGCAATCGGCGCCAGTGAGGTTTGAACTCACGATCATTAGATCAGTGTCAGGCTATATCGATGCCATTGACCGCTGAGCTAAATCTCCCAATTAAATACTAACAATTATATTTATTGTTAAATTGATTGCTGTGAAATTGACACCGACTTATTTTTTATTTTTTACTTTTTAGAGACAGAAGTCGGTTCATTTTTTTTGCGAAAAGTTTTTATTTTTTACTTTTTAGAGACATAGAACTCGTAGATTTGTAACGTTATCTAAGCTAAATTATAGTTGTCCTTCCATCTCTGCAGGCTGCTGACGTCACAACTATTAGTGCGTTGCGACGCCATTATCTTAAAGATAAATTTATAAAAAATAAATTTAGTAGTATTTTTATTTTAGCGCCCAAGAGTCCAACCAACCTTATTTTAAACGAAATACTAAAAAAAATCTTTCTTAAACTTTAAGCGTTAAGTAATAATCAAATAACGTCTTATAATCACAAATCTTATAATTTTCTCTTGATATTTTAATATTACAGGTCCACAGAATCAAGTTTAGCGGCATTTAAAATATTTTTAGCCTACCTTAATCAAGTTTAACTTTATTAAGGGATAATATCCGGCTTATTCGAGCTATCCGATCGTTTTCTAAAAATTTGGTTGGTATTAGAACCAAATTAAGCCGGTTTTAAGTGAAATTTCGTTAAAACGATCTTAATTATCCGGCTTACCCGGCATTATCCGAGCGTCAAATTAAAACGGGACCACCTCATAAATGCCCTCTTTAAGTTGCAAAAAGTTTCATCAAATTCCGTTCATCCGTTCCAAAGTTATGCGGGAACAAACATAAAAAAAACAAAGTCACACGTCGAATTGATAACCTCCTTCTTTTTGGAAGTCGGTTAAAAATGTGTTAATTTGCCATAATTATTTTTTTTTAACTTTTTGCTTGGATTTTACTTTTTCTGTTGCCAGAAAAAGATTTTCATACGCCGGAATATGATGGGCGCATTTACCTGGTTTTTACTTATTAATGTACCTACCTTTACCAAAATAATTTAATTCTAAATTAGTTTGCTTTTACCAAGTGCCAAAATTTCAAATTAGAACTTAAATTACGTCATAGACAAAATAATTTTTTGTCTAAGGATTACGTTAATTTAGTTATGGAACTAATATTACACACGTACGTATTTGATAGGATGCACAGTTGTATTCGGTGTATGCAAGGGATCTAAATAAACGTAAGCGGTAACTAAATGAAAGCTTATATTTTTAGTCATTAACTTTTGTTAAACTAAAGGCCACTTGCACCAGCTCTTAAACTGAGATTATCTCAACTAAACTGAGTTTGTTTAAAATTCTCCGTTCTGATTGGTCGACCATTAATTATATCTAAGTTTAAAGTTAACCATTGTTGGTTCCCTAATAATTATGTAAACAGTTTCAGTGCTCATGACGCCCCTGTGCGTCATCGCTTTATTTCTAGAGGGGAGCGCGACGCACCCGTGCGTCATGTTCACTGGTAAATTTAACGGTCAGTATTATGCTAGCATTTGCTGCGAAGATGTTGACTATTGCTTAAAAATGAAAGTGTTAATAGGTTTTTAAGTTGACAACACTGTGTCCCTTAGGACCTGCCTTTGATTTTCGAAGTCCTGAAGCAAGCGTTTGGTTTAGCAGCCCTGTTTAGAGGTGAAGCGTAAAATTCCCAACTTCTTGGTTGCGAAATTTTAGTGACAAAAAAAAAACAAAAAGGTCTTCATCTTGAAAAAAGCTTTATAATTTACCCCTGTTGGAAATAATGACTAAAAAAACACCTCTGAAGTGTCAGTAATAAAGATAAAGTACATATTTTTTTCTATTTTTCTGCAGTGATTGGTGTTCTATTAGGCCTTATGCCGGTCTTGTATAAATAGTGCCCATATACGCCATGTAGTATCAAATTTTGTTCCGAATAGTTTTAATATACTATAAAATATGTTGGGTTTTGTTAGACAAACCCCAAGTAATAAAATAACAATTAGATTTTTTATTAAATAATAATAAATAAATTTAATACCTACCTAATGCAAAAAGTGCTCGTTTTAAAGTGTAACATTTGGTGTACATGTTTTTTTTTAATAGTATAGTGATTGTGAATTTAAAAAAAAAAAGCAAATAAATTCTTTTTGTTAAAAAGAAAAACAAGACTTGAGAAAATAATTGGATAGTATTCGCAGATACCTGAAATTAAATTATTTGGTTGTGACAAATAAACTTTATTTCTGTCAAATAAACTATTTTGTTTCCATTAATAAATGAGTTTGAAAATTTAAATTATTTTTCTTGTTCTTTATGTATTATATATCGATTTTAATCTTGATTTTTAGAAATTAAAATATTTATTTACATGAACTAAATATTTATTTGACTCAAATAAAATTTATTATTCACAAGCAAATAATTTAATTGGCCATATCCAAATAAATCTAAATTATCTGTTTTATCAGTGTTTTTTTTTTTAATTTTCAGGGAAAATATTAACTAAACCGATGTTGGAAATTTTTTTATCCTATTTCAAATACACGGTGTATATATATATATATATATATATATATATATATATATATATAATTATCGGTAAACACGTGTCTGCAGTAAAAACTTTATTAAAAATACTTAAAAGAAAATTCCTTTTATAGAAAACTTGTATGATATTCTTGTTAGAAAAATTTTCATATTTTAATTTAGAGTTGAATTAAATGGAGACCTAACATGAGATTCTTTATGCAGATATTTAATATTGAATTGAAAAATAGTCTATATTAAATTTGATGCCTCTTTTGTATATAAAACTAAATACATGTGAGTAGTTCAGCGAAAAGTTATATTGGCAAAAAAAAGCAATTTTTTTATTTTTGCGTTTTTCATTGTACCTTAATGAAAAAAAAAATAATAAATCGATTTTTTTTTTTGATAATACCTAAAACTTTTTGCCGAACCACTCACATATAGTAACTATACATATAGTTGTTTGAGTTAAATAGTAACTGTTACTATTTAACTAAAATAACTATATAAAATTTTTATTATTTAAATTCAAGGTTTTTATTTTTTCGAAATGTATAATTTTTGATATTTTGATATTAAGTCACTTTATAACTTTTAAAATTAAAGATATCTTAATTATTAATTTAACGGGATATGAAATAGAACTATTTATCTATAAAAATCTAGTAAAATATTCTCAGTTAAGAAAATAAAAAATCGAATGTTGATTCTTTTTTGTTTTATTATTCTTAATAATAAGCCAAATTATCAGAAATATTTAAAGATACTGAGAGATGTAAACAAAATAATACTTATAATACGTCTGTAGAATTAAGCTTGAATACTAAATTTACGGGCGACCGTATATAGTCCCAGAAAACCAAAATAGTACGAAACTAGTGCACTAGTTGCGAGCTAGAAACATCCTTAAAATATCCCCAAATGCACACAACTAGCCCTAATAATATAGCCAAATTTTTATTCCTATTTTTTATCTATTTAGAAACCTAGAATAGCGCGCTATTTTCGACATATGATAAAACGAAAATATCGACCTAAAATAGCACGTGAATAGCATGCTATTTTTAATCCAAATAAGGTTAAAAATAGCATACTATTTATGACCTAAATTAGCTCGAAAATATTATGCTATTTTCTACCTAGTTTAGCAGTATATTTTTGATCTGTATTTTTGATAGAAATAAAAAAGGTAATATACGTAAAAAAAAGTTATGTTTTTAAACAGGAGGATCAGAATAGGTACACTATATTTGTTTGTGGTTCATACTTGTATCACAGCACACTTTAGACAATTGTTGTTGAAAAAATTTTTCACATTTATGTTGTTCCTCATTCCATCACTTTCGCTTTCACTGGTATTTTCACTGGTATTTTCACTGGTATTTTTACTGGTATTTTTACTGGTATTTTCACTGGTATTTTCACTCATTTCCACCTTCATTTTCACTCTCGTTTTCACTCTCTTTTCACTCTCATTTTCACTCTCATTTTCACTATTACTTCTGCTTTCACCACTTAACAGCTCACTTCTCACTCCTGTATTCTTCTGAAAAGTTACTGCATTCACCGAGGTAACTTTTACTTTTGTTCTGCACTTCTTTATTTCTTAAAAAAGCTAAATAATCAAAATGCCTTTTCTTTCGCCGATTTTGTTGTCTTTTGGAAACACCTGAGAAGAATTTATAATACGTAGATTCGCGACGCCGCTTTTGTGTATTCATTCTAACAACTCTAGTAATACTAAACTTCTGTTAAGAAAAAAGAAACAAAACAAAAATATTTGCTTGCATTTGGTGCAAAAAATAAAATCATTATTAGCGTGCTAAATTAAGGCGATATAAGCAGTATATTTTGGACCCAAAATAGTTCATTTATAGCACGTTCTCAATTAAACTAATATTTTCGACATAAAGTTGATCATTGTTAGGTCGTCCTAAATTTAATCAAATAAAAGCGTATATTATCGACCTAAAATAGTTTATTAATTTACCGTTCAAATCTAGGGAGCATATAGTATTAAAAATGGAACTGATTTTAGACATACAATTATAGCGTCCATTTTTCATTCAACTTTTGAGAAATATTTTGAACGTCTCAATAATTTCTTCCATTTTTCTTGCTATATGAAAGCAAGTTTAGGATGCTATATACTAGACTATCAAGCTGGTTTTCTGGGAGTATTATTATCCACTGTCCTAATTTAATTTATTGCCGAACCTTATCACTGTAGTTTAATTAAAACCCTCAAGGTCCAATTCACCTTACCGCCTTCCTAATGACGTCACGTATCCGTTAAACATCCTGTTTAATATTTGCTATTGGCCACTTAACCGTGATCTATTCCGGTTAAATTAAAAGGAATCTCCTTTAGTTCCGGTCAAGCCGCTTCCTGTTTCCGATTTTAGAAAAGTGTACTTACACCAAAAAGGTGACTTGTTTTTAGGTCACATAATTAAACCAGTCACAATATACGAGTTCGGGCATATCCACAGGCTCGCACAACAACACAGTACATAACAATGTGATTCCGTGTTTGGATTGATGTGTCCCCATGTATCTTGTAAGCCAATCACGGCATGGCATTCTTATGTTTTATGTTCTTATGCAAGCTTCTGGATAGGCCTTTCAATGGCGCGCTATGCCGCCCAAGCCCTGTTTAGGCGTCCAAAAAGGAAAAACGAATTTCATACATGGAACATAAAATCATCTAAAAATAATAACTAGACTATTCTGCGTTATAAAAACGCATTGGTTTTGTTTTTAATTAATTAGGGTCTAAAAGCCAGTTGATTTTCTATATTTCGGATGATAAAATTAGTTATTAGCAAACTTGTAGCTCTTGAAATTCTCTATAAGTTTCATATATGATAAATTTTCATAGGTACTTTGGTACGGTTACAGAGGGCGCAACTCGACTTTCAGCGCCCATTGTAACCGTAACAAAATACTTTGAAAATGCATAATGTATAAAACTTATAGAGAATTTCAAGAGCTACAAGTTTGTACATAACCATTTATCCTCCGATAAATAATTTTGCTGAAAAATCGAAAAACCAATTTCACCCCCAACATAGCAATTTTTGAAAATTTATAAATCGATTGTTATTAATATATTAAAAAATGATTTAAACAAAAAATTTTCTCCTTAACAAAAATGGTTATATACATTTTTATCGTACGACACCCTTTACGCAAATCACCCGGTGAAAAACTAACAGGAGTGTACTGTTACTATCCACTACTACCCTTTAAAATATCAGCCCGTGTACATTTATTGCAATTTAACATGGGAATTTCTCGTTATTTGACTGGGCTATTAGTAAACCATTTAAGATTTTATTCAAATGTGTAGACCTTCTGCTACCATGATCCATAATCAGATTTTTTTGTAGAGCTACCTCATCTCATTAATTCTTTAGGAATGCCGTGTATGGCCATGGCAATTAGCGTGCTGCAGCGTGCAACATTTAGCAAATTTTTGATAGTTTTTAGTTTTTTAAAAAAGGACTGCCAGTAAAAAAAATTGCTGTTTTAACGCCCGTATAAATTGTAACAGTGGTATCACCCTGTATATATTGAGTATTTATATTTTATTATTATTCTACGAACGTGAAAAAGTATTGTTCTTAACGGGCGGTTTGTTTTTTCATATGTTAATATTATCAGGTTTTGGATAGCTTACATTTTGTATAATTTACACATAAAGCGTATACATTTTTATCGGACTAATTAATTAGTTAATTGGGTTTTCTTAATTAATAAATATCGGTATCTTTAATGATGTTGTTTTAGATACTGGCGATTATTAAGCACTTTTTGTACTAATGGTTTTTTCTACTTCGAATCAATGGCATGAAAATTAATATAATGTAGAAGTAGTTTTTTTAATAATTTCTTTAATTAAATATAAATTAATTTTCAGTAATTTAAAGTAATTTTTTAGTTAATATTTTTAGTATGCATTTTGATAGGGGAACGTTCAAGTATTACGTAACGCTAATTGTACCAAAATTCCTTCATACCCCGTTTATCGCGTTATTAAAGGCTGTAGAAATTTTATATTTTGGCTACCCCCCCTAACACACTTCCTATTTGGGGGGTAGCCGAAACATGAAATCTCTATAGCGTTTAATAAAGCGAGAAACGGGGTATGAAATGTATGAATTTTGGTACCATTTGCGTTACGTAATACTTGAACGTTCCCTAGTGAGCTCCTCACTATATACATTAATAGTTTTATGACAGGGATATCCGTATCTTTTGGGCAGGTTTTGTAAGATGGTCAAAAATAGGATTCGAAAATATGTAGTCGTCTACACCTTTTCAAGTTGTAAATAGGAAAGTGTAAAGTGATATTCAGAAGTTAAATTTCAGAAAGTATAAATTGTAAGATTTGGAAGTTATATTTCAGAAAGTGTAAATTGTAATTCAAAAGTCCAAACTTATATTTCAGAAAGTGCAAATTGTAATTCAGATTTGCAATTTATATTTCAGAAAGTATAAATTAAATTTCAGAAAGTGTAAATTATATTTCAGAAATCGTAAGTTAAAATTTAGAAAGTGTAAATTATATTTCAGAAATTATAACTTTATATTATTATTACAAAGTAAATTGTATTTCAGAAAGTGTAAATTAAATTTCAGAAATATTTATCTATCGAGAAACTTCAAACGTAGCCGCTATTGCATTAAATGATATGGCATATCCCTTAACGTGGATTTTTATTTGTTAATTTATAATTTATACGTATGTAATATAATGAAGCGACCTAGCCATTTAGAAATTAATTTTGTTAAATGTTTAATTTTATGTAAAAAATACATTTTTTTAATTTTAATTTATTGCTGTTCAATATTTAATACCGAATATATGTATAATACATAACTGCTACTTTATTTAAAGGTTGTTAAATAAAATAATATGTTCCGAAATAAAAATTATGATTTCTGATTTACAAATTACCTTTTCCTAAAATTAATTTACACTCTCAAATTGAATTTACAGATCCAAATTTAAATAAAATAACACATTCTGAAAATTAATTTCCACTTTCTGAAATATAATTTACACTTTCTGAATTTCAACTTACGCTTTCTGAAATATATATTACAAATCTAAATTTCAATTTATATTTTCGGAAATATAACTTGCAAATCTGAATTACAATTTACACTTTCTGAAATATAATTTAAAACTCTGAATTACAATTTATACTTTCTGAAATTTATTTTAAAAATCTGAATAACAAATTACACTGTCTGAAATTAATATCATACTTTCTGATTTACAACTTGAAAAGGTGTAGTAAAGTTGGGTCTTGGGAATTTAAGGATTAACGTAATATGCGAAAATTAAAGTATAATATAGAGTCGCGAGTATAGATGTGTCTGAAGGGTAAAATACTATTTTATTTCAAATTAAATTATTTTCTTGTTATTATTTGTTTTAACTTTTCATTTACATTCATTAAATTCTTTTAATTGTTGTTTAGTCCTTTCGTTTTATTGGCAAGATATATTTTAATTAATTTTAAATATATTTGAGGTTTTTTACCTATTTCTATATAAAGTTAGTGATATACACTGCCGTGCATTAAATTCCGGACACCTAAAAAATTGACATTTTTTAAACTCAAATATTTCGAAAACTAATTAATAGATTTGACTGATTCTTTTTTTGTTTTGAAGCTTATACATTCTCTACTTTTGTTTGGTTTAAGATAATTTATTTTTTTTCGTATTAACAGCAACAAATAATGTACAACTATGTTTTTTACCCCATCTTCTAGGACATGCATGGTACGCCACTACAACTGTTTATTAAATTATTAAAGACTTTCTCACTGCCGCAGTTTTAATGAATATTTTTTTTTTTATTTTTTTACATTTTTACTTCTGGTTTAGGAGATATCATGATTTTCCTGGAAGTTGTCATTTTTTCAGTTAACTTAAAAAGTACTACATAAATTTGATTGATGCTGTGCTTTAAATTTGAAGCTTAACCGAGTTACGTTTTTCTTCTAATCAAGTTTATCAAAAACATAAATTGGGTTTGAAAAACTAGAAGAAAAAATAGGGACACTCCGTCCGGCGGCAGTTCTACGAAATCACCGTTAAGCCTCCGTCAGACGGCAAGAAAAAGTTGCCCCGGGATAAAGAAACTGTAGAATAAGAAGTAAAAGACATAAGCGTAGAATAAGAAGTAAAAGACATGAGCTTCAAATAAAAAACTCTGCTGATTTAGTACTTTTTGAGTTGACTGAAATGAAAACTTTCAGGAAAATCCTGATATCTCCTAAACCAGAACTAAAAAAGTAAAAAAATAAAAAAGAAAATATTCATTAAAACTGCGGCAATAAGAAAGACTTTAATAATTTGATAAAAAGTTACAAGTCCTAGAAGATGGGCTAAGAAACATAGTTGTATATTATTTGTTGCTGTTAATACGAAAAAAAAAATTAATCATTCTTAGAACAAACAAAAGTAGAGAATGTTTAAGCTTCAAAACAAAAAAAGAATCAGTCAAATCCATTAATTAGTTTTCGAAATATTTGAATTTAAAAAATTTCAAATTTTTAGGTGTCCGGAATTTAATGCGCGTCAGTGTATGAAGACATCGAAGAAACATCTAAAAAAGTCAGATAAGTAATAAGTAGTAATTAGATTTTAATATTAACATATGTAAGAATATGTTTGGTGGCACGCTACCCAAATTGCAAACAAATAGTTATTTGTATTTGATACGTCTCCAAATAATAGTGTGTGGTTCTAAATTAATGTCTTAGATAATTAATATTTTTGGCTTTAATTGGGACTAAACTCTATTACAAAATAAAAACCCACTAACCCAAAAAACATAAAGGTCTGTTATTTGTTAAAAAGTCCGCTTATTATACGTATATATGTAAATTTACATATAATAAGCGTTTGATAAGAAGAAATTTTAAACAAAAAAATTGCCTTTGTATTTACTGGTACATGTAGTTACGCTGGTGTCCATGTTAGTTTTTTTTCCAAAATTTTCATTTAATGCTTTATAATTTGATTACCTTATATAGAAAGTATAATATTCTTTTTAGATATAGATCTAAAGATATAGATGTAGATCTAGATCCTTAAATATTATGGAAAAGAGAAACATTAAATATTTTTTTATCTTTTTTCTAATTTAGTTTCATCTAAAAAAAAATATTTCTAAATCAGGAGCCAAAACTAATACCCATTTAATTTTTAATGGATCACAAAATTTTCTCAAAATATACTTTTTATAATTTTAAAATTTCCCAATATAATTCGGAAATGCTTGGAAATTTTTTAGGAGTAAGTTTTTATAACTTCATATCTACACCTTTTCAAGTTGTAAATAGGAAACTGTAAATTGATATTCAGATTTTCAACTTATATTTCAGAAAGTATAAATTGTAATTCAGATTTGCAAGTTATATTTCAGAAAGTGTAAATTGTAATTCATATTTTCAACTTATATTTCAGAAAGTGTAAATTAAATTTCAGAAAGTATAAATTATATTTCAGAAAGCGTAAGTTAAAATTCAAAAGTGTAAATTATATTTCAAAAATTATAACTTTATATTATTATTACAGAGTAAATTGTATTTCTGAAAGTGTAAATTAAATTTCAGAAATCTTTATCTATCGAGAAACTGTAAACGCAGCCGCTATTGCATTAAATGGCAGTGGGACGTTAAGGGATTTTTTATTTGTTAATTTATAATTTATACGTAGTAATATAATAAAGTGACCTAGCCATTTAGAAATTAATTTTGTTAAATGTTTAATTTTATGTAAAAAATACATTTTTTTTTATTTTACTTTTTTGCTGTTCAGTATTTAATACCGAATATATGTATAATACATAACTGCTAATTTTTTTAAATTTTGTTAAATAAAATAATACGTTCCGAAATAAATATTATGATTTCTGATTTACAAATTACCGTTTCCTAAAATTAATTTACACTTTCTAAAAT
>OY294044.1:29226201-29279708 GCA_958510825.1 Brachypterus glaber
CTTGGGCCTTAAAAAAAATAAAAAAAGCTAAGCAAACATATTTTTTGAAAAATGGCTGTGAGCGACCTCTAGATTTTTTTCAAAAATTTTGAAAAAAATTAGGGATGAAACTCTTACCCCAATAAACAAATTTAAGGTGTGAGACCTCCAAACTTTTTAATTTTAAATTTTTTTTGGGTCACATATATATACTAATATACTAATTTTTGATGGAATAAAAAACGGCTACACCTACGATTTTGTTCTCAACGAACATGTTATTCTGAAAGCATTAGAAACAATATCTCGTTGTCATTTATGGGGTGTTCGATTTTTTCATCTCCGTAAGCTTAAAGCCCACCGTGGGCAGTATTGTCGTGTAAGGAATTCACACTAATACAGATATAAACTTAAACGTAGTATTTATGTATTTTTAATCCAAAAAAACATTCTGAAATTTTGGTTTGGAAAATGTCGAAAAACAACAACAAACTTTTTTTTTTCTAAAATTTTTATTTCATCATGCACCTTCGCCAAATTTGCAAAATATAATAACATTATAAATTGTAACTGACGTCATTACAAAATAATACCTAAATACTGTCAATTTTTTCACCCATTTTACTTTGGTAATTTTCTGTTAATACTGTTAATACTGTCAATTTTTTCACCCATTTTACTTTGGTAATTTTCTGTTAAAGATGGTCAGTAATATCAAATTAATATCAAATAAAGTTAAATAGTTAATATGTTGTGCAAAATACGACTTTATTTAGGTAACTACTATTTTGTGATGACGTCAGTTCGAGTAGTGGTGAATTTACCCAAAAATCAGGTTTCAACTCTTCTGAAGGGGAAAAAATATTTTTGTCACTGGATAATGCCAGGATAGTACTGTGGTGTCTACAACAATTTTTAACTTAGTTTATAAAAACTAAAAAACAAAAATTGTCTTATGTTCAAATGTATTTATTGAGAAAAATCAATTGATATTGAAGCAATGTCTGTCAATCTAGGTACTAGACTCGAAATTTTGAGATAAATTTACGGTTGCCGACCCCGGTGGCGTAATGGTTAGCGCGTTTGATTACGGATCCCGGGGTTGTGGGTTCGAGTGGTGTGAATATTCGGTAGATGGAACTACGATGACTAACTGTAATGTGAGTCGCAGGTAAAACTGTAAACACATTTTAGGATGGATGTGACTTCTTTTGAGGATCATGATTCGGAAGGCACGTAAAGATGGCGGTCCCGTCAATTAGGCCATAGCAGCGAAAAACGACGTTAAACAGTATAAAACAAACAACCAAGATTGATTTACAATTTATATAATAAGATTCTCCAAATCTTATTTCCTGCACCCAGAAGTGTCCTTTGTCTTTTTTAAAAACAAAGAATATAATATAAAATCACCTTTTAAATCAATATAAAACATTTAAGAAAATACTTTTCTAAAAAAACCTAAAGACAGGATAAGAAATCGAAGTCAGTGAAAAGCCTTTTAACTCACAGTAATCTAGATTTATTTTATAAATAAAAGCTATAGTTTAAGAAAATCCTTTGACTAGGCCGTTATTTATAAGTGTACTGGGAAATAATTTTAATATTTTAATAGTTTGGTCAAAAAATAGTATATTAAAGTACTAGTTTCATAACATACGTTTTTAGCGCACGAGCACAAATTTAGAAAACGAGCCGCTTGTGGCGAGTTTTCTAAAGTACTAGTGCTCTAAAAGCGTGTTATGAAACGAGTGCTTTATACAATTTTTTTCTATTTTGCTCTAAAATTTAAAAAACTTACATTTAAATTGATGACTGATTTAGGGATTTTTGTTTTGAGTTGGCATTACAGTTTACACTATGTTTAAAATTCTAAGAACAAATGATATTTTGATATATTTTACAGTCATCTCTTCTTTTTTCACTGCAATTAACCAGTCCACAATTTTAATAAAAAATAACCCAAACACAAAATTTTGTAAAAAATTAAACTTTAAATCGACATTGACATTTGCACGCAAAATGTCAAGAGATAGGCTTTTGTATGTTGCCAACCTAACAGAAAAAAAAGTAGAGACGCAAAATGCGTGTGATTATGAGCTTATAAGAGTCGCAAAATAGAAAAAAAACTTAAGAAGGCCTTCTTATAGTTTTAAATCTTTTAGACATTTGTCATTGTCATGTCAAATTTTTTGTAAAGTTTTATATCATATTTTTGGAAATATATTGAATAATATTTATTTATTTATTTATTTATTTATTTATTTATTTATTTAATAGTTTATAGTCGTTTTGTGACCTTTTTTGAGGTATTTTATAACATATTAGACTGTTAATAATACAAATAATTTTGATGCTTTCAATCTATTCTTTTCCATTCCGTGCTTTATCCTTCGTTCTACGTAATATACCAATACCAAGTACCAGGCACTCCCCTCTCAAAATTTGAATATAATCCATAATTTTTAACATCGAAAATATCAATAATTTTGAATAAATAAGGAATTTAAAAATTCCTTGACTTTGACTGTTCTTGACATTTGTTGAGTTTTTCATAAAAATTTATTTAAGCATGTAAAAGGACTGACACTGCACCCCATATCTTAAAAAAGATGTAATCAAGAAGAGATTTCCTGAGAGCTCACGATAAACAAGAAGATCAGCAAAGATTCAATTTAAAGAACCCCGCACAAAACCCCGTGTTTTTGGCCTTCGGCTAAATTTGGTGGAAATTATATATTTTTTTAACCTTCATGTCCTTAGTAATTAACCAAAATTTCAGCCTAATTGTATGTACAGTTTTCGAGATATCGAGCTTTAAAATTGGTAATTTAGAATTCAGGAAAATTTTACACCTGTCAAAATTTTGTGCTTTTTTAATGTCAGTTTTTTACGTCTGATTAAGGTGTTTAGATGCTTTATTTAAATGTGTTATAACATTGGCCACAGAGTGTTTTCCTTTTCCGTGACAACAGCCTAAAACAGGGGATATAATAAATATTAAAAATGCTAATTATTAATTTTGGTTTAATATTAAAAAACAGAAAATCTAACGGCTAGAATTTCATAATTTTTATATATTTTATAGTTTTTGAGTTACTGAATAAAAATAATTGAAAGCGAAGCTTATTAGAGTACTCAAAGTCCTTCTGTTTGTTCATGATGGGGGTAAACCACATCCAAATAAATGAACTCAATTCAATCAGCTAAAAGTTTTAAATTCTCGGTAAATCTTACAAATAAATGGAGTTTGAGAAAAGGTATTGCTAAAGTAAAGTAGGTAAACCAACTAAAGAGCCTACATTGGCATAGTGGAGCAAGGGACATGAAACGTTGAACTGTTATAAAATTACTTATTTCTGTTTTTAAGATAATCACAGTATGGCTTGCAATGGAGGCAGTTAAACCAAGTTAACCAGGTTCTCGAAAGTAATTTACGCGTGGTAGGAAAAGGGGTACCTATTATAGGTATGGGTATAGGGATATAGCCCCCATGGCCTCTCCTAATTCCGCCCATGTTCCTACCATGCTTAAATTACTTTTGAGAAACTGGTTAACTTGGTTTAACTCCCTCCATTACAAGCCATACTGCGATTATTTTAAAAACAGAAATAAGTAATTTTATAACAGTTCAACGTTTCATGCCCTTTGCTCCACTATGCCAATGTAGACTCTTTAGTTAGTTAACCTACTTTACTTTAGCAATACCTTTTCTAAAATTCCATTTATTTGTAAGATTTACCGAGAATTTAAAACTTTTAGCTGATTCAATCGAGTTAATTTATTTTGATGTGGTTTACCCCCATCATGCCCAAACAGAAGGAGTTTGAGTACTCTAATAACCTTCGCTTTTAATTATTTTTATTCAGTAACTCAAAAACTATAAAATATATAAAAATTATGAAATTCTATCCGTTAGATTTTCTGTTTTTTAATATTAAACCAAAATTAATAATTAGAATTTTTAATATTTATTATATCGCCTGTTTTGGGCTGTTACCACGGAAAAGGGAAACACTCTGTGGCCATTGTTATAACACATTTAAATAAAGTATCTAAACACCTTCAATTTGCACCATTAAGTTTAATCATACATAAAAAACTGACATTAAAAAAGCACAAAATTTTAACAGGTGTAAAATTTTCCTGAATTCTAAATCACCAATTTTAAAGCTCGATATCTCAAAAACTGTACATACAATTAAGCTGAAATTTTGGTCAATTCCTAAGGACATGAAGGTTAATAAAATATATAATTTCCGGCAAATTTAGCCGAAGGCCAAAAACACGGGGTTTTGTGCGGGGTTCTTTATAATTATTGTAATATTTAACAGTGTAAGGTATAAAATACTTTCGTATGAAGGTCCCTGTTTCACTATAAATAAATACTAAATAAATACTAAATACTGAATAATATTTTTAAGTGGCCTTAAAATTCTATATAATTTTTAATTTATTTCTCTCAGTGCTAGGAAGGTGTATCTTTAAATAAATATATAACCGACCTTCATAGTTATAACAGTATTTGGGTAGTAGAGCATTTTATTTTTTAATGCAGGGTTGTTTTTTTTAATTATACCATAAATAAACATAAATTCTAAATTTTATTAAACCTTATTTTTGTTACTTGAGTTTATTATTTTTATTTTTTTTTATTTTTACTGAAAATTTGAATATTATTATACGTAATATACCTAGGTAGAGTAGTTACGTAGATTCAAGATTCAAGATTCAAGATTCTTTATTAGTCATTTTGGTATAAATACATGATGACGTGTCAAATTAATAAATAATACATTAATAAATAACAAATATAAAATAAATAATATGTGACCAACAGACAAAACAGAAAAGACCAAGGTACAACTACTAGTATCAGGCAAAGGTAGTAGAGAAAAATTCTTCGACTGTATAAAAACTGTACTTTAAAAGAGCAATTTTTACTTTTTGTTTAAACATCTTTATTGACGATATAGACTTAAAATTATGAGGTAAGTGATTATAAAGTTTAATTGGCATAATGTAGGAACTTTTTGCAGTTTGTGCAAGTCTATGCATGGGCAAAATTATATTTCCCCCCCCTCTGAGATTATGATCACTAACCTGGATGGTTCTTGTATGGTTTTCAATGTTTGACTTGATGTAGACCACTGAGTTTAAAATATAGATAGAAATAACTGTCAAAATTCCCAACTCCTTAAAAAGTTCTCTGCAGGAATAACGGAAAGGCTTAAAGCACAATGTTCTTAAAATTTTTTTCTGCATGACGAGTACTTGCTCTATGTAGACAGAGTTTCCCCAACACACAATCCCATAATTTAGAACTGAGTTAACATGGGCGTAATAATAAGAAAGTAATGTAGATCCATTGACATAAGAGCGAAGCCTCCAGATAACATAACGACTGGAAGCAAGTTTTTTTAATAAAGTACTTACGTGAGTTGCCCAAGAAAGATCACCATCGACATGGACACCCAAGAATTTAATAGATTTACTTTGTTGCAGGCTGCCGTTTTCTGTTTTAACTAAAAGGCTGTAGTCCAACTTTCTTGCAGAGAACATAAGAAGCTGGGACTTTGAAACATTCAATATTAAACCATTGTTTGAACAGTAACTACTCATATTGCTGACACATTGAGAACCAACAACACTTAAATTTTCTAGAGTAGCTGACTTAACTACGGCTGAAGTGTCATCAGCAAAAGCTGCTAACAATTCAGCTGGAATAAATTCAAAAATGTCGTTAAGAAATATTAAGAAAAGTAGGGGGCCCAGGATGCTGCCCTGAGGGACCCCTACCATTACAGGTTCGGGAGCTGATCGATACTCAGACCCATCCTTTCTCAGCAAAACCCGATAGTGACGGCCAGTAAGATAAGATTCTATCCACTTATAGGCAACCCCCCTAACACCTAATTTATATAGTTTGGACAGTAATAGTTTGTGATTAATGACATCAAAGGCGCGAGTAAAATCAAAAAAAATCCCTGCGATTTTGCAGCCTTTATCTAGATTTTTAAGAATATTGTTCATAAAAAAAAGAATAGCATCTTGAGTCGATCGACCACGTCGAAACCCAAATTGAGATTTGGACAGTATATCATTGTCGAGTAAAAATTTTAAGAGCCTGTTATAATACGCGTTTTCAAAAATTTTTGAAAAAACCGATAAAAGGGATATCGGCCTATAGTTAGCGATTTCATTTTTACAATTTTTTTTATGAATGGGTACTATAAGAGATTTTTTTAATATCGATGGGAAAACTCCGTTCGAAAAGGACTCATTAATAAACTCACAGAGGATAGGCGCAATTTGAGTTGAAATATGTTTTAATAAGGAGCACGGTATACCATCATCGCCCGCAGAATCTTTAACTGCAACTTTTTTTATAATATTTTCTACCTCCTGAATACTCATAGGTGTTAAAAACATTGTGGGGTAGTTTTTATTTTTATTTCCAGAATGCTTTTTTTCAGTGTAAGTGCCCTTTACGAGGTTATTTACCGATTTGGCAAAATGATCAGTAAAAGCTTGAGCAGCCTGCGGGGTGCTATTTAAGGGGTTACCTGATTCATCATAAAAAGTTTTTGGGTATGAGGATTTTTTATTTAAATTTATCTCGTTTTTAATGATGTCCCAAGCACATTTAGATTTGTTACTGGATTCCTCAAATTTTTTATCATTAAATTTTTTTTTTGCATTGGTGATACTTTGTTTATATTTTTTGTGCAAAATTTTATAATGGTTAGTTAAATTGGTGTCATTTGTAAACTTACATACACGGTGCAAATCTCTGAGGAAGAGTCCCTGGTCGATAATTTGCTGTGTTATCCAAGGGTTTTTTTGTTTGGAAGTTTCGCTATTGGGTTTTACCGATTCAAGTGGAAATGCCTTATCGATCAGCGCCCGAAATTTGTCTAAAAATACACTAAATTTCGAGTCTACATCGTCAATTGGGAGAAGATTGCTCCAATCTTCCTCTTCTACTAAATTTATAAAATTATTAATATTTTGTTCTTTTTTATATTTTCTGACCTTATATTCTACATCACCTTTGACTGGTACTTTACATAAAAAGGATACACTTTGCATAAAATGGTCAGAGAGCGTAGCATATATTATTTCTGATTTTAAAATCTGTGAATAAATGTTGGTAAAGATGTTGTCGATAACAGTTCTTGTGTTTCCTCTCACACGAGTGTAGTCATAAATACATTGCTCCAACCCATATGATGTCATAATGTTAAGCACCTCATCTGCATCTTTGTCATGGACATTTATGTCAAAGTTCACATTGAAGTCTCCACAAATAAACAGTGGCTTGTTGTTATGATTAAATTCACCAATAAATGTATCAAGATTTGATTTAAATATATTGAGATTTCCCTCAGGTATTCTGTAAAAACAGCCAATTTTAAAGCTTTGGTTATCTAAGATTATTTCAGTACATGCATATTCGAATATATAAGCACTTTTCATCACACTGACAGATTTTGTCTGGAATGGAATATCTTGACGTATCAGGATCATAACACCCCCTCTCCTCTCATTATTAGGGCGACAATAATAATCAGCTATTTTGTACTGATTCAACGATAATAAATTAATTTCATCTTCTGTAAGGAATATTTCTGTCAAACATAATATTTCAGGAAAGTTTAATGATTCAATGAGTAAATAGAATTCAGTTTGTTTGCTACGTAGACTAGCAATATTCAGATGACAAATTCTTATACTTTTGTATACAGAGACGGATTCTAACTTCTGTTCTAATTCTGGATATCCCTCCTCCGTTTTTTGTGTAAAAAACGACTTACAACCGCCCCTTCAGGCCAGATACTGGGGTCCATAGACTTTTTAAAGCTGCTATCCAATATAGTCACCTTGAATGAAGAATATATCTCAGGGTGCAGAGAGTTTATTTTTTCACATTTCACTTCAGACAAACTAGGTTTTAGAATGTTTTCAAGAGCTTCAGGTCGAGTATTACTGCCGAGCCTAGTCACATGTAATACGGCGTTTTTCGGTACTGCTTTGACCGCAGCGGTATCATTGCATGATTTACTGCCCACAATGATGGATCTACGGTTCCTTTTGTGGGAAACTAGTTTCCATTCACCAGATTTTTCACTAGTTTTTTCCATTTGTTTGTTTATGTTTTGATTTGATGTTTTAACCTCACTTTTCTCAATCATTTTCTTCGGTGTTTTGTTGGTTGCAGAACTGACAGGTAATTTCTTCGGTGTTTTGTTGGTTGCAGAACTGACAGGTATTGGTTTCGGATTTGGGACAGGACTTTGGCTATTATGGGACGTAGTTTTTGCTTGAGATTTTAGTCGATCAAGTTCATTCATATAATTGATTTTTTCATTTAGCAGGACTATTTTGTCCCTAAGTTCTTCTATGATTATATTCTTACAGTTGATAATGGATTTAAGATAACTCACATTGTTACAGGGATCGGTTTCAATCACGGTTGTATTCAATACCGTTTCTATGTCCTCCATTTCACCTTCATGGCCGGTACTATCCAGCGATTTACAACAAATAATTTGATCAGAATCTTGTAATTTAATATGTTTAATTAGCTTTAAACATCCCGGGTGATTTAAGGAATTGCACAAAACACAAGAAATCCCCGTTTGTGGTATATTTTTACAACGTTTGCACGATTTTGCCGGACCGATTTTGTGTACGTCCGCCATCTTTTCTCATTTACGTAGGCCTACCTATCAAAACTACTCTGTAGTTATCGTATACAAAAAACAAGCCGTGAAGATATGTAATGCTACGCATTCGATTATATATTATTCACAGTAAACGGTATATTAAATTTCCCAAATACTTTAAAAATTTTTTTTTTTTATTTTTATTTTATACCTCAAAACATAAAACATATTTAAAGTAAAATACTATATAAATATAAATTACGGGAAAATATTTTGGGTAATCAATGTTTTTTCAAATGAATGTAATTTTTTGTACTTAGGTAAATGCTTTTTGTTTTATCTTGCTTGGTTGTAATAATTACAATAATTATAGTTAAACGAATTTAATTTATTTAGATAAAAAAATTACAACAAAATAATTATATTAACATGCTCGCACATAAACCACTATTTAACTATTTTTATTTAAATAATAAAATAATTTATTAACAGAAATGATATTTCTTGAAATTTTCATAAAAATCAAGAAGCCTTGAACTTTTGACTTTTGCTCAAATAAATACTTTGAACTGACGTTTAAAAATTTAGTTTTTTTTTAATTTTTTTCACAATATTTAGCTAATTATTGATTGTATTAATTGGTAATAATTATAATTAATTATATTTAATAACTCAAAGTATACCATACTAGTGTGATATGCTTTACCAAATGTTACAGTAATTTTTACTATAACATGCTAGTATTAATATACACATGTTGCGTGGGGATTCAAATGTACCACACGGTCTCTATGTTAGTATGACAACATTTTGTATACCATACACAAATTGCAATATTTAATATCACAAGTAAAGTATTAAATACCAATGGTGGCGATATAAATAAAAAATATGTATTAAAAAATAACATTCAGTATTAAAAATCCAACGAAAAATGTAGAGTAAAATGTAGAGTAAAATAGCTGTTTTTCCTCAAAACGTAACAATTTAATTTGTTTGAAATATTTTACTTTAGTATTACATACAATAAGAACACTCTAAAAAAATATGGTTAATGTTCCAGATACAGGGTGTATTTGAAATAGCGTAGGAAATTTTAACATGATAAAATATGACAAAAAGTTCTTATAAACATATGTCTAAAAATGCATAAGGGAGCTACGCCCCTTTAAAATTGGCTAAAAAAATCGGTTTTCATTTAATAACTCAGGAACCCTTTGAGATATGTTAACGAGGTTTTGCACGTGAATTAATCCTAATAAGGCCCATCTTTGTACGTCATCTTCACGTACTTATTTAAACCAGGGATGTGCGAAAGTTTTTTGTCCCAAACTTTTTTCTGTGTAACTTTTTTGCAATTTTATTTTTGAAATATGATTCCTCAGATCAAAATACATAAAAAAAGTACTCTTGTTGTACTCCAAACCGTTTTCGAGAAAAGTTAATTTGAAGGTGAAATTTCACGGTTCAAGGACGAAAAATTAAATACTAAAATGTCGAAAACCAAAATTTTAATGATGCAATGTTATTCTACATCAAAAACTAAGAAAAAAAGTTTCCATACATGTAGGTCGAAAAAACGCTTTTAAAGCTACCATAGCCCTTTAAAAATGGTGCATATTTAGGAGACCATAGCTCCATTAGGATTGATTTTTGGAAGTACCTGTATATGAGTTTTTTTTCTTAGTTTTTAATGTACATTCACCCTGCATCATAAAAATGTTGGTTTTCAACATTTTAGTATTTAATTTTTCGTCCTCGAACCGTGGAATTTCACCTTCAAATGAATTTTTCTCGAAAACGGTTAATCCTACAGTATTACAACAAGAGTACCTTTTTTATGTATTTTGACCTGAGAAATCACATTTCAAAAATAAAATTGCAAAAAAGTAACACAGAAAAAAGTTTGGGACAAAAAACTGATAAGCCCCCCCCGTTTCGCACACCCCTGGTTGAAATAAGTACATGAAAATAACACATAAAAACGGGCCTTGGTAGGATTAGTTGACGCGCAAAACCTCTTTGATATATCTCAAAGGGTTCCTGAGTTATTAAATAAAAACCGATTTTTTAGTCAATTTCAAAGGGGCGTAGCTCCCTTATGACGCATTTTTAGACATATATTTATAGGAACTTTTTGTCATATTTTATGATGTAGAATCATCTGTTAAAATTTCCGACGCTATTTCAAATACACCGTGAATGTATTAAAAGTAGTTATCTCATACATGTATGGTAATTTTTCAGTAACGTGATATAAAAATTAATTACTTTAATAGCATACACATTTAAATATAGTAGAGTTTTCTTGTCAGGTATGGCTGTTTATCTATACTAACGTCATTATTTTAATTATTGCTCTCAACAAAATTTAATTTTTCCTAAAATTTCGAGTCGATCTAAACATTCGTTCTTGAGTTATCGTGTCCAAAATCGTACCATCAGACGGACAGACAGATAGACAAACATTTTTAAGGTTGCTTATTTTTCCATCAAGTACGTTTATCATGTATCAGAGAATTGTTGTCTACACTGTAAAAACTGCATGTAAGATAATGTAAAAATACATGAATTTACATAGTACGGAATAGTAAATTTACTATTCTGGACAAGAATGTAAAATAATGTAAAAGAATGTAAAATAATGTAAAAATATATATTTACATTGATTTACATATTTTTACATGATTTTACAATGTCGGGCTATGTTATTTTAAGACGCGCGTGCGCTTTGGACAATAACCAGGAAGGCGTCGCATCATGAGACGGACCGTTTAATATTCTTATTGCTAGGTTAAAGTGTTAAAAGTGTAAAAAAAGGTAAATATTATTTATGCACGATATTTAAATGTTTATTTGTGGCTTAAAATTTACATTCATTATAAATTACGATTTATCAACCACTAGATCTTGGATGTAAGCAGTTTATACTCGTATTAAGGGTGCAAATCATTTGGTTTATTTAACCAAATGAACTTTACGCTACGATATTTCAAAAAAGCTTTGACACAGAGACTTTTAATTTGGAACAAACATTTTCTAAGTAGTAAATATTTTTTTTTAAATTTCAAGTCTATGCAAAATATTACCATTCTGGACTATGTAATTTTTACCGTTTCGGTCTATGCAAAATATTACCATTATGGACTATGTAATTTTTCGGTCTATGCAAAACATTACCATTAAGGACTATGTAATTTTTACCATTCCGGCCTTTGGCAACATATTACCATTTACGGACTATGTAATTTAATGTAATTTATTTTTACCCTGTAGGACGTTTTGTGACTATTTTGGGAAAATCAAAACTAACGTTGATTACTATTCTAGCGCTTACGCTCTGTGAATAGTATAATAATAGAATAGAATAGAATAGAAATTTATTGGTGCTATTACACAAGTGTTTGCACACGTCAATATAAAGATAGGAAACTAAATTAAACTAAATTAAAAAGTAGGTAATAAATAATCACAAGTATAGTATAAATACAATCACAGTTAAAAAAAATATATATAGGTACAATCACAGTTAAAAATATAATGTAAAGAAATCATAGATCCTGAAAATAATTGCACAGGTACTCCTCAAAGCTATAAAAAGCTTTAATAAGCAAATATGCTTTTATTTTATTTTTAAAAAATCTAAACTGCAAGTCTCGAATGTGGAGGGGCAATACGTTAAAGAATTTGATGCAGTGGTGATTTATTCCAGTTGATGTCCTCCTCAGCCCCAGGAAGTTTTGGTAAACATTTCAAGCATTTTTTGTGTTATGATAATGCACAGAGCCGTGCATTCTAAATTCTTGTATGTTTCTCTTTAAATAGAGTAGACACTCTAGTATGTACAAGCAAGGAAACATGAGTATGCGTAAACACACAAAGCTATGTTTGCAGTCATCCCTGTACCCAATGCCATCAATTATCCGCACCGCCCTCCTCTGCAATCTGAACACTCTATCTCTGGAAGAGGAATGTCCCCACACCAGCAGTCCATAAGATAGAGCTGATTGAACAACAGAAAAGTAAACTATGCGGAGAATATTTTTGGATAAGGCACAAGAAAGACTGCGCAGAAGATAACAGATAATAGTCTGTTAGCAACCGCATCTCCCTGCTCATTCCATACCAGTTTGGTGTCCAAGTGAATACCTATAAATCTTGTGCTCTGTGCATAACCATTTGTGTCAAAATGACGCAGAGAGAAAATCATATTGAGAGTCTTATCAGCGTTTAAGCAAAACCTGTTTGAGTTGAACCATTTTGACGCCCTTGATTGCGCCCCACCATTTGCTCCCACTGCCGAAATCAGACGTTTGTCTTTGACACTAAAGGATGTGTCATCTGCGAATATTGTCACATTCTCAATATCTATCTCCGCAATGTCAACTAAGTTCACGCCGTCACTTTCAGACTCGGTTGCTTCAGTGTCAGAGGCTGAAGTGTCCGCGAACAGTATATTATCCGGGAGATCGTTTATATATACCAGAAAAATAGAAACATTATTCCAGCAATGTTATTGTTACTAAAAAATATATCGTGTTGTTACAAAATAACAACGTTTCAGGTAAAATGTAAATAACATTTAATATATTATTTTTATTTTTTATTAACACGTTGAATAAATAAAGTCTTTTTCTGGAATTTTTGCCAGAGTATTTTTATGTTACAAAATTGTTACTTTTATAGAAATATGTGTCAAATCCGATTTTAGAATAAATTTAAACTTTTTTATGCTAAGAAGAAACTATCAAAAATGTGGCATCACGTTGATGCTATGCCGTTGGACAAAATCACATATTGTCAATTAGGACATATCCACAGGCTCGCATAACAAGCACAGTACATAAGAATGCGATGCCGTGATTGGCTTGATGTGTCGTCATGTATCTTGTAAGCCAATCACGGTACCACATTCTTATGTGCTATGCTTGTTATGCCAACCTGTGAATATGCACTTAAATATACAAGCTGTGAAGATATATAGTGGCTCACAGTATACTCTTTACAGTGAATAGTATATTGCGTTTTCTATCGATGTACTTATTTTACAAAACATAACTGCCACCCGGCCCAGTAACACCTTTTATGCGTGTTCAGCGTGTTGAAACACACTAGTGTTTACTGTATTATCCCTACCTAATAAGATGATAGGTAGTACCTATAATCCTGTTACTTTTTCAGCTTTGATCTCCAAAAAAATTATGACCTATTTAAGCTTTAATTAATTATTTCAATACCACGTAATTTAAATTGGGAGGATTGGTGTAGTGGTCTCTGGGAGGATTGGCGTAGTGGTCTCTGGGACGAGTGGTCTACCACGTCTTTACATGACAAGTCTACTACAACTAGTGTGAGTTCGATTCTCACTGGCGGGGAGATTGCATTTTTCAGTTAACTAATAATTGAACTTTGGTGAAGGCGAGGCATTCCCTAGAAACTGGTTCGAAAGTCAGTTAAAGCCGGTGGTTACTACTACTTACTAGCCCACACAAATCCTGGACTTGGGGGATGCTTAATTAAGTAGAATAGTACGAGGTTAAACACGTCGTGACGATATGTATCTTTACAATTGTAAAGATAATAAATATTATTCTCTAATTGGTTATTATCAGTAGTTGGCGTAAACTCAGTTATGACTCATCAACGTTGAAAATAAACACAGAAACATAGGCTTACGGAATGATTTTGCCGAATTATGAGGGAATTTTTTATAATGGTCACTAAATCGAAACATTTGACGACTAATTTGTTACACACAAAAATATTAACTATACACATATACACATATACATATACATATATATATATATATATATATATATATATATATATATATATATATATATATATTTTAAAGAAAAAACCGACATTCGATTTTTAGCTTTTAAGAATACGAACATTTTTAATTTTTATTTATCGATAACTTTTTTTCCCGCCTTACTTACACTGGTTCTTATATATATTTTTTAATTAAAAAAATATAGTTTGATCTTTAAAGGTTTGATTTGATTAACAAATGTGTAATAACTAAAAACCTAGAAACTATTTTGTCGTTGGCATGGCAAATTGTAGATAGTGCCAATTTCACTATACAAAGAAAATTTAAGAAATATTTTCTTTATATTTTCAAACACACAAGAAATTAAATCTCCAGTGCTGAAAAATGTTAAAGCTTTTTCCTTCCATATCATTGTAAATATGAAGCTTTATATCAGTATAAGTAAGTACAAAGCTCAAGCAGTCTTTTTTATAATTTTCCTGTGACTAGACATAATATATATTAGATTTCCACGAAAGACAAAAAGAGTTTTTTCTTTAAAGGTTTTTCCTTTTAAAATACATTTTATATAAGCTTTTAACCATTTATTTTTTACAAAAATCACATTTTTACTTATCCCTGGTTTTTACAATTTAATTTCAGTCATATCTTTTTAAATATAATTGTCAAAATAATATATATTTTTCTTCTGGTAGGTAAAAACTTTTGCATGAAATAAATTTAAAAAAAAAATAACTGAGAAAAATATGTTTATGATAATATGATATTGTCAATAAAAATCGAACTTTTAAAACATAAGTCAACTAAGTTTATTATTTTTTTGAAAATAGATTTTAAATAATAAAAATCTGATACACGAGTTCTAGGAAATTCTTCTAAAAACTTTAATAATGTAGTTATAACCAACCCTGTGACACTCCGAGGTTTTAACTAGCTTTTTCGTGTTACTTAATGACTGAAATCCACCATATGGCGAAATAGTCTACAAGCGAGATATGGAGCACTCTAGATTTATGGTTTTACAAAATTCTATGACACATAACCTCAAATTTTATTTATGTTAGAAATAAACGTCAAAATATTTTATGCTACTAAACCATAATACTTTTATCGGTATTATGTCATTACTTTTAGTATTTTGTGATAACAACGGTTTTACTATAGTTTGGTAACATTAAACGTATTTATAGTTGACACAAGAAAATATAGTACTTCAGAATTTAAAATTAAATCACCATAATCATGGCTGACAGTTTTTGATGTGCCACATATAAACATTTAGAGACTTTGTGGGCTTGCCTATTTGTTATTTCTAAAATCATATACCAGATATCTATAACTTACTTTTGCCAAAGAAGACGTTCTCATAAAAACATACACTAAAAATAAACGTCACTGTGAACATTTGTTTATAATGTCACTGTTTACGCATGGCGCCATCTAGCAGCCACCGACTAACTAACATTTAAAAATTAAAATTACGATCTAAAATGCTTCCGATCTAGCTCGTAGATACCAGCGCTTTTTAGTCAATACGTAACCAAATTGAACTACAAGTTACCAGTCCTTATTCTTTACGTTCATGGTTATAACTATATTTAAAACTTAATCAAATTAATCAGAACAGAATAAAAATAAACCTTAGTTTGTTAGTATACTAAAAAAAGCAATTTATACTATAGTATAAAATGCTTTTTAATTTTTAAGGTAGAACAATAAAATTAATTTATCAAAGCCAACAAAGCTGTTATATTAAAAATATTGTTATCAAAATTGGTTTTGTTGGAAAATAATAAACAGTCATTTAAATAATGCTTTGCATTTTATACGTTCTTCCAATTTCCATTGACCATAGCTTTATCCAAATTATGAATATTGCTTTTTCCTCTATGAAAATGACATTTAGCACACTCTTTTGTTCTTTAGAAAACGCCTTATATCACACTAGTTTGATATTTTCATATCATCCTAGTGTGATATTTATGTATGGAAGGTTGCCTAATTTTATTTAGATATTGACCTCGTAGATTCTACGAATTTTATTTACCTTGTTTTATAAGGCATTTTCCACCTTTCACCACAGCTTTTTTGATATATTTTATGTTTTTTAATGCAAGTATTTCTGTTTTTCATGTTATAACGTTACTATTTTGACCATTACTGTCTAGATTTTATAAAAATTACTGTTTTGATTTAAATATAATAATCAAAATAATATATATTTTTCTTCAACTGTAGGTAAAAACCTTTGCATGAAATAAATTTAAAAAAAAATTAACCAAGAAAAATATGTTTATGATAATATTAAAACATGGGTCAACTAAGTTTATTATTTTTTTGAAAATAGATTTTAAATAATAAAAATGTGATACACGAGTTCTGGGACATTCTTCTAAAAACTTTAATAATGTATTAAGGGGTAAAGGGTAGAAAAGCCAAAATCTTGATAAAAACGATTAATTTTTTGTTCTTAAAACACCATGACGCGTTTTGACCGTTCGGTCATTTTCAAATGGTTACATATAAAAAAGTACGTCAAAACCTCATAGTTAATCAAAGAACACAAAATTTAACATTTAATATTTGATTATGAAATATCAATTATTTATAATAAAAGTTTTCACACGCACAAAGTAGATTAAAATTTAAATATTGAACAAAACAAAACGATTTCAAACTCTGACCACTACGTCATCTATAGTACTGTACAGATATTCTGCTCCACTATACCGAAAAACACAAAAAAAACTGTAACTTCTATCAATTATGACACTTTAAAGGAAATTCTTGCACAGACGGATTTGACAAATTTATTAAACTCAAATGACACTAACTACACTTGGAATAAACTTTGCACTACGTTGGAAGACTGCGTTAAACAAGCATCTGTGTCCAAAAGTTTTTTAACAAACTCCACTAAACCATGGATTAATAATAGCCATATTGCACGAAGTAAACAGAAAACGAAATTATGGCGCAAATATAAGCAGACTCTTCCACATCTTGATTACCAGAACCACAAACATTTATCCGCAGACCTCTCAAGCGATTTACGAATGGCAAGAAGCGCATATGAGAATTCTTTGATTGACAAAAGTCCAAAAGCCGTTTTTAAATATACCAAGCAGCAACTTACTTCAAACGTTGGAAAACCTTCAATAAATAATTCAAATAACGTGTTGTGTGAATCAAAATCTGAAGCAGCAGATACATTTGCGGAATATTTCAAATCCGTGTACACTCTGGACTCTAACGAACCTATTCCCCCAATATCTAAACCTAGAAGTAACATTTCACTCGAAACGATCCATATCATCGAAGAAAACCTACGCAAAGAAATATTAGGCCTATCTGATTCAGCACCTGGTCCAGATGGCATTTCTGCCAAAGTATTAAAATCTTGCTGTGACGAACTGATTTTACCCCTGCTTCATATTATGGAAACGTCACTATCCACCTCTATCCTACCAGATGCTTGGAAAAGTGCAACAGTGACGGCAATTTTTAAGAAAGGGAACAAACTGGATGCTTCTAACTATAGACCTATAAGTTTAACCCCAATATGTTGCATAATTATGGAAAAAATTGTTGTTAAGAACATCCTAGAATTTCTTATTAATAATAATGCTTTACCTAACACACAGCATGGTTTTGTACCCGCTAGATCTACGGTGACATGTTTACTAAAATGCTTGGAAGACTGGACTAAGGAACTGGACAAGAAAGGATGTATCGATGTAATATATCTGGATTTCCTCAAAGCATTTGACCGGGTCCCAATCAAAAAACTCCTTGCGAAATTAGAACACATGGGAATCAGAGGAGAACTTCTTGCGTGGATCAAATCCTTTTTAACAAACAGGACTTTTAGAGTACGTGTCGGATCCACATTGTCCTCCATATTTGGGGTCACCTCAGGAGTCCCACAAGGATCTGTTATAGGACCACTGCTTTTCATTATTTTTATAGCCGACCTGTGTAGTATAATCCTATCTAAGCATTCCTTCTTCGCTGATGACTCGAGACTATATGGAAATCCATTTGCAGACGCTGTGACCCTTCAAGACGACCTTAATAAAAATTTTGCCTGGTGTGAAGCATGGGGTTTAACTCTTAATGTAGATAAATGTACTGTACTGCACATTGGTAAAAATAATCCCAGAATAAATTACTTTTTAGGTAATTCTGCCCTTACCAAGGTCAGTGAACAAGTTGACTTGGGTATAACAATATCAGAAGATCTAAAGTGGTCAAAACACATTACCAATATAGTTAAACGTGCTAACTCCAAAATATATCTACTCTCCAAAGCATTTCAATCACTTAAAATTAAACCCTTTAAGAAGATGTACACTGCATACATTCGCCCACTAGTGGAGTATGCTGTGGTAGTTTGGAACCCGTACTACATTAAAGACATTCAATTAATTGCAAGTGTGCAGCATCGTGCTACAAGGATGGTTTCCTCCATTAGACACCTGGACTACGACCAAAGACTCTCACGACTTGGTATACCCCGTCTTTGTGAAAGACGAACTCGCGGAGATCTTATCTACACCTACCGTATTTTACATAGTGATTTTTCGGTCGATTTACAAGAACTTTACACTCGTAATTTTGACAATACCAGACGTAGTCACTCTTCAAAACTTTCACGTGAAAATTTTTATACCACTGTTAGGCAGTATTTCTTACCTAATCGAGTTTTTAGTTCCTGGAATTCTTTAACTGAAACAATTATCTCAGCTCCATCAGTCAATTCTTTTAAAAATCGTTATGATGATAAACCTTAATTTTAATCTTTTTTATATATATATGTTTTAATTTTTACATTTTATATTATCTGTTCATCTGTATATGTAATAATACACGGGCATAATAGGCATTAATGCCTCTGCCTTAATTGTAATAATAATAATAATAATAATAAAAAACAAATTAACCTGTTTTGATTGAAAAAGATAAGATAAAAAACTAATAATAACTTTTATTTAATAATGTAGTTATAACCAACCCTGTGACACTTCGCAGTTTTAACTAGCTTTTTCGTGTTACTTAATGACTGAAATCCACCGTATGGCAAAATAGTCTACAAGCGAGATATGGAGCACTCTAGATTTATGATTTTATAAAATTCTATGACACATAACCTCAAATTTTGTTTATGTTAGAAATAAACGTCAAAATATTTTATGCTACTAAACTATAATACTTTTATCGGTATTATGTGATTACTTTGAGTATTTCGTGATGACAATGGTTTTAGTATAGTTTGGCAACATTAAACGTATTTATAGTTGACACAAGAAAATATAGTACTTCAGAATTTAAAATTAAATCACCATAATCATGGCTTATAGTTTTTGATGTGCCACATATAAAGATTTAGAGACTTTGTGGGCTAGCCTATTTGTTATTTCTAAAATCATATACCAGGTATCTATAACTTACCTTTGAATAACCAAAGAAGACGTTCTCATAAAAACATACACTAAAAATAAACGTCACTGTGAACTTCTGTTTATAATGTCACTGTTTACGCATGGCGCCATCTAGCTGCCACCGACTAACTAACATTTAAAAATTAAAATTACGATCTAGAAGGCTTCTGATCTAGCTCGTAGATACCAGCGCTTTTTAGTCAATGATTCATGGTTATAACTATATTTAAAACTTCATCAAATTAATCAAAATAAAATAAAAATAAACCTTAGTTTGTTAGTATACTAAAAAAAAAGCATTTTATACTACAGTATAAAATGCTTTTTAATTTTTAAGGTAGGTACCTTCTTTCAAATTAGTTTACTGAACAACAGTAGGGTTTGTATAGTACACAATAAAATTAATTTATCAAAGCCAACAAAGCTGTTATATTAAAAATATTGTTATCAAAATTGGTTTTGTTGGAAAATAATAAACAGTCAAGCGATAAAATAATGTTTTAATTAAAAAAGACCCTGATTTAAATAATGCTTCGCATTTTATACGTTCTTCCAATTTCCATTGACCATAGCTTTTATCCAAATTATGAATATTGCTTTTTCCTACGATCCTCTATGAAAATGACATTTAGCACACTCTTTTGTTCTTTAGAAAACGCCTTATATCACACTAGTTTGATATTTTCATATCACCCTAGTGTGATATTTATGTATGGAGGGTTGCCTAATTTTATTTAGATATTTACCTCGTAGATTCTACGAATTTTATTCACCTTGTTTTATAAGGCATTTTCCACCTTTCACCACAGCTTTTTTGATATATTTTATGTTTTTTAATACAAGTATTTCTGTTTTTCATGTCAAAAATAGAAACTAGTTATAACGTTACTATTTTGACCATTACTGTCTAGATTATATAAAAATTACTTAGTTTTGATTTAGTACCTTACATTTTATAAAAAACATCAAAATACACACTTTTTCTTATGAAATATAAAACAGTACAATTTTACTGTCTTGTATGGCAGCATAACCACAAAAATCTAACAAACTGTCAAGTTTGCCTTCATTTAGGAGAAGCATATAGGCAACCCATTAAACAGCTATGTAATATAATAACACCTATATTGTATTACATATAAAACGAAGAAAACTAAAGGCAAATGAAAATCATATTTTCTGTTTGACATACATATATAAATTTGTAAGCTATTTATTATTAACCTCATATTTTTTCGGGATCGTAGGAAAAATAGTGTACATAACTGTATTTCAAACACTCTTGGGGTTTCCTCACTCGCCTAGCGGCTCTTTCGTAAACCTCTCCACTCGCGTGAAATATGTTACTTTCCAAACTAGTTATGTAATATACTATTTCCTACGATCCCTTATTAAAATGACATTTTTGTTCTTCAGAAAACGCCTTATATCACACTAGTTTGATATTTTTATATTACCCTAGTTTGATATTTATGTATGTTTGCTTAATTTCACTTATCTACGTTTGCCTTAATTTAAGTTAGCTCACCTCGTTTTATAACCCATTTTCCACCTTTTGTCACAGCCTTTTATGTTTTTCAATCCAAATATTTTTGTTTTTCATGTCAAAAATAGAAACTAAAGTTATAACCTTACTAGTTTGGCCAAGATATAACTTTTTTTGTTTTATTTATGTCTAGATTTTATAAATTTATAAAACTTACTTAATTTTTGATTTAGTTACCTTACATTGCATAAAAAACATCAAAATACACGGTCTTTTTCTAATTTACTTAGCAAAGTGTCGATGTTACCTTGATTTACACAAGAGGCTTACGTTATAGGCAAGGGAACGTTCAAGTATTACGTAACGCAAGTTTAGATCATTTTGGACTTTTTCACTAAATGAAGAATTTTATGAGATTGATGTTTGCTTGTGCGCCATCTATTGCCATCTATTTCTAATTATATTATATTCTTCGACAAAAGTCTTGCGTTCGTCAAAAAAGAAAATAAAAAATATTTATTGCTTATTTTACGTGTCTCGAAATTTAAAATAAAAAAAAAGATATCCGTAAAAAAATATGTCGGTCTGTGTCTGTCTGTTGGTCTGCCTGTTCAGAATATTTGTTACCGCGATAACTTGAGAAACCTTTGATCTAAAGACTAGGCCCATATGTAAACAAATAATTATTAATAAAATTATTAATAATTTAATGAAGGTTTTATGCTGACTTAAGTTAAAAATGTTTTAGTTTACTATATCGCTTATTTAAATTTTTTAAAGTTATACATTTTTTAGTAGCAAGAAATTTTTTTCTGTTTTTAAGTTTTAAAACCTTTAAGTAATTGCATTTTTACTTTACAAGTATAGGAAAAATTGTCAAAAGAAGGTAATAAATAGGGATGTCAATATCTGAGGGGTTTCCTTTAAAGAAAATTGTTTGAATTGTGTTGCAAATATAAAGTATTGATGAAAATTTACATCCTAAAGAAGTTCTATGTTGAAATATATGAATAAAGTATAAGAATTGTTTGGTGTCTCATAGTTTATTATAAGAAAAGCTTAAAAAGGTGAAAGATACTTCATGAGATTATACGAAATCTACTAAAAGGTTAAATAATAATAATAATAATAATAATAATAATAATAATAATAATAATAATAATAATAATAATAATAATAATAATAATAATAATAATAATAATAATAATAATAATAATAATAATAATAATAATAATAATAATAATAATAATAATAATAATAATAATAATAATAATAATAATAATAATAATAATAATAATAATAATAATAATAATAATAATAATAATAATAATAATAATAATAATAATAATAATAATAATAATAATAATAATAATAATAATAACAATAATAGTATATTACGCACCGAGTACGCAAACCTAGTTTTTAGTGCACTATAGTGCTTAACACCTAAACATCCAAAAAAACGCAAAAATTGGCTTAAAATTAATTTTATTAATTTAACGTTTTGCGTTTGGGGTTCATTTGTTTTCTGACAGCCGATATGTAAAGTCACCTGACCGTCACGTTCCTATCTCTGTCATGGCAACGGGTGGAAAATAAGCACTAACTAGGTCTTTGACTACCTTCCCATAAAAACGAAAAATCTCAACTTTAATAAGTCTAATAATTTTAAATGTCTAAATAATAATAATTTTAGATAACTTTATTTTTGATGGTAGAAAAAGTGTACATAAGTTATGTAACATAACTTCATGCATTTGCGACGTTTTCGCTCATGCGTAATAAGTCCCTGGTTAAAATTAGCAAATAAAAATTAAACAAAGGGAAAAATTATTACTGTAGTTCATAGGGTTCCAGATATATTAAATAAAGGAAGGTCGTAGCTCCTTTAGGGCTCATTTCCGGACCAACCTTTATAAGAACTTTTTTTCATATTTTTGGACCTAGAATCACCCCGTAAAATTTTGTACCTTATTTCTGAATCACCCTGTACACTATCTATGCTAAAAAAAATATTGGAAATTTAAGATTTTTTTATTTTACTTTACTTTTTGATAGGTATCATAATTATATAAATGGATGCATTATTACTTTTAATATTTCGATAAAAACTAATGCTGCTAATTTTGAAAACAGCTTTAATTTAATGTTAATTTACAATTAAAAGCTAAATAATTTAGAGCAATATAACACTCAGTTGTTAAATAACAATGACAATAATGTATATATGCTTATATTGCGTTGTTATTTTATTATTGGATACCTAGTTTTGTAGTTTTTATGGAGACATATATTTTATGTTTAAAAATAAAAAATACATAAGAAAGTTATTAAATATTTAATCTGTTTTTCCAATTGTCTGAATGATATTGGCAGACTGCAGTTCTCACCAAATTTTTTGGTTCATAAATCGCTAATGGAGCTCTCTACAACTAGAATTATGAAACAAAAGACGTCTACCCTATCTCTATCTCATTTGTGCTACACTTTCCAACCAACCAAATAAATAATGTATTTGTTTTTCATACAACAAATACAGTATTTATGCTAATGTGAATCTGTAGAATAAGATAATTCTACTAAAATTTAGATGGCGCCAGTAATTTCTTTAATAAAAATAATATAATTACACTTTTCGCCCGGCCAAGTAAATATTGTATTTGTTTAACAAAGAACAAATAAAGAATTTGTTTGGTTGGGTGGAAGTGGGAGTGTATGTATGTCTTCTATCCTTTTTGGGTAGAACTTTTGTCCCTGTCTATTCTAACGGGAGAAATCGCCATTAAAAAATACATTGCTCAGTAAAATCGCTTTCCCATTTTTCATCTCCGCGCGTATATGAATTTTTTATTATCAGATTCACTTTCAGCAACTTCAAAAACCCCAATATTCAAATTTTTACTAACTATCCCCCACCCTCCAGGGAGTTGAGTTAGAATTTTTTTATTGTCAGATTCAATTTTAGCTACCTCAAAACCCCCTATTTACCAATTTTCACAAAAACTACCCCTCATCTCTTAGAGGATGGAGTTGGAAAAATGATATTATCAAATTCAGTTTCGTCGTCCCTAAACCCCTATATACCAATTTTGACGAAAATATTGAAAATATTTAAAAGTATTTACCCCTCACCCCCATGGGGGTGGAGTTAGAAATTTTTTATTATCATATTCGATTTCAGCAACTTCAAAAACCCCTATATAGCAATTTTCAAATTTTTGAGAAAAATTATTATATTTACCCCATTTGCCCCCCTTACCCCAACCCAATGTTTACCAAAAACAATCTGAAGCGAGAACTTTGTATGCCGAATTTCAAGTCTATAACTTAAAGGGTTCTTAAGTTATCGCGGATACAAGATTTCCCGGACAGAACGATCGACCGATCGACCAATCGACCGACATTTTTTTTTGCTTGAAATTGATTTATATCGACATAAAACGTCACAAAACGCAAAAATACACAAAAAAAATTGAAAATTTTTGCACTAGAAGGCTTTCCGAAATTTTGAAAATTTTCAAAATCGGAAAGCAAAATAGGCTTGGCCTAAAAATATTGTAGATAACCATATAATAAATGAAATGAGGAATTAAATAATAATTAAATTCTCAAAACTTTTTTTACCAGAAATTAAGTGCGTTGAAACCGTACCATTTTTATTTTACTAGTTTCTTGTTCTTTATTAAAACTTGTTAATTTTAATCTAACTCCGTTTTCCCGAATATATGAAATTGTTGAACATTCCCTAAGGTGATTAATTAGTCTTCGTACGGTAACCTTTATTATTCCTGTTTCCACAAAAAGCCTTGCTGTCATTTGTAGATAGAGTGTAAGCCATTTGTAAATTGAGTGTTATTTACTTAGAGTGCAAAGAAATGCCTTCGGTGAAAATTGAAAAAAAAATCTGCAGTGCAACTAGTTGTGAGTACTCTGTACTAGACTAAAAGCATTTATTCTAGGTACGATTATAGTATTAAAAAAAAATCCTATAAAAAAAGCAAAATTATTTTTTTATAGCACGTATTACACTACCGACGTTGATAAACCTAACCATTTTTTTTGTGATAAAATTTCTTTAAAAGTTATCTTTCGCCAACTAAAATATAAAAAAAATTATTCAAATATCCCAATCCAACAAAAATATTTATTTGAATATATTTTGTTTCATTTAAAATATCATATCATACTCTGATAAAACCGTTTATTTGTGTCAACAAAATATTTGGTTGGATATGGCCAACTGAATTATTTCGTTGTGACAAATATATTTTATTTCTGTCAAATAAACTATTACCCATTAATAAATCATTTTGAAATTAAAATATTTGTTTACATGAACTAAATATTTATTTGACTCAAATAAAATTTGTTACAACCAAATTATTTAATTGGCCATATCCAAATGAATCATTTTTATCAGTGTCTCAAACGAAAATATGATTTTTTTAAATTAAATAAGATAATTTGTTTTCCTAATATACACTGATAAAAAAGATAATTTTGATTTATTTGGATATGGCCAATTAAATTATTTGGTTGCGAGTAACAAATTTTATTTGGGTCAAATAAATATTTAGTTCATGCAAATAAATATTTTAATCTCAAAATAATTTATTAATGGGAACAAAATAGTTTATTTGACAGAAATAAAATTTATTTGTCACAACCAAATAATTCAATTGGCCATATCCAACCAAATATTTTGTACACACAACTAAACTGTTTTATCAGTGTAATATATAAGTATTCAGTTGGCATTATTTTTATTTTCCAGTGGAAAATTTCCACTAAAATATCAAATCATAAAAGTAAAAGATGTTGGCGAAAGAAAATTAATTATGGACTTAAACTAAGTCTTTATTAAATTAAAAGTCGGTTTTGCTCTTTCTATGAAATAATTTTGTTATATTATAGTGAATAACAAGGCAATATGTCACAGTACACGATTCACTCACCGCAGTAATGAGAAGAATCCAATTTTCTTATTTTTGTTTTGACGTATGCCAAAAATTATTTTAAGCTTATGTAACATTCTTTTGCAGAATTTTACAAAAATTACTACTTTTTCTTCCATTAAAAAAAAAAACCCAAACCAGCAAACTACCAAACCAAACGATTGTTAACGTAAACCAACGCCTCCCATTAAAAAAAAAAACACACCAAACCAGCAAACTAGCAAACCAAAGCATTGTTAACGTAAACCAACACCTCCCATTAAAAAAAAAAAACACCAATCCAGCAAACTACCAAACTACTACTACCAGTACACTAGTTTTATGGTTAGAATGTATAGCAAAATATTTTTAAAATACTCACGAATTTCTGTTTGATTTTTTTAATGGGGGCATTGGTTTACGTTAACAATGGTTTGGTTTGGTAGTTTGCTGGTTTGGTGTTTTTTTTTTTAATGGGAGGCGTTGGTTAACGTTAATAATGGTTTGGTTTGGTAGTTTGCTGGTTTGGTGTTTTTTTTTTAATGGGAGGCATTTTTCAGATACGATATTTCAGAATTTAGAAGGCGATATATTTTAAGAATCAAATAGGATATTTAGGCTAAATAATTTAGCTTTAGCTAATTAAAAAATAAATGCTTGCCTGGTGTAATAATATGCATAAGAAAAAGTAGATATTTTTGTAAAATTCTGCAAAAGAATGTTACATAACCTTAAAATAATTTTAGGCATATGTCAAAACATAATCAGTGCGCATGCGCTGGATTCTTCTCATTACTGCGGTGAGTGAATCGTCACAGTACAGTGTGCTACAAAAAATAATTGTTTAAGTAAATAATTTGGATTTTAGCATTAAAATTATAATTTCTAATACTGTAAGATGTTGCGTATGCGTCACTTGGCTTAAATGATATTCATTTAAATTTATGTTATTTTTATCCATGTACACACAAAATGACCCAGTCGGTGTTCTTAGAAGATGCGTCGGCAAATTTGCAAAGAGGATGACTTTTTTTAGTCACCACTTTAGTTTTTGCAGAAAGAAGTATTTTTGCTTAACTGACACATTCTTATTCTTCGCAAATTTTATTCGAGGCGGCAAATTTTCTAAGGAGAATTTGTTTTATTTTTATCAGGTTTTTGGCACTGGGAAAATTTTAGGCGAGTCGGCAAATTTTTGAAGTTGGCTTTTTTAGTCATTGCTTTAAATTATGAAAAAATTTATATAGTCGACCGTGTAGACCTAAATTGACACGGAATGGTGTTAAATTATTCACAGTAAATGGTATATTGCATTTTCCCAAATACTTAAAAAAATTATTTCCAAAAAAACTTAAAAAAAAAATCAAAAAACATTTTTTCAAAAATTTTCAAAAAATCTATTTTCTTCTTGCGATAAACAAAAAATTTTGAAAAAAAATTTAAATGAAAGTTTTTTTTTTTACTTTTTTAAAAAGTTTAACCCACCATAACTTTTTTTTTGGGAGGATTACATTTAAAATTGGTAAAATTGATCCTTATAATAAACGTAATTTTTCCTGAAAAAGTTAGGTAATCGGAATTTTCTTTCAGCTTTTTATCAATTTTTTAAAAGGTTTAAACCCCCATAACTTTTTTGTATTTGGGGGGATTACTTTTAAAATTAGACAAATCGGTCCTTATAATAAAAGTATTTTTTTCTGAAAAAGTTACGTTAATCGGAAAAAGTCCAAACCCCCTATAACTTTTTTGTTTTTTTTTTGGGGATTACTTTCAAAAACAATAGGGATGTTCCCCTCGTAGAACTTGATTTTTCCTGAAAATTTCAAGTCGATCCGATTATTTGTTCTTGAGTTGTCGTGTCTACAAAAAACGAGACATCAGACAGATAGACGGATATTTCAAAAAAAAAATTGCTTATTTTTTCATGAAACAAATTTATATCCAAGAATTTTTTGTCTGGGACGATTTTTGATTTTTTTTGAAAATTCGAAACTACCGTATATTCTAGCACAGGCACTGTGAATAATGTAATAAAGTTATCAAAACCAAACAGTACAGTATTCCCAACTAAATAAATATTATTCCTCGCAAACAATTTTATGGGTACTAATTATTTCGAATAAATACGAGCGCCTACACCGAGTTGTTGGTTTTATTGCAAAATCAATTATTTCGCTGTAATATGGTGTTATTATGTCTCTCTTTGGAGTTCAACGCACTCTTGATAAATTTATCTCTCTACAGTTATTATGCAATAAAAGCCTAGGGGTTTAAGCCTTAAGCCCAAGCTTTAAGCTGAAAAGAATTATACATAAAATGTTAATTATGTAAAACTTTTTATTCAAGTTTTAATTACTAGCTATAGTTAGTTATGCAGTTTAGACCCGAAAGTGCTTGGAGGCTACTACATTACATATTAAGGCATATACACAAGCTCGCATAACAACATAGTACATAAGAATGGGGTACCCTGATTGGCTTACAAGATACATGGCAGCACATCAAGCCAATCACGGCACCGCATTGTTATGTACTGCTGCAGTTTAAAATGTCCAAGTTTTTGTGAATATCATTGTAATTGGAGCAAATCATATTTATTGGTGAGAACTTGTTTATGTTAGTTCTAGATCTTTTGTTATAAAAAAAAGTTGGATTTCGGGCAGAATTTCTAGGGACGTTTATATTGAGTATTTCAAGAATATGAATACAATCGGCTTGGTTATTTAATAGCTTATGTAGATATATTATTGAAGCTTGTTTACGTCTAGTCTCTAGTGACATAAATGAAAATATTTGTTCCAAGATTACATTTGGTATTCCTTGGGCCGGATATTTTCCATATTTTCTAAAATGCAAATATTTAAGATATTGCCTTTGAACATTTTCAATTGCCGTAATTTGAGTTATGCGAGCCTGTGGATATGCCCTTACCCAGGTTGCACTAAGTTTCTATACAGGGTTATTTTTTTAAATGGTACACTCCCCGTAATATCATTTGTCATATTTTTCAATTTTTTATTCGGTAAGGCGGCGCCAGAGGGGCAGGTATTTTAACTCCACCCCCGAGGGGTGAGGGGGTAAATATTTTTAAATATTTTAAATATTTTCGTCAAAATTGGTATATAGGGGTTTTTGTGGTTGGCGAATATGAATCTGATAATATTTTTTAGTAGTTTTCGTGAAAATTGGTATATTGGGGTTTTTGAGGTTGCTGAAAGTGAATCTGAGATTAAAAAAATTCTAACTCCACTCCCAAAGGGGCGGGGGTACTTTTTGTGAAAATTGGTATATTGGGGTTTTTCAGGTTGCTGAAAGTGAATCTGATAATAAAAAAAATCCTACTACACCCCCCGGGTAGATTTCTTGAAAATTTATATATTGCGGTTTTTGAGGTCGCTAAAACTAAATCTTTTAATAATTTTTTTCTAATTTCACCCACTGAGGGCTGGGCGTAGTTTTTTTGAAAAATTGGTGTATTGGGGTTTTTAAGGTTGCTGGAAAAGAATCTGATAATAAAAAAGTTCTAACTGCACCCCCAAATAGGAGGTAGTTTTCGTGAAAATTGGTATATTTTAAGGTTTCTAAATGTAAGTCTAATAATAAAAAATCTATTTTACGCGCGGAGGTGTAAAATGGAAAAGCTCTTTTACTGGGCAGTGTATTTGCTTAATGCATTCTAAAATTTATTCATAATATTAAAATGATTTAAATAAAACAAAACTTGCTAAGCGCTAAATAAAAGCTCCTAAATAATCCAGTTTGGGGAGTCCTTGTTTGACGCTTAGCTCATTTTGTTTTAATTAAATCATTTTAATATTATAAATAATTAGGTACTAGAATGCATTAATTAAAAATAAATTCAGTTCGATCTGATACATTTTTAAAATATTTCTTTATGGTAGAAATTCGTCAATTTTATAGTGGAGTCATATAACTGGAAATTTTTATGAATAAGGAAAAATCTGGTAATAGCGCGGTTTTTTTTCTTATTTATTTTAGACACCCAAAAGAGTATGTAACTCGATTTTTGCCATTCTGCACAGGGCTGAAGTCATCTTTTTTTTACTTAAAAAGAAATAATATTTTTTTCGTGTTTCCCTTTTATTTTTGTTATATTTTCTCGGCTCCTATGGGTCTTTTTTTAACTGTACGTTTTTATATGCACTTTAACGTGGTGTAAAAAAACAAAATTTTAAATAAAAGAATTATTTATTTTTTTTTTTATTTTTTATTTTTTTTTATTTAATATGTTCCTTTTTTATATCAAAAAATACTTTTTTTGAATATTTCTTATTGGAATATATTTTTTTATTTAAAAATACACAAAAATGTGTATGTAGTGTAACATCTCAGGTTTAACCGTTTTGAAGATAAATGCATTAAAAAGTAAATTTTTACGCACCAAGAACCAAAAATAACAAAAAACTAAAACGAAAGCACAACAATTTTTTTTATTTTTTTTTTTTAATTAAAAAATAAAAGATGGCCTTCGCCCTGCACAGAATGGAAAAAATCGAGTTACAGACTCTTTTGGATGCCTAGAACAAATTGGAAAAAAAAATCGCGCTATTGCCAGATTTTTCGCCATTCATAAAAATTTCCGGTTATATGACTCCACTATAGTGTTAGGGGTAACTTTGGCGTATTTTCTCACGGGTTAGATCATTTTGAAATTTGGCACACAATTTTTTATGCTCGAAAGGAAATAATAAGATTTTAGAGCCTTTAAATCTTTCACTATTACAAAAAATTCAGACAATTTTCAAATATTTTTTATGATTTATGGGTAATTTTAGGAATTTTAGGGGCCCAGTTAGGACCCTTAGAAGTATGATCACTGTCATATTTTCAGAATTTTCTATTTACACTTAAATTAAAATTTTAAGATAATAAAAGAATATACGGTCCAACCTGACTATTTGATCCCTTGTTTTAACTAGGGACCCTATATATAATGACATTAAACTTCACACAAAGGGTTGAGACACGCTTTGATTTTGAGGTTAAAATGGCAACCAAGCACTAGTATTGTTAAACAATGAAAGACAATGGTTTTATCCAAAGTGCTTTGGTGCCAAATCTAAATCTAGTAATAATTATGTCTAAATTTAATATAAATCTGTCAGATACAAAATTTGAGGTTATAGTTAAATGTCAACCCGAACAGAGGCGTCGATATTAATTAATATAATAATATTGTCATATTTAAGTGTCAGTGTCAAACTGAATATTTGGTCATCAAATTTATTTATTTACGAAATTATGGTTTATAGTATTATTATTTTACTTTTTTAAAGTGCCTACGAAAATACCTGTACAATTTAAATCAAGATTTACTTATGGAATATACTGACGACCGTCAGTGTTCGAATAATCTCGGAATTTTCCCTAAATAGTTCAAATTACTTTTATTTGGAACTGAATTAATTTTGAAGAAAAGAATAATATAAATAAATAAGAGGAATGTAAAAAATTCAGGCATGTACCGAAGAATATGATCAACTAGTAGTTTTACTTTAGCAAACTAAAAATATTAAAAAAAAATAATTTAATAATAATCTAGAACATTTAATTTTCTATTAAAACTACAATTTTTTTGAATTTTTGGAATTGCGGTTTCTTTTAATTTTAAAATAAAATCTTCCTCTGAAAAGTGTGCCTACAAAAGTTACAAATTTAAAATTTTTAAAGTTCATTTTTTCATATTTTTACTTCGCAAATTTTTGATTTATCGAAAATCTTCCAATTCGGAAGATACATGCTTCTTTTCCATTCATTTAATAATGCATTGCATTTGGGGAATGGAAATAATATATATCCTGCATGGATAGAATTACGACAGTTTACCACTGAACATTGTCGTGACATTTTTTCAAAAAACACGTCTATGGATATTTTGACAAGTAATGTCACTTCTACTATACCAATAGTGCCAATTCGCAAAAAAAAACATAACCCTGCAGAAATTACTAAATTGGTGTCTCAACCCTTTGTGTGAAGTTAAATGTCACTTTATTTATGGTTCCTAGTTTTAACTAGCCCTTTTCACAGACACGCTTTTCCCCGATCGTCTCCAACACGCTCTCGTTTTTACTTGACCATTTTACTTTACCCAAGTCTTGCGTTAGTAAAAAAATTCCGAAAAAAAATTATTGTTTTTGTTTTTGTTTCTGGACGTTTTACATCCTAAAAATATGATTTCCGTAAAAAAAATTCTGTCTGTCGGTCGCTCTGTCGGTCTGTGTGTCCGGGAAATTTGTGATAACTCAAGAACGCTTTGGGATACAGCCTTTTTGGACCACTGAGTTGATTTTCGTAAAAATCGGGTTGGAGAAGGGGGTAAAATGGGGTAAAAACAATTTTTTTTTAAACATTTTTTTCCAATTTATTTTTCGTTTTATGTAAAAAGAAACTTTTTTTGAAAAAATTGTTTGAATTTTTTTAATTTATTTTAATGAATCTAGGTAAGGTAAGTATTATTTTGTTGGCAGCAGTATTTCTATAGTACCACATTTTAAAGGTCTCTATTTTTGGCACATCGGCCCTCCCTATTGTGCTCCCTATTTATTATAGCTGATAAAATATTTAAATGATTTAAAATTTGTATTTTATCACATATAATAACAATATAAGAACTACTTATCAAACCTATCAAAACTGTAACGATATCGATTTGATATTTTATGGCCTGCTTTAAAAATAAAACCCCTTACGCATTAATAAAGATCCTTTCAAAATATCATAAAAGTTGCCCTTTAAAAAGGTACACTTAAAATGGAAAAGGTTCATTTACAAATTTATAAATACACTACCTGTCGTAATACGTATTAGATTTACCTAAAAGTCATTACAAAAGATCTACAACCAATTTTAAATGTAGTGGCTGAAAAATTTGTAATTTCTTAAATATAATTCTCGTCCTATATAGATCTGTGAGCATAAAGTTAATTTTTTTAACCTCTTTTTTTCTATATGAGTTGAATTAAAAGCTCATAATCATAGGTATTTTTCGTGTTATTATGGACCCATAAGCATACGAAAATTAGTTTTTTCTTGGGGACATACAAACATAGCTCATAAATTTATGGCAAGAACTAAAAAATTCACGTATATAACAGTCTTGCCAACTTGTTTCAGAAATCTAAATTTTCCCATATGCATATTTTTGTTTTTGTTTTTATTATATTAAAGCCAGTGAAATAGAAAAAATAGTAAAATATATTCGTTTCGTTATAGTATTGGCGAACTGGTCCATTAAAAAACTTGCCGCAAGCTGCTCGTTTTTAAACTTGGACGCGTTCGCGAAACTAGTATTTTAATATATTATACCGTGCGGTCCAAAAGTCCCCCCCCCTCTTAACTTTTGAACGAGTTGAGAAATCGACTTAAAATTTAGAACTATCTTTTTGCATATATTTAATAATTTTAGCTCTTAAAATGTGGAGAGGGGGCGTAAGGGTTTTTTAAAAAATAGAAACAGGGGTCGTGTAATACATCTTTTTAAAGCTTATAAAATTCTCTATTCGACCATATATTTTTAATTTTTTTAGACATTTTTTTGGGAGTTTAAAGTAGGGTTAAAAATGGGTATTTTCGTCAACATTTCTAAATTAAATTAAAAAATGTTTGAAAAAGTTGTTTGTTGTTTGTTTTACTGTTTAACGTCGTTTTTCGCTGCTATGGCCTAATTGACGGGACCGCCATCTTTACGTGCCCTCCGAAGCACGGTCCTCAACAGAACTCGCATCCACCCTGAAATGTGTTTACAGTTTCACTTGCAACCCACATTACAGTTAGTCATCGTAGTTCCATCTACCGACTATTTACACCACTATACATTCATGCTCTATGTGGGGCTCGAACCCACAACCCCAGGATCCGTAATCAAACGCGCTACCATTGCGCTACTGGGGTCGGCTTTGAAAAAGTTATTATTTCAAGTTTCAAAAACGTAAATTATACTTTTAAACTAATTTTAATGGATATAAATAAAAATTTACAAAAAAAATATTAAAAAATCTCATTTTTTAGCAAAAAAAAATGAAAAATTAAAACCTTATAAAAACTGTTTCAAAAATTAAAAATATATGGTTCAATAGAAAATTTAATAAGCTTTAACAATGTATCACAGGACCCCCTTTCCATTTAAAAAATGTCCTCCAATGACCAACATTTTAGTAGCTAAAAATATTAAATATATGCAAAAAGATAGTGTAAGTTGTCTTATTTATAAGTTCCAAATTTTAAGTCGATATCTCAAATCGTTCAAAAGTTAAGAGGGGGGATGGACCTTTTGTACCGCATGGTGTGTGTCTTCAAGTATGGTTTCATCTTAAGGGGGGTTAACAAAAATCCTTTGTAAATATTTTTAAACTTAAATAGAAATCAAAAAATCAGTAAAATTTCAGGAAAAATATAAATTCAGAAAAAAAATCTCTAATTATTGAGAATGAAAAAATTATTATTTAATTACCTGATAACTTAAAACGTTATGATGTTATGTGAGTTATCATGATGTCATGCACGAAGACATAGTTTCTTGACTACAAAACTCATTCCATTGCATTATATTTCTTATCCACCCTATTTTGTATGACCTCCCCTTACCCAAAATCTAAGAAAAATCCAAAATTATTCTTTAAACTGTTTGACTTAGTAGAAAATTATCTATTATTCGAAACAGTTACAATTTTAAAAATGCAACACGAAACCCAGCCTCCAAATAAACGAAAGAAATTTTTGGAAGAAACTGTAGAAAAAATATCTTCTTCTGTGAAAATGTTACAAAGTGATGTAGACGAAATCAAGAAAAATTTACAGTTATCGAGTGAAGTAGTGCAAAGGAACAATGAGGAAAATCCAGAAAATCACCATAAAATTTTTGGAAAATTCGTTGAAGACAATTTAGACCATATGTCAAAAGAAGATTCAGATAAGGCCATTTTGGAAATTGTTAATGTTATTTATAAATATAGAAGTGGAGAAAATGATAAATGAAAAAGCGTTATTTTTTGCTATGCAATGTTTATAAAAGAGTAAGAGAGTATAATTTATTATATTTTTTTGAAACAGTACAAAAAAAGAATACAAAAATAAACTATATTATACAATTTTATTGTACCGTATTTTTGTTTGTGTGTTGCAAATTAGACAAAATATTCCTATATGACTTTTTAATATTCTAAAAGTACACTAAAAAATAATTTAATAAAAAAAAAACACCCGACTGATTAACTAAAAAGTATTAAACAAGAATAATGTAAAATCATATTATACCGGGTGTTTTTTTTTAACCTGAAACTTACAAATATCTCGAATACTATGCATTTAAGAAAAAAAATCTCGGACAAAATTTGTTTATTTTAATGGTGGAAACAAAATGGCGTATTTGCCCTTGAATGGTTTTCCGCAAATAGGCTCTCATTAAACAACAAGAAAACTGTCGACATCTTTTTCACTCATAGACCTTTACCTAATTTTACAAATCCTGATAAAATTAAATATCTTGGTTTGCTGTTCGACCAAAACTTAAATTGGAACCAGCACACCCATGAGCTTTCTAATTCGTTGTCCAAAACAATTTTTGTATTCAGGAACTTGGTGAAAATGGTCTCTTTAGATGTATTAAAAACAGCTTATTTCGCTCTTTTTGAATCTAAGGTCACTTATGGTATGATTGCTTGGGGTCATGCTGCTGGAGTGGATCGAATATTTGGTTTGCAGAGAAAACTTCTACGAGTTATGACTGGTTTAGGTTATCAAGCGGATGTAGAGCATAAATTTATTGAACTTAATATTATGACCGTGCCCGCTCTTTATATTTATATTTCACTTTTATATGTAAAAGAAAATAGTAGTAAGTATACTCTGCAAACCAATATTCATAATAATGGTACACGCGCCAACAATATCAGACTTCCTAGGCTGAGGTTGGAGAGCAGTAAGTTTGGTTCAAATTATTACGGACCAAAATTGTTTAATCATCTTCGTTTTGGTATAAAAAATTTACCCCAAAAGGAATTTAAAATTAAATTAAAGACATTTTTGCTGAGACATGCCTTCTACAGTATGGATAAATTTTTAGACATGAAGCTTGTAAGTAATTTTTTTTAAAGGAGTATCATTAAATGTTTTTATATTGTACTTATATTGTATTTTAACTATTTTAGTATTTTCAAATATTTGACGTGTGTAAACGCTGTATCACGAATAAATAAATAAATAAAAATAAATAAATAAATAGATTTATTTTTTACGGATATTTACGTTTTCAAAGTCACTTCAAGGTCAACTTTGTTTTTTAAGTACAAACATATATTTTTTTACTGTTATTTAATTCCCCTCAAAAAAATAAAAATCTTTTGTACAAAACTTTTTTTGATCGGACTTTTAGTTGCAGAGATAACACAGCCACACAAAACTAAAAAAGTTGCATCTCCGACGGATTTGACTAGTCAATTCCTATGTATTTTGAGCCGCTGAATCCGAATCTGAGGTCGAAATTTAAAAGTTAACTCTCATTTTTACCATAACCTCAAAAAACATATCATATCATTGCGAAAAGCACGTGCTTTGATAAAAAGTCCAAACCAAAAAGTCCCCCTTGATATTGAAGCTTAGTACCAAATTTCAAAAACCTATCTTATACAGATTCTGAGATACCGTTTAAATGGCCCACCCGATATGCAGTGTGCCACTTAAATTTAATTTTTTAAACAAGACGGCAAAGATTTTCAAAAAAATGTATATATATATCATTTAGAGGACACTATAAGGTTTATAAATATTCAACTTTCGACGCTTCATGATTTTTTTCGTTTTTTTGGATTTTTTTACCTGTGTGCGTCGCAGTCGGAGGCCTATTTCTGCCTTCATATTATTCAAACATTTGCACGTTGGATTTTTAGGGTAATTTTTTTGAATTATCTGGCAACCACGATTTTCTCTTATTAATTGATTATATAAGACTAAATTGCAGATCGTTTAAAAAAATATTGACTAAAATTTTCGTTTCTAAAAAAGTTTCTTATACATTTATTTACATTTATTGATTAATTTTGAGTAAAAAAAAGCAATCGTGGGGGATAACTTTGAGAAAATCGATTTTCTTTTGTTTTTCTTGAACAAGTGTTTGCTTTTATTTAGATTCTTAATTTTAATCTCTTCAGTACCAGGTTTGCCATATGTGGCGAAAAGGATTTTTTTCAAAGAAAAACTATTTACGGTGGAGAGAAAAACGAGAAAATTTTTATTATCAGATTTAGTGTCATCGACACTAAAAAGCCCTATATAACAATTTTCGCGAAAACAATGTAAACAATTAAAATTAACTACCCCCCGAATTTTTTATTACCAGATTTAGTTTGAGCGACCTCAAAAACCCCTATATGCCAATTTTTAGGAAAATATTGAAAACATTTTGAAATTACTGCAGTACCTTTAAATCTACCAAATTTCTACGCACTGTTATTTTTTTTTAATATTTATTTAGGAAAAATATGTGTTTGATAAAGTTCTAAAATATGACGAAAAAAAAAACTAAGTTATAAATACTATTTTTTGCCAGACCTGGGATTGAAGTGGATAAGGAAGCATTTTTCAAAAAGGAAAAACGTTCTATTTTAAATCAGCTTTAATTTGGTTTTCGAATCATTTAAATCGCATTTTAAAGAAAAAAGTTATATTTATTTAAATTTTAAAATTTATATATTTTTTTTTTTGTTTTTTCGTAAACAAACATTTATGTTTTGGTTTGGACTTTTTTTTAATTTTTGCATAAATATTATTTTTTTTTTTAAAGATTTTTGACAAGAGTTGCTGCTTTTAAAAGAAGCTTTCAACTGTTTTTCGAATCATTTAAATTAATTTACAAATAAAAAAGTTTTATGCCTTTAAATTTGAAAGAGTTTCTGAGTTTCTGAGGTAGCTAAAACGGAATCAGATGATAGAAAAAATGCAACTTCTCTCCCGGAACGCGGGGGATAATTAATTTTAAATATTTACATTATTTTCGTGAAAAAGTGTATAGAGGGGTTTTTGAGGTAGGTAAAACTGAATCTAATAATAAAAAAAATCTAACTTCATCCCCTGAGGGGTGAAGGCTAATTTTAGTGAAAAATGGTATATTGGGGTTTATATGCCAATTTTGAAGGAAATTTCGAAAACATTTAAAAATAATTACACCCTCGCCCCTTCAGGGGTAGAGTAAGAATTTTTTTATTATCAGATTTAATTTTAGCAACCTCGAAACCTCTTATGCACCAATTTTTTTGAAAATACTGTAAACATTTGAAACTACCCGCCCCCGGGTGTGGAATTAGAAAAAAAATAGTATCATATTTAGTTTTGTCGACCTAGAAGACCCTTATATACGAATTTTGACGAAAATATTTACCCCTTACCCTGCGGGGGGTGGGGCGTTATAGAATTATCAGATTCAATTTCAGCAACCTTAAAATTACCTATATAGCAATTTTCAAAATTTTGTAAAAAAATATTGCATTTTTTAGTTTGATGTATTTATTAAACCAACACATTTTCTCAGCTTAAGCAGGGAAAGAAAAACAGCAATACAGAGCTCCAGGACCCATTTTATAAATCAAAATTTGCAATTATGTCATTATTTCTTGCTTAATACAAAGCTACTTAACCTAAGTTGATGATCTGGTTTTGATCCGGCACTTTTGGTGCAGGTGGCGGGTTTTGATGCATCAGCAATATTTTAAATTTAAATTAAAAATACTTAAAGTGCCCTTTGGCACAATTTATTTTGCAGAATTATTTATTAGTCCCCACCAACGCCTAAATTATTAATAACTCATTTTTTTTTAAATAAGATAAAAATTACATTTCTGTCTTAATTAGTATATTGCCAGAATTTAGGATTCTAGATACCATTGGGAATATTCAGTAAATTCAAATTTGATTATTATCTAAAATAAAGCAATTAGAAATTAAACCTAACAAATAAACTTTAAACAAATGGAAAACCCAATAAAGCAATATAATCCTATAGGATATAGGTACACCAAAACAGTTAATGTGAGGTCTTAAAATTTTAGTTTTACCTGTCAAGTTTAAATTATGGAAAACATTATTTAACTTTATATTTTGGGTAAAATCCCTAGAGACTGCTGACCAAGGGGTAGGGGTCTTTACAGCGCAGTCCATTACCGCGACACCGTTACCGGGCATGGACTTTACCGCGCATAGACTTTACCGCGAAAGCCATTACCGCGAATAAAAATACCGCAAGTGGGTCAATAGAAAAAAAGATTTAATAAAAAAAAATAAAATATTTTGCAGAAAACAATTAAACACTTCTACATGATATAGCTGCAACAAAGCACGTCGTAATTTACGCACTTCAAACATTTTTTAGTATTGTCCTTCCTGTATATAAAATGTTTATATACAGGTCTTTGCCTCTAGTACTTTTCATTATTTCGATCGACATGACGATTCGTAATATTATTAATCAGCGATTTATACAAACCAATCGATATAAATTAAAAAAACACACATAAAAACCCCAAACACAGATATATGAATACATTTAGTAAACGTTCCACTTTATTATAAAAAATACAAACCAAAACCGAAAATAAACAAACCAAACTGCCATCAATCCCACAGAAAAACCCTTACATAAAATAAAAATAATGGATATAAAATGGCGCCGTAAACGATTTCGCTGTAAAAGTAATACGCGGTAAAGACCGTTTGCGGTAATGGACCGCGCGGTAATGGCCTTCGAGGTAAAGGACATGCGCGGTAATGGCATTCGAGGTAAAGGACATGCGCGGTAATGGCTTGTCGCGGTAATGGACTGCGCGGTAATGGTCTTCGCGATATTTTTTTCGCTGTAAAGTCCGGCGCCCCTGACTAAGTGCCTTTATCCAAAAAATAGGATCCCTACTAAAAATTTCGTACTAAATCTCAAAAAATATGTATGTTAAAACGTAAAAAATATTTCGCTAAATATTTTCTGATTTTATTCAAAAAGATATTTTTTGTTGGATATAAAGTTAATATTATACATAATATAATATATTTATAATAATATTATTATATACATTCCGGTGCCCCTTAAAGAAAGATTTTTTGGGACCCTCCCTAAATTGTTACGAATTTTGATAATTCAATTGTCTAAAAGTTATGTGTACCAAATTTTAGGTCCTATTTTTTTAATATTTTAGTCCTAATTTTTTAATATTTTAGGGTGTAAAGGACCAACAGTACGACCTCAAAGAAAAAACAAGCCTTGCAGTTATGTAATGGTTCGTATTACATAGTATACTTCAAAATGGATATTATATTGCTTTGGAAATTAAAAACATTTAAAAAGAAATATTTGAATTTTTTAGATGAGATGCACCGTTTGGCTCTTAAGAGCCAAGATCTTAGATCTCTAAAAATATGTTTTGTGTCCCACTGTTTTAAGTCTTGATGCGGCAAATGTTAACTTTGGGTTATCGACCTAAAATAAGGCACATTATTTTAGACGATTTGGAACAAATTATATAACAACTATATACATTTCTTTTCTTGTTGGTTAACTTTTCCTTAAATTGCATTTAATATCACTCTTATGTATTTTTTATACAAAGTAATAAATTTAAAAATCTCTAATGCTATGTTTTATTTCTATTCTGGCCATAAACGCATAATATTTTCATATTAAGCATACTATTTATAAGCGTTTTATGTAAAACTAGAAGTTTATAATGCGCATTATATATCATAAACCATTTTTATCTTAATAGAATTCACAACTTAATGAAATAAAGAATAACTTTTACTTTGTAATAAATTTTATGCCATAATGCGAAGAGTTTATACATGAAGATTGATTGATGTTATTAAATTTAATATTCTTAAGAAATCCAAAACAAACATTTTCTACATTTGTTTATATTCATATTTTTAACCTGCATAATTTAACATTTCCTTTTCTTTTTAACTATTTTTATGTATTTAAGCACGGTGGTTTTTTGCAAAATTTTAACTTTTTGTTTCCGACCACTGATTTTTTTTCATAAAAAGTCCAAACCAAAAAGTCCAACGCCAAAGGTCGTAAATTTTTTTCTAATGAATTATTGTTTTAGGGTGAAGTCGAGCAAAATTTCAATTTTTTTTTGCATTTTTGGATTTGAAATGTCATGAAACGTCGAGAAAATGTGAAAAAAGTGGGTGTTAAAAAATATTGGTCTGTCTGTTTTCTATCTCTAAACCTTGTAACTTTTAAACTAAATGTTAAAAAAATTCTTTCAATAAACGATTTAGGACCTTATATATGGTTAACATTGCGGTGCGGCAAAGAAGGCAAGGAGGGAAAAATTAATATTATTATTGATCGTAGGGTAAAAATTCTTGAACAGGTAAATATCATGTCCAATTTCCTATACAGCTTTAATCATTTTGTGGTAGGTCTATACGGCTATTTACAGGCACGTCCTATGAACATAGTACAATAAATTAGAAAAAAAAAACGTATAAAAAACGATCGATCCGGTCGATTTTTTTTTATATTTGCCTAAATTGTTTCTTATGGTGTGTTTAATCAATTTATGAAAAAAAATCAGGGGTAGGAAACAAAAAGTTAAAATTTGCAAAAAACACCGTGTTTAAGGTTAAAAATGAACAAGGTGGAGAAAATATATTCAACGTTTTCCTAACAACATCTTTCAAAATCTTTCAAAAGCTTTTTAGATGGCCATATTCCATATATTTCAAACGCATGTACCGAAAGTAAAATAAATAACATCCCAGTCTCGAAAAAATCTTTGGGTTCTATGAAGAAATTGTACGATTTACAGTGACGTCTATACCTTTACAAATAAAAAATAACTACTAAAATATTAAAAAAATATTTTTGATTCAAGCGAACTAAAATGTTCATATTTTATAACTGGACATACTAGTTAGAAGTCTATTTTTTACAGTAAAAAAATAAGTTCATTGTTGTACGCCGTAAAAAAAAGTTGTTTAGCAAAACCACCACTGGCGGCAGCACTCTTCGACTTTATTACTGAATAAATTAAATTAAAAAAATTAATATTTAAAATATATATAGGATGCTTGAAGAAAAAATAGTATGTTTCACTCAGAGGAAAAGTGCTTTTTTTACTCGTCTATAGTTTCCAGACTCCTCTTCGCGTTGTCCGTAAATTCTACAAACTAGTAAAAAAAAGCTTCACTTTCCTCTTAGTAAAACAATATACTATTTGTAGACGCCCGAGTGGTACTCGTTTTTTTTAAAGGAAGGTTGAATACATTTTTTGCGCCAGGGGCGAAACTACTTTTTCTGGACTTCTTCTTTGGCTTTAAAATAACTTAATTTAGAAAAAAAAAATCTCGTCACTTTTTTTATTTTAAATAGCTAGCCTCCAATACAACGAACCGATTTTTTCCTCTAGCAAGCAGAATATGTATTACATTATTTTTAGGGTCCAATACTCATGAACTCTAATAACATTAGTCAACGCGGTTTCTTGCCCCGATTGGAGTCATATGTTTTTCAACTAATTTTGGGTCGCTGAAACCGAATTTGACCTCAGAATATTTCTATTACCTAAGTTTTCTGAGAAAAATAAGATAAAAATGTTAAAAAATCATTATTTTATCCCTCTTTTGTTCTAAAATCATGGGAGACAAAAATATTCCAAGGACAAATTTGGATTCGGCGACTCAATATTAGTTAAAAAATACCCAACTTAAAACATAGAAACATTAAATTCATAGGTAGAATAAATAGGTATATTATGAAAAAAAAAATATTAAAAAAAAAAATGGATAATGTGACAAAACTAAGTAGGGGTGGAGGGTAAGAAGAAGGGTGCATAAGGGGACAAGCTTATCGCCACGTACTCATGCTCAAAATTGTCAAAAATCATTACTAGGGGGTCAAAAATGAACTAAAAAAATGTTACGTATTATGGTTCTTATGTAATAAAGTAACATTTTTATGATGTAGAACCATTAAAAAAACAACAAAAAAATACACAATATTTTGTTTTATAAATTATTTTTAAATTGGCATAATTGCATGTACTAAAATTTAAAAAATAAGACATGCTGATTTTTTTTTAAGGTCAAATTTGGATTCTGCGCCTTTAAATTGATAAGAAAAATATATTTTTTGGGCTCGGGAAAAAAGTTTACACTGTGTACTTTAATTTTATATCTTTTTCATTTATTTACTTTTTAGGAACAAACTAAGCAAAATAAAAAAATATTTGTATAAATATTTTTGTAGAAAATTTTATAATCTACAAATTAAGTTTTATAAAATTTTTAAAAAAATTTGATAGTTTTGCCACAAATGAGCAATTAAGTAAACTCTGCACTTTCATTTTAACCTTTTTATTTTTTTTTTCGCGTACTTACTCTGACAGTAGGTTCTTGACATATAGATTTTTGAATTCCTCGTATTTTTTTTAATATACACTAAAATTTTCAAAATTCTACTCTTTTTTTTAAAGATTTTGAAAAAAAAACGTCATTATTCCCTGAACTTATATCTCAAAAATTTTAGGTTGTGGAATTTTTCTAAGGTCAGATTCGGATTCTACGCCCTCGAATTAGTAAGAAAAATTTACTTTCCGATCGGGGCAAAAAAAAAAGTTGCGATTTGTTGCCTAGTGTAATTCTTAAGCATACTGATACCGAAAAAAAGTTTAACCCTCCAGTAGTGGCATCACGGTGTCAGGGACCGGGTTAGTTAAAACCATGTGCTATTTTGCAGCGAGAGCTCGTGGAAAACCGTTTTGTCACTAATTCCTCGACCATGGGAAGTGTAAATTATTTTGTCGATTTAGTATTGATTAGTAAAGTATGTGAAGCGTTACAGCGTGATACGGTGTACGAGACCGGGGCCGCTACTCGCGTACCACTTTTTGTTTTATATACTGGAATTTACCTTATGGTACTTTTATGCATTTATATATTTTTATTATATTTTTTTATATTTTATTATGTTTTTATTGTTTTTAAATTTATAGTATTTTATAGAGAGGATTTTGGATTTATTTTTTTATTTTTTATTTAATATTACCAAAAAGAATTAAATTTTAATTTTGTACCTAGAATCATTTTTTTGACATATATAATAAATTGACAATAAAAACACGTAGACTGTCACATGAATCGCATATGATTCATGCTACGTTTTCCCAAACGTCTATGAGGTATATATAATTCATGCACGTATGAATAAAAAAATATGCTAATACGTCCATGAGTAATATATAAACATGCACTCAGACACTTAAAAAATGGTATAGATTTTTTTACATAGAAAAACGTAAGGTAAAACACCCAATAGTTGACACTACCCCAACAGTTGACAGTTTTAAATAAAACAACCTAAAATAAGATTACATTACATTTATTAAGGCGAAATAAATAATAAATGGGCACCTAGTACCATCTAGTCTTAGAATTTACAACTGAAGATCACGTGATGAGTTGCGTTTTAATATGGCAGACAATTTTTTAGTGGAGTGTTTTTGTTCGCAATTTTTTTTACAGTTTCTTAAGGCAAGTGCTAAGAAATTGGGTGTTTTTAATTTTCAGTATTTAGTGAATAATACGTATTTATGCATGCTAATCTTAATTACAGGCTTTTATGGTTTCAAATCAAACTTTTTCTGATTATTTACAACTCAATAAGACAGTTTTAGCTTTTTACATAGGGGGCGTCAACCACTAGATTAAAAAATCAACAAATTTCAATAGTTGACAGCTAATTTTACGGCTCTTGGGAATCGTTTAAAATACTGTATTATACACCTCAGGGTGACCACAGGTTTGGACTTTTTTTCAAATTAAGATTCCCTCATTTTTTCCTGATTCTTCCCTGATTTTTTCATGATGCTTTCCTGATTCATCTCTGAATTCCCTGATAAAAATTAAAAATTTTCCCTGATTTTAGTACAGATCATGAACGTAGAGATACAAAAAAAAAGTTTTTGAAGCCAATAGTCGTAAAAAATTTAAACATCCTGTTTTATTTATGTTATGATTTTTTATTTTTTTCAACTTTTTTTCTGTAGAACTGATCAATAGAATGGTATAACTCTATGAATAAAAACTTGTTTTAGTAATAGTTTATCATGTACACCACAGCTTTTTCTCAGTTTCCCTGATTTTTTACAGTTGATCAAATTACCTGACTTTTCACTGATTTCCCTGTTTTCCCTGATCTGTGGACACCTGCACATTTAATAAAGATCTAAATTTGGATGGGTTTTTTAAGATAAAATGAATGTTTTTTTTTTATAATTCCAATAAAAAAATAAAATATATCAAAGTATTTTAACTAAAATACTCTTATTTTTCCTATTTTGCTAAGAACTTCACTTCAGTTTTATAAGTTATTGTACAATTCTGGTTAACCTCTAGTCCCATAGCATTTAGAGATAAGATTTAGAGCTTTAAAGTTAACAGGGAATTTTACGTCAACTATTGGTTAAAATACTGTCAATTATTGGTTCTTTGATATCGTTTTGTAAAACTTGACGAATTTAAATAAAAATATAACTTTACTGGCTTTCTTTTTAATAAAACAAGTAATTTATAAGTTACATTTTTAAAGCATTATGCTTTTAAAGTAATATTTCTTTTAGAGTAAAAGAAAAATATGTTATGTCAACTATTAGCCATGTCATATGTCAACTATTGGTAAATTACTGTATTACCCCTGTCAACTTAACAATTTTTACAGGGTCTACAAAAAAATTAAAAATATTTGTTTGTATTATCACATTCAAACATTTTCGTACTAATATAAAAAGAAAACATCTAACCAAACACAGGTATTCAATAAAATATAAAAAAATTCTATTAGATAAAATTTTAATTAAAAAATATAGAATTTTTCTTAGTGTCAACTATTGGGGGTTTTACCTTAATATGCAATGACTTTAAAACTAAAATATTGCAAAAAAACGTCTGGACGTAGGGGGACAAAAAAACCCTTACAGGGACAGTTCACGTCTTAAATATACTTTTTGCTAAAAATGCATTTATGACCATTTTATGACAGCCCGATTTCTAAGACCGGGGCCACCACTCACGTCATTAAATAGGCGCCACTAATGGGGGGTTAAATGACCTGCCAAAGCAAACCAAAAGTTAGTCCTATTAGTAGGAGGTCTATATACTATACTATATATATATAGTATATACACTAGAGGCCCCGTCGGATCATGGCTTGGTTGGATATTTTCTTCCACTTTTCTGTTTTAAACTAGTACTCTCCATTCATTCACAATCATCTCCTTTGCATCATTTTCTACTGCTTCTATATATTTGGTACTCGGTCTTCCTGCCTTTGTTTTTTCCGGAGGTACTCGGTTTCGGAAGATAATAGATTTTCCATATACTTTCTTTTGGTCTTTATTTTATACTGCTTTAGCTTATTTTATATACTATCCCAGATTTTAAATCCATTCACAGAACTCTAGAAATAGCCTACTGATTTCTATTTCGGAGAAAAATAGGTACCTAAGGCTTTTCTCAAAATATATGCAGATTAGTGTATAAACTATTTCGACACTCCCATGCAACAAGGATGTAACTCAAGTTAGACCTATTTTGAGTTATTCTCATAAGTAAATCCTTTGAAAAAAGACACACATGGTGGTACTACTCAGATATCTCCACAGGCCATTTTAACCAAAAGTTTACCTAAAAACACTAAAGTAAGAAATTCTAAACTTAAATATTATCAGAATAAACAATAAATACTTATACAGTTTAACAGAGATTTTATAAGCTTTCAAATGATGTATCACATGGCTTCTTTTTCCACTTCAATCATTTCCCACCCTTAAATAACAAAAAAAATATATTTTAGAAATTTAGCTGTCATGAAAAATGACAATATATGAGTTACGGCTTTGTTGCTTGGGGGTATAGATTTGTCAAACGCTTATTATTATTAAATTATTGTTTTGACACATTATGACAACAATTTAATACACTGCACTACAATTTTTTTAGAAAATAAGCTATAAAAAACTTTTGAAATATTTTTTTCAGTTGAGAATTTATAGAAAATTTATAAATCTAAAACAGTATAAAAAAGCTTTACGAAATTTTAAAAAAATTCAAAGTGGGAAAGCAATAAAGATTTATTAAGTCGACTATGGTAACTTCTAAGGAATAAAGTCCCAAGTCTTCCGAAACCGAGCACTTCAGATGTTACTGTTAATTTTATAATAAGTAGACCTTTTACTAACAGGATTAACTCTTGGTTTGCATTGGCCAGTCAGTTAAACTCAGCATCTGTTTAGGATCACCGTGTGAACGTTTACAAATAAACTTTTCATATTTTTGTCTTTTGTATTCTACAAAACAGAAAATAAGTAACTTCAGGACTTACCATTTGGTGTATAAAAAAATATTTCAGGAAAAACGCCGGATGTTGAAAAAGTTAACAAGAACTTTGTCATCTTATAACCCTATAGGCTTAGTATATGGGAGAAATATAGAAAGGGTCTAGTGAACTGTAAAAAAGGGGTATAGTTATATAGATAAAGTTCGAGGTTTATAAAAGTAAGCAAGGAAGTAAGGGCAAGTGATTTATGGTGATACCAAGTGATTGATTGAAATATTTATCAACTTGAAAAAATAAATGTATTTGTTCAAAACTGAAAAATGTACCTATAGGAAGCTGTGTTCCACCCATATCGTGGGCTTAGGGCAAAACAGGCGTATTTACAAAATACTCGAGATTATTTTATGTTGCATCACATAGAACATAATATTCTTTACCAGAAAACAAACGTATTTTGTTGCTAAGTTATTTAGCAACAAAATATATAATTTAAATTAAGACTCATCATTGACAATATTCACTTGGTTCAAAAAATGTATACCAACTTCAAAACAAGAAATATGTTTTCTACATCTACTGCCTTATTACTTTTCCATTTTGAAATTTTTCAAAACTTTGGGAAAGTCTTGTTTCCATGCTAAATTTTCATTTTTTTTGCGTATTTTTACGTTTTATGAAGTTTTATATCGATATAAATCAATTTCGAGCAAAAAAAAAATATCGGTCGGTCGGTCTATCGGTCGATCGTTCTGTCCGGGAAATCTTGTAAGCACGATAAGTTAAGAACGCTTTAAGCTAGAGACTTGAAATTTGGCAAACAGGTATGTTACCAAAAGTTCTCGTTTAGGATTGTTTTTCATGGACATTGGTGTGCGGCAAGGGGAAAAAATATATTTTTTACAAAAATTTAAAAATTGCTATATAGGGGTTTTTAAGGTTGCTGAAATTAAATCTGAGGGGGTATATTTTAATATTTTTAATATTTTCGTCAAAATTTGTATTTTCAGGGGTTTTTGAGGTTGATGAATCTGAATCTGATAATATTTTTTTCTAGTTTTCGAGAAAATTGTTATATTGGAGTATTTGAGGTTGCTGAAAGCGAATCTGATAATTAAAAAAATCTAACTCCACCCCCTGAAGGACGGGTGGTAGTTTTGGTGAAAATTGGTGTATTGGGGTTTTTAAGGTTGCTGAAAGTGAATCTAATAATAAAAAAAATCTCCGGTGGGGGGTACTTTTCTTGAAAATTTACATATTGGCGTTTTTCAGGTAGCTAAAACTAAATCTTGAAATAAAATTTTCTAAATCCACCCCCTGGGGGCGGGGGGTAGTTTTCGTGAATTTTTTTTATTGTTGTTTTTGAGGTTGCTGAAAGTGAATCTGATAATAAAAAATCCATTTCACGCGCGGAGGTTAAACATGGGAAAGCTCTTTTACTGGGCAGTGTATTGCATATGCTGCACAAATGCTACATATTATTTAATTTGTAAATTAAAACATTTTTAAAAATTATTGGGAATTTATGCGAAATGAGATAATTTAAAACAATAATTTACATTTATAGATAGTAAATGTACATTAACAGAATGCAGATAAAACGTGCCAATTAAAACACGTTAAATTAAAACACGTATAATTTAATATTTTATTCAAATACACTGAAAAAATTGCCGGAGCTGATTTTAGTACCTTTGTCTGTATTATAATACAGATAATGATCATTAGTTAAAAATTTTATATTATTTACAGATTAATATTTTATTGAAAAAAATGTATTTACAAGTAATATTACAGTAGCCAAAACAATATTTTTTGTGGGTGGTTACCTACCCCTGTTATTATCTACCTAAAAATCAGTTTTTACTTTCTCATAAACGAAAGTATTGTAACAGAAAAAAAAATATTTTTTTACTTAAATCATCATATTTTTTCCTGAAACGTCGAGAATAATCAAAATAAGCAACAAAAAAAAATGCCTGTCAGTCGCTTTGAGCTAGCGACTTGCAATTCGGCAAGCAGATATATTTTTATATTATATTAGACAAGTTCGTATTTGAGCAAAATCGGTTGGAAGGAAAAGGGGGGTTAAATTTTTGTTTAAGTTGTAATTTTTATTATTTACAATAGAGGAAAAATTTAAAAAGCACACAAAAAAGTTAAAAAAAAACTACAATTTTTTTACAGCGCCTGACCTCTCCCTGAAAAAAAAAAAAATGTTTCTAGACCTAACTTTCTTATTATTCGCCATAGGGGGAAATTTGAAAACCATATAAAAGGTAAAATTAAGTTACAAAAAAAAATTAAATTATCATTTTTTACAACCCACCTTCTCCTCCAAAATGTAAATAAATGTTTCTGGGCATATAACTTCTTTATTATTCTCAATAAAAGTCCAAAAACTTAAAAGGTAAAAAATGTTATTATAATTTTTTCCATGGTATTAAGGTATAAGGTATTAAATTGTTTCTGGACATATTTTTTTTAGTATTCCGAACAGAATAAAAATTTATAAACTACCCTTGAAAAGGTAAAATAAAATTACACAAAAAAGGTTATTAATTTTTTCCCATGGCCCCCCTCTTTCCCAAAATGTAATAAGCTGTTTCTGGATATAACTTTTTTTTATGACAAAGTATTCTCGCTCATTCGAGACGGCTGGTTTTATTGTATTTTCGGATTCAGAATATCACGAAACGTCGAGAAAAAATCAAAAAAGTGGGTATGCAATATTTTTTAAAACAGAATATCTGATTTAAATATTTTTTTACCAAACGATTCAGTGCCTAATTTGCGTCAAGTAAAATTTGGTTAAATAGGGATTAGATTACATTATATTAGATTAGATTAGATTTTTATTGATCTCGAATAAACATACATAAAATGTGGGACGTCATACAGTGCGATCCAAAAGTCACCGCCCCCCTCTTAACTTTTGAACCAGTTGAGATATCGACTTCAAATTTAGAACTCTTAAATAAGACAACTTAAACAATCTTTTAGTTTATATTTGATATTTTCAGCTATTAAAATGTGGGCAGGGGGGCATGGGGGGACATTTTTTTAAATAGAAAAGGGGGTCGTGTGAGACATCATTTTAAAGCTTATAAAATTCTCTATTTAAACTAACATTTTTAAATTTTTTAAAACTGTTTTTTAAGGTTTTGATTTTTCAATTTTTTGTGCTAAAACATTCGATTTTTAAGTTTTTTTTTATAACTTTTTATTTATTTCAACTAAAATTAGTTTAAAAGTATAATTAACATTTTTTTATGATGAAATTAGGCATTTTTAAAAAATTATTTGTTTTTTTTTAGAAGAATTTTGACATTAATACCCATTTTCAACCCCATTTTAAACCCAATTTTTTTTTTGTATTGTATTGTATTACACACTATTTAAAAAAATGTGCCCACATGCCCCCCTGCCCACATTTTAAGAGCTGAAAGTATTAAATATATGCTAAAAGATAGTTTAAGTTGTCTTATTTAAAAGTTCCAAATATGAAGTCGATATCTCAACTGGTTCAAAAGTTAAGAGGGGGGGAGGACTTTTGGACCGCTCTGTACATGTAAATAAATAAATAGGAAAGTACTGTAATGTAACGGACCTAAAATTATCACCTCGAGTATGACAAGTTAAGTATCCAATAGTAACCCACCTAAAAAAAAACAAATCTGATTAGGGTCACTTTATCTGTACTTGGTCTGTTTTTGCTCTGGTTTTCGTTTTTTTCTTCCTTTGAAAGAAGAAAAGCCAAGTCCAAAAACGGAAAACTAACGAAAAAGAACGAAATAACAAAGTAAGACTAAGATGAAGTGACCCTAAATCTGACCAGTAATCGGATAGTCTAGAGCAGGATCCTTCTTTGTGTTTACAGGTTAAAAATATAAATTTGGTTCGGTTAACGAACCAAACATACAACGGTACTGCGTTACTTTCGATAAAAGGAGAATTGGGGGCATTTTCAATAAAAAAACCCTTGTAACCAACTTTATTAAACATCAAATCAAGATGTGTATATTTTACATGAAATGAGATAAAAACCCAGGCACAAAAACAAAACTTTTTTTGCACGACCAAGACTAAAACCTAATTTTACGCTTTCATTTTCGGGACTAAACTTGCCGTTTTTCTCCCTAGGGAATAAAAATCACGGCAACCTTGATAATATTAAAATATTATACTTACTATGTGCTTTGCTGGTTCAAAAATTAGGTTTGGTGGTGTTTTGTAATAAATTAGCGATTCAAACCAATTTATTTGATTTTAACAAAAAAAAACCTTTAAAAATAACAATGTTATAATAATTTATACATAACTTAAAATTTATCATTTTCGTCCAGTTTTTTGACGTTTGTGTCAACCATATTAAAAAACAATTGAAATCGCGATAGCCATGAAACTGACTTTTCGCAATTTACAGGCATCTTTATTAAATTACGAAAATAAAACAGCCGATTTTAGACGCGTGGTTTTTAATTTTAATTTTATGTACCTACCTAAATTATGTTTGGTCCTGCAAAAAATAGTGTATATACCTCAGGACTTAACTTGGCTGTTTTAGTCCCTTGCATTTCTGTTTTCCTCGCTCGCTACGCTCGCTCAGGAAACAATAATACAGCGGGACTAAAACAGCCAGTTTAGTCCCTTGGTATATAAATAACTATTAAATCTAGTTTAAGTTGCCCTAGGTGTTTTTTCTGAGATTGGAAAGAAGGCAACAAAAAATACCTACCCTATTTTTAACCACAAAATTACAAGTATAAAAATAGCAGTAATGAAACCAGGTATTATCTCAAATTTTTACGGCCATACAAAGTAAGTGTTCGGCAGGAAGCACCCAAAATATTATTTAATACAACTCAAATAACATAGACCCTAAATCTAACTAGAAAACAGATATCGGAAAATCATTCACGTTGAAATTTAACACAGAAAAAACAAGAAATTCTAAAAATTATTTAAAAGTAGTTTCTACAATGTTTTTAACTGTAAAATGCTGTATGTGTGCCTTAACAATAAAAGTATCTTTTACGCCCCAGACCTGAAACATTCAACGGAAAAAATATATATAGTTAGGTAAGATAGGTGACCGCCCAGCAATGTTTTTAGATTCTGCCCCATAGCAGAAATTGGGAGTGGAACTGCCTAGCAATCTTTTAGATAGCAGCCCATTTATTGGTTTGTGCCCCGCAATATTTTTATATAGCACCGGCTAGGATTGGACTGCCAAGCAATATTTTTAGATAGCAGTCCGGGAATAAAAGGGTTACAAAAAATATATAAATTCAACAAAGCTCTTTTACTCTGGCATAAGTGTACCTCTACTGTTAGATGGCAAAAATACATATTGTTTTTAGAAATTAAGAACAAAACGAATTAGGCATAAAAACTCAATATTACAAAATCAACTGGCAGTGCTAGAGAATATATAAATTTTGAAAATATATATATATATACTGATAATAAGAATAAAATTAATAATTATAATTATAATTTCTGAAAAAATATCTGAAAAAAAGTATACCTAAAAACAAAACATTTTAAAACATAATAAAGCACAGAAACATATAAAAAAGGGTCGGTAAAATTTGTAAATAAATAAATCGGTTCAAAATAAAATAAACACAGTAACACAAAATAAATATGTTGTCAACCGGTAAATAAATAAATCTGTTTAAAACATATCACGGTACTTTTTTGGGGTTATTTTTTGTTTTCTTTTTTTTCGAAACCCTGAAATTCCTTTACCATTCGATAGTACCGTCCATTTATATGATTTTCAGCGAAAATTAAAAAAATATACCGAGCGCTTCGTTTTTTATTAAAAAAAATATATGCTAAACGAGCTGCGAAGAGTAAAACAAGCCGTGAAC
>OY294044.1:29279908-29721066 GCA_958510825.1 Brachypterus glaber
CAGATGCGGACCGCGTAACTAGGTGAAATTTACGTTTTAAACATTTGCAAAATGCTTATAACGTGTGTACATGTAAAATATATATAACATAAAACCATCAAAAACTTATATTTAATTAAAATTTACACGAAAATCTTACCTAATTTAATTTCACACAATCACACTCGTCGCCCGTAGTCTCCGCACTAACTTAATATTATTATATATAGCATAAAACCATCACAAACTTATATTTAATTAAAATTTACACGAAAATCGTACCTGATTTAATTTCAATAACACACAACTACACTCTTCGCCCGTAGCTCCGCACTAACTCTGACTGACTGAAGCGACGCTAACAAATGACAACACTCCACCTTAAACGTGCCTCTCAGCACTTTTTCCTCGCATGCCAGGGTTGTACTAAGCTTGTTAAAATTCAAAAATAATTTTGAATTCAACTAGGGTCCTCTCATTACAAAAGTTACAAATTAAAAACTTACAGAATGTCAATAATTTAATGACCAATGCCACCCCCTGTGAATTCGTTCAGAGTATAAAAACATTTATCTAACAAAATTTTTTTTTAACATTTGGCTGCTGTAAATTTTTAATTTCTGGAGGTAGAAAATTAAAGAGGTAACACCCAGCATATCTTGACGATTTGGCGAAGAAGGTAGTTCTGTGGCGTTCCATAACAAATCTATTATTATAATAACGAACGAATGGATCCATAGTTGGGATTATATAATAAATAAAAAGTCTCTCTTAGTTATATAGATAAACCATCAATAATAGTGAAAAATATTTTAGATAGTTTGAAACAGAAGGTCAGTATATCATATAAAAATATACATAATTTGGGAAAAACCACTGTCAATAATAAAGATAAGATCGACAAATGGCATAAAATGCTAAAGTGTGGGTGTGGAGCTGAATATGTTGGCAGAACGGCACGTTCGTTCCTCATTCGAACATCTGAACATTCTAGGTGCATTAACAAGCCAGAGGACCATACCTCACACTTTGCAAACCATATAAAAGACACGGGACATACTTTTGATAGGGAGACTGATGTAAGATTTTTACATATTGAAAATAATTTGGAGAGATTGGAATGTCTGGAAGAGTTAGAAATTTTAAAATCGTGCAAAAATAAACACACGATAACACTCAACAAACAGATCAATTTTTTAAACAACACACTTTTCTCTATACTTACCCCAAAATAATAAAATCATTCTTGTCGGTCTTCCTACCGAAGGTACGTCTCTAGTATGATATACTGATCTTCCATTTCTCCATAATACATTTTTATTTATTTTTATTATTAAATTTAAAGTTCCCGCCATCAGCCAGGGAAATATATAGTTAAGTTGTCCAATCTGTTTTATTATTGTATTAGCTGTCAGCTGTCACTTTTATATGTTGTGTTCTTAAATTTAAGTTTTATTTATTTGACAAAATAGCTCAATTTTGTATTTTTTAATGTAAGTATTAATTTGTAGGACTATTTTAAATGTATCTTGTCAATTTGTGTTTATACACATATTTTCTTGTAGGCGACCTTCGACAATGAGCCTAGGTATATAAAGGCTCGAAACCGCGGTCAGGTTTTAATTAATATAATTGGGAAAAGGACCTTTACTCTGCCTTTTATTTATTATTATAATAATAATTATAAGTATTTTTAGTATTATAAGCATGTTCATTAGAATAGGTGATAAAGCTACTTTTATTTTTATGTAAAGATGAACAGAGGTAAGAGTCATGATTCTTTGTGTCTTAAACTAAAAATTAAACGGATAACCCTTTTTTGGGCCTTAAGTACACGATCTTGTTTAGTAGCTTATCCTCAGACTATTATATTGTAGCTAACAATACTATAAACTAATGTATAATATAAATTCATGAGGTTGTTTGGGGGTAAAATATTTTTTCATGTTTTTAATGCAAGAAAAAAGAGTAACAGAATAGTAGTTTATAATGTAAAGACGAAAAATACTATTTTTAGGGCGATTACGGAGATTTCCATCCCCAAGAGCAAGGTTGGACTTAATAATAATAATAATAATAATAAAATTTTACTATATAAACTAAAAACTCCCCCAACCTACATCACGCCCATGCGGCTGTTAACTCTGGAGGGCCCTCTTTGTTTTACCCACTTATAATAAAGTTAGAAATTTTGTACACATGCTTATCTCCGATGACCATACAATTTTATGAAAATTACCCTTAACCCCCCGCACCCGTAAAATTAAAAAAAAAAAATAACCTTTTTTACCCACCAAGATAATTCAAAATTAAAATTGGTTTACATACCCTCCCGTAATAATAAAATGTTGCTCTAAATTAAATATTCCCGTCATCCCCCATGCGACTAAGTCAACCCCACAGGGCCCTCTCTGTTTTACCCACTTAAAATGAACTTAGAGAGGTGAAATTCGGTACACATGCTAACCTCCCGTAAATAACCCTTCCCAAAATAGCCTATAAGGCTGTTTTACCATCTTAAAAAAAAATTAAAAAGCTGAAATTTATCAGGCTTATCTCCGTTGGCAATACAATTTTGTATAAAATCTCTGTTTCACACCTAATGAGGGTTACTTTATTTATTGTTAAAAGATAACTAAAAAACTTGAAAATAAAATAATATAAAATAAACTGCCCAGTAAAAGAGCTTTCCCATTTTCCCAGATTCACTTTTAGCAACCTTAAAAATATACCAGCTTACACCAAAACTACCCCCCGCCTCTTAGGGAGTGGAGTTAGATTTTTTCAGATTTACTTTCAGCAACCTCAAAAATTCCAATATACTAATTTTCACTAAAACTACCTCCCATCCCTCAGGGGGTGGATTTAGAATTTTTTTATTATCAGATTCACTTTCAGAAACCTTAAAAACCCCAGTTTTCACTAAAACTATCCACCACCCCTCAGGGGGTGAAATTAGAGAAAAATTATTATCAGATTCATATTAGTTGACGCCAAAAACCCCTATATACCAATTTTGACGAAAATATTAAAAATATTTACCCCCTCACCCCTGCGCAAATTTTAAATTTTTTGTAAAAAAATGTTTTTTTTTTATTTGCCCCCCTTGCAGCATACCTGTATGCCAAATTTCTCTAGCTTAAAGCGTTTTTAAGTTATCGTGCTTACAAGATTTCCCGGAGAGAACGATCGACCGACATTTTTTTTTGCTTGAAAATGATTTATATCGACATAAAACGTCACAAAACGCAAAAATACGCAAACAAAAAAATTGAAATTTTTTGCAAAATACAAAGCTTTCCGAATTTTGAAATTTTTCAAAATGGGAAAGCAAAAAGTTTTTAAAGTTAAAACCCATCTATTAATTAAATTTTATGTAAGTATAACTAAAAAGTAGAAAACAAGATATTTACATAAATTTTCAAAAAGTAGATTTTTAAAAAAAGTTCTTTAAACGATCAAAAATTCCAAAATGAGGTCTGTCTGTCTGTCTGTCTTTATCCACGATAACTTAGGAATACTCTAAACTAAAGATTTAAAAATTGGTATCCACATTTTTTTATATTATCTTGGACAAGTTCCTATTTGAGCAAAATCGGTTGGGTGAGGGGGATAAAAGGGGCTTTAATGTTTTTTGGCCAAAACTTTCTAATATTCTGAATAAAAAAAACACCTAAGAGATAAATAAAAATTAAACAAAAATTTAATTTTAATTTTTTTCCATGGCCCCTTTGTCCCCCAAAATGTAAAAAATTGTTTCTGGATATAACTTTATTATTTACAATAGAAGAAAATTTTATAAAGCACCTAAAAGACCAAAAGAATACACAAAAAAAATATATAATTGTTTTCCATAAGCCATCCGGAGGGGGCTCCAAAATGTAAAAAATTGATTCCAGCGATAATATCGCTATCAGAAAAAAAATCACAAAAATTATTATTTTTGTGATTTTTGTTTCTGTAGAATTATTTAGTATATTGATCAATGATTAATTTATTTTTTTATGAGAAAGTACTCTCGCTCATTCGAGACAGCTGATATTTTTTTTAATGCGTATTTGAACAAAAATCAACTAGTATTTTATTTTTTTAAGATAAATTAGTATATGCTAACGAGTATTTTAGCCAAAGTGCCCACAAGTGTAAAGTTTAACTAACCCTTTTTAACCAGTTTAATATCAGAGGAAAATAAAAAAAAGAATAAAAGTTCCTTGGCAGGGTTACCAGATTTAACAGATTTTTTATGTATACACCCTTTAACCCTTCGTTAGGCGCGCGGTCTACCATCGTAGACCATGCTTTTTTTTAGCTGGGTAACTTTTTACACGGAGTGTTTATGCTTGTGCCCCTTCGAGTAGCTGTGCATTATGCATCAATCTATTAGATCAGTAATAATTCACACTTTGAATGGGTATAATATTGTTTTTATTCATATTGAAACCTGCCTGGTCTACGATTGTGGACCGCGCGACTAACCACGTTACCTTTTTTATTTTTGCATTTTTTTATTTTGTGTAAGTTTTTATGGTTTCTTTTTGTGAATATTGTTTTTCAAAGTTAGTTTATTATTTTAAAGATAAATTAAAGATACAATATGTCTACCACCAAAAAAAATAGCAGTGTATAGGAAAACACTGAAACGAGTCTTTTTGGGCATGAAAGAGCTCATACGTAATGTTTTTGATAAATAAGGTAATTTTCTGTTCTATAAAACTAAAAATTACTTTGGACCTTAAATGTGCATAAGAAGGGAAAATAAATCGAAAAAAAAATGCTCAAAATATCATTACGATTGCAAAGAGCACATGTACAAGGGGCACTAAAATATTGCATGATTTCGAGTAAAATTTTATAATATTTTTTTCTTTTAATTTAGGTGTTTTTTTATTTTTTTATAATCGTACATGTTAGATAAAAACAAATGTTTTAGTTTCAGAAAGTTTGTTAAGTTATTTTTATTTTTATTTTACAAATTACCGTACAGATGTATAATATATGTTAGAATTGTATATCATTTTTCTTTTACTCTTAACACTTACTAAAACAATAATAATTTGAAAAAAAATATGTAAATAACTTTTAAATATAACCAAATAAATAACATAAGATATTTGGTTTTTAAAAATATAAATATGTTTTTTTTTAAACAAAAAATAAAATGGTCTACAAGTGTAGACCGCGCGCCTAACCACGTTACAAAAAGAGGCGCGCCTAACGAAGGGTTAATAACTGCCATATTCTTCATGAAATTCTTATTTTTCTAAGTTGAATATTTAAAGAGTATTATTTCAAAAGGCATCAAGTCCAAAATTGTCCGTTTTTGATTTAACCCTAGGATGCATACCCCTGGAATCCCAAGCCCGACAGATTAAATAATTAGCTGTATCTTACAGAATTTTATTCACAAGCATAAATAAATAACTCATTAACTCATAAAATTTACCATTTTAAATGATCTTCTACAGAAATTTTGCAGATTTATAACGTCACTATAAATTTCAACTAAATAATAATTTAAATAAGTGGCTCGTTGTTATTTCCTATTATCAGTCTCGGTATGAACCATATAGTATATAAATAATATTATTTTCCATTGTTTCTCGTAGAAATTAACAAAAATGTTAGGTTATTCTATTCTCAAACTTAAACTGTTTACAGACAAGGCGATAGTTTCGCCATCTATGAGGTATAACCAAAAGCTAAAAAACAGGTAAGATATGAATTCATATCTAACCTTGGTTAAAAAAGAAAAGCTTTTTTAACTTTAAAAGAAGTAAACAAATATGATAGATTTTGCAACTTTTAATAATGCATATAAAGGACGTTTTTCTGTATGCTTGTGAATAAAAGTACTTTTCCATCGATACCCCATATTCACATACCCCATATTCACATACCCCGTACACGTAAATATGTATTTTTCATTATAAACAAAAAAAAAGCTGGTGTTCCTTTTAAGTTAGATTTATAGAAAATAAAAACCAATTAAACGTAACATATGTTATCTACATACTATACTTGTAAGAGACAAACTAAACGTTGGGCAATGCATTTATTGCTTTTTCCATGGAACATCCAAATCTAACCCATATACGAAGACTCTTGTTAAAGGATTTAGCAAAGCAGTTCACAATACCTCATATGCTAAAGAGATCTAGAAATCCATGTTTTTCACGGTACGTTTTTGATAGCATGGGTAAGTTCATAGAAACTCCTAAATCATTTGACGAAGCGCCAAGACCGTCCAATAGGAAAATATACTATTTGTACCCATCAGAATGGGACAGAACAAGTAAAATGACTTTTCTAAGGACTAAATTATTTTCATGTATTTTTTTAGTGATTATTGTAAGATATTTATTAAGATATTTTTAAGAGTTTTGTTTCATTTCGTTTTAGTTTTTTATTATATAAAGAAATAAAAATATATTAAAAAATAAACCTTACAGTTTAATTTTATATGATACCTATTAAACAGTTAATTTTTATATTCGGGCCTCTCAGGCCCAGGGTATGTAAATGTGTATATTTTTTAGGGTATGGATCCTAAGGTTAATCATAAATTTAAGTCAACGAACTAATAACTCTTCTCTCTAGAATAGGCATTTCATTTGTAAAAACTGAAAAAAACGTAGCCAACATATATATTTGTCTCTTACTCGCACAGCTTTGTTCTAACAGAGACAACAATAACAGTTACTGGTAATTGTTATTGTTCAGGCCTGAATATACCTACTATTTGTTTACAAACAAACCGAGATGTTGGCGATACTTTATATTAACGGTATGCGTATTTTAGACAGAAGAGTTGTTAGTTCGTTGATTCAAGAACTTTACTGAAGCAGGGACGACTCCAGGTGATGCGCCGCGGCGTGTGCATAAACTAACTAAATTAGTCATGATAAGGTACTTATAAAATACTGCTATATACCGTATGAAACATAAACAGAGTTCTACAATGTACAAAAAAAATGTTGGTCAAGAGTCGAAAAATGACTGGTTTAAAGCATTAGAAACAATACTTTGCTTTAAAATTAAACAAATCCTTAAATAATGTGAAACACATACACTTTTATTTAACAAAACTGTACAAATCTCCTTTACTGTAATGACAAATATAATTCAAAATAAAACAAATCCAGTGTGCTTTGTAAAGCGTCTGAAATGAATTTATTTTATTGCTTGCCGTAAAATATAAGTTAATGAATTTGTTGCCTTTTAAAAACTAACGCTTCCCAGTTTTCAGTTAAAAGTCTCAACTAAAAACTTCAAAAAGTAAGCACTGTCAACAAAAATGCAGTTAAAAAAATGCGAGTAGAAATAAAAATCTGCTAAATAAAGACCAGATAATTTGGTAACACTGTCCCCCAAAGCCTTAGACTTATGTCTCATTTTTCGATAAAAAAGCGCAAAGTTAGAAAAAGTATGGTTACTCTCTTAGAAAGCATTTGCGGACTATACAATTTTGCTTTCCCATTTTGAACGTTTTCAACATTTTGGGAAAGGATTGTATACGTGCAAAAATTTTTAAAATTTTTGTTTGCGTATTTTTGCTTTTTATGGCGTTTTATGTCGATACAAATTAATTTTGACCATCAAAAAAAAAATTATCGATCGGTCGGTCGATCGGTCGATCAGTCATTCTGTCCGGGAAATCTTGTAAGCATGATAACTTAAGAAGGCTTTAAGCTAGAGACTTAAAATTTGGTATACAGGTATGTTATCAAAAGTTCCCGCTCGGGATTGTTTTTGGTAAACATTGAGGAAAATTACATTTTTTTTTACCAAAAATTGAAAATTGCTATATAGGGGTTTTTGAGGTTGCTGAAATTGAATCTGATAATAAAAAATCCATTACACTTGCGGAGGTGAAAAATGAGAAAGCTCTTTTATTGGGCAGCGTATTTATTCCATATCAACAAAATACTTTAAAGTCATTATATTCACTAATTTATGACCACTAATTTACAGTGCAATTTCTAAGCGATTATACTCTTTTTTAAAACACCGCTTTTTGTATCCATACATGCAGTATTTTTGTATATTGACCGTAAATCTATAATAGCTAAATTCTTTGGTAATTTTGGTTTTGGACTTTTTTTGTGTGGAATATGTAGATTTGATAATATTTTCACCATATTTAGAAATAAATTAAAAAAAACTCTCATACCCAACAAATTTCTCAGTGTGAAAACTTAACCCAGCAGACTCGTCCTTTGCAAATATTCCTTTGCACTCGGCGGCATCAGCACGTACATCAATACACCTTTTCAGTTAAAAAGGTGCCTTTCATCTTTCAGGTGGCTGACTTTTACTGGAAAGGTTGGGCCTATTCTTTTGAATGAGTAACGGTCAGAAAAAGAATGTCACCTCTTAGTGACATGCTTTCTAATAGGGTTGGAAAGGGATTCTAGCCCTTTTATACCCTCTTCACGGCCATTGTAGGTCCTCATTTGATAGTACGTTTTTGCCAATGAACTAATAACTCTTCTCTCTAGAATATGCATTTCATTCGTAAACTAGATGAAACGTTGCAAGCACCCTGTCAAAACATCGGCACTATTGTACACTAGAGCCATCTAGTTTGCAAATTTCAAACTAGGTGTTTTTTTTTATTGTAAATTCTTTAACACGTTATATTCTAGCAAAAAACTGCATATAACATTTTTTATAGGGCTTAAAAAGAGCTTTTATTTAAAATATAATTTTTTGAAATCGGGTTATAAATATGTGAGCTATGCTAAAAAAACCTTTTACTGCTTTAAACGCCAATATCTCGAAAACAGTGCCTTTTAGGAAAACGTTGTTTATAACATTTTTTGACCAATTTAAAATTATCTTTTATATAAGTGCTAAATTTACCAAATACAATAATAATTGCCTTAATTATAAACAAAAAACGCTAAAAATAGGAGTTTTACTCTATTTTTGGCCCCTTACATATACATTCCTCTGTCTTACTCGCACAGCTTTGTTCTAACAGAGAGAACAATAATGGTTACTGGTTATTGTTATTGTCCAGGCCTGAATATACCTACTATTTGTTTACAAACAAACTGAGATGTTGGCGATAATTTATATTAACGGTATGCGTATTCTAGAGAGAAGAGTTATGTTCGTTGGTCCAGTCGGCAAGTGAATAAAAGCGACCTAAAAATAATTTAGGGAGTTTTGATTTTGGGTTTATTTTATAGAGGTCCCAAATAAAAAACCAGTTTTGCGACTATGAACTCGATTTGGAACTCTCATTTGACGTATTTTTCACAAAAACCGGATTTTTAAAAATATCTCAAGATCGGTGCATCCCAGGACAAAAATTGTTTTATATGAAAATAAAGAGGATCAAACCAACATTTCTTGTATGTATTTTTTTGTATGACATAACTAATTCACGGCACCGTCTTAAAAGTTACACTATAGGTTTCTAAGGTTTTATTTTCTTTGGGAACGTTCAAGTATTATGTAACGCAAATTGAACCAATATTTATACACTTTATACCCCGGTTCTCGCTTTATTATAGATTATAGAGATTTCATATTTTGGCTACCCCCCTAATAGGGGGTGTGTTAGGGGGGTAGCCCATATGAAATGTCTACAGCCTTGAATAACGAGAGAACTGAGGTATGAAGTGTATGAATTTTGGTACATTTTGCGTTACGTAATACTTGAACGTTCCCTTTTTGGGAAAAAACTAAATTTTTTCTTATTAGTTGATAAGGCATGCATCCTAGAACATTTTGAGTGAAAATTAAAAAAAATCTATCTGGCGGTTTCTTTAATTTTTTTGTAAAATTACAAATTTTAAAATAATTTACTCATTTGTACCCCATTATCTCGAGATTCAGTAAACCGATTTTCGATTAAAAATCACCAGTATTAGACATGAAAAACCATTTAAAATGACATGTAATATGTCCTATTTTCTTGGATCCTTAACAATGCCGGCATAGATTTTTCGAATTTATAAATTGAATGTATATATACATTCAATTCGTAAAAAATCGGAAGATCTATAGCGGCATCGTTATCATAAAAATAAGACATGTTACATGTCTTTTTAATTTTTTTGTCATGTCTAATACAATGGTGATTTAATCGAAAATCACTTTACCGAATCTTAAGATAATAGGGCACTAATGAGTAAATTATTTTAAAATTTGTAGTTTTACAAAAAAAATAAATGAAACCGCCAGATAGATCTTTTTTTAATTTTCACTCAAAATGTTCTAGGAGGCATGCCTTATCGACTAGGAAAGGAAAAATTTAGTTTTTTCCCAAAAAGGGAACGTTCAAGTATTACGTAACGCAAAATGTACCAAAATTCATACACTTCATACCTCAGTTCTTGCGTTATTCAAGGCTGTAAAAATTTCATATTTTGGCTACCCCCCTAACACACCCTCTATGATATGAAATCTCTATAATTTATACATTTTTTTTTTAATTTTCACTTGCATGAATAAAGAATTTATTTTTAAATAAACTTAAGACGATATTATCTCTCCAAAAATGGAGAGAAAATATCGTCTTAAGTTTATTTAAAAACTACCTCCAATATGAGCAAGGATCATCAAAAATATAATTTTTTAGAATTTATTTTTTTTTTTAAGAAAATAAAACGCTAAAAACATATTGTGTAACGTTTAAGGCGGTGCCGTAAATTAGGTATAAGTCGTACAAAAAAATACATACGACAAAATATTATTTATATTTTTGTCCTAGGATGCACCGATCTTGAGATATTTTAAAAAATCCGGTTTTTGTGAAAAATACGTAAAAAAATGACAGTTCCAAATCGACTTCGCAAAATTGGTTTTTTATTTTCGGCCTTATACCCTCCCAAAATCCAAACTTCCTGAATTATTTTTAGATAAAAGTACCTCTGGTGTATAGGTAAGAAATTACTTTGTTAACAAGTACGTTTTTCATTTCAATAATTAAAAAATAACTCTAAAAGCTTGCGCTGCGTTTTTATTATATTATATAAAATTTTATAAAATTATAAAACAAGCCGTGAAGATATTTAATGCTTTGCATTTTATAGTAAACTCTTTGAAGTGAGTAGTATATTTCGTTTTCTCTCGATATACTTTCCAAAGTATGATTTCATTAAGTTTGGATTCGTGGCGCCCTCTATGACATTTTTTATGAATATTTTTGTTTAAAATTGGTATGAATATTGGTTTAATTAAAATAATGTTTTCTAAAAATTGGAAGTTTTTATGTTTTATCCCGCATAACTTTGGAACGGATGAACGGAATTTGATAAAACTTGTTGCAACTTAAAGAGGGCATTCACGAGGTGCTCCCGTTTTAATTTGACGCTCGAATAATGCCGATTAAGCCGGATAATTAAGATAAGTCTAATCATTTTAACGCAATTTCACTTAAAACTGGCCTAATTTGGTTCTAATACCAAACAAATTTTTGGAAAATGATCGTATAACTTGGATAAGCCGGATAACTTAATTAAAAATCTTTTAAATGTCGCTAAACTTGATTCTGTGGACCTTTAATATTAAAATACCAAGAGAAAGTGATAAAATTTGTGATTATACCATAAGGCGTTATTTGATTACTACTTAACGCTTAAAGTTTAACAAAGATTTTCTTTAGTATTTCGTTTAAAATAAGGTTGGTTGGACTCTTGGGCGCTGAAATAAAAATACTACTTACTAAATATATTTTTTAGAAATTTATCTGATGACGTCACAACGCACTAATAGTACGTTGTGACGTCAGTATCTTGCCGAGATTGAAGAACAACTATAATTTAGCTTAGATGACATTACAAATCTACAAGTTTTGTGTCTCTAAAAGTAAAAAATAAAAACTTCTTGTAAAAAAAATGAACCGACTTCTGTCTCTAAAAAGTAAAAAATAAAAAATAAATCGGTGACAATTTCACAGCTAACAATTTAACAACAAAAATAATTGTTAGTATTTAACTTAGGGAGTGGTGAAATTGGCACCCGCTTATTTTTTACTTTTTAGAGACAGAAGTTATTTGCGAAAAGTTTTTATCTTGATATGTAAAGCAAGTTTATAATCTTATACACTAGAGTCTCAAGCTGGTTCCCTGGGGGTAAATTAATATTTTGGTTTTCCAATTTTCGAGTTTTTGAAGTGTATGATTTACACCCGACAATATCCTAATGATTATTTAAAAAATCTTCCAGTGTATTTGACAGATACTTTTTATTTATTATTCGTAACGCTGTTGTAGTTTATGATCCTAATGTATAAAGTTTTTCAAGGGCGAAAAGGCAATCGACTTAAAGTTTTTTTACAGTTTTCTCGATTTCCTTATAATAAATTGGCACAGATTGTGTCATGTCATGGCATGCTGAGTTTCTTATTCAAATCACGTTTATATTTCTCCAGAAAGCGGATGGTGTCTAGTCAACAGCGATGCCAAGTTTTAGTTTTATGTATTAGTTTATTTGCTACACATTTAGCATGTTTTGCATGAAATATTGTTACAATCTGGTAATTTTGTGGTTTTAAGGGATAAAGAATTCTAGGAAATAGAGATTTCGTTTAAATTGGTGTACTGCATACACATCTTCGTTTTATTTTCCTAACTTAGCATCACCAAACAGTAGATTTTTGGTTACTTGCACTAATCAACTTTTGAGAATTTCAAAATGCCTGATAGCATAAAAGTTACTATTTGTATTAACAAGCCCCAACAAAATTTGGGACCCGAAATATTTCATCTTCCTTTGCCAGTTTTTGTTTGAAGTTAATAATGCATGTCTGCAAATCACTACTTTTTTAAAATTATTAATTTTTTTTCCTAGAGTAAAAGGGTGGCTCAATTTTTTTTTGCTTTAAAACATTTTGTCATATTTTCTTTAAAAAGCCTCTGAAGTACGACCCTTGTTAGAAGTCCCTAAGAGGTATTAGGGGACCTTAAAAATAAAAAAGTAAAAATAAACCCAAACAAAACTTGTCAGTAAATAAACTTTTGTTCTTTAGCAAGATTTAAAAACTTTTATACTTTTTCGACGAATATAGCAACCCAAAAATTTACATTGATTCTTGTTGCTTTTTACCCGACTACAGCAACGCGGAAGGAGGGTTGTTTTTAACGTGTTTTTATGAAAGCATGTTCCCCTCTAAAACCTAAATTACTTTTTAACGATTTTAACGTTTGAGCCGTCAAGATATTCGTCTTGATCACGCAAGTGTCACAGGCCATATAAAATTCCATGTTTCGATAATAGTGATAATTATCAGAAATTTAACAAAACAACAAAGAAATCCACACATTTTTATTATGATTTCGATATCATATGATCCATATTAAATTCAAACATTACATTTTATTCGCCCACGCTTTGGCTACTAATCATAAAAATTTTAATTTCGAGACTATTGATCGCATCATCAGGAATTAAAAATAAAATTTACTACTTCTAAAACACAAAAATAGCAAGTATAATAACCATTGTATGTATTTGCAAGCTCAAGGTCTATCTAAAGAAACCGAAAAAATATAAGGGTGCTATTTAAAAAAATAAAGTTAGGGGTTAGTTGAGGGGGAGGGGTTAAGAAGTGGATTTTATTTTTGGCTACTTTTTATAGATATTATTGTTCCATTTAAGGTGGTTTTTGCAGACCTTGATTACTTCTTTTAGTTTTCGAGAAAATCGCTGGGTAATTAGAGTTGGGCCACTCGGTATGTTTCTCTTATTTTTCTTAAAACTCCTGATAATAACGATCAATAGTTTCGAAATTTAAAATTTTATATATAATAGCCGAAATGTGGGCGAATAAAATTTAATGTTTGAATTTAATATGGATCATATGATATCGAAATTATAATAAAATTGTGCGGATTTCTTTGTTTTTTTTTTGTTAAATTTCTGATGACAACTATCATTATTATCGAATCATGGAATTTTTTATGGCCTGTGACACTTGCGTGATCAAGGCGAATATTTTGACGCCTCAAACGTTAAAATTGCATAAAAACACGTTAAAAACAACCCTCCTTCCGCGTTGGTGTAGTCGGGTAAAAACAACAAGAATAAAGGTAAATTTTTGCCTTGCAATCGTCGCGTCGAAAAAGTACAAAAGTTTTTAAATCTTGGTAAAGGACAAAAGTTTATTTACTGACACGTTTTATATGCGTTTTATTTACTTTATATAATAATAATAATAATAATAATAATAATAATAATAATAATAATGATAATAATAATAATAACTTTATTATTTCAATCCTTTCCCATCTTACAATGATAAAAAAGTAAAAAATAATATTTTAAAGAACACAAAGCAGCCTTGACAGGTTGGTGACATGTTCATACATAGTTCAGTCAAAAAGTAAATTATAGTGTTTATACAAAAAAAAAAGAAGAAAAAAACATTTTTTATTTTTAAGGTCCCATAATGCCCCTAAAGGGCGTTTAACAAGGGTGGTACTTTAGATGCTTTTTAAAGAAAATATGACAAAATGTTTTAAAGCAAAAAAAAAAATTGGGCCACTCTTATACTCTAGGAAAAAAAATTATTAATTTTAAAAAAATAGTGATTTGCAGACATGCATTTTTAACTTTAACCAAAAACTAGCAAAGGAAGATGAAATAGTTCGGGGCCCAAATTTTGGTGGGACACTTGTTAATACAAGTAGTAACTTTTATGCTACCAAGCCGTTTTAAAATTCTCAAATTCGTATTTCCCTTCACTCTACTGTACATGACTGCTGATAACTTATACAAACTTTAATTTATTTTTCCAATGTAAGGTAACTTACAAAATAGTTGGAATAAATAACTGGAGTTTATGTAAATAACTTATAAGTTATCAGTAATCATGTACATGTTGATTCATACAAGGAGAAAATAAACTTTTTGGAGAGACGAGGTTGAGAAAGTAATACGACGATATCAAAATTATAGGAAGAAAAAAACTAGAAAATATAGGTAAGTGCTTAATAATGAAAAATCTAGTAAACGAAAATGTCACCTGGTAGGTGGTATAGTACTAAAATACTACATAATTTTATAATCATTTTTAACTTTTTTTATTTGATTGCTTGATCAGTATTTTGCTGGAATTTAATTAAACTTTATAAAATGTTATCTAATACTGTACTAACCAAACTTACAATGTAACTAAATTTATTGAATTGAAATCAGGTACTTCTCCAAACTTTCTCAATCTTACACCTTCCCTGTATGGTTGCGATATGGAGCAAAAAGTGTCTGCACAAGGAAGGCCAAAATAATTTACGTGAAGATTTTAAAATTATCGATCTCTCTGATCCACAGTTCTTTAATAATGTCAGATCCCAGTTTTTAGGAAAACTATGTTCACTCCTGTGAACCTGGGTTTTTAGGAAAACCATGTTCACTCCTGTGAACCTGTTTTTTTTTCGGTTTTCTTACAAAACTAAAAATAATAAAAAAAAATATCTTAAAGCTTGAAGTTTAGATCATTTATAACTGTCAACAATGTCAAAATAACCACAGTAGTTTATTTATATATATATATATATATATATATATATATATATATATATATATATATATATATATATATATGTATATATATTTAAAGGTTTATCGGTTTCGCCCCTTACTAGTTTTTAGGAAAACTATATTCACTTCTGTGAACCTGGGTTTTTTTCGGATTTCTTATAAAACTAAAAATAAAAAAAAATATCTTAAAGCTTGAAATTTCGAGCATTTATAACTGTCAACACTGTCAAAATAACCACAGTAGTTTTTTATATATATTTTTAAAGGTTGATCGGTTTCACCCTGTACTAGGGGGGTGAAACCAATCACCTATTTTATTTCACGTATATTTGACCCTAGAAACTTCGAGAGTAAAACCGATCATTTATCCTCGTTTAAAAAAAAACTTTTCCGTTTTTAAATAAAGAAAAAAAGTTAACAAAACTAGTAAAAAACGTGTATTTGCTATCAAAAAGGTAGATATTATCTTAAACTTCAAAATTATTTCTTAAATGGTTTGGGAGGGTGTGAGGGACTTACTAAAAGTACTTGGATTTCTAACAAAAAAAAAATCACAAAAAAACTTTAATGACAAAAAAAGCTTTATTTAGACCAATTAGTTAGTGATTTCACCCCACCATTTTCCCACTTAAATAAAAATATACATAAAAAATTACACTTTTTACTACTAGGGCCAGATAATAGTTAAACTCAAATTTGCTCAACACATTCTCTCAGCTCTTTTCTGTGACTCTCAAACAAACTTTTCCACAAGTTTCCAAAAACTACTTTTTTTATACCTCTAAAACAACCTACGTATCTCGACAGACAGACAAAATAAACCTTCTTCGTGCCCGTTCTCGTAAAGACTGATATTTCCTGCAGTAACTTGTCTACTATCGCCTCGTGCTGACTGCTGTATACTACCAGTACTAAAAACATTAGTTAATTTATACGTGATGATTGGTTTTACCCCTGCTGATCGGTTTCACCCCGGTTGACGGTACTTTTGTTTAATATTAATTTTTACGAAGTGTTATTGCATTTCTAAATTTTTCATCAGATGTAATATAATACAAAACATGCCTGCAACGCGCCATTTATCTTTTTAAAAACAAATGTCAAATTAGCAATATTTCCCCATAGATATTGTGCACCATGTCCATGTCAAATTCCAAAACTAATTTTAAAAGAACAGAATTTCATATTCTGAATATGCATGCATGTATAACACATATTTTATACAAAATTTCATTATACAACTATGTATACCTGAATAGTTGTGTGCTCTTATTTCACGGGCAACTGCGAGTTACAATGAAATATTAAATATACAGTGCGGACCACGCCAGGTTCCAATTTGGAGTACGTAAATAAGACAACAAACATTCTTTGCCATTTATTTCATATTTTTTGCTTGTAACATGTGGGCAGGGGAAGGAGGAGATATTTTTGATGAAAATTGGATCGTATGATATGATAAACTATATATTTTTTGTTATTTTATTTGCTAAGTAACGGCTAACTGTAGATGACTTCAGAGGTAAAATGGGCACTCGGTGAAAATAATTTAAAAAAGCATTTAAAATGTTAAAGAATAGTAGTAGTAACGTTCTTATATCGGAAAAAATAATTTAGAAAATCAAACTAAAATTTTTTAATATTTTTTTTTGCAAAAAACTTATTAAATATATCCATCAGTCTGTCTGTCCGGGAAATTTCAAATATTTCACATATTTAATAAGTTTTCGAGAATGCTTTGTTTTAAGCTGAGATTGTTTTTGGTAAAAATCGGGGTGAGGTAAAGGGGTAAAATGGGGTAAAATGGAGTAAAAACAAATTTTTTCATTTATTTTTCTTTTAAAAAAAAAAAAAAAAAATAACTTTTTTCAAAAAAATTGTTTTTTTTATTTTTCGTTTGTCAAATGTTTTAATAAACCTAGACCTAGAGTATTATTTTTTTTGCAGCAGTTTTTCTTTGTTATAGCACATGCATATTTTTATACAAAAATATACCATAACATAGCTTACCTGTAATTTTATACCCATAAGCCCCTTTAACAAATATTATATAATAACACAATATTTTTTTATATTGCAAAATTAGACCAACAAAAACTTTTAAATACACTGAATTTTTAGGCTATGCAGTCTTCATCTGATTCGCAGAAACCTTGTTAAAAAACGTAAATAAAAGTATGCTTAATTAACTCTAGAGGGCCAGATTTTTAAATTTGTAACAGGCTCTTTATTCATAATCTAAAGTTATAGATCCCTTGCTTAATAGGTGGCATCCAAAGTCCAAACCAAAGGGGACGGTATGAGAAAAGGGGTAATTTTTTTGTTCTAGACTCAATTTTTTAGGAATAAAATAGGGAAGTATTCGTGAAATTGTCCGCAAATACGTCCTCTTTGATAAGTTAAAAAATTGTCCATGCGATTATTCATTTATTCCAGATCCATTTTTCTAAAATGTATAAATATATTTTCCAGAATAAAAGACTTTCAGAAATTGCGATCCTTGTTTTTAAAATATAAAGGAAAAATCTGTTTTAAAGTAATTAACTATAAAATATATAAAGCTAATCGACTATAAAAACAAATCACTATAAAATAAATTTTATCGAAAACGAAAATTAAAATTTATTACAAAAACAAACCGCAATTCTTTCACTTGGATAAAACAAATTTTTTATGGATGATTAAATTCAATAATATTTTTTATTGGAAAAATATTTTTTATTTCTATTTTAAATGTTTACTTTATAGATTTTAATTTTAAAATTCACTTTTGATATAAATTTCTAACAGTTCAGTGGAATCGCTAAGCTACTAACTTAATTTTACCCTACGGAGGACGCGTTTTGTCTGGAACGGATCCACAACTACGGTCCCTAAACTTTGATTTAACGTTTTCTCTAAAAAGACAAGAAAGTTTCTTTCTGAAGTATGGTTCAATGTTTCTTGAAGAAACTTTGAACCAAAATTCAGGAAGCCTATCCAGAACACTCTTTCTCTCTCGCGAGGAGCTCTTTTCCAAATAGATGAAATGTATGCTTATTAAAATTTATTAAAAAAGCGTAACTCTGGGACTTTTGGTTTTTATTTGGTTTTGGAGCTTTCCTAATGGTATTTTAGACATAATCAGTGTTATATTTATTTACTTTATAACGTCTTTATTTAACCTCTTTGAACCCGCAACGCGTTGGCAAATTTGTATTCTAGATATGTTCTAGAACTTTCAAAATATTATTTCAAAAACAAATCTGTTATAAATATTACAGTAATTTTATCAACAGATCTAGAACTCGTAGTCCATTGAAATTCGTCCAGCATAGGGCGCTCGACTATTTTTAAATTCAATAATTTTTTTTGCTGTTGGTTACACTGTATATGTGTACTCTAAAACCAATTTAATAAAAAATTTATATTGCTTCGTTTCGGGGTGGCCACTCTCCCACTCTTGATTTTTTTTAATTTTTGCATGTTGGGAAATTTGATATTTGTTGGCTGTTAAAAGAGAAAGTAATATGGAATAAACGCCACCTTTTTAAGCAACTATTGGGCTCCTTTTTTTTGACTAAAATACTTTTTCCCCAAAAAAAAATAAGAATAGGTTAAAATGGCATCCAAAATTTGACATAAAATTCAACAAAATCACGATTTTTAAATTTCAATATTTTTTTATAGGGTTCAATTTTTGTTTTGTAGAAAGGGCTATATAAGTACTATATACTGTAAAAGATTTAGACCAAAATATTTATTTATACATTTTTTAAAAATATTACTTTTTCGAAAATGCCCCAAATGATATTATAATATATAAATCTGGTACTATCACCACAGTCCAGTGTAGCTCAAAATAGAGTCTATTGATCCAAAGTATGCTATTTTAAGCACAGAAGTGGACACAGTGCCTTGCAAACTTCTAAGACAAACAATTTGTCTAGACAGTTTCGTTGCTACCATATCAGCGTAAGGCTTCCAGGTTAGAACTGGGTCCAAAAGTAGACCTAAAAACCTCACACTTGACTTACCCTAAAAACCATCTGAGATAACACGGCCACACAAAATTAAAAAAGTTGGATCTCCGATGGCCTTGACTAGTCAATTTCCATGTATTTTGAGCCGCTGAATCCGAATCTAAAGTAGGTATTTAAAGGTTAGCTCCCATTTTCAACATAACCTTAAAAAACATACTTTTCGCAATGAAATGATATGAGGTCGCTGAAAATTAATCTTTTTAACCTTACCCCGGGGTGGGGTTAATCTTTAGTTATTCTAAATACCTTATTGTAGGTTTATGGTCCGAACAAACAATCGTTGAAAAACTAGTACATAAAAGTGCGCGTCCACCGAAGCATTTATATAAGCCAAAGTAAAAATTTTCTCATTTTAGTTCCGTGATGAAAATACATGATAGAAAGTTTTCAATTTAAAACAATAGAAAAGCGATTGAAATAACTGAATTCAATTTATTTAGTAGTTTCGCTAATAGGGGAAAGTGGGGAATGGTGCTCATATAAGCAAAACTTGATATGTTACAGAAATTTTATAAGTCACAATAGTATATTACATAACTAGTGTGGAAAGTGACATATTTCACGCGAGTGGGAAGATTTACGAAAGAGCCATCAGGCGAGTGAGGAAACCCCACGAGTGTAAGAAATACACTTTCCAACAAGCGCAGGATTTAAGTTTTAATTTAAAAAAAAAAAGGTATTGTAATAGGGTAAAACCCCCAATTATTGACACACATATTTCATTATAACTTATTAAATATTTCATGTTATCACGAATAAAATATTTTACATCATTAAGTACTTATTCTATTTTATATATTATATACAATTTAAACTGAAATCTTAATAATTTTAAAGAATTTTTTAAATTAATAACAAGAATACACAATTTCGTATTATTGGCACCTTTTTGCTAATGATTGGCATACAAATTTTCCTATTATTGGCCCCTAATTTTTGCTTTACAGCAACGGAAAAAAAATACTAAGTACTTACTTTTTGTTGAATAATAAACATTTTAGTGTCAAAATAAAGTATTTAAATTGGAGATACAAAAACATGTATTCTAAGTGTCTACCGCCCTGATCGTTGTAAAAATACGTTTTACAAAAACCTAATGGAAGTGCTGATATACTGCAGTAAAATATGTGACAACATTTTTATTTGTGCGGATCTAAATATTGACTATACAGAAGAAAATATGGATAAAAAGGTATTTGATGACTTTTTAGATAGTTTCAAATTAAAATGTACATGTACAGATCTAACCAGGATATTTACTGATAGACATGGCAGGACATCTACGAGTACCATCGATTATATTTTGACTAATGTTGATTTGTCACAATGTCAATCTACCGTTTTTCAGCCAAATCTGTCCGACCATCTAGCATTAAGTCTAATATATAAGTTGCCCAATAACAATAAAGGGCCATTAAATTGTTTGAAAAACATTGAAAAAGACATTAAATATAGAAACTTAAGTGAAGCTAATTTAAATAATTTAAATACTCTCTTACTAAATACGGGGTTTGATGATATGTATTCCACAGAAACAGACGTAGATACTCTTTTTAGTAACTTTATGAATGCCCTTAATTGGGGGTTAGATATTTGTTGTCCGTTAAAAAGTAAAAATAATAATTGTAAGACTAAAAATAAAAATTGGGTTACTGATGAAGTCATTAGGGCAGGAACATATCTTAAGGATCTATTTTATAGAACAAAAATAGTGAACAGTGAAGAAGCTAGACTGACTTACAGACAAACAAAAAAAGAATACAATAGATTAATAGATAAAACCAAAAAAGAATTTTACAAAAACTTAATTAAAAATGTAAGTAATAAACAACAAAAAGTTTGGGAACTTGTTAATAAAAATTTAGGTCGCAATAAAAAATGTAGTAGAATATCCCTAGTAAATAATGGAATAGAAACAGTTAATCCAAAAGAAGTTGCTGACTCCTTTGTTAACTATTTTGCCACTGTTACTGAATCGAGTCTAAGAAGTCACTTTGGTGAAAATCGTTCAAAAAATTGTACAGTGTCAAATCAAACTATTAATTCGTTTACTTTTACCAATGTAACTAAGGAGGAGGTAAAAAAAGTAATTACCAATTTGAAAAATAAAAATAGCACGGGTGTAGATAGAATTTCTACAAAAATATTAAAAAAAATAGCTAATACAATATCGGAACCTCTGGCATTTTTAATAAACAAATCAGTTAATACTGGCAAGTTTCCATCCTTATTAAAAATAGCTTCAGTTATACCAATATACAAAAGAAATGACCCCAAAACTATATCTAACTACCGCCCCATTGCAATTCTAAATGTGATTTCTAAAGTGTTCGAATTTATGACCATATGGTTAACTTTTTAGATAAGTTTAATATAATGACTAAGTCACAACATGGTTTTAGACAGGGAAGATCGACAGAAGGTGCAGCCTGCGAGTTTACAGATTGTATCTACAATTGCCTTGATAACAGTGAATTCGTAGCAGTCCTTTTTTTCGATCTGTCCCGTGCCTTTGACTGTCTTAAATTTGAATTTATAGAAAAAAAGCTTTTTACTTTAGGATTTAGGGGTATATTTTTAACTTGGATTGTGGATTATTTAAAAGACAGAAAAATGTTTATTAAACTGAGTGGTGCCATCTCAGATTTCTTTAATACTACTTCCGGAAGGTTCCGTATTAGGCCCTTTAATTTTTCTTCTTTATATAAATGATTTACCTCTCCACATTCAAGCTAAATTATTAATAATGTTTGCGGATGATACATCCCTTGTTTTATCAGCAAAAACAGTCTCTGAATTAAAGCAACTACTGAAAATTGTAATACAAGATTTCATAAACTGGTGCCATAAAAATGATTTAATTCTTAATTTGGACAAAACTGTGTGTATGTATTTTCATAATGGAATTCGTTCCGAACTAGTTGAAACTGATTTAAGTATAAATGTAGATAATTACTGTATCTATCCTTCTACTAGCACAAAATTTCTGGGAATCATCCTAGACAACAATATGAAATGGCGCAACCAGGTGGATACAGTATGTAAAAAATTAAAAAAGTCATTTTTTGCAATTTCTAGAGTCAAATCTGTACTGGATTTACAAGGATTATTAAATGTTTACTATGCTATTGTCTATAGTCATTTAAATTATAATGTCACTCTATGGGGTAATTCTGTAGAGAGCGAAAGAGTTTTTATTCTGCAAAAAAGAATACTAAGATTAATTTTTGGATCTAAATCAAGAAGCACTTGTAAAGATTTATTCAGTAGATATAGATTAATGACCTTACCCTGTATATATATCTACAAAACACTTATATTTGTTAAAAGCAATATATTATCTATAAGGCATGGATATAGTTGCAGAAATAATGGGAAACTGACTATACCAAAACATAAAACAGTTTTACTAGAAAAATCTCCTACTTATAGTGGAATACTACTCTATAATAAACTACCTCTAATATTTAAACAAATAAATAGTATTGAAGCTTTTAAATCAAAGATAAAAAAAGTATTAGTAGAAAAACGATACTACTCTGTAAAACAGTTTTTAGATGACCCTTCCTTTTAAACCTTTTGTATACTGTATCAATTTTTGTTTTAGTATTATAATATGTTTGTGTTTTTAAATGTACAATTCTGTCTCGTCGTTTTTGTAGATTAATTAAAGTAAATACTTTGCTTTAATAATCGAAAAATTTTATGCACAATTTTTTATCTATTTATTTTTAAACTAATTTTTATCTATATGTATCTATGTATTCCTATTTATTTTTTATGTATATGTATCTATGTATTTTGACTTGTCCTATATCATTGTATATGATCCATTGGAACTAATAAAGTATTATTATTATTATTATTGGAATATTGCAGTTTTATACATATTAACTAAAGGCTGTAAACAAAAACTCAAATTTATTTTAGAACTACAAAATTCTAAATATCTTTATATTAAAGTTAAAATATTAGTTACCTAATACTAATTTGTATCTAGAAAATAATACCTAGTTACCTAGGTACACTTATCTAAACGAATTATTACGCTTTTAGACTAACTTTGATGCCCAAGTTTTGCATACAATAATTCTGTGCCAATAATAGGAGTTTAATATAATTTGGACACTTATTATGGCACCGTGATAAAAAATTAAATTCTAAAGAAAAATTAAGTTTATAGACAAAATTAAGTGTAAAATATATATACGTACATAGGTAAATTAAACTAAACTAAATTATAATACTAAGCTTATTTTAACAACTTTATTTGAAATTTTAAATTTCCATGAATTGGAAATTACAATTTCAAATTAGACGGCTTTTGATGAACACTAGATGGTAAATTATTTTGTGAAACTGTCAAACCGAGTAATTTGATTTTCAATTATTTTTTGACCACAACTGCCTATGATATTAGGTATCCAATATTTTAATCTGGCCTTTCAATTTCATCTGAGTAAACTAATATCGGCCAATAAAAAACGAACCCACTCAGCTAAGAGTTTTTTGGGTCAATATTGTAAGTATTATAAATTAATTACTAGTAGTGAAAATAACTACTAATAACACTAGGCAACACGGTTTCTTGCCCTAATTGGAATCATATCTTTTTTAACTAATTTTGGGTCGCTGAGACCGAATCTAGATGTTTCTGTTACCTTACGTTTAGAAACTGAGAAAAATGAGATAAAAGTGGTAAAAAATTATTACTTTAGCCCTCTATTGTTCAAAAATTATGGGAGATAAAAATAGTACGAGGGAAAATTTGGATTCGGCGACTCAATTTTAGTTTAAATTTACCCAACTTAGATTATGGAATCTTTAAATTCATAGATAGGATAAATAGGAAATTTTTTTTTAAAATAAATGGATCCTGCGACATAATTAACTAGGGGTGGGGGCTGAGGATAAGGGTTTATAAGGGGACAAGCTTAGTGCCATGTACTCATGCATCAATAGGGGCTCAAAAAATAACTAAAAATATGTTAGATAGTACGGTCCTTATATAATGACGTAACGTTTTTATGATGTAGAAGCATTAAAAAAAACAACAACATAGGTATTATTTTTAAATTGACATAATTGCCTGTACTAAATTTTTTTTTGAGGTTAAATTCGGATTCTGTTCCTTTAAATTAATAAGAAAAAGTTTTGCACTAGTGCTTTACTTTTATATTTTTTTCATTCATTTTCTTTTTACGAACAACCTAAGCGAAAAAAAAAATATTTTATATACCGGCCAAGACGAACCAGGCGTTTTTTGGCGTTATTATTAAAGCTATCAAAATGAAATTTATAACAATTATTAGAGAACAGCAAGCTATTATTTCACCTAAAGAAAACTGTTGCACTATCTTTTGTTTTCGAGTTACAATTATTTATAGATACATTTTATTAGCTAAGGTAAATTTTAAATTCTAATATATAAAAAATTATCTTCTCTTCTTTATGGTATACCACTTTTTTTAAATTAAAATATACGTTTTTGTACAAAAATTATAAAATAAATGTTTATGTAATTGATACATTTTTTTCGTTGTATTTTAATAAAAAAAAAAGGTAAAAATTCATAAAATTGGCATTTAGTATTGACATTTCTCATATTTGACGAATAAGGTTTTGACTTTTATAAATAAATAATATTAATTATATTATTACTTAATAATTAAAAACAGTTACAATTGGAAAATAAAGCAATACTTTCCTCGTGGAAAGTAAAATTGGATGGTTCAAGAAAATTACGTTCTATTATGTTTATTAAAATTATTTTCTGTACGAACTGTAAACCAATTGGAATTCTACGGTCTAAGTTTGGAATACAGCAAAAAGTCCAAACATTTATTTTAAAATTTAATTTTTTTAATAAAAACAAACAAATATGTGATTTTTAATTTTTTCATTAAATACTTAAAGGTATCCACATTTTATTCTAAACAGGTTAAACGCCGATGCTAAATTTCTTTGAAAGTTTTTTAGCATAGTACTAAAACAAAGGCGTCACTTGTTCATTGTGCGAAATACTATTTCTCTTCTTTATGAATTGGAGGTTTCCCAACAACCCTTTCCTTTTTAACACATGGTCAGGATTTTCTGCAATGCATATTCAACTATTATTTTCGGATTCCCAGTTATTGAAACTTTCGTATACTTCCATAAAAAGCAGTGGTATTCTCAAAATTGTTAATTTCTCTTATTAAGGTCTAATATCAATAGACGTCTGAAAATTTTTCATTTAAAATACGTTCTCATGGATAACGGCTACTTCTTCTGCCTTAAGGCGTAAAAAGTATTTTTTTCTATAGATAACATTTTTAACAGACCAGAAGAAATTGTCAAAATTTGACTAACGTCAGATTTTCACATAGGTATACTTTTTATCATACCTCTTTTTTAAAAGTTAATAATTATTATGATAAATAATATAAGTTATTTGGTTAAAGAAAATTATACACGATTTTATCATTTTTAACCTAGAGTTGCCAACAAAAATTGATTAAAAATAGCTATAACTTAAAAACAAAAGACAGTCGATTTCCTTTGGAAAAAATAATAACTTACTGGGTCCCTATCAACTGTTATAAATTTTGATATCTTTAATAGTAACGTCAGAAAACGCCTGGTTCGTCTTGGCTGGGACACCCGGTATATTTTTGTAGAGAATTTTATAATCTATAATTAGGTCCTATAAATTTTATACAAATTTGATAGTTTTAGCATAATTGGGTAATTAATTAAACTCTGCTCTTTAATTTTTAGCTTTTTTTTGCGTACTTACTGTGACAGTAGGTCCTTCGCATATGGATTTTTAAATTCCTCGTATTAATAAACCCTAAAATTTTTAAAATCCTACTGTTTTTTTTTTCTATGATTTTGAAAAAAAAAACATAATTAATTCCTGGACATATATCTCGAAAATGTGATGTGCTGGAACAGTTCTGAGGTCAGATTCGAATTCTACGCCCTCAAATTTGTAAGAAAAATTTACTTTCAGATCAGGGCAAAAATAAAAGTTGCGATTTATTGCCTAGTGCCATAAATATTACACAGGCCCTCAAAAAATAAATGTGGTCTGCGCCATGGATAGGGCCATGATATCCGCAGAAACCGAATCTGGATCCTGAATTTTTCTCTACAGCCGCACTATGCTACTAAACGGAAAAAAAAATTACCAAAATTATTTTATTGTGTATTTTAACTGTAAATGATTGGTAAGACACAAAAATAGGTTTTTTTTTAAATATTTTAATATTTTCCATTGAAGAATTTAGAGCAAAAAGGGAAAAAAAATGGGAAAAAAATACCGAAAAATTATTTTATTGTGTATTTCAACTTTTAAATGATTAGTAAGACATAAAAAATATATATTTTAACTTTTAAATATTCCATTGAAACATTTTTTTTATTACCAAAATATTAAAAAATTAAAAAACACATTTTTTATGTTTTACTAATCATTTAAAAGTTAAAATATACAATAAAATATTTGATTTTTTTCCCGTTTTTTTTTTCCTTTTTTGCTCTAAATTCTTTAATGAAAAATCTTAAAAAAATTATAAAAAAACAAATTTTTATGTATTACCAATCATTTAAAGTGAAATAAACAATAAAATAATGTTGGTCACTTGTTTCCCGTTTGGTAGCATAGTGTGACTGTAGAGAAAAATCCAGACGAGTAGGGGGTAAACTGAGTTCAGATTCGGTTTTAGCGGGCGAAAATACATAGGAATATCATGGTCCTATCCATGGCACAGACCACTTGTATTTTTTTGTGGGCCTGTGTTATCTAAACCCTAATTAAACATCAACCTCCATTTAGTTACTCTTTACAGCATGCAGTGCTTAAAGAGTATTATACGATGGTTTTTAAATTCGTTAAAAAATTACCCTTGATTAGTTTCACATCGGCACTTAGTGCTACTAAGAGTGCAGATGTATTGAAATCTTCGCCGAAAAGTCCAAATCTTTGACTATGTTTTTTTCACATATCTCGACGTTTTAGACCTTTCTGAGTCGAAATCGGTAAAAAAAATGTTGGTTATTGTTTAGGCAATTATGATTGTATTTTATTAATTTAACACTTATATAAAAGATAATTAATTGATCAAAAAATGTTACAAACTATTTTTTCCTAAAATGCATTGTTTTCAAAAGGCAGACTAACATCTCTACTCTAAATTTCTCTACTCCCTAACATCCCTACTCCATAACATCGCTACTCCACAACAACTCTACTCCGTAACATCTCTACTCCATAACATCTCTACTCCGTAACAACTCTACTCCACACTATATGCACTTTATTAGCCACTTAATAATAAATGAGCAGTTCAAAGAACAAAGAATCTTCTTCTTCTAGATTATTTTATTTTTTTCCTAGAAAACGTTTATCTTTAAATGTAAATCTAGAACAATCATAAATGAATTATTCTAAAAGCAACAATGACCGCGTACTCTTAACATGCACTAATATGTAAGTAATTAATAAACTGAATTCATTTTTGACAGTGACTTAGCATCACAAATATTCTTTTGAGTTAAGACAAGTGGCTAATCGAGTGCCTATAGTGTGGAGTAGAGTTGTTACGGAGTAGAGATGTTACGGAGTAGAGATGTTACGGAGTAGAGTTGTTGTGGAGTAGGGATGTTATGGAGTAGGGATGTTAGGGAGTAGAGAAATTTAGAGTAGAGATGTTAGTCTGCCTTTTCGAAATATTGGAGTTTAAAGCAGTAAAACGTTTTTTTATCATATCTCACTTATTTATAACCCGATTTCAAAAATTTATATTTTAAATGAAAGCTGTTTTTAAGCCCTATAAAAAATGCTATATACAGTTTTTTGATAGAATATAACTTTTTGGAGATACAGACAAATTTAATAAATTATGCAGGTGTATTAATGTTTGCCTATTTACGTTATCACAGAACTTTCCTTTTCATAACGTTTCAAACTAGTGCCTAGTGCCGATATTTTGACAAGGGGCTTGCAACTCTTCGGCTGATTTTATATAGAAATATAGAATTCTGAATAACTAAAAAAATCCGTCTGGCTGTAGGTCTATCCTTCTGTCCGGACGTCCGTCCGTCAATATCCCACTTTTTTTGCTCACAATAACTCAAGATTAAATAAGATAAATTTATTTTTATTCGTGGAACAAATACATGTTATTGAATTTATTATAAGTCAAAGAGCATTACAAATAAATAAATAAATAAATACACAAGAACGGAATATCCGATCAATATAAAACATTCAGGAAAAATCAAGTTCTGCGAGAGAAAGAACTCTATTTTTTTTGAAAATCATACCTTCAAAAATTAATAATATTTATATACAGCCTGTTCCAGAACTCGCGTACCGAAATTTGAGGGTATATTAAAAACCCTCTGGAAAATATGAAAAAAATTAAAAAAAAAATCCATCTTCAATACTAATTAAAAAGGAAGCTATTTAATCTGACCAATCCTGTTGCTGATGTTAAATTACCTAAAAATTAGTTTTTCCCTACTTATAAGTAACTATGGTTGCATTTTAATGGTTGACTCGTGCATTGTTTAAGACTTTCAACTTTAGAATCTTTTTAGGTTATTATATTTTGAGAAAACCGACAGAGGCTATCAAATATTCTATTTTTATAGGGTCACTCCATCCGGCGGTGGTTTTATGACACCCGTCTTAGACGGCAGCAACTGCCGCTGCAACTCCATTCAGCGCGCTGAATGTAGTGTTTTTTTTATTAGAAACTCAGATCTTTTAATTGATTTACTGGCTATAAATTCTTAATACAAATTAATAAAATAAAAATACAATAACTGAATTTTATTTATTTATTTCAAAGTAATGAACATAGGAAAAATTTTTATCGGTGTTCCGAAAAGAGAACATTCTAGCTAGAATGTAATTTTAAGATTGGTGCAGAGGGCAAGGAATTTTGGAAGTTTAAACGCAAACAGAAAAGTGGTTGGAGACACTTCGCGAAATGCAAAAACTGTTGATAATAAAGAAGCTGTCATTTAGACTTTTGAAGAATAATCTGGAACAAGCATTAGTATCGTGGCAAGAAATCTTGATATGTCTGTCCTGTGTTTAATGAACTCTAAAAGATGAAGAAACGCATTATTTTTAGCAAACTCGCGTTCAATGTATGAAGCATACTAAAGAATATGTTCAAAATGACCTCCACCAACTTGAACACATAAAGCAGCTCTTTTTAACAGACTTCTCCTGGCATTAATAATCATATTTGGAGTTACTGACTCAAGCGCTTCATGTATTCGGTCTCCTAGTTCTTCTACAGTGTCTGGCATATTTCTATACACTAAATTTTTTACATGGCCCCATAAAAAGAAGTCCATTGGAGTGAGATCAGGATATCTAGGAGGCCACCTTCTGGGACCCCCACGGCTTATCCAACTGTTTGGAAAACTGATGTCGAGTTGGCTTCTTGCCGTTTCTGAGAAATGCACTGGACAGCCATTATGTTGAAACCAGATGTTATCCACATTTGCCAACCTTTGAAGTGGGATGTCATCAATAAGATTTTCCACTTCATCCCTTAAGAAGTTAGTGTAGGTTTCGCCATTCAATCTGCCAGGAAACTCATGGGGTCCAACCTAAAAACAAATATTTTAAGCATTTTATGGTGGTTTATTTCTCAAAATAACTTACTATAGCATCTCCCAATATTCCGGCCCAAATATTCAAGGAAACCCTTCGTTGGGGATTCCCTTGCCTGAAGGCATGGGGATTTTCCTGTCCCCAAAACTGAGAATTCCTTGAATTAAAAAGTGTAATGAAAGGGATGCATTTTTTCATCTTTTAGAATTCGTTGAACAGAGGTCTTAGACATATCAAGATTTCTAGCCACGATACTAAGGCTTGTTTCAGGTTCTTCTTCAAAAGCCTTCATTATCAACAGTTCTTGCAGTTCGCGGAGCGCCTCCAATCTCTTTTTTGTTTGGAGTTAAATTTCCAGAATTTCTTGCCCTTTGCACCAATCTTAAAATAACATTTCTGCTAGGATGTTCTCTATTGGGAAAACGATTAGAATATTCTACAGATGTAGCTGAAGCACTCCGGCCACACTCACCATATAAAATTAGCATTTCGCAATACTCTTCTAAAGTAAACATCACAAAAGTTTTGATATTTTTTTATGACATTAATAAATATTTATGTCACATTAATCACCATGTCAACCTACAGAATATGTACCTGCAATAATTAAATTTGCTTCCATAGCTACAAATTTAACCTTTAATGGTAATTTATAATCAGCAACAGTATTGGTCCACTTAAAGCGTTCTTATTTTTGAATTGAACGAAGATGGATTTTTTTTGAAATTTTTTTCATATTTTCCAGAGGGTTTTTAATATACCCTCAAATTATATAGGGATGTACCTGTTCAAGATATTTTAAAAATAGAATGAAAAGTTAAATAAACTCCAAATTTTTAGAAAACATTACATTAATTAAAAAAAAAATAAACAAAAAAATGTGTAGGTATATCAATACTTTTATATATTGAAAATATAAAATTAAAAAATATAGGGGGTGAGAGTTCAAGGTCATATTTTGCTAAATTTTAAACGTATCGAATTAGAAACAAGAAATGAGGCATATACTTGCACTATCTCACTTTATGACTTTATGGAAATATCGAGATAATGGCTATTTAAATTTCTCTAATTTTTTAGTCGTTGATTTAGGATGCATTATTTTATTTAAAAATTTTCTGTTAGAGTTTTTAGACTCAAATAACATTAAGGTAATGTATGACAAACAATTTTTTTACATTCTTTACTTTCTTAGAGAAAAAAATTGGTGGGTCACTATTGCACTATACATTGTGTTCATTTTGGGCCACTATTGCATTACGAACAAGATCTGACCTTCAATAACAGGTTTTTTTTTTGAGTAGATCTAACCTCACATTTTACTTTAAAATTTTAATTATTTTTACATATGAAAGAAATGTTCATTATTTAATAATAGAATAGTCAAAATAACAATAAATTTGCTCTGGAATAGTTAAATAAACGTTTTTTTACTGTTCTTGAAGTAATTACCTTTAAAAATTAGGAATAACTAATGCGTAAACATTGTTCAAGTACCTAAATGGATTTCAGTTCCTATGGTCTCAAAGTTTAAGGTAAGTCGTAATTATTTTTTATTAATAAAGCAAAATATATAAAATTGGTAACATAACGCTCCTGCATTTGTGCAGAAAATGATTTGTTTTGGGGCGAACAAATAACTTTCTCGATAAAACAAATTTTGGCTTTTTTCAGGATCTTTCTAAAAATATCTTTATAAATCCTTGGTAAAACTTGCCTTGTTAGCTTTTTTTAGAATAAAATTGATATTTTTAATGATGCATTTGGCTTTTTTGAACTTCCCCAATAATATAACCCAGCGAACACCACTATCAACCCATTCGGGAACATTCAAGTATCACGTAATGCTCTAGGGGGGGAGGGCGAATTTGTTTAAAACGTTTCGCTGCGTATGGACGTTTTTATGACTGTCAAGATATGTTTGACTGGTAGCCTATACCTGTGGGCCACTCTTGCACTAATAAAAGCGATAATTTTAATAATGCAATAGTGCTTTAAATGCTTGTATCGTGCCAAAAAGAAAACCCTCTGTTATGAGGGTGGTATGTAATGAAAGATATAGATGTCCTTATTACATTTATAAAAAAAACGCAAATCCTAAAAAAAACACATATGGGCCACTCTTGCACTATACGCCTCAAATATGGTATAGGTGCTTAACCTTTCCTGTCAATGTGACTGTTGAAAGTCATATTTTGCCAACTTTTGAACGCATTGATCTAGAAATATAAAAGGTATCTGTGGATGCAATTTTGTAACAACAATCGATGTACCTGTCGAAATGACAAATCAAGGTCATATTTCATTATAAACGCATTGACAAAGAAATAGTATATTAAGCACCGAGTACGCGAACCTAGTTTTTAGTTCACGAGAGTGCGTTTTTTTACGAAGCGCAGTCGATGTGCACTGAAATGGTTTGCGTCGGGGTGCGTATACTATTGTTACTACGAGCAAACACCTAAACATAAAAAAACGCAAAAATTTTACTTAAAATTAGTTTGTCATTTGAGGTTATGTGTGACTTTTACTTATTTTCTGACAGCAGATTGTAAAATCAGCTGACCGTCAGTTTCCATCCGTTGTCATATGCAACGGATGTTGTGAACTACGCGCTAACTACTAACTAGGTCGAAGGAAAAATTAAATTTTGGGTATGGCCATTGGAATAAGACCAATCGACCTAATTGTAAACTTAGATGGAAGAGAGGAAACGAAATATACCATCCACTGTAAAAAGTATACCATGGAATGAGAAGCATTACGTATTTTCAAGGCTTGTTCCTATCTATGACATAATAAACTTTCATGTCTCAGTGTGTGCCATATCGTTCAATCTCGTCTTTAACAGGGATTTTCTATAAGCATTTCCTTCCCCTAATACTTTTCATCATAATCAGACCCCAGGATAAATATAACATAGGTCATGTATACAGTGTGATCAGTTGAAAACATCCAACTCAAAGATCTCGTAAACTAAGCAAAATATAAATATTCTTAAAAATAGGTCTATTTATTTTTTTGAGGGAGAAATTAAGTATATTATTTTGGAAGTTGTAACTTTCACCCAGCTACTTCAACATTAGAATCTTATATAACAATCTCCATCTTATGATGGAGGGATTTGAAAGAACCTAAAAATGCTATATTTTGGTTGAACTATCATATGACATACATACATGTATGTACATTAGGGTTGTCGCGAAAATTCAAATTGAATATACGAATGCTACAAAAAATGCTACACAAAAATTAGTTGCCCTTTATGGTAATATGAATTATCCAACATTTGAAGTCAATCGAAATACGTTAAAGCACCTAAAGTTTTTAAACTTGCCCATTTTACGAGCTTCTTTAATTTTAAATTTATAAATTAGCAGATTTTGAAATCTTAAACTTTTATCAACTAAAATTGTTGCCTAATTTTTGACTATTGCTTACGTAAAATTTAAGGTGGATCACAAGTCGTTTAGAGTTGGCACAAGAACCCTAAACCTCAAAAAATCCATAATTTTACTAGCTTTTTTTATCCATTTTCTACCCTTGTATCCACATGGTGTAAAAATGTTAACGGGCCCTAGTAGACCTATACATGTATACATACATACATATTATATATGCAAAATTTAATTTAGAATCGGAAAAAGTTAGGAGGTCGCGTAAGAGCTGTAAATGTTTAAAAATGGACGATTTTAACTCTATTTTTTACTTTAAAATTTAAAAAAATATATGAGATTTAAGATAACAAATATTTTTATTTTTTTTTTGCTCTTATACTGGTTTTACTTTTTTTTAGTTTTTATTTAACTTGAATTTCTAGTTTGTTAGTTTGTTACTATTAGTTTGTTAGTTAGTTTGTATGTATGTATCAATATGGCGAAATAAATATTATTATTATTATTATTATTATTATTATTATTATTATTATTATTATTATTATTATTATTATTATTATTATTATTATTATTATTATTATAAACAAAAAATTAAATACACTATCCTGTTACTTAAGGGTAGATGATTTTATTTCAATATGATTTGGGTAAAATATATACAAAAATAGCTCAATATATAAAAATAAATAACTTTTGTTTAATTGCAACTTCTATCTTTTATATAAAATATTTTACTATTCCTTAAAACTACTTTTGTTTGATTAATGCAGTCGTCCCTCCGAAGCGACTGATCGATTTCGTGCTTTTTAGCACTCTTCAGAGCCACATATCGGGAGTAAGGACAACTACTGCTACTACTGCTTTTAGCAGTAGATGTCGCTAGCTGATTTTACTATTCCTTACAACAATTTATATACTCCATTAGGGTTTCCAGTCCCGAAATTCGGGATCACGAAAGTTCGGGATATCCCGAAGATTTTTGAATCCCGAAATCCCGAAAAATCCCGAAAATCCCAAAAAATTAGAATTTATTGATTCAACTCGAATCGGGTTACTCGATATGTAATTGTGATTTGCGTATAATATAATTTTTTGTTTACGATGGTGAAAATGCACCCCTAAAGAAGGTCATAGTCTATGACTCATAGACCTATCGAAACAATTTCTTGGAAAACGGGCTAAGCATTTTCGAAGAACTGTATATTTGCTAAAAAATAAGGTAAGTTAATTTTTAAACAAAAATTAATTTTAATTTTGATTTAATTATGTTTATATAAATATTTTATTTCAAGTAAGGTCTTATTTAGTTCAGAAAATTACTTATATTCTAAGCTAAATAGGGAATTTTTATTAGGGTGACCCACCAAAATTTCGTGTCTCATGGTGAGATTCTCACCCCTTAAATTTGTTCACTGGGTGGTAGGGTTAAGAGTATTATTTAATGTTGTTTGTTTTGTTTTGTTGGTACTACCAACTTCGTAGTTATAGATGTAACTTTTTATTTTATTTATTTATTTTAACTTTTAAAAAGTATGTTTTTTTTAACTTTTTATTTAATTTATGTTTGTTTTTTTTTAACTTTTTATTTAATTTATTTGTTTTAACTTTTAAAAAGTTTGTTTTTTTTTAAATAATAAATATTTTACTGAATATTTGTTTTTTTTCGTGATGCACACATACAATTTGTATATAAAAAAAATTTTCTTGCTTTTATTAGTGTTTATTTTATTTTTTATTTTTCTTAATTTAGTAAAATATAAATTTAAATAAAATATGGCTAATACTGGTTATTTTAATAAAAGTTTTTGGTTTAAATTTTATAATTTTATTTATTTAATATAAGATAATTAATTTCTGATGAAATGAGAAATTTTTAAATTTCGGGATCGGGATCGGGATCCCGAACTTTTTGAAATTTTCGGGATTTCGGGATCGGGATCCCGAAACCTGGATTCCCTATACTCCATATAGAGATATATGGAAAAGATGTGATTTTCTTACCGATATGCGGCTCTGGTAAATATTTTATATAGATTTTTTAAATTTGTAAATATCAAACAATTTAATTTAGTTTCTATCCTTTAGCTTCCGGCCACCCCAAATGCTTTATTTTTAATTAAATTCCAATTCTTGCGATACGTGTACACGTGTTTTATACATAAATTACATACATACATTATTTTCTCTTAAACAAAATACAAGTGGTATTTTACCTGAACGTATTTTACACAATACTATAACTAAAATCCATCTCGAAATATTGTCCAAACTTGGATAAAAGGTTTTCCCGAATAGAAGTTTATAGTACAAATTTATTTTTTGCACGACCAAGACTAAAACCTAATTTTACGCTTTCATTTTCGGGACTAAACTTGCCGGTTTTCTCCCTAGGGAATAAAAATCACGGCAACCTTGATAATATTAAAATATTATACTTACTATGTGCTTTGCTGGTTCAAAAATTAGGTTTGGTGGTGTTTTGTAATAAATTAGCGATTCAAACCAATTTATTTGATTTTAACAAAGAAACCCTTTAAAAATAACATTGTTATAACAATTTATATATAACTTAAAATTTATTATCTTCGTCCATTTTTTTGACGTTTGTGTCAACCATATTAAAAAACAATTGAAATCGCGATTTTATTATCTTCGTCCATTTTTTTGACGTTTGTGTCAACCATATTAAAAAACAATTGAAATCGCGATAGCCATGATACTGACTTTTTGCAATTTATAGGCATCTTGATTAAATTACGAAAATAAAACAACCGATTTGAGACGCGTGGTTTTTAATTTTAATTTTATCTACCTACCTAAATTATGTTTGGTCCTGCAAAAAATAGTGTATATACCTCAGGACTAAACTTGGCTGTTTTAGTCCCTTGAATTTCTGTTTCCCTCGCTTGCTACGCTCGCTCAGGAAACACTAATGCAGCGGGACTAAAACAGCCAGTTTAGTCCCTTGGTATATAAATAACTATTGTGTAAGATGTTAATAATAATATTAATAATATTTCCATATTAGTCGGAGAGCTGGTGACCACTATTATTTTATTATTTTCTCCCCGCAGTATTTTATATATGTCTATTTTCAAATTGCTAGGCACCGAATGCGGTTCCTTTGGGTGCTAGAAGCTCCAAGAGCTCCAAGAGCAATTAGCTATCAAAAAATAAATTTTTAACTTACCGAGTCATACATTTATTACGTTCAGATTAAGCTGTTTTTATAGTTATACAAATACAACAATTCTGGGGCCAAGGGGTAAGAACAGTCTTTAAAAAGTGCCTTTGACATATGTGATACAATCATTTAAAGAAATGAAAATTTATGACATTTTGATTAAATGAAAATTATTTAGAGTTTTTGGTGTTATGTCAAATAAAGTTTTTAAAGCCTTTTTTTACCCATTGGCCTACTAAATAATTATAATTATGTAAAACTGTGAAAATAGTCTAATCTAAATGTGTAATATAATGTGTGTTGACTCGGTAAGTTAAAAATATATTTTTTCTATTTTGCGACTCTTATAAGCTCATCACACGTATTTTGCGTGTTCTTATAGGCCCATAAGAGATCTTTACTTTTTTTCTGTTGGGTTGGCAACAGACAAAAGCCTACCTCTTGACGTTTTGTGTGCAAATGTCAATGTCGATTTAAATTTTTTACAAAATTTTGTGTTTGGGTTATTTTTTACCGTGTTAAAATTTTTGACTGGTTAATTGCAGTGAAAAAAGAAGAGATGACTGTAAAATATATCAAAATATCATTTGTTCTTAGAATTTTAAACATAGTGTAAATGCCAACTGTATTGCCAACCCAAAACAAAAATCCCTAAATCAGTCAAAAGTTTTTTAAATTTCAGAGCAAAATAGAAAAAATTGTATAAAGCACTCGTTTCATAACACGTTTTTAGAGCACTAGTACTTTAGAAAACTCGCCGCAAGCGGCTCGTTTTCCAAACTTGTACTCGTGCGCTAAAAACGTATGTTATGAAACTAGTACTTTAAGATACTATTTCGGGGACCCCATTTTACCACCTTTTTGCGGCTTCTAGCATCCGAAGGGAACCGATCTAGGACCTGGTACTTTGCAAAAAGCTTAATTTAAATGTACTTTAAGACATATATAAAATACAGCTGTGAGCAAATAATGAAAAAAAAATGGTCACCAGCTCTTAGACTATATTGATACGCGTCCGATCGATAATTTTTCATTTGTCATATTCATCCCGGAGTCTGATTTTAATATAGCTCTATGACAACGGCCTTGACACATACAATAAATTATATTTTATAATAACATTATATACCGGGTGTTACAAAACCAAGGTACACACCCTATTTTTTTCTTTATTTTAAAAGTTAGAGATTCCAAATTTGGAACATCTCTTATTGCCATAATCGTCAACTTTAAATATAAAACGTACATTTATGTCAGTTACGGTTTAACCGTAAATGACATCAACTTTCGATTTTTAAATGTCAATTTATTTAATTTTGCCTTCCCATTTTAAATATTTTGAAAATTTCGTAAATTCATACAAAAAAAAAATGCGCATTCTTGCGTTTTATGACATTTTATGTCGATACAAATCTATTTTCAGGAAAAAAAATTGTAGGTCGGTCGATCTGCCCGGGAAATTTTGTGTGCACGATGACTTAAGAATGCTTTAAGCTAGAGACTTGAAATTTGGCATACAGGTATGCTACCAAAAGTTCTCGTTCGGGATTGTTTTTGGTGAACATTGATGTGCGGCAAGGGGGGAAAACACATTTTTTTTACAAGAAATTGAAAATTGCTATATAGAGGTTTTTAAGGTTGCTGAAATTGAATCCGATAATAAAATTTTCCACCCCTCCACCCCCGCGAGGTGGAGGGGTAAATATTTTTAAATATTTTCAATATTTTCGTCAAAATTGGTATATAAGGGTTTTTGGGGTTGGCGAATTTGAATCTGATAATAATTTTTTTATAATTTCACCCCCTGAAGGGTGAGGGGTAGTTTTTCGTAAAAATTGGTATATTGGGGTTTTTAAGGTTGCTGAAATTGAATATAATAATAAAAAATATATCTCCACCCCCTAAGGGGCGGGGGGTAGTTTTCGTGAAAATTTGCATATTGGGGTTTTTGACGTTGCTGAAAGTGAATTTGATAATAATAAAAATCTAACTCCACCCCCTGAGGGGCGGGGGTAGTTTTCCTGTAAATTGACATATTAGGGTTTTTAAGGTCGTTAAAACTAAAGCTTAAAACCATTTTTTTCTCTATCTACCCCTTGAGCGGCGGTGAGTAATTTTCGTGAGAATTGATATATTGGGGTTTGTAAGGTTGCTAAAAGTGAATCTGATAATAAAAAATCAATTTCAAGCGCGGATGTGAAAAATGGGAAAGCTCTTTTACTGGGCAGTGTATTTAGTTTTTATCATAGGTAGGCGGCCATGACTACTTAAAATAACTCGAAATTATCTATTCAACCCTAGAAAAATAATTTTACGCTAAAAACTTTTTTTTTACTTAAATTTGACAGATAAAAACCTTACCTTCTGTAGTTTTCAAAGTCAACTTTGTTACTAAAATCACAAAAATATGATTTTTTACGTTTATTTTCATTTATAAAAACGGTTGTATTTGTCATAAATAAAAATAAAAGATATTGTTAGATTCCTTAATAATGTTACCTTTAAATGGTACCGGTGTACCAATATGGTGTCATTAAAAAAAAAATAGTTTTCGAGCAAAAACCATTTTCGCAATCTTTAAAATGGTGCAACTAAGTTATAAATGGAATTTTCAGCGTAAATGTATTTTTCTAGGGTACCGGTAGGGCGATTACTTAAAATTCATCGAAATTATCTAAGTAACCCTAGAAAAATACATTAGGTATACATTAGGTATACCTATGATAAAAACTTAAAATTAAATAAAAAAAACTTTGAAATTTAAAATGTCACTTTGTTGGTATCATTGAACTCAGAATGAAGCGCAGATATAAAATATGTAAAAAATATAGGGTGTCCCATTTAAAAATCGAAAGTTGGTGTCATTTCCGGTTAAACCGGAAATGACTTAAATCTACTTTTTATGTTAAAAGTTGACGTTTTATGGCAATAAGAGATGTTCCAAATTTAGAATCTCTAACTTTTAAAACAAAGAAAAAAAGGGTGTACCTTGGTCTTGTAACAGCCGGTATATAATATAATATAATATATTATATTATATGGACTTCAGAAATTTAATATAGTTAATTCTATTTATTAAACGATTATAATGTCTTGAATACAACAAACGAAAGAATATGAAAAGGAATTGAGTAAAGGGCTCACGTATAAGATACGGAGAGGTTGGATTTTTATTAGCTAGCCTGTCACGCTGAAAAATAAAGTAGACAACAGCTTTTGTTTTAGTGTGTATTTCCGCAATTTGCTTCAGTTCTCCTGCCATTACATAAAAAGTACGGAAAGTGACATATCGACTGCTCCATAGTCCGTTTTATTTATATTTTCCTTGAATAAACGAAACAAAATTACTTTAGGTGTGTTTATTATTAAAATTATTTAATTTTTTAATTAACAGCGAAAAATTTTACTGCAAGATTTAAAGAAGAATAATAACCCATTCAAGTAAAGTTTGCATGTTATGAGATACAAGCTTTTCACACGGACCAGTCGATTTTCTTACAGTGCATTCGAGCAAGCCTTCTTGCCATGACATGCCAGTGAGAAATTCTAATGTAAATATTCTTAACTAAATAAGAATAGATCCTAAATGACCTATATATATTTGTGATAGATCACACATATTTTTTTGTGATAAGTAAACCGTGTAAACCATTTATTAATAAATAATTTGAGTAAAAAAATTGTAGAAAATTTAATTATCTATAATCCTTATATATCAATATTGTTGAAATAAAAATATATATATTTCTAATAACACAGCCACAAAAAAGAATCATGTGCTAAAGACTAAAACAACGCATTTTTATATTTTTAGGGTCCTTAAAACCAAATTTGATCTCAGAATTACCCCATCAGGTCACAATTTTTTTCTAGCCTTAAAAAACATCTGAATTTAAGGAATTTAAGGTAGAATTTTACCCGTAGAGTCAAAGACGTTGACATAAATGCTCTATCATATTGCGTTTAAAAGATAATGGCTTTTGAAAAAAATTACTATGGTCTGTTTTTTCAAGCAAGATAGTTAATTAAAAATGGCACAGTAAATATTTTTACAATATGTTTGAATAGTATATGTTTGTGTATAGAATATAATTATGTTTTATAAAATAAACTACGCAGTATATTCGCACATCCAATATTCGAATTTGTTTTGAAAATATTCACTGTGCGATTTTTAATTTACTATCTTGCTTGATGAAACAGACCATAGTAAGTTAAACCAAAATTTTTTAATTTGTCATTTTGAGTACATCCAAATGTTTTTTTTTACCACTAACATTTTTCTGATAGGTCTATCAAAAATTGTCGATGTAACAATTATAAAAGGAATTAGTTAAAATTGCAAAAAAATATTTTTTTATTCTAAAAACTACTCGTATTGAGACTCTCAATGTATACTAAGATATAATATTAAGTATGTATAAATATTAAATGCACAAATAAACCGATGTTTATATTTTGTGTTATTTTAGCTATTATAAATATTTAAGTTCTTTGTGTGTTTTAAAATCTAGGTCAGATCATAATAATATAGTAATGTTAAACACTAAATATTTACTTTCAGACCCAAGACCTGTTTTTTTTTATTAATATAAAGAAATTTAAAATTTATTACCTATGGGAAAGTAGTACTTAAGAATACTTAAGTCGAATCATTTTATTTCTTAAAATATAACTATTATATATCATAAATTAATAAAATCCTGTATTATAAACAAACATTTTTCTTCTATCATTTATCATTTTTGTGGCGTTTACTTAAATTTTTTTGTAAAATTATTTTTTTGTAAAATTAATCTATAGGGGAGGGCATTGTTTTGTTGTCAGAATTTTTTTTATTTTTTATAGTCTGACACACGGTAAGAAACCTACGATGAAAGGTGGGAGCAAAAAAAACGCTCCAATTAAAGCGAATTCGACGTGAACGTGTTTTTAGTTAGATTTTATATTCAAGTATATTGCCGTATTCTTTGGATAGCTTTAGAACCGTGTGCCAAACAATACAAGTCTTTTAAATTTAACTCATATTTACAAGCTCCTAAGCAGGTGCTCGCCATGGGGGGAATCAAATTTGTGTGTCTGAACTTGCAAAACTTGAAATTTTTGCGGAAAAATATTTACATTTTACATATTTGTATCATTTGACATTTAACAAAAACAAAGATCAAAATTTATTTTGGACTATTTACAATTTTAGTGAATGAGCAGCATTTTTTGTTGAATTGTACCGAGGAGAAAAAAAGCTTAAAATAACACCTGTTTTAAATTAAAAAAATCTCCTGCAGTGTTTATTATGATGTTTCTCTCATAAAATTCTGAAATCTTGCATTTAAAATACACTGCCCTGTAAAAGAGCTTTCCCATTTTTTACCTCAGCGCGTGAAATGAATTTATTTATTATCAGATTTACTTTCAGCAACCTTAAAATACCCCAATATACCAATTTTCCCGAAAACTACCCCCATCCCTCATGGGAAGGTTCAAGTATTACGTAACGCTCCTACGGGGGGTGGGGGTCATTTTGGAGTGTTACGCCCATGTTAATGGTATAGGAAAATGGCGTTACAGGGGGGGGGGGGTGGGGTCAAAAATTATCAAAATTTGCGTTACGTAATACTTGAACGTTTCACATGGGGTGGATTTACATAAATTTTATTCCAAGATTCAGTTTTAGAGACAATAGATCCTCAAAAACCCCAATACATATATCAATTTTCTACTACTCGCGTAAAATAGCTATTAATCATTCGGGTGATTAGGCCACTCGCCTGTCGGCTCGTGTCCCAAAATTCACCCTCATTGATTAATAGCAATTATTATAAACTCATTGAATACTATACTATTACCCCTCACCCTCGCGGGGGTGGAGTAGAAATTTTTTATTATCAGATTCAATTTCAGCAACATTTGAAACCCCTTCTTGAACATGCAATATTAACCGGGGTGCCTAGAGCAAAGGCCATAAAATAAAATTAGAATTGGAATTGGAAACTGCAATACCTCCTGATATTTTTGACCAATACCTCTTAACTACATGTAGTGTACAATATAAGCTAGAATAGTTTAAATATAAGACTAAAACATCTTTAGGGGCAATAAGTAACCTTACACCACTTTATTTATATTGCTATTAATATTAAAAATCAGCAACTATAAGAAGTGTTTTTTGTCGCTTCTGAAAAATTTGAAATTTTACACTTAGGAGGTATTGAAAGTTCATGGTCGATATAGCAATTTTTTTTTTGTAAAAAAATGTATATTTACCTATTTGTCTCCCTGCTGCACCCCAATATTCACCGAAAAACATCCCCAGCGAGAACTTTTGGTAACATACCGGTATGCCGAATTTCAAGACTCTAGCTTAAAGCGTTCTTAAGTTATCGTGCTTACAAAATTTCCCAGACAAAACGACCGATCGACCGACCGATCGAACGACAGACCGATCGACCGATTTTTTTTTGCTTGAGCGTCATAAAAAGAAAAAATACGCAAAAAAAATTGAAAGAGTTCGCACAAATACAAGGCTCTACACGAACACAAGGCTTTCTCAAAATTTTGAAAATTTTCAGAATGGGAAAGCAATTATGCTACCGGTATACCGGATAACTTAAAAAATTAATATACCTACTACTATATACAGAGCGGTCCAAAAGTCACCCCCCCTCTTAACTTTGAACCAGTTGAGATATCGACTTAAAATTTGGAACTTTTAAATAAGACAACTTAAACTATCTTTTAGCATATATTTAATACTTTCAGCTATTAAAATGTGGGCAGGAGCGCATGGGGGCACATTTTTTTAAATGGAAAGGGGGGTCGTGTCATACATCATTTTAAAGCTTATAAAATTCTCCATTTAACTCCATATTTTTAAATTAAAAAAAAATTTGGGTTTTTAATGGGGTTGAAAATGGGTATTAATGTCAAAATTCCTCCAAAAAAAAAACAAATAATTTTATTTAAAATGCCTAATTTCATCATAAAAAAATGTTAATTATACTTTTAAACTAATTTTAGTTGACATAAATAAAAATTTATAAAAAAAACTTAAAAAATCGAATGTTTTAGCACAAAAAATTGAAAAATCAAAACCTTAAAAAACATTTTAAAAAATTTCAAAAATGTTAGTTTAAATAGAGAATTTTATAAGCTTTAAAATAATCACACGACCCCCCTTTCCATTTAAAAAAATGTCCTTCCATGCCCCCTGCCCACATTTTAAAAGCTAAAAATATCAAATATATGCTAAAAGATAGTTTATGTTGTCTTATTTAAGAGTTATAAATTTGAAGTCGATATCTCAACTCGTTCAAAAGTTAAAAGGGTGGGGGGGTGGTCACTTTTGGACCGCACTGTATGTATATGTATATAAAGTTACGCTACCGGATAACTATATTATAAAATTTATTTTATTTCTAAAATTTAGGGGCGCATATCACCTCTTATATACAAAAATTACAAACGCTGGCACTGCTCTTAAGTACATAATTATTGCGTCGAATTTAGTTCACATTCACTGAGGACATTCAAATTCAAGGGGGAAGCCCTTTAATTATTTTTAATGAATTACAACTGCCTTTTTGTTCTAAAAAAGTAGCATGTTGCAATTTAAACAAATTTTATGACCAATTTGTAAAAAGCTCCATGGCATTATAGAAAGAAAGAGGGTGCACAAAAAAACAGAAATTATAGCGAATTTTCCACAAGAGCATAATCAATTAACAGAATTGCTCAGAGATTAAGAGAAAAAGCATTTATTTATTTTTAATAATTTGAAATCGGGCAAATAAAAACATTAGTTGAAATTCAAAACAGCAATGCTTATCTTACCATATATATATATATAAAGCGTTTTTGTTATGTGTCTGGACGCTGCGTTCAGATGCAGTACTTCTTTTAAGCTAGTGTTGCGATTTTACCGCAGTAAAAACGCAGCGTGCGTGCGCAGTATTTATGCAACTTTCATTAGAAAAAGTCCGGACACTGCATAGTTACAAAAAAAAAATTGTCGGCCTAGTTTTGGCGCTTAGCTAATTTTTGGAAAAAAAAAATAAGAAACCTTTTTTTTTTAGTAAAAGTTAAGTTTTAAGTTCAGTTTTTAAATTTTGGTAATACCTATCACCGCTAAAGAGAAAATGGCAAAAAAATGCTTTCTAATTAAAAAATAGAAAAAAAAAACACTTTCACCCCACATTATTAAAGTTCCAAAATTTTGTTGAATGTCTATCCAAAATGCGACAATTTGTTTTGTGTAAGACTGCAATCGATCAAATTTACTCAAAAAACAGGAAAAATGGCATACGTGCAGTCCTTCACTATAATTGATCTAGCAAGCGGGGGCATCATTATTCTGTGGAAATACCATACAACTAAAGAGTAGCATACCTATAGTTTCAGACATATATCATAGTTTTTCTGAACATCGTTGCACCCTCTAGAATTTAGAGAAAAGGATAAGGCTTCAATGCTCGAAACTTAAATTGCCAGATTGGGATTGGGTATATTATTAACTATAACAAAAAGTCACTAGAAATTTTACCGGTTTTACGATTCAAAAATTTCGTACAAAATAGCCCATATGACAGAAACAGCATTACGAGTGCGAGAAAAAACAAAGATAATGGCTGCCAAACCAAACCAAAAAATTGTATGCGCAGTAGGTCAATGCCCAATCCTTTCTTTTAAATCATTAGACTAAACTTGATTGATCCATTGTCATGATTTTTCTTGTTTTGACATTTTTTAAATTATTTTCGGTTCAGGAGTTACGTTTTGTTTTTGCATATTTTAAATATTAAATACGAAAATTATTGTAAAGACTGTACCGTAATATTAAAAAATAAATTGTATTATTATTATTAATATTATTATTATAAATAATAAAAATCGTGTCAATGGTAATTACCATCTTAAAATATGATAAAATAAAATATTTTAAATTATTGGTAATGTCTAAATATCTAGATATCAGATATATCTGAATTGTATTCTAGTATTTGTTCATAAATACATTTAAAGAAAACTGGAATTTTCCACATTTTTAAACTACTAAATAGAACACAAAGTTTCGGTTATCTAAAAGTGCAAAAAGTCCAAACATTTTGCCACAATTTGTATAGTTTATCTTCAAATTACATTAAGCATTGTTGGTTTGGATATAGAATAGCCATCTCAACACAAGATCTTGCTATTTTCTAGCTTTTATTTTGGTTTCTTGGAGATTTTCGATGAAAAAACTTGTAAGTATTTTCTTTGTAATATTTACTTTTCTCAAGTAAACTCAACCACTGTCTATGGATTAAGTTTGAAACGCTTTTCATATTAGCTAAGCTCTTCGTATGTTGCAGTGGAAATATAGTGCTTTTTATCGTTCCAGGTGAAAAAAAAAAACATTTCTTGACAAAAAATTACATGAGAAATAACATTATATAAATTAAAGCCCTTTTATTTTTATACCTTATGAGTCATAAGTTATGACTAAAATATAGAAAACAAGATAATTATACCAATATACAAAAACGACTAAAAAGTAGAAAACAAGATATACCAAATTGATAAATAATATATAGTTGTAATCAGAATTTAATTCTGTATCAAAATATGTAAAAATATACAGGGTGTTCTATTTAAAAATCAAAAGTTTAGGTCACTTTCGGTTTCGCCGGAAGAATATTTTTTACAATGTATAAAATGCAGTTTATTCAATTAATTCCATCCTCTAATTTTAATTGTCATTTTAATAAACAAAAAAGTTATAAGGGGGTACCACTGTTTTGTGGCACCCGGTATACTATCGAAAACGAAGGAATGCTACGGATTCACGAGCTGTTTTGTGTTTTCGTTTACCGACTATCTAGATTCAGGATTTCTTTCAAAGTAAACTATAGTATTATTTGCTTGTATAGTTTAAGATTTTTATATATTTAAAATGGCGAATTTTTTTAATACCGAATAATAAATTGAAAAAAAAAAATGTTTTTGAAAAAAATTATTTTCATTTTACCCCCCAACCAAAAACAATCCCAGCCTAGAACTTTGGATAATTAACATTTGGTCCAAATTTGAAGTCTTTAGCCCGAAGCGTTCTTGAGTTATCGTGCTTTTAAATTTCCCAGACAAACAGATCGACAGACCGACCGACAGACAGATTTTTTTTGACGGAAATCATATGTTTTGGATATAAAACGTCCAGAAATGTAAAAAAAGCAATAAAAAATTTTTCGATTTCGATTTTTTTTTACTAAGGAAAGACTTTCCTTGGGGAAAGTAAAATATTTTAGGGAGAGGATTTCATATTTATCATCTTACTTATCAAAGCTTTACAACAGAAAAGTATTATAAGTTTACTTTTGACCCAAAAAAAAAGGTTTTTGTGGAAAATAATTTTTTATACAAACAACAATCGTTTCATATAAAAAAAAATCCATCCAAAAACGAAAAAGTTATAGGGGGCTTACCCAAAAAATCGAAAAATAGGGGGTTAAATTTTATTATAAGATTCAGTTTTAGGGACCTCAAATACCCCAATATATAAATTTTCAAGAAAACTACCCCCTGCCCCTCAAGGGGTGGAGTAAAAATTTTTTATTATCAGATTCACTTTCAGCAACCTCAAAAACCCCAATATACCAATTTTCACCAAAACTACCCCCACCCCTCAGGGGGTGAAATTAGAAAAAAATTATTATTAGATTCATATTCGTCGACCCCAAAAACCCCTATATACCAATTTTAAAGAAAGTATTGAAAATATTTAAAAATATTTACCCCCTCACCCCTCGGGGGTGGAGTTATATATATTCAATTTCAGCAACCTCAAACCCCCTAAATAGCAATTTTTAAATTTTTCTAAAAAAAAAGTATTTTTACCCATTTGCCCCTCTTCTGGCACCCCAATGTTCACTAAAAACAATCCTGAGCGAGAACTTTTGGTAACATACCTGTATGCCAAATTTCAGGTCTTTAGCTTAAAGCGTTCTTAAGTTATCGTGCACACAAAATTTCCCGGACAGACCGATCCACTGACAATTTTTTTTTTGCTCTAAATTGATCTACATCTACATAAAACGTCATAAAACGCAAAAAAAAATTTTAAAAATTTTGCACGAATATAAGGCTTTCCAAAAATTTGAAAACTTCATCAGAAATATCTCGAGAAATATCTACCTGTAGCTGCGAGGAATATACTATAGAATTCAAAGCATTATATCTTCACAGCTTGCATTTCTTCATATTCCTATTCTGATATACAGGCTGGTCCAAAAAAAACCGGACACTTTTTAAACCGTTATAATTTTTTTGCCGTTTGTGCGATCTTTACTTACTTTGAAATAAATAGGCTCAAAACATGTAAGATTCGGTGTATAATTTTATTTATTTAAATTATTATCATATTTTTTAATAAGAAAGCTTTTTCTGAAGGGGTTATTTTAAACCCATGGGGATAGAGCAAAATGTAAAAAATGATAACTTTTCGTCTGTATTATGTTAAATGGTCTATCTTCAATAGTTTTGTGTATTTACCTTTTAATTTAAAATTGTATTTTATTTTTATAATTATTTTTCCGAAAGGCTACAGATAGCGTTAAATGGATTTTTTAGCTTGAAAAAAATGATTAAGTGGGCGGTTATCTAAAAGTAATTTTGACATATCTAAAAACATAATATGTCAAATTAAAATTATTAAAAATCACCGATCAAAAAACCAAGAAAAACGTATTAAAACTGCATTGTGGTGGATATATATTTTAAGGAAGATGAACAATAAAGAATGAATATATGTAATATCAAAATTGTGTAGAAAAATAAGAAATAAGTCTAGTTTTTGTCAAAACAAAAAAAAGTGCTTAAGTTAAAATAAAGAATGATGGGAATTTTTGTAAACCAATATTGGTTTACAAAAAAATAAGTAATAAATCCACATATGTGGAATTATTACTACAAAGCAACCAAGATCCTGTACCATAATGTGCTTTTATATTATTGTTAAAAAATAAGATAGTGTTTATTATAATTTAATTTACTTGTAATAAAAACATATTCTTTAAATTCTTTCTTCGTTTAGCAAATACTTAAATCTTGTTTTATTTTAGCGATTTATTATTTCTCATGTTAATGTAGTAAAATTTTCGAATTTCCATACGCCATTTATAATTTTTGTGTTTTTTAATACCCATTTTTATTAAAATATACATCTAGAATTCAGCTTTCACATTTTCCCCTTGATTTTTAAAGTAATTCGACATTTTTTCAGTTTTTTGGTCATTTTAAATACTTTTTAAATTAAGAGAATATTGTTTGAGAGATCCCAGATAAATAACATGCCTACTGAATCAGTTTTTTTTGCGTTTAAAAATTAATTTTTTGCAATATGTAACCTTTCGTAAAAATATGAATAGAAAATAAACTACAATTTTAAATTAAAATACTCATCTATTCAAGAAAGATCACCGAACATAGTTAGATAAGAAAGTTATCATATTATACATTTTGCTCTAATCCCCAACGCTTTAAAACAACCCCTTCGGAAAAAGCTTCATTACTGAACAATATGATAATACTTTAAAAAAATTAAATTATCTTCCAAATCTTACATGTTTTTAGTATATTAACTTCAAATTTGGTGTAACTCGGTCAAAAGGCAAACAAGTTATAACGGTTTAAAAAGTGTCCGTTTTTATTTGGGCCACCCTGTAGTTATTTTGTTAGTTTAGATCTTTTATGATCCAATAACAGTAATTTAAATTCAGCTGTCTTATTCCTTTTAATAAGATTGAAAAATAAACCGTCGTGTCTAAAAGTGTACGTACAGATGTTAGATGTTCACTTTAAAATTATAAATTTGAATGCATGAAACTTTATTGTAAATTAGAAGAGACAATATGACATTTGATTCTGCCTCTTTGCTGTTTTCATTCAAAACAGATTTTCTGTTTAAAATGTCACAGGCTGTGAATCTCAGCGTATTCGTGTATAATATGTATAGCATGTAGCGTATAGATATATACTAATTTAAATTTCTTACTAAAGTGGGATATATTGTAACGATATAAATCGTCACTTTGTAATATAGCAAGGGTTAATTAAACTATTCGTTTACTTACGTTATAATTTATGTTTATTTTGTATATAAATAGTTACGTACGTACAGAACTATTTTGTATCTGGGACTATTTTGTATCTGGGACTAAATTCTAACCATATAAGTCTCTATTCCATAGTTCTACCTGAAAATAACATAAAGAAAACATAATTAGAATATGATTTTTAATAATAAAGAATCATATGACTTATTTCTCTATAATACATTTGTCTATGGACTTACCTGGTTTTTATATGTTTCAGAGTCTATTGAGGGTTGGATTTCACTGGCTTTCATTTGTAGCTTGTCTCTCCTGGAAAGTTTCATATGCTTATTGCTTCGGGATAATCCAGAATTTGTTGAAAATAGTTTGCTGGAACTGCTCACTTAGATTCAGTATTTTGTTTATACTTAGTTCACAGGACACTTAGTATTCTGTTCGTATTTTTATTAGTTTTGCTGATAAACAATAAGTATTGTTTATATTTGTTTCTTAGAGTAATATTTTGAGGTTAGATATCACTAATACGGATTTATTAGGAAATATTCTTTTTGGTTATTATTTTTGGTGTCGTTGCCGTTACCTTTATTAGGAATCCTATACGGTAAAACTGTAGTTGATAATGACTTGCATAGATGTCGCTAATAGTTCAGAAATAGTATTTTATTTACCTGAAGGGTTCATACGGGTTAATAAGGTCGATTTTCGTTCTTCTTGAAGCAACTTTGTTAACGGTGGTGTCATATTGACGAGTGTTTATTTTCTGTAATCATCGAAGTAATCCTTCATGTATTTTTATTTAAAGTTAGTGAAAATGAATATTTAAACAATGCGGAAGATATTGTAACTGTTATTTTCTACAATTACGCATTTATAACGTTTCGATGGACATCGAAGACTTAGTATGACACGTAAGTTAAGTTTTTCTGTTTCTTAGAATATTTCTGAGATATAATTATTGTTTTAGCACCATTATTACTACATTACTAGACCATTAATTACTCACCATTTCTATACCATTAATATGGAATTACATTAATTTAAGTTAAAGTTTATTTTGGTATATTTGATATAGAAGTTCTCCGCATGGAGTGATGTTCTGTTGGAACATGGTTCTGTAATTTTCGGCATAGATAAATTCTATATGACCGTCTAGCAGACAATTTTACATTGGACATAATTTTCAAAAGTATATTTTATCCCGGACAACATTTTCAATCGTACATTTTATCCTGGAAGATAATTTTTCCAAAGTAGATGGGACAGCCTATATTTTTTTTTCTTTCATTTGAGAAATGAATTCATCAGCATAGGGGAGACTTGTACAGATGGAGACGATGGAATTCATACCTCATGGATTTTGCAGAAACCAGCTAAGTACTCATTCTGAAAACTTTTGAAAGCAATATTTCATATTTAAAGTTCTTTTATTTCAATATTCTTATAACTGTAAACTTTATCAGATCTGATATAGTATTGTTTAATACTATATGCCCTTCTGGCTTTTGTTCATTTTTAGGTACTTATTTTTTTTAAAACATTTAATCTCATTTATTAATTATTAAATATCATACTTTTGATTAAATGATTTCTAATTTAAGCATGACTTTTATACACTGCAAGAAATGATTGCTGTTTACATACATTTCTTGGTGCTTGCTGAACTTCATGTTTTCTTTATACATTTAAGTCGAATGATTTCTGAATTTAGTAATTTTTATTAAGATTTCTTTAATTATATCTTAATATAATTACACATATTTTTTATATATATTAATACATTACTTGATGTGCTTTCATTAAGTTTATTTATAATAAATTTCTCAAATGAATTATCTTATTTTATTTAGGGGTTATATTTTCTCAAACTGAAAAGCTTAAGTATTTACACTAGGTTGTTACTTACCTAAATGAGTAAAAGCTAAAGTAACTGGCGCCCCTAACAACATTAATCAATTCTTTCTATTTTTCCCTTGCCCATACCCATTGCTCCGCTGTCAAAACTAGCCGTTGGCAGTGAACGTATTAATTACGGTACAATATACAGTGCGTATCAATTTTAACCTCTGAACGAGATGAGATTTGGACTTTTTAAACACGTAAAAAATACAACTTAAAGTACCTTTTTGGATATATTTGACATTTCGAGCTTTTAACATGTGGGGGCATGGTAAGAAACGTTTTCAGTTAGAAAGGGGGGTTGTGTAATACAAAATTCGATACCTCCAAGCAACAAAGCCGTAACTCATATATTGTCATTTTTCACGACAGCTAAATTTCTAAAATATTTTTTTTTTGTTATTTAAGGGTGGGAAATGATTAAAGTAGAAAAAGAAGCCATGTGATACATCATTTGAAAGCTTATAAAATTCTCTATTAAACTGTATAAGTATTTATTGTTTATTTATTGTTTGTTTCTAATAATATTCAAGTTTAGAATTTCTTACGTTAGTGTTTTTAGGTAAACTTTTGGTTAAAATGGCCTGTGGAGAAATCTGAGTAGTACCACCATGTGTGTCTTTTTTCAAGGGATTTACTTATGAGAATAACTCAAAATAGGTCTAACTTGAGTTACATCCTTGTTGCATGGGAGTGTCGAATTATAAATCTTATAAAATTTTATAAAGTTTTTTTTTTGTTTCGTATAAAACAAATATTTTGCATACTAAACAAAAAATAAAGTGGAACATATATGACCCAGTAGGCATGTTAGTCGGATTATATATGTCCCACTGGGTATAGTATAACATAATTGTTATTTTAAACTGAAAGTTTTATTAGGACAAAAAATAAAAAAGTAGCTCTGCCACTGTTAACAAAATTTGGTAGAAATGCGTTTCAAGTAACTGAAAAAAGCCCTTAAATAATTTTACAACATACAATGGGTAACAAAGGGTTAAAATAGGGCTGAAAATGGAATCTTTCGTTAAAATTTCTTTAACAAATTAAACAATTGTTAAAAAATGATAAATGTTACTTTTAAACTAATTTTAAATGATGCAAAATAAAATTTATAAAAACTTAAAAAATCGCATTTTTTAACAAAAAAATATATATAGCATGTGTTCTCTCTCAAAAAACCGCGGGGCGCGACCTCTAAATATTCTTTTAAAAATTTGAAAAAAATTGAGGGTTGATTTTTGACCTAAATGAACATTTATAAGGGGTGGGACCCTAAAAAAGTCCATTTTTTAATTTTGACTGGGCACCCTAATATATACCCTTTAAACTTAAATTGAACCAAATTAAATTAAAAAAAAAATATATTGCAAATATAAAAACCAAAATAATCAGTGGAAGATTTTGTTGATATTTTTTTTTTCGCTTTTTATTTATTGGGATCAAGAAAGCCAAATGCGTCATTTTATTTTATGACGGCACTTACGCTAATCTTGAATACAATTTAGTTTTAGTGACTTGCCAACGCAAACCAAGAGTTAATCCTACTAGTAGTAGGTCTATACATTATAAAACCATTAACAGTAGAATCTGAGGTGCTCGGTTTCGGAAGAAAATGGATTTTTTCCTTAGAAATTACCATAGCGGAATTAATAAAACTTTATTTTGTAGTGTTTTAGAATATTCCATATAAATTTTGATATTTCAAATCCCTTCACATAAACAGTGTCTCAATTCTTAATTTAAAAAAATAGTTGCAGATGTATCTGTCATAATGTATCAGAACATTAATTTAGTAATAATAAGTGTTTGACAAATAACACTAGGCAACATATCGCAACTTTTTTTTTGCTCCGATCGTAAACTAAATTTTTCTTACTAATTCGAGGGCGTAGAATCCGAATCTGACCTTAGAAAAATTCCAGCACCTAGAATTTTTGAGATATAAAATCTTTATAAAAAAAGTAGCATTTTAAAAATTTTAGGTTATATAAAAAAAATACGGGGAATTCAAAAATCTATATTCTAAGGACCTACTGTAACAGTAAGTTCGCAAAAAAAATAAAATAAAAATGAAAGTGCAGAGTTTACTTAATTGCTTATTTGAGGCAAAACCATCAAATTTGTTAAAAATTTTATAGGACTTAATTTGTAGATTATAAAATTCCCTACTAAAAAAATAATATTTTTTTATTTTGCTTAGTTAATAAATGAAAAAGAAATAAAAGTAAAGCACACAGTATAAACTTTTTTCCCGAGCCCAAAAATATATATGTTTCTTATCAATTTAAAGATGCAGAATATGAATTTGACCTTAAAAAAATCCAAAACCTCTTATTTTTTAAATTTACGTACAGGCAATTATGCCAATTTAAAAATAATTTATAAAAAAAATATTGCTTTTTTGTCGTTTTTTTTTTAATTTAATTAATTATTTATTTAGTACATATGGATTTACATCCAAGTAGTACAAAAAAAAATGTTTAAAGTAATATAAATTGTATAAAAAATAACCAATTACAAAAAAAAAAAGATGAAAAAGTACAAAATTGTCAAAAATATAACTATAAATCAAATGGAAATAAAATACATTAGCTTAAAGGATTTTTTTAAATATTTTTTAAAGCTATATAAATTAGTGTTAAAAATATCAATATTACACTCATTTATATTTCCAGACAATCTTGAGACTGGACTGTCCTTAATTAAATTACTTGGACAAAAAGGTACATGAAAAAGTGTATTGTTACGAACAATCGGAACCCGCAGTAAAAAAGGTTTAAAATTTCAGGACAATTAATTAAATTATTAAATATTTTAAAAGTAAAAATACTGTCAACATTCTGAATTTTTAGTTTATACATCAAAAATTTTACGAATTTTTTTCTGAACTTTTTCTATTAAATTATTATGACACTGGTAAAATGGTGACCATATGATAGAGGCAAATTCAAGAATACATAAAGAGTTTAATAATAAAATTATTGCAGGAATATCAGTAAAATCTTAACATTGATGTATTACAAAGCCACACAATGGTTCTACATCATAAAAATGTTAGTTTATTACATAATAACCGTATTACGTAAGGGCATATCCACAGGCTCGCATAACAATATAGTACAAAAGAATGCGATGCCGTGATTGGCTTGAAGTACAGCCATGTATCTTGTAAGCCAATCACGGTACCGCATTCTTATGTACTATGTTGTTATGCGAGCTTGTGGATATGCTTTAACATTTTTTTTTTCATATTTGACCCTAGTGATGATTTTCACGATTTTTAGCATGAAAACGTGGCGAGAAGTTGGCCCCCGTATGAATCCCTCTCCTTACCCCCACCCCTACTTAGTTTTGTCACAGGATCCATTTTTTTTAATATTTTTTTCTTTTCAAAAAAAAATATTTTTCCTTACTAAATATTCCTATTTATTCTACCTATGAAAAGTTTCCATTTTCTAAGTTGGGTATTTTTTAACTAATATTAACTCGCCAAATCTAAATTATTTTTATCTTCCATGATTTTAGAACAAAAGATGGCTAAAATATTGATTTTTTACCATCTTTATATAATTTTTCTCAGAAACCTTAGGTAATAGAAATATTCTGAGGCCATATTCGGTCTCAGGGACCCAAAATCAGTTAAAAAATACATGACTCCAATCAGAGCAATAAACCGTGTTGCCTAGTGTAATTTGTCATACACTAATATGCATATTTTTTGAGGAAATAAGATCCAAAAAACCTCAGTGATACTTTTTCCGAAATGGACATCAATAGACCGTTTCTGTGAATGGATTTAAATTTTCTAATCATAATAGAATAAGCTAAAACAGTATAAAATGAAGAACTTTTAAGTCGACGGTGGTAATTTCTGATGAAAAAAAGTACATTCTCTTCAGAAGCCGAGCGCCTCAGATTTAACTGTCAATGATTTTATAATGTGTAGACTTCCTACTATCAGAATTAACTGTTAGTTTGCCTTGGCAAGTCACTAAAACTTACCTTTTATTCAAGATTAGCGTGCACTAATTTATTTTTAATGTAAAAATAGTCGAGATATTTTACTAACAAGTAGGTACGTAAAACTTTCTCGGCAAGAGAATACTAATATCCAAAATAATTAAATTCAAATATTTAGAAAGCTTGCCTTGTGCAAAATATAGAGAAGATAAGTTTTCAGTTTCCAAATATATAATATTTAAAATTATATATTATAATTAAATATAGTTTAAGTTTAAGTTTTCTACTATATTTAAATTTATGAATAATATCCAGTTTTAACGAACATTTAACCATATTTCTTGTTTTAATAAAACATTGTTTGCTTTAAATTCATCATTCCTCTATCTTGTCTAGATTACGTAATTATATATATATATATATATATTTGTGGTGTAATTACACCATATGTTTTTTTGTAATATTTTTCGAAAAAAAAAAAAATTATATTATAATTGCAATAATAATTTTTCCATTGTTCCAAGGGGCTATAATGTTTTTGAGGTGTTTTTAGGTTAAGTAAACTTTATTAATCATGTCTCTATCTTTTTAAATAACTGAATAGCTGTTAATAAACTTGTAAAATTATTTAAAAAAATAAATGATTTACGAATGGAAAATTTTAATGCGCATTGTCCGTAATATTTTACATAGTTCTAGTTCTTTTATTTTATTTAATAAATCATGGCTTTGGGTTAATTTGTAGATAGGGTTGCCAACCGTCCTTTATTTCAAAGGGCAGTCCTTTATTTTGTGATTTTGTCCTTTCAAAACTCCTATTTTTGACGTTTCTTGGAAATAAAAACTCTCTTTGATTAGTGGATTCCTTAAAAACTGAAACATGATTGGAAAATAAAAAAAATAAATAAAACTTAAAACCACTATTTTCTGTCCCTTCTGGTTTCGAGCGGTTTTTTTCCGGCTGATATTTCGGTGAATATGGGCGGAGCTAAACAGTCTAAGCCAATCACTTTCTTTAGAAAAACTACTATAAAGTATAAGATCCAAAAAACCTCAGTGATACTTTTTCCGAAATGGGCATCAATAGACCGTTTCTGTGAATGGATTTAAATTTTCTGATCAAAATTTATATAGAATAAGCTAAAAAAGTATAAAATGAAGAACTTTTAAGTCAACTCTGGTAATTTCTGATAAAAAAAGTCCATTATCTTCAGAAGCCGAGCACCTCAGATTTAACTGTCAATGATTTTATAATGTGTAGACTTCCTACTATCAGAACTAACTGTGAGTTAACGTTGGCAAGTCACAAAAACTTAATTTTTATTCAAGATTAGCGTGCACTATAGGTAATTTATATTTAATGTAAAAATAGTTGAGATATTTTACTAACAAGTAGGTAAGTAAAACTTTCCCGGCAAGAGAATACGAATATCCAAAATAATTAAATTCAAATATTTAGAAAGCTTGTCTTGTGCAAAATATAGAGAAGATAAGTTTCCAGTTTCCAAATATATAATATTTAAAATTATATATTATAATTAAATATAGTTTAAGTTTAAGTTAAATTTTCTAGTATATTTAAATTTATGAACAATATCCAGTTTTAACGAACATTTAACCATATTTCTTGTTTTAATAAAACATTGCTTGCTTTAAATTCATCATTCCTCTATCTTGTCTAGATTATGTAATTATGTATATATATATACAGAGCGGTCCAAAAGTCACCCCCCCCCTCTTAACTTTTGAACGAGTTTAGATATCGACTTCAAATTTAGAACTCTTAAATAAGACTTAAACTATCTTATATATTTATATATATATATATATATATATATATATATATATATATATATATATATATATATATATTTGATACTTTTAGCTCTTAAAATGTAGGCAGGGGGGCATGGGGCGACATTTTTTTAAATGGAAAGGTGGGTCGTGTAATACATCATTTTAAAGCTTATAAAATTCTCCATTTAACTGTATATTTTTTATTTTTTTTAAACATTTTTTTTTGGGATTAAAATAGGGTTGAAAATGGGTATTTTTGTCAAAATTTCTCTAAAAAATCCAAACAATTTTTTAAAAATGCCTAATTTTATAATGAAAAAATATAAATTATACTTTTCAACTAATTTTAGTTGACATAAATAAAAATTAACAAAAAAAAACTTAAAAATTTATTTTTTTAGCACAAAAAACTGAAAAATCAATACCTTAAAAAACATGTTTACAAAATTTAAAAATATATGGTTATATAGAGAATTTTAAAGGCTTTAAAATGATGTATCACACGACCCCCCTTTCCATTTAAAAAAATTTCCCCCCATGCCCCCCTGGCCCATTTTAAGAGATGATAGTATCAAATATATGCTTAAAGATAGTTTAAGTTGTCTTATTTAAGAGTTCTAAATTTTAAATCGATATCTCAACTCGTTCAAAAGTTAAGAGGGTGGGGGGTGACTTTTGGACCGCACTGTATATATATATATATATATATATATATATATATACATGTGGTGTAATTACAACATATGTACCATAAGTACATTCATTCTGTTTTTTTTTTTTCGAAAAAAAAAATATATATTGTTATATACACGGTGTATTTGAAATAGCGTCGGAAATTTTAACAGATGATTCTACATCATAAAATATGACAAAAAGTTCCTATAAACACATGTCTAAAAATGCGTCATAAGGGAGCTACGCCCCTTTGAAAGTGGCTAAAAAAATCGGTTTTTATTTAATAACTCAGGAACCCTTTGAGATATATCAACAAGGTTTTGCACGTCAACTAATCCTACCAAGGCCCGTTTTTATGTGTTATTTTCATGTACTTATTTAAATAAGGGGTGTGCGAAACGGGGGGAGCTTATCAGTTTTTTGTCCCAAACTTTTTTCTGTGTAACTTTTTTGCAATTTTATTTTTGAAATATGATTCCTCAAGTCAAAATACATAAAAAAGGTACTCTTGTTGTAATACTGTAGGATTAACCGTTTTCGAGAAAAATTCATTTGAAGGTGAAATTCCACGGTTCGAGGACGAAAAATTAAATACTAAAATGTTGAAAACCAAAATTTTAATAATGCAGGGCGAATGTACATTAAAAACTAAGAAAAAAACTTAATATACAGGTAATTCCAAAAATCAATCCTAATGGAGCTATGGTCTCCTAAATATGCACCATTTGTAAAGGGCTATGGTAGCTTTAAAAGCGTTTTTTCGACCTACATGTATGGAAACTTTTTTTCTTAGTTTTTGATGTAGAATAACATTACATCATTAAAATTTTGGTTTTCGACATTTTAGTATTTAATTTTTCGTCCTCGAACCGTGAAATTTCACCTTTAAATGAACTTTTCTCGAAAACAGTTAATCCTACAGTATTACAACAAGAGTACCTTTTTTATGTATTTTGACCTGAGGATACATATTTCAAAAAAAAAATAGAATTGCAAAAAAAGTTACACAGAAAAAAGTTGGGACAAAAAACTGATAAGGCCCCCCCGTTTCGCACACCACTGGTTTAAATAAGTACTTGAAAATGACATAAAAAGATGGGCCTTATTAGGATTAATTCACGTGCAAAACCTCGTTAACATATCTCAAAGGGTTCCTGAGTTGTTAAATAAAAACCAATTTTTTTAGCCAATTTCAAAGGGGCGTAGCTCCCTTATGACGCATTTTTAGACATATGTCTTTTTGTCATATTTTATCATGTAGAATCACCTGTTAAAATTTCCTACGCAATTTCAAATACACCCTGTATAATTGCAATAATAATTTTTCCATTGTTCCAAGGGGGCATAATGCTTTTGAGATGTTTTAAGGTTAAGTAAACTTTTTTAATCATGTCTCTATCTTTTTAAATAACTGAATAGCTGTTAATAAACTTGTGAAATTATTTAAAAAAATAAATGATTTACGAATTTATGCCCATGGAAAATATTAATGCGAATTGTCCATAATATTTTTGACATAGTTCTAGTTCTTTTATTTTTATTTAATAAATCATGGCTTTGGGTTAGGTAATATGTAGATAGGGTTGCCAACCGTCCTTTATTTCAAAGGGCAGTCCTTTATTTTGTACTTCCGTCTTTTGTCCTTTAAAAAACCCCTATTTTTGAAGTTTCTTGGAAATACAAACTCTCTTTGATTAGTGGATTCCTTAAAAACTGAAACATGTTTGGAAAAAAAAAATAATAATAAAACTTAAAACCACTATTTTCTGTCCCTTGTTCTGGTTTCGAGCGGTTTCTTTTTCGGCTAATATTTCGGTGAATATGGGCATAGCTAAACAGTCTAGGCCAATCACTTTCTTTATAAAAACTACTATAAAGTTGGTTTTCAAGGGTGAATAAAAATCACCGAAATGAGAATTTCCATCCTGTAGCTGAAAAAAGTGTGACCATTGATAACAAATCGATACAACGTTTGAGCCATGTTAACATGGTCAGCAAAACAATGGTATTAAATTTATCAAACAAGTTTAGTGCTTTATCGGCGTCACGCAAAATGTCACATCCAGCTAGAGTCACTCTATTCAATGGCGGTTTTAGAACCTTTGCGACTTGTAAGAGTATAGCCACGTCATTACTTAGCAGAAACCTCACTTTTTCGCTTACTACAAACGCAGTATACTGTGTTTATAAAAGAATATTGCAATACAGTTGATTTTGACATAACCGGTCACAGAAATATCGATTGTATTGTTATCTCCTGCGTTTCTGCTAGGCAGGACATTATAATAGTGGTGACCATTTTTATTTTATTATTTTTTCCGGGCTGTATTTTATATATGTCTTAAAGTACATTCAAAAAAATCTATTTGCAAATGGCTGGGCTCCGGATTCGGTTCCTTTGGGTGCTAGAAGCTCCAAAAGATGTGGCAACGACCTACCAATAGATCTGTTTTTAACTTGCCTAGTCATAAACATTACATTTATTACATTCAGACTAAGTTATTTTCATAGTTATACACAATAGTTCTGAGGCCAAGGGGTAAGAACAGTCTTTAAAAAGTGCCTTTGCCATATGTGATACTCAATTTTTTAAATATATGAGAATTTATGAAATGACATTTTGATTAAATGAAAATTGTTTTGTCTTTATAGTATTTATATATCGTCGGCAAAGACGTAAATTAACCTATTACTATATTTTAAAAAATTTCAGAAAACGTAATAAACAATTTTAAAATTTATGTTGGTGATTTATACTTACTATAAATATTTTTTTGGTACCTTATAGAGCACTTAATTCGTTAATGTATTTAAATCATTTTATTCTTCACTATTTTATTTTAAATTGAACAAAAATCGGTATAGGTACTTGACATTCTAAAAATGAGACATTCTAGAGTTAAATTTACCTAAACCTAAGGCCATACATAAGGGAATATGGAATCTAGATTAAAATTATGATATTTATAAAGATTTTTGTATATCTTATTTTATTGTGTACTTATTTTTTTATATTTTCAGGCGCTTTTGTATTATAGCTATTATATTTATTAGATCAATTTCTGTACGCAACTGTCGTGTTTTAATTGAAAAATATCCCTATTATATTACTGCCTGATGTCAATAATGAGAAATGTCATCTAAAAGTCTAGCTAAAACACTCAAGTGCTTTACTTACAGTTTTATGATCGGTTTAGGTAATTTTACCTCTAAAATGTTTAGTTTTTATTCTTTTAATCGGTATGTATTGATTTAATACAAGTTAATTTTAAACAGAAACATAGAGTAAGAAATTTTGTATACGATTCTGTAAAAATACAGATTTTGAAAAAAAAGTAGGTAAATTTACCTCTTAGCCGACGATATGTCAAATGAACTTTTAATGGTCTGTTTTTACCCCTTAGCCTGCTGAATAATTGTCTACAACTGTGCAAATAGACTAATCTAAATGTAATAAATCGACACTCCCATGCAACAAGGATGTAACTCAAGTTAGACCCATTTTGAGTTATACTCATACACTGATAAAAAAGATAATTTTGATTTATTTGGATTTGGCCAATTAAATTATTTGGTTGCGAGTAATAAATTTTATTTGAGTCAAATAAATATTAAGTTCATGTAAACAAATATTTTAATTTCAAAATGATTTATTAATGGGAACAAAATAGTTTATTTGAAAGAAATAAAATTTATTTGTCAAATAATTTAATTGGTCATATCCAACAAAATATTTTGTACACACAAATAAACTTTTTTATCAGTGTAGGTAAATACCTTGAAAAAAGACACACATGGTGGTACTACTCAGATTTCTTCTTAGGCCATTTTAACCAAAAGTTTACCTTAAAACAATAAAGTAAGAAATTCTAAACTTGAATATTATCAGAAACAAACAATAAATAAACAATAAATACATATACAGTTAAATAGATAATTTTATAAGCTTTCAAATGATTTATTATATGGCTTCCTTTTCTACTTTAATCAGTTCCCCACCTTTAAATAACAAAAAAAAGTATTTTAAAAATTTAGCTGTCGTGAAAAATGACAATATATGAGTTACGACTTTGTTTCTTGGGGGTATCGAAATGTAATGTATTTTATTCGGTAAGTTAAAAATATATTTTTCGTATACCCCATTTCACCACATCTTTAGAGTTTCTAGCACCCAAAGAAACCCGATCTAGGACCTGGCGATTGAATAAATAATTTAAATATCCTTTAAAACATATATAAAATACAGCTGGGAAAAAATAATTAAATAAAAATACTCACCAAGTCAAAAATATTAGTTAAAAGCTACATCCAAAATCCATCTCTTATGTTATAGTATATTAAAGTACTAGTTTCATAACATACGTTTTTAGCGCACGAGTACAAGTTTAGAAAACGAGTGCTCTAAAAACGTGTTATGAAATGAGTGCTTTATACAATTTTTTCTATTTTGCTCTAAAATTTAAAAAACTTATATTTAAATTGATGACTGACTTAGGGATTTTTCTTTTGGGTTGGCGTTGCAGTTTACACTATGTTTAAAATTCTAAGAACAAATTATATTTTGATATATTTTACAGTCATCTCTTCTTTTTTCACTGCAATTAACCAGTCCACAATTTTAACACGGTAAAAAATAACCCAAACAAAAAATTTTGTAAAAAATTAAACTTTAAATCGACATTGACATTTGAACGCAAAACGTCAAGAGATAGGCTTTTGTATGTTGCCAACCCAACAGAAAAAAAAGTAGAGACCTCTTATGGGCTTATAAGAACATGCAAAATGCGTGTGATTATGAGCTTTTAAGAGTCGCAAAATAGAAAAAGGTTTTTTTTGACAAACTCTGAAAAAAGATTTTTATAATATGTCAATTTTTCTATTATAATTGGAGCTTGGATCAATTCATTTAATGGGTGGCTCGCAAAAATTAGAAATTTAAAACTAAATTTTAAAGTAAATAGACATTTTAAACGATATTTTACTAACTGGACTGTCATGTTGAGGATGTTATTGCATAGTGAGTCACTTGGAATACGAAAAAAAAAAATTCGAAAAAATATATATATATATATATATATATATATGTATTTTTTTTAAATCTTTTTTTTAATATTTCTTTTTTTTTTTTAATTCTAATTTTTGGGTGTCCACGGTAAATGAAAGCTATTTAAATAAATATAAATTTAAATAAAAATCTACAGTTAATCTAAGAATGAAATGAAAAAATATAGGCAATTTAAAATCTGTCGGTTTTGTCAATTTACCTTCATTTTTGCAAAATCAATAGAGAATAACCAAATATGTGATATGTATATTGTACAACCAAAGACACTCGATTAGTTAAGCAACCAATCTAGTGCACTAGAACACTAATGTTACTAATGCACGAATTACAGCAAAATTTTTTTTTTTAAACTGTGCTTTCTGTCTAGAAAACGCCACAATAAAGCTTGACGATGCACACAGGTAAAAATCCCAAAAAAAGGGAAAAAAACCTGAAGCCTCGAAAGTTAAATATTTATAAACCTTATAGTGTCCTCTAAATGATTTGAATACATTTTTTTGAAAATGTTTGCTACCTTGCGTAAAAAATAAATTTAAGTGGCACACTGCGTAAATAGTTATTGATATCTCAGAAACCGTAACAGATAGGTTTTTCAAATTTGGTACTAAGCTTCAATATCAAAGCAGATTTTTTTTTCATCCACATCCTTAGGCGGTAGAGGAAGTAACTTAAAAATTTTAAATGGAATGGGGGTGTTTTTTATTCATATTCTAATTCAGTATAAAAAGTTATATAATTTACCAAAAAAGTTTTTTTTTCAAGCTCAAATTAGGCTGTTATAAAACTAAAATAAAAAACATGAAATTTAAAAAAATTGAAAAATTAATTGAATATTTTAGTAGTTTTTTATTGTTTAGGTTTATTTCATTGTTTTAAACCTAAAATTTTTATATGCAAAAGAAATCAAATTTGATTTTTTTTTTCAAAAATTTCAATTTTTTTACCTGACGTGTCCAGATATGGAGATAATACCTTTCTATGATTTAATACCCCATATTTGTACTATATTTTAAAATTTTAAAAATACAGCCCTAAAAAAATGAAGTGTAAGATATTGTATATGTAATGTACCACTAAAATTTAATTTTTTAAGCAAGACCCCAAACATTTTCAATAAAAATATATACATCATTTAGAGGACACTATAAGGTTTATAAATATTCAAAATTCGACGTTTCATGATTTTTTTCCGTTTTTTGGTATTTTTTACCTGTATGTGACGGCTGATGCTAGATAGAATGACTTTAAATCCAGATACTTTCTATGGTCAAGGACCAATGTTCTTTCGTTGTAATTATAATTAAAGCCCGAATAGCAATTAAACTGGTTACGTAGTTTAATTAGAATTAGTGGTTTTACCAGAATTAAGATTGGAATACCTAGACATAATTTGTAGGACGAAATATTTCAGGTAAAATATGGTACTAAATTTAGCTCAATTATTAAGCCTCAATATTAGCTAATATGTAAAGAATGAGAATAATGAGAAGAAGATACAGAAACACAGAACTATTTGAGACACCAGAATTTAAACCATCTGAACAGTTGCACCTTGTCCAAACACTAGGCACTAATTTGAAACGTTATGAAATAGGAAGTTGGGTAAATAGGCAACCATTAATACACCTGCGTGTTGCATAAATTATTAAAGTTTGAATGTCTGTATCTCAAAAAGGTTATATTCTAGTTAAAACCATATATGAAATTTTTTGTAGGGCTTTAAATGAGCTTTCATTTGAAATCGGTTTATAAATAAGTGCTATGCTAAAAATATCCTAATATCCCGAAAACAATGATTTTAGGAAAAAATAGTTTATAACATTTTTTGAGCAATTTGAAAAAAATCTTTCATAGGCAATTAAATTAATAAACTATAATAATAATTAACTCAATTATAACCAAAAAAACGCAAAAAATAGGCGTTTTACCCCTATCCTTACTCCCAATAGTTTACCCCCAAAATCTAATCAGCTCTTTGAAAAATGATAAGAAACAATATTCAAAAAACCGCTTGTAGATATCTTTAGTTAGCGAGTTTAAACCCAGACAGACATACAGACAGACAGACATACGCAATTTTTTTTTCTGATTTCGACGAAGGACGAAGGAAGATCTAAAACGTCGAGAAATGTGAAAAAAACATGGTCAAAGAATTTGACTTTTCGGTTAAGATTTCAATACATGGGCACTCTTAGTAGTACTATTTTATCGAAGATATCTAGATCATCTAGAATAGACTGTTGTGGTGGACTATTAATGTCCTTTTTGTTCCAAGCTGGGCCAGGTCCTTAGGATCTCTTGCCCTTTTTTGTGGACTCTTTTATTGGATGTTCTAATGTGACGTTTTTGTAGACACTCGCTGCCAAGATCTTTGTTTATTTTATTACCTTTGTTTTTTTTTTTTGATTTAAAAAAGCGTTGGGGCAACTAGATCAATAGTTAAACGGAAGGAACAACCATTTCTATGGTTGCTGCGACCAGAAATCTGGTAAGGGAACAACACAACAAGTTGTTACTAGAAACAAAACTTTTAAATTAAGGATTTGCTAAGCACAATAATTTGTATTATTGTCTTTATAAGATTTCTGGTTGTGGCAACCAGAAAAATGGTTGTTTAGTATAAAACTATTGATCTGGTTGCCCCAGCCAGATCGTTTTTTCAGTTTTCAGTTTAAAACTTTTTTTAACTTTCCAGTTACAAGCTAAAAAAAAGGTTCAGACAGGTCAATTTTTATGTTTTATTTTGAAAATTTTGGTTTACACCAAATGTTATTACAATTTTTAACCCCTTGCACCCACCCATTCCAATTTTTTTTTTAATAATCACCCATTTTTTATAAGCCCTTGGCCAAATTAGGCTTTATCAAACACCGTTAAGACTCGTTCTCAGAGCAAAAACGTGCTGCGGCTTAATCATGGTGGTACCTATGTAACTGTTTTTTATGCTGCCGATTTTGACGGATGAAGTTGAACATATTTAACTGCACGGCTGCCGCTGGCTTGTTAAGGTTACGGTTATCGTGTGTCATGTGATTTTGTCTTTGTCAAGAAAAACATTTTATAGAAATGGGTAGACTTTAATTGTACATTACATCAAAAAGAAATTAAAGGGTACTATAAATTATGGTCACAGAATTGTTGACGAAAGAAAATTTACTTATTTTTAAGCCGTGTAAGGAACACTTTGGAAAATCTACATGGACTTATCGTGGATTTGTGTATGTGGATGTGAACATTGATTAGAAGTGAAAAAGATTTATTAAAATACATATTTTTTCGTTCGGAATTTTTTATTTTATAATCTATGGAAGAACAAATAAACAATGTAAATTATTTTGGAGCTGCAACTTTGGGTAACCCTATTTCGTATATTTTGTATTTTTCTTTTGTATTTAATTTTTTTTCCAAACCAAAAGGATAGAAAATTGTAAAAAAAAGTTATTAGTGAATTCGGTGTCAATAATTTTAACTTATTAAATTCTAATATAAGAGGCCTTAATGCAAATTTTGAATCGCTAGAAGTTTATTTATATTCATTTAATTATTTATTTGATGTTATTGTGCTGAGTAAGACGTGGTGTGTTGTTTTCCAGTTTATTATACGAGGGTACGAAGTTTATTACAACAACAGCAAATTAAATAAATTCGGTGTTGTACTATATGTGAAAAATAACCTAAATCATGACGTAACTATACATAAATATGTTAATTTTACTTTTATTAGGTGTGAACTTGAACTTCAAAGTACAAAATCAGCGATAACGGACATATATAATTCTTCAAATTATTATACAGAAAAATACATTGAGCATTTGGAGAATTACATAGGTCAAGTTTGTACGACAAGTAATAAAATTCTCGTAGGGGACATAAATATTAACATATTAGAATCCAAAACAGTAAACGAAAATGATTGCAACATATTATTGGAAAATAATTTTACTTCTTTAATAAACACGTTTACGAGGGTAGATGGAAATACTAAATCAGGTATCGATCACAATTATTTTAAAACTAATATACCTCTAGAGCATATTTTAACTACCGTGTTCGAGCCAAAAATTAGTGATCATTATTAACTAACATTTACTTTATCAAATAAGACGTGTGAAAAAATTATCCCAAAGAAAAAACTATTACAAAGATTCACTCTGGTAAAACCCCAATTATTGGCACTTTAGGGAATTTTCCACATGTATTATACACTGCGCGTTTTTTTAAAGTGGATAATTAAAATTCTTTAAAAAAAAAAAACAGTAAAAATATTAAAAAAAAATTTATTATTAAAATATGCTTTAATAAGTACACTAATTATTTTTTAAAAAAATAAGGAAATTGCTTTAACAAGAAAAAAGTTATACCAAGAAAATAAATCATTAAATTCTTAAAAAATGACATGAAACAAAACTAAAAAAAAATAAAAGATTGGCCTCTCCATCTTCACAATTAGTACTTGGTAGGTCCCCCCCTTGCTGTACGAACTGCCTGCACCTTTCTTGGCATACTTATAATTAATGAACGAATAAACTCTTGATCCAAAGCTTGCCATTCTTCTGTAAGAGCATTAGCAAGCTCCTCAAGAGTCTGTGGCTGGTGATTTCGAGCATGAAGCTGCCTTTGGAGACGGTCCCATACGTGCTCTATTGGATTGCAATCGGGTGAATAAGGGGGCCACTCCATTCGAGAGATGCCATGATATTGCAACGCCAAACTCGCAATACGTGCGCGGTGGGGGGTGGCATATCGTCGACAAAAATAAAGTCAGGACCAATTTCAAGGGCAAATGGAACAATAATAGGTTGAATAACCAAATCGTGATACCGTTGTGCATTCATAGTCTGTCGGTTTAGGATAAGCAACTCCGTGCGCGACTAAAGAAATTCCAACCCATCTGTAATAGAGCCACCTCCAAAAGCAACAGTAGGAGCCATATGTTCTTCATAATATCTCTCGCCACGTTCACGCCATGTTAAAATACGGCTGTCCGAGTGATATGATGTGTACCTGGATTCATCTGTAAATAAACAGTTACCCCATTCTGCTTCAGCCCAGTTACGATGATTGTTTGCCCATCTTCTGCGGGCAGCACGATGCCGCCTGTTTAAAAGGGGGTGTCAAGCACGTTTTCTGACTCTTAGACCAGCTTCATGCAACCTTCCTCTAATAGTAGACAGACTTACGTGGACCCCAGTATCTGCACGAAGCCTGGAGGCAGAAAGTTCGCGATTTCTTCTGGAAGTGGTTACCACAAAATGGTCCTGCCCGCTACTTGTAGCTCGTTGTCACCACCACCATGCCGTATATTGGCACTGCCACTGCTGAAAACGATTCCAAGCCCGACTAATCACACTTTGTGAGACATTGTAGATTTGGGCTACTTGTGTTTGTGTATGACCCCCGTGTTGCAAAAGCGCTATGATAGCCGCAAAATCGTCAGAAAAAAGTCTCCTTGGAGGCATTGTATAGTGGTACTTTGATAACTAAGAAATTGTTCTTACTAAAAATAAACCGTATAATATATTTTTAGAGTGGTAAATCCCCCAAGCAAACGTTTTTTTATAGATTTAGATAGGTATTTCACATAAATTTTACAAAAAATTAAAGGTTTGTTTCTTTTATTCTGCTCGACAATAAACATAAAATACAAACTGCCTAAAATTAAAGGAGTATTCAAATAAAAATGTGAGAACATAAAAAAAATTGAAAACATTTTTTAAGTTAATGAAATTCGAGATATTCACAATATCCACTTCAAAAAAACGCGCAGTGTAGTAGCATATACTTACTAAAATTATCGATAAAAAAATCCATTAACAAACGTCTTTTACTAACCTATATGTTTTTCGAATTTAAAGTATAATATTTAGCAATATTGCCACTTCATAAAAAAAAATAATTAGATTAAGGTACCAATGGAGATTTCTTTTATATAAACGAAAATATCACTCCAGTGCCAATAATTAGCGGAGTGCCAATGATTGGGGGTTTTACCCTATATGTCCTTGAAACATTTTAGTTAATATTAACTGGAATGAGTACCTAGAAAATACAAATATCAACGACGCAGTTCAAAATTTTTTAAAAACACTCCAAGAAAAAATTAAACAGTCAACTAGAGAAATTACTATAAAAAATTTTAAACGCAAATCCTGGATAACTGATGGATTAGTGACGTCTGTAAATATAAAAAAAAAAACAGCATGCATATCGAAGCACAAATAAATCCAAATAATATTTTTCTATAAAATAATTAAAAAAAAAGCTTATAATCGGATAATATTTTTCTTTTAAACTCTTATAAAAAATATAAGAATAAACTAACCTCTTTAATAAAAGCTGCAAAGTATAAATATTATAGTGCAAAAATTCAAGACTCAATAAATAAAAATAAATAAAAACCTTAACAGATATCAAATATTATTTCTGATGATGGTAATATATCCACTAAACCAGAAGATGTCGCCAATAATTTTAATGATTTTTTCATATCTAATGGAGAGACGCTTGAGCAAAGTCTGGATCAATCAGATCCCTCAACTATTAGCAAAAGCGAGTTATCAATACTATGATTTTGGAAAATGTCACTAAATTAGAAATTAAACGTGTGATAAATATTTTAGATTTTAAGCTTTCACGGCCATTAAGATATAAAGAACTTTCACTTTCGGGTTTAGATAAATAGCCTAAAAAATGGTAAGTCACCTGAGTTGGAACGCATAACAGCGGAAACCTTAAAATAAATTTCTGCATTTATAACTGAACCCATTAATAGATTGATAAATTTAAGCTTTGAATAAAATTTCAAAAGTCCAAATCAAACCAATTTTAAGTCAGGTAATAACACAAAAATGGAAAATTATCGTTCCATTTTCCTGACCTCTGTTATTTCTAAAATATTCAAGAGAATATAGGTTAAATTTTATACCAATATACAAAATTTAACCTATATTTAACATTTGTGGTATACTGTCAAAAAACCTTATTAATATTCAAGAGGGTTATTAAGCCCAGCCCCATTTATAAAAAAATACGCTATAATATCATGTCAGCAATTTGGTTTCCGTTGTGGCCTTTCAACACAGGACGCTATAATAACTTAAGTCAGCAAAATATATAAAAATATGGACCTATCTAAACCATCAATGGGAGTTTTTCTCTTTCTTTTGTTGTGGTAAAAGCATTCGATACTATTAATCACCAACAGCTTCTTCGTACATTGGAAAATTTGGGCTTTCGGGGTAAAATTTATAATATACCTTAAAAGTTAGTTAAACAACAGCACTCAAGTGGTACGAATTGGTAATTTTTTAAGCCCTAAGAGAATTTTTAGGATAGGGACCCCACAAGGGACCATTCTTGGACCTTTTCTGTTTATTTTATATGTTAACAGTATATTTTTACAAATTTTTGAGGATTAATAGTATCGTTCGCTGATGACACCGTAGTTTACATCGAGGGAGTTTCCTTGTTGATGGTAAAGGTGCTAGCAGAAAGATGTTTAAAGAAACTAAGCAACATAAATTGCTAAAAATAAATTACTCAAAATCGAAGTTTCTTGTATTTTTTTTCTATTTAAAAAATAAATTACCAGAATTAATCACACTTAAAATTTGCACTAACAATTGCACAAACAAATTAAACTGCACATGCACAATGGAGCTCTCTACAACTGGAATTATGAAACAAAAGACGTCTACCCTATCTCATTTGTGCTACACTTTCTATCCAACCAAATAAATACTGTATTTCTTTTTCATACAACAAATACAGTTTTTATTTGGTTGGCCGGAAAGTGTAGCACTGAGCGGCACGAACGAACATAGCTAATGTGAATCTCTAGAATAAGATAATTCTACTAAAATTTAGATGGCGCCAGTAATTTCTTTAATAAAAATAATAAAGTTACACTTTTCGCCCGGCCAAGTAAATATTGTATTTGTTCAACAAAGAACAAATACAGAATTTGTTTGGTTGGGTGTAAGTGGGAGTGTATGTATGTCTTCTATCCTTTTTGGGTAGAACTTTTGTCCCTGTCTAATCTAACGGGAGAAATCGCCATTATAGAAAAAGCTGAACATTTAAAATATTTGGGTCTAACCATAGATTGCCATCTTAGATGGGACTATCATATTTAAAGTATCTTTAATAAATTAAGAAAAACTATTTATAACATTAAAAAAACTTAAAAAAAAATTATCAGTTAAAATACTAAAAATAACATATTTTGCGTTTTGTCAATCAATTTTAAATTACAGGGTAATTACTTGTGTTGCGGTATGTAAAACTACTCGTGAAAATCTAGAAGTTATTCAAAAAAAGGATCATTAAAATTATATTAAATAAGCCGCGACAATAATCTTCAGATCAATTATTTACTGAATTTGAGGTAATAAAAGAACTTTACATACTTTCTTTATTAAAGTACTATTTTAAAAACAAACAATGCGCTAATCTTTTAAATCACCAGCACGATACAAGGCAAAGGGAAAATCTTCAGTCAAATCTAAATAAACTAAAAAAAAACAGTTGGAATAAATAATTTTACATATCATGTACAAAAAATATTCTTTATATTACCGATTGAGTTAAAAACCGGTAATTATTCATATAAATCTTTTACAAAAAGAATAAAAATTTGGGTTGTACAAACCCAGTTAGCATAGATTAGGGAAAATATGTCGGAAGATTTTGCATCCCTTTTTATCTTAAAGAGAGATGTAAAATATATATATTTTTTTGTTTTTTTTTTCACACGTTTTCACACTTAAATTTAAATTATTATTGGGGAGAAAAATATTTTTTTAAATTTCTAATTGAAAAGTTATTATTTTTTCTGTTTCATTTTCTTGCCACTCTAATAAACATTAAATAAGAAAACAATTCGTTACAATCACACACAAGCTATTTATAGCTTTCGTGATATACACATAAAAACTTAAGTTTAATTTTCTATAAGATATACTTTTTAATACACCATATCTCACCTATTTAATAAAAAATACTTCTGTTGTTCTGGTATTATATTAATAGGAACATTACGTGGCATAAAATACTGTATACTGTCACTGCAGTGTAATTAAAATAATGTATGTGTAAATAAATAAATAAATAAAAATAAATAGGTAAATCTTTTTTACACCAAAATTTGATAAATTAAAAATAAAAATCTACCCGTCCGAACGTTTTTTTTTTAACTTGTAACTGAAGAGCTAATCAGGTGATCCTAGACCTAATTTACTCACTGTATAAGTACTTATAAATATACTCTTCTTAAAAATAAATGTATTAGTATTCTAGTCTATTTTATTATAATCCTATTTAATTAATTTTAGGCATTTTATTCAAGTTTCAACAAATTGTTGTCGTTATGTATTTATCAACTTAACCAATTAACAACAAAAAGTTTACCTCAGAAAAGCTTTCATTTTCCTGTCTTGGTAAATTTATCTTACAACTATTCCAACCTTAATATTTCATTTAACAATGAAATGTGAGCAATGCGAAGACTAAGGACTAAGAATGAAACAAAACGAATATTTTTGGAAAAGTAAATCGTAACTGTTTGCTGTAAACTGATTCGCTAAATTTTCTAAAAAAACCAATATGTAAGATAGAGACAAGTAATTTTCTGTAAAATTACGTAGTCCAAAGGTGCAAATCAAAGTAAATCTATGTAATTTTAAATAATTTTACAATAATGTTGTAATTTTGTGTAATTTTAAATAAATCTTCAGCGCTTTGCACAATTCTACCGGCCTTTTATATTACTTTATAATAAATTAAATTTATTTACACATTTTCGGAAACTCATGAATTAAATATATTGTAAAATTATACTAACGTATTTTTACGTTATATTAACATTCATTATTTATCGTCTAGATCTGATCAAATCCGTTAATAGGTCGAAACAAAGATTTACTTAACTTTTGACTTTAATAACATATATTTTGATATCTGATCTGTCTAGATCTGCTTGGATTAGTATACGTAACTGATTAGGTCAAAAATTTTTAAATGGGTGAAATATTATTATTATTTATTTACGATTATATTACAGTCATGAAGAGCCCCAAATAAGCTTTTGGCTTGTGCTAGGGGCTCTACATTAATTTTGATACATCGTCCAAATATGTTTTTACAAAAAAATTCACTCCTTTCGTCCCGCCTTCTCTTCATTTTCACGCATGCCTCTTTCCTTCTGTTTTACGTCGACCATCCATTTTCAAGTTTTCCAATATAACTTACAGCAAATTTTGAATTCAAAAATTATTTAAAAAAAATATGTACTTAGACATTGACGTTGACATTTATATATTCGATGTAAAACCAATAATTTTTTTATGTAAAAACGTTGACTAAAAAACTGCTTTTCGGTATATCTGGGAAAATTTGTGACCACGATAACTTGAGAACGCGTTGAGCTAAAGATTTTAAATTTGGATCATATATTTCTCATACAGAGTTCTTTGCTAACTAGCCTAGTTTAAGATTATTTTTGATATTTTTATTATTTCTTTTCCCGAAAAAACTCTTGCTCTTCCAAAAAAAAATGAAAAGTTTTTATAGCTGTTTTTAACGCTTCTTGTCGTTATATATCCAAAAAGATATTTTTATTAAAAAAATCTGCCTGTCAGTCTGTCTGTCTGTCTGTCTGTCTGTCTGTCTGAAATAATTTGAGAACGCTTTAAACTAAAGACTTCAAATTTGAACTATAATAAATATAAACTTTGGATAAGGAACATATAATGTTCATTTGGACTTTTTCATTGTCCAAAGTTCTGGGCTGGGATTTTTTTTTTGTAAAAATCTGAGTAGGGAAAGTTTTTTCAATTTTATAAAGTTAATAAAAAAAAAGTGTTTGGACAGTATTCTTTGTTGGCAACAGTGTTTTTTTCTTTTTGGTTGTTTTTTTCTCAGATAATATTCTATTCATTACGTTTTTATTTTTTTACCAAATACCCCCGACCGAGGCTTCACAACGAATTTATGCTGTAGCAGTGTTTTGTTTCTGTCAGACAAATTCGACGACCACCTACACAGCTAATTTACGGCAAAACATAAATTACCTGGAGAGCTGATAAAATTAGTATATCTTTAAGAAACGATCTTTTCAAAAGATTATTTTATCAAAAATTGGTAACAAAAAAGTATATAAAAAAATATATAGGTTTTAAAAGAAAGATAAATTATTTTAATTTCACCCACAAAGAATTCTAATCAATAACTCGAAAGTCTCTCCTTGCAAGTTGTAATTAAAATTATATACAAAAATGGTTATTACTTTTTAAATATCATTTCGTTTTAAATTTCTCTTAACAGGGACGTATCCTGATTTTTTTTTTTTTTTGAGAGGCAACATAACAATTTAGTTGAGGAAAGCAATATTTATTTTTTTTTTAAAACATTTCATATAATATAAAAAAATAATTTATTCACAAGCATACAGAAAAACGTCCGGACCCGTCCTTTATATGCATTAGAAAAAGTTGCAAAATCTATCATTTTTGTTTACTTCTTTTAAAGTTAAAAAAGCTTTTCATTGTTAACCAAGGTTAGAAATGAATTCATATCTAACATGTTTTTTAGCTTTTGGTTATATCTCATAGATGGCGAAACTATCGCCTTGTCTGTAAACAGTTGAAGTTTGCGAATAAAATAACCTAACATTTTTGTTAATATTTGTTTATATATTATATGGTTCATACCGTGACTAATAATAGAAAATAACAAAGAGGTACTTATTTAAATTATTATTTAGTTGAAATTTAAAGTGACGTTAGACACCTCCAAAATTTCTGTAGAAGATCATTTAAAATGGTGAATTTTACGAGGTAATGTTTTATTGGCCAAATAGCATCTCTCTAGTTGGAAATGCTTAATTTTCTTATTAGGTCAGAAATATACAATTTTTCAGTACTAACCTTAATAAGCATTTTTTCGGGATTCCTACTAGACTGTGAAGTTGAATTTCAACACCTAGGGCTAAAAAATGGGGCAACTTGATCAACGCTTCTTTTCTAATTAACTGTTTTCGCTTTAATATATTACCTTTTTATAACGAAAAAATATAACTACATCAATTTAAGTCAAAAAAAAAACTGTTTTTTTTTTTTAACAAAAAAGTGTATGTATACCCAATATTTACAATTTTTAAAATGTTGACATAATTATGTTAACCAAACCTACAAATATAAAAAAGTCCAAACCAAACCGATTCTCATTAGATCAAATGGCGTTATGGAAAATTTTTTAGCATATATGCTAAAACTTAAATATATTTGTTTAAAGGCTTCTTTTCCCAAAATATTAGATTATAGTCACTTTCTTGGGTTAGGGGAAAAATAAAATAATAAAATTCGCATATAAATATATTTATGCTTCTTCAGAGCTCTACAAAGAAAAAATATATAGTTAATACAAACATTACAATAGCAAACAAAACCAGAAATGACAATTAAATAGTGTCCGGTCAATTTATTTATTTCTACAACCGCTGTCTAGTTAGACACAAAGTATTTGGAAAACTTAAGGTTAACCAATAAAATTTAGGTAAACAAACAAGTTAAAAACACTTACCGCTGATACATGTAATTTACAAACTAAATAATTTACGTCATTGTTAATAAAAACTAATTTAAAGAGTATTATGATCAATTAATTACACACAATACAGAACCATACATTTTTTTTTAAAAGCTATATCTAAGGTTACGGTAAAACACAAAAACCATTATTAAGGTTACGGCAAAATTCCATGCCGGACAAAAAACAACTTTTCAATAAATAAATTTACAAAACAACATAAAACTTTGGAATTATTATAGATATACTCGAGCGAGTGAATAAATGTAAATAATACCACTTGCAACTGCTAAAATTAGTTGTGAGTTTGTATCAAATTTTTATAAATCTGTTTAAACCTATTGTAGTCTCTCTGTAAATTAATGTTATTAGGTGTGCAAAGTATATGACTCATTTCAAAAATTTTGCGTTTATCTTCATGAGCTTCAAAATCCAATATTTTAGCAGAATCAAACTGTACAGTATGACCGGTCTCTATTGCATGTGTTGACAAACCTGATTTTTTCCGTAATCTAGCAATATTAAGTTCATGCTGGTGAATGCGCTCGAAGAATTTTTGAGAAGTTTCCCCAATATATGTCTTTTGGCACCCACAAGCAATTTGATACACCAAATTACGTTGGTTGCCAACAGTAATTTTGTCCTTAATACTACTAAAAAACTTATCTATTGTGTGAAGATTATAAAAAGCTAGTTTGCAAATAACCAGTTAACAAATAACCCTATAATAACTGGTGATATTACAAATGTTAGGTATTTCAAAATCCCATACATAAAAAATCTTGCTCCTATGTTTAAACACTGTCTAGGTAGCGATATCTGCAAACTAGCTTTTTATAATCTTCTCACAATAGATAAGTTTTTTAGTAGTGTTAAGGACAAAATTACTGTTGGCAACCAACGTAATTTGGTGTATCAAATTGCTTGTGGGTGCCAAAAGACATAGATTGGGGAAACTTCTCAAAAATTCTCCGAGCGCATTCACCAGCATGAACTTGATATTGCTAGATTACGGAAAAAATCAGGTTTGTCAACACATGCAATAGAGACCGGTCATACTGTACAGTTTGATTCTGCTAAAATAAGTTTTCCAAATCCTTTGTGTCTAACTAGACAGCGGTTGTAGAAATAAATAAATTGACCGGACACTATTTAATTGTCATTTCTGGTTTTGTTTGCTATTGTAATGTTTGTATTAACTATATATTTTTTCTTTGTAGAGCTCTGAAGAAGCATAAATATATTTATATGCGAAACCGGTCAGCTGAAATAATTTAGAATTTTATTTTTCCCCTAACCCAAGAAAGTGACTATAATTTAAATATATGTATACATACTAACCTAAATTTAAGATTTTAATGAAAAAAATACATTTTTAAGAAAATAAGGCCAAACACTAAACTAAAGCCACTTATTCAGAAACGCAAGTCAGGCCCAATATTCAATTGTTTTCTTCTTTACGTAAAATAAAAATAATTTTCAGGCTACTTGATTTTCGTCAATATTTTTCAGAACGCAAAACTATTTTAAATTAAAAATAATAATTTTTAGTTAATGTGTGTTACTAGTGAAAAAAATAGTATATAAACCACGGTTGTGAATTATGCCTTTTTATATAATATACTATTTGACAGTTCGGTTTGTCAAAAAATTAAAAAAAATTGCTTTATTTAAAAGCACATATTTTTTTCTGTGGCTTGTACAGCTGTAAAACACTTTAAAAGTTTATAGTGTAGCAAAAAATAGGCAAGAATATAATAGTTATCTATATACCAAGGGACTAACACAGCCACGTTTAGTTCTGAGGTATATACACTATTTTTTGCACGACCACACATAATTTAGGTAGGTAGATAAAATTAAAATTATAAACCATGCGTCTAAAATCAGGTGTTTTATTTTCGTAATTTAATCAAGAAAAGTCAGTTTCACGGCTATCGCGATTTCAATTGAATTTTAATATGACAGAAATATTTTTGCAGTTTAAAATTAAATATATTTTAATAATTTATTATAATAAGTAACAATCGAATAAAAAATATTGTACAAAACACGGGCGAAAAGTTAAATTTTGATTTCGTAGGTTTATTACCCTCGGGCTGGAGGCCGTCGGATTCTAAAAACCTACTCAATCGAAAAATTTAACTTTTCGCCCTTGTATTATAAATAACTATTAAAACTTTATGACAAATTATAGATGTCACTCTGGTAAAATAGTCTCAAAAATCAAAATTTTTCCGTGATTTATAAAATTGTCTTAAATAAAATCCTTTAATAAATTAGAAAATCTCAAGTCTTTTGTTACTGAATAATAACCACTATCATTAATAATACCAACTAAAAACAGGACAATTAATAGAAATTTTCATATAAAAAGTTGTTTGACACGCGTTTTTCGAGGCGTTTTTCTATACAAGATACGCGAAAATATCTCATTTTTCATGAAAAATTAAATGGAGGACTACAGGTCAGAAACTTGTTATTAAATTGGATTAAATCCCGTAAAATAATTGTTTTTTTGCACGACCAAGACTAAAATCTAATTTTACGCTTTCATTTTCGGGACTAAACTTGCCGTTTTTCTCCCTAGGGAATAAAAGTAACGGCAACCTTGATAATATTAAAATATTATACTTACTATGTGCTTTGCTGGTTCAAAAATTAGATTTGGTGGGGTTTCATAATAAATTAGCGATTCAAACCAATTTATTTGATTTTAACAAAGAAAACCTTTAAAAATAACATTGTTATAACAATTTATACATAACTTAAAGTGTATCATCTTCGTCCATTTTTTTGACGTTTGTGTCAACCATATTAAAAAACAATTGAAATCGCGATAGCCATGACACTGACTTTTCGCAATTTACAGGAATCTTGATTAAATTACGAAAATAAAACAACCGATTTTAGACGCGTGGTTTTTAATTTTAATTTTATCTACCTACCTAAATTATGTTTGGTCCTGCAAAAAATAGTGTATATACCTCAGGACTAAACTTGCCTGTTTTAGTCCCTTGCATTTCTGTACTAATGCAGCGGGACTAAAACAGCCAGTTTAGTCCCTTGGTATATAAATAACTATTAAAGTTTTGGTTTGGCTGTTAACTAAATACCAATGGCAGCAACGACTCATTGAAAAAACGATTTAGTTGGGGCAACCAGATCAACTATTTTTCTCATTGCTGCAACCAGAAATCTGGTAAGACAACTTGTTGTGGTTTCTCGAAACAAAACTTAGATTTTAAGGATCTGTTAAGCACAGCAATTCGTATTGTTACCCCTGCCAGATTTCTGGTTAAATCTATCAAAAAAAAATCGTTGTTTCGTATGTTTACATATGGAACAACTATTAATTATTAGTTAAACATAACTGTTGATCTGGTTGCCGCGACCAGTTTCTCTTTACAGTGGACCTTTGTTGTTTGATTACGTAAAATATGGTTAATATTGGGGTAGGGTAAAGGGGTAAAAAACTTATATTTTTGACAATAGCTCGTATTGTTTGTCGTAAGTATAAAAAAAATGTTGCTAAATTAAAAAGACCCCAATGAAAATGACAAATTTTACACAAATAATATCGCACTTGAGTAAAAAAGCAAAGCTCTCTTATTTTTTTAGATATTTAACATTTTATTAGACGTTTTTCCAATACATTTTTATATATCTGGCTATGTATGTTTTTCACTTTTCCACTTTTTTATTATTTAAAATAATTCTGAATTATAAATAGTTTTAATTTTGATGGGGGTAACCTAACCAATTTTAACTGTAAAAGAACTGTAAAGAAACAAACGAAACCTACAAGAGACCAAGGTGAACTTGATTGATTTATCAAGGTTGACGCATCCAGGTTCGGGAATTTTACCAAAACCGCAGATAAATTATTTATTTTTCCGTGAAGTACTGATACTCTTTTACTAGTTACTTAAATTTATCTTAAATTATTGTAACCTAAAACAGTGTTAGGTAAAAACTTTACCGCGCATTACTTTTACAGCGAAAATTGTTTATTGCGCCATTTTTTATATTTTATTTTTATTTTTATAAGAGTTTTTCCTCGGGATTGATGGGAGTTTGGTTTAGGTTTTCAAACAAAAACCGAGGGCGAATATTTAGTATGTATTTTTATTGATACAGTGTGGTTTTGTTTTTATCTGTGTTTTTTTTTCTGTTAAATCTATATCTAATCATTTTTATTAATCGTCATGTCGATCGAAATTGTGAAAAGTGCTAGAGCAAAGACCACGCTGTATATAAAAATTTTATATACATAAAGGGAAAGACTGTTTAAAATATAGTTATTTATGGTACTAGTGGGTAAAACAAGATATTTCCCACGATAAAATTGACTTTTTAGGCAGGGCAATATCGGTTTACCCATGAGTGCCATACAAAATTTTGTCCAATACCCATTTTAAAGTTTTTGTTTTTAATTTATACATTAATTTCGTGTAATTTTTTGATTTAAACGCACAGACCTCACAACAAAAAACTAGACTTGCAATCTCCCTCTAAAGAAAAGTGACGCCCGTATGTTGGCCGCCATTTTGTGCAAAAACTAGTGACTTTATTGTCTTAAGGTTGATTTTAACTGTCACTTTCTTTGGAAGCAGAAGAAGCCACAGACGCCTGAGCATTGCCGCTACAGTCAGGATTACCAACAGTCAAAATCAACCTTAAGACAATAAAATAACTAGATTTTCCACAGAATGGTGGCCAACATACCGGCGTCACTTTTCTGTAGAGGGAGATTGCAAGTCTAGTTTTTTGTTGTGAGGTCTGTGTTTAAACGTATAAATTATGCCTTTCAAAAACTTCATCTATTAAATCAAGTAGGCTGCTTTGAAGTTTTATCTGAAACAATTGCAAGTCAACATAATGTCAGTTTCATTTGCAATAAAAATTAAAAGAAAAACATGTAAAACTGTTTTTTTTATTTAAGAAAAACATACCTTATATAACACATAATGTATGTAAGTAGAAGAAAAAATACGGATATTTAGTTCTAGATTTAATTTTATAATATAAAATTTGTTGCAAAAATGTTTGACAGATGAATGGTTCTAACTTTGCAAGTGGTAAAGTAAAAGCCGTGCGTGGGTTATTTACAAGTTTCTCTGTTTAAAATCAAGTAATTGTCTTATTTCGTTTGGGTTTTGGACAACATATTTTTTTTGAAGTGCGTAAGTTACGACGTTTTTTGCAGGGGCGTTTGCATAATTCTGACGGAAATGTTGTAAAGCAAACTAGCCATGCCCAGAACCCGGACCTAGCAACTATATTGTGTAAAAGTGTTTTATATAATGTGAAAAAATATATTTTGTTTTATTTTTGAACAATTCTTCTTGATAAAATAAAATGTTGATTTGTTTTTCTGCAAAATTATTAAGAAAACAAAAATTTTAAAATATTGTATTTTTTTCTGCTAAAAAATTAAAATAATTATGTGCGGTAATGGTTTTCGCGGTAAAGTCTATGAGCGGTATTGACCCCTTGCGGTAATTTTCTTCATGGTAATGGCTTTCGCGGAGTCTATGCGCGGAAAAGTCACTACGTGGTAAAATCTATGCGCGGTAACGGTGTTGCGGTAATGGACTGCGCTGTAAAGACCCCTACCCGTTTTTGAGATATTACGATTATTAGGATATTGTCACCCGTCTGGAAAGGATATCAGTTTCAGCTTGTTTTTGTTAGGTTGCTTTAGAAAATATTTAATTAAATTATAACTTTATAGTATACTGAATATAAAAATCGAATAACAGATGTTCTTTATAAATTTTATAAAAATAAGCTCTAAATTAATTTAAGAAAAATAATCTTTTTACTTTTATCTTTCACTAAAAAAAAGCAAGGTGAGAGTCAATATTTGATTAAAATTTTTCAGTTATTAAAATCACTTCGTCAACTCCTGAAGTTTTTATTTAGAAAACCATAAAATCAGCAAAGAGCATAAAAAGCAGGCAGTGTCGGAGTGGCTATTAACTTTACCGGAAAAATGCCTCCAACCCCGAAACTAAGCATTTTTAGATACACGTTTATATAAAAAAATTTACTCAAAACAAGTTATATTATCTTATAATTTTTTTAACAACGAAAATAAAGTATAAAATCAAATTTATTTTAAAATTGTTGACGATTTTTGTTTTTAATAGATCTACATATATCTTGGAAACTAAGCATTTTAAGAAACATGTTTATATGAACATTTTTAATTAGAATGATTCATCCAAAGTCCAAAAGTCCAACGAAAACTTGACATGGGGATTTTTGGTGTTAATAGCGTAGATGAAAAAAAACGCTCGGACAGGTCAATTTTATTTTGAAGGGGGTCATTTTTTTCCTATTTGTAATATCATCAAGCCAACCCCCGAGCAGTGGGGTGAACAACTTCTAAAATTTAAATAGGGAAAGGGATTGAGTCGTACGTCATTGAAAAATCCTTTCAATTCTCTAAACAATGGTATGCGGTTTTTTAAATGTATGTAAACCGTTTACAAAAAAATGGATTTTAAATTTGGGAAGTGAACCTGTTTGGTATTTAAAAGCTACAAACGGTACGTCACTGGACAATTGATTTTAGTTTCAGTTTCTTAATTGATTATAGTTCGTTCATCCAAACTTGGCACAAAAAAAATCAAATCTGATATACCGCCATTACACTAAGGTCCCAAATTCAAATCTAGCTAAATAAAAGTCTGAAACTTTGTACGTGGAAAAAAATATTTAAAAAAAAATAATAAAAATGAAAATAGCTTTTTAAATTTTTCCACAATAAGCTGTGTATCCGAAAGGGTTATAAATTGACGAAAAATTTAATCCAAAAGAGTTAATGTTTAATGTTAGGTACTTATATGTACCAGTGTATAATTTAATACTTTCATTTTTTAATTGACGTTTGCTGGACATTTTTTCATGTAAAAACGAAGGAGCAATAAACATATCTTTATACTTTATACTTTATACTTTAATAGACTACAATTACCTGGTATTGACAATTTTTTAATCCAAAAGGCTTATAAATTAAAACAATTTCTAAGATGGATCATGGGCGCGGCGATCTTCCGCACTATGCTCTGCCCGTTCGTTAGTATTTGGATCAACACTTCCCGGATTAGTGGTTCGGGAGGAGAGGTTCCATAGAATGACCCACACGATCACCAGACTTTTCTCCCTAAGACTTCTTTCTGTGGGCTCACTTGAAAAGCAGAATTTATTCTACCCCACCTGCTTCATTGGAAGATTTATGTCAACTAATCACAAACGAATGTCGCCAAATAACCACATAAATACTCCATAATGTGCGAGAAGGTTTCCAGCAAAATCTGTATCATTGCATGGTAGCTGAAGGTAAACATTTCGAGCATTTACTCTGATGGAATGTATATAGATTTCCGAAATTAAAAATCTATTTTTTTGAAAACATTTCTTAAATTCAAATTTTAGGGGTTGTTCAGCCTAATGCTCGGGGGATGGCGTGAGGATATTGCAAATAGGAAAAAAATTGTCCCCCTCCAAACTAAAATTGACCTGTCAGAGCGTTTTTTTTTACATCTACGCTATTATTAGCAAAAATCCCCTTGTCAAGTTTTCCTTGGACCACCCTGTATATATCGTCGCTTCCCTTGCGAAGGGGCTTTTCTCATTTTATGTAATTTTTGATAATATCCTGACAAAGGGGCTTTTCTCAAAAAAATGCTAAATTGAGCTCATGAGCTCAGTAACTTGCAGCTACCCTGATTAATAATATTATTATAAGAATTATTATTATTATATTATTATTATATTATTATTATTAATCAGGGTAGCTGCAGGTTACTGTTTTGATGCCATCCAAGGGCCTAACTCAATTTAGCAATTTTTTGAGATAAGCTCCTTTGTAAGGAAAGCGACGATATATTTATTGTTTAATTTTATAAAATTTTAACCAACATTTTTTTCAAATTTTTGAAAAACTAGTATCAGCAACATTCACATACCTAAATTTACTTAATACTAGTTTTTAATACTAAATATTTTTTGTATTATACAAACCTATTAGTAAAATATGACTATTTTGTTTAATTTATTTACCTATTTATATTTATATTGATGTAATATAAAATAGATTTGTCTTTAGATACGTATAATAACACGGCAAACTCTAACCCTTTATTTTACGTTTGTACATTTTAAATAAGAAGGCAGCAAGATATCCAGAAAACCTAACAAGCGTATAACTTTTGCACTTTTCTTTTCAAAAAAAAAGAACTACAAATTTTATTATAAAACACAATTTTGACATTAAGTTATACTATAATTCATTGAATTATATACACTTTTCACTTTCCAGTGAAGTTTTTCTATTGTTTATTTTCTTTCCTGTGCTCTTCAAGTGTTAATTCAAGAGATAAATCATTTTAAGGATGTTTTCCTTTTTTCAGAAGATTTTTATACTTACACCGAAAAAAGCCTTGCTTTCAGAATAAAGTTATATAACATTCTAACATAAATTGGGACAACATTTGGTTTAAATTATTTGATAATTTTTATTATTATTTTATTTATTTGTCTAATTATTAAGAAGGGTCCCATAAAGTAATAATCCAGTCAAATAGGGATTCAACCTCGAAATGAAAGATAACAAGCTATAAACTTGTATAAATCTTTGTTTTGACATTCTATAAGTTAGCTCAAAAGTCTCAGAATCTCGTGTCCGCGTCGCAAGATATTTAAGGTCAAAGTCGCAAAAACCTTTTTTTGTAATTCATTGTTTTCTTTGCTTCAAATGACATTTTGAGTTATTAGCAAAGTTGTAAAGCATAAAATTCTCTACAAATTGGTATAAGGCAATATTTTATACAATGAACCGTTCCCGAGATAAAGCGCTTATCCGCATATTTGATAACGCTAGGTCAACTGTGGAATTCAATACAGAGTACAGTTTATAAAGTTAATTATTTACTAAAAATATTATATTTGTTATAGTTATAAACTGTACTATGCATTTGATTCCGCAGTTGACCTAGCGTTATTAATTATTATATACTGTGCGGTCCAAACGTCAACCACCCACCCCTGTTAACTTCTGAACCAGTTGAGATATCGACTTTAATATGAAACACTTAAATAAGACAATTTAAACTATCTTTTGGCGTATATTCGATATTTGTAGTTTTTTAAATGTGGTCAGAGGGCAAAGGGGTATTTTATTAAATGGGAAGGAGTGGTGTGAAACATCATTTTAAAGCAAATAAAATTTTTTGTTTGACGATATATTTTTTATTTTTTTTATATTTCAATTTTTTTCACAAAAAATACTATTTTTTAAGTTTTTTTTTGTAAAACTTTGTTTATATCTTATGCAAATACGTCAATTATACTTTTAAACTAGTTTTATATAATGTAAATAAAATTTTACAACAAAAATCTTAAAAAATCGTATTTTTAAGTGAAAAAAATTAAAAATATATTTTTTACTTTCCCCAAGGAAAGTTTTGCTTTAGAAAAAAAATTTTGAAAAATTTTTATTGCCTTTTTTTAGGTTTCTGGATTTTTTATATCCAAAAAATATAATTTCCGTCAAAAAAAATTCTGACTGTCGGTCGATCTGTCGGTCTGTGTCAGGGAAATTTGTGACCACGATAACTCAAGAACGCTTCGGGCTAGAGACTTCAAATTTGGACCATTGATTAAGTTCTAGGCTGGGATTTTTGGTAAAAATCGGAATGGGGGTAAAAACAATTTTTTTTAAAAACATTTTTTTTTTCAATTTATTTTTTCGTTTACGAAAAAAATAAAAAAATTATTTAAATAAATTTTTTTATTTTTTTTTTGTTTTTAATGCACCTAGGCATATAGGGAAAAGTATTATTTTGTTAGCAGAAGTATTTTATTTGTAGAGGACCTATTAGTTGCGTCTGGCTATATTTGATGCGGTGATTTCAGAACATTTTTCCGTTTTTCTCGATCAGCTCGTTTTTTCTTTTTCTTTTTTGAGATATAGCGCACAGTCGTTTTTTGCCTATAGTTTATTTGCGATGGATTGGTTCTCTATCTAGGCAAAAAAAACATTGTGTGCTATATCGCAAAAAACGAGCTGATTGAGAAAAACGAAGCAAGGTTTCGAAAACAGCGCATCAAATAGATCTAGAATCAATTAAAATGAAGTCAGAAAATGTGTAGAGCAGTGTAATGATTCGTTACAAAGCTTATAATGAAAGCTTTTAAAAGTTACAAATTACATTCACAATTTTAAATATTCTGCTTGATTTATGTGAGATACCGTTAATTTAGCATTATTGAACCATATATATATCGCAAAATATAATTAAAAGTCCAAACCAATTTTAGACAGTTTGAGATAATTAGATTTTAATAATGTTTAAATTTCGACATTGCATTGGACAAACAAGGCTCTATTTGGTATAAGTAATTTTTTTTATCCTAAGTCGACTAAAGTACTAAAAGTTTTACACTCTAACTTAGTAATAAATAGCCTCTAAGAAAAAACGTTGTGGAAAAAATTAATGAAAATTCCCTTGGATTTAAATTATTTAATTTTATTCTTTGGTGGAAAGATTTGCATTGGTAATTTTTAGTGCTGAAAGGGTGATACTTTGATTTAAATATTTGAGGGGATTCATAAAAAACGTATTTAAATAACTTTTTGGTTGATACCTAAAAGGTAGGGCTAATTTTTCATTAAAATTTAAAATCTGAGGATAAAATAAATACATATTTCATAAAGGCAAAGCCTCAAGTACTTATGTTCATATAATCAAAATTAATGAAATCTTTTTGTCAGTTTTATTTATTTTGCAAGTATCATAAAGGACCACGTACATTTCTTATGAGAAATGACCCCCGGTTAAATTTGCTGAAATTTAAGTGCAGATCTTAACTGACTGATTAAAAGTGTCCACCAAATCTTATAGTTTTCGTGCTAGAGCTTAACACAAATGGCATTTTACATACATCTTTTGTATATATCTTCTGAACGAAACAAGATTTTTAGATGGAACTTGAACTTTGTTACTTATAATAAAAACAGCTTCATGTAAGAAGTCAGTGGAGTACGAAAAAAAAAGATACATTTTTGTATTTTCCCCTTTTTACCTAATTGTTGATACACCTTGACTTTTATAAGGGTTTAATATATTGAGTAATATTGGGGACTTATGCTTTACATAATTTAACCAGTGGCGTTCTTACTTTATATTTTATTGCCTACGGCACTGCTTAAACTGTGATTACTTTTTTAAGAATTTTTTAGATGTAATACGTAATCTAAATGTGTAAAACAAATGACTCTTCAATTTATTTTTTTTTAAACTAAATTAAATTGTTTGATATTTACAAATTTAAAAAATCTATATAAAACATTTTACTATTACTTAAAACGACTTTTGTTTACAAAAGTCGTTTGGACTTTTTGAGTTACTTAGAATAATAACAACTTTATTTAAGAAGTCAGTGGAGTACGAAAAAAAAAAGATATATTTTTTTATTTTCCTCTTTATAACTAATTATTGAGACACCACTGACTTTTCTAAAGGTTTAATATATTGAGCAATATTGGGGACTTATGCTTTAAATAATTTAACCAGTGGCGTTCTTACTTTTTATTTTATTTAAAAAGTACCCTTCTTGTCTACGGCACTGCTTAAACTGTGACTACTTTTTTAATAATTTTTTTGATGAAATAGGTAATCTAAATCCGTAAAAACAAATTACTCTTTATTTTATTTTTTTTAGTTTGCATAAAAAAGTTATAGCCTAAATGGGCAAAGAAAAATGGATAAATCAATTTATTTTTTTTATAATGGGTTAAATTGGCTAAAATTAAATTATGTTTTAGAGTTTAACTCACTGATCAAAACTCTCAACGGACATAAAGCTCTAAGTCTTATAGTTTTTGTTCTAGAGCTTAACAAAAATTGTTTTTCAGCGATCTACCCTTTGATATATCTGCTTAACGCAACAAGATATTTCAATAAAACTTAAACTAAGTTACTAAGAATAATAAAAACAACTTTATTATAGAAGCCAGTTTTTACTTAATTTCTGAGACGTCACTGACTTTTCTACTGGTTAAATATTTTTACGATTTTGAGTACATATACTTTACATTATTTGGCAAGTAGCGTTCTTACTTTATATTTTATTTAAAAAGTTACCATTTTGCCTATGGTAGGTTTTAAACTGACTTAGGTTTTTTAAATTCGTACAAATATAAAACTGTTTAATTTAATTTATGACTATTATATTATTTACGCTACTTAGTAAATCATGTTAAGTATATCTACCCAAAATCGTAGAAAATATTTAACCCTTAGAGAAGTCAGTGGCGTCTCAGAAATTAAGTAAAAATGGAAAAATTAAAAAATAGACCTCTTTTTTTGGACTCCACTGGCTTCTAAACAAAGTTTTTGTTATTATTTTGAGTAACTTCATCCAAATATCTTGTTTCGTTAGGCAGTTATATCAAAGTGTAGATCCCTTGAAAGCCATTTTTGTTAAGCTCTAGCACACTAATTATAAGACTCAGAGATTTGTGCCCGTGAAGACTTTTGATCAGTGAATTTAACTCTAAAACATAATTTAATTTTAGCCAATTTAAACTATCCTAAAAAAGAATTGATTTATCCATTTTTTTGCCAGTTTAGGCTTACAACTTTTTTTGTGCAAACTAAAAAAAATAAAACATTTTACTATTCCTTAAAACGACTTTTGTTTGATTAACGCAGTCGTCCCTCCGAAGTGACTGATCGATTTCGTGCTTTTTAGCACTCTTCAGAGCCACATATCGGTAGTAGGGACAACTACGAAAATCAAATCCTTTCCATATATCTCTATATAGAGTTTAAAAATCGTTGTAAGGAAAAGCAAAAACAGCTAGCGACATCTACTGCTAAAAGCAGAGACTGGATAAACCTATCGATAGTCCAAAAAAGGAAGCAGTTATTGGTTTCAAGAACCTATTGCACGCTGTCGATAGGGGGCAGATTAATCAATGCCACGGTGGACATTGCCGCCAATTGAATCCTAAACGCTAGGAGGTCACCTTTTACAGTGGTATCTGAATTAATAAACTAAATTAAATTGTTTGATATTTACAAATTTAAAAAATCTATATAAAACATTTTACTATTCCTTAAAACGACTTTTGTTTACAAAAGTCGTTTTTATTGGTGCATTTGTTAGTTCCTATTTTTGATGCTCAGAACGTGAAATTGAGTTTTTAATTGCAATTTTCTCGAAAAGGGTTGGCTTTACGGTGTTACATAAAGAGTACCTTTTTTATGTATTTTTAATTAAGGATTAATATTTTATTGAGAACATGTCAAAAAATCTATGGATGAAAAGGTTTGGGGCAAAAATGTGACATAGCCCCCCCATTTTGCACGTCCCTTGTTAAAATTACCAAATAAAAATTACATGAAATGATAGCCTCTATCAATACTAAGGCACGTCCAAAAATTCGTTACTGTAGTTTATAGGGTTCGAGAAATATTAAATAAAAACTACTTTTTATGTACACTGAGAGAAATTACATTCAAAAGGTGTAAAAAACACTTCATGGAGGTGTAAATTTTATACCTTTATATAAATGTACATCATCAATGATGTATCATAACACCTAAATGTCACTCGTGATGTGATTACTAGGGTGTGTATTTTTACATACATACCATTTGCAACAGTGCACTCAGTGCAAGAAAGTGTATTTTTACAAGCATACACTTGCAACAATACAAGAACTACACTCCTGATATACAAACCAGCCAATCGCAGTGCATTAAGCTAGTCACGTGACTCTTGTTGGCTTCAACGCGTTGTTACAACGACGCGGTTAGCTGGCAGCTAGTACAACTGTTTACGTTTGTGCAAATTTTCCATGCTGGATTTTTTAAAGAAATAACCGGTAAGTGTTGATTAAAAGTATATATTTAAAAAGTATGAATAGTACAATTACCTTAAAACGTATACATTTTAAAATATTTTACTTATTTAACTTACCGTACCGTTTGCATTTTTTTTTTCATGTAATTTATAGAAAATTCAATTTTATAAACGATACAGGTAATTTTTATTAAAATGTATATCTTACATTTTTATGAAAATTTAGTTATTCAACATTTTTTATCAAAAAAAAAAAACATTTTACTCCTAATTATAAACTATGATTAGTGGCACCTACAAAGTTTGTCGAAAGTCCGCCCCCCCCCCTTTAACTTTCGAATGGCTTAAGATATTAACTTGAAATTTAAAACAGGTAATTGATATAACCCAAATAATTTGATAGGCACAATGTATACATTATGTATGTATATCTATAGACAGGGGGCAAATAGAAAGAGGGGTTGTGTAATACATCATTTTAAAGGTAATAAAATTCTCTATTCGACCATTTTTTATTTATTTTTTAAGGATTTTATTTTTCAATTTTTTTGCTAAAATTTATATTATTCAATATTAGTTTTAAAGTATAATTGACGTAGTTGCATCATAAAATAAACCATTTTTTTTAACAAAAATTTTGATTTTTTTAAGGAAATTTTGACAAAAATTCCCATTTTAAACCCCTAAAAATTGATCCAAAAAAATTAAAAAGTATGTGCTATATATAAGCTTTAAAATGATGTATCACGCGACCCCCCTTTATATTTAAAAAAATGTTCTCCCTGTTCCCCTGCCACCAATTTGTCCCCTAAAAATATAAAATATATACTAAAAAATGACTTGGGTTGTATTACTTTTGGGTTTAAGTACCTAGTAATCTTTTTTAAATAAAAAAAGAGATTTTATTTCTTATTATGTTTAATTTAAAAGTAATTAAAAAGTCCTTTCTGTTTCCACTTTACACTATAATATTTTAGAAACGCTTTGACATATTGACTTTAAATTTGTTCTACAGACTATTGTCTATAGCAGATAATTATCTGTCTAAAGGAAAATCTTAAATCCAGATTTCAAGTCTCAATGTTAATGTGTTTTTGAAATTCAAACCGAAGAGGGCTTGGTCACATAATTAAACTATAGATTTTTGTATTCAACTAGATGTAAATATACTTACACACTTAGTGTAATATTTACATACAAGTTGTAAAATGTACCCGTTGGTGTAAATTTTACACACTGGATGTATGTAAAAATATAATACACTTCGAGTGTAAATTCACATCAGCAGTAGCTGCAAGTAAATTACTCATACACGTGGGTGTAAAAATTTGTCTCAGTGTACCCTTAGGAGGGTAAGTACCCTCCAGTGCTGCTAACAACATTTATTTTATTTTATTATTTTTTTTTATTCATCAGAAGTTTATGTATGAGTTAGTGTATAAAAGCATGCCGTATAATTAATTATAAATATTAATAATATATTATTCTCTTTATTGTGTAAACTCGTAGGAATTTTTAATTAATTAAACATAGCGTGTTCCCTTAAAACTTTAAACTATTTTATTTCTATTCAATTTAATTTCGTAAATGTTTTCCAAGCAAAAAGCCAACTATATTTTAATCAAGTAAATATATGTTTGTGTGGTAATGAACTAAAACTACTATTTTATGTGTTTCTTACCCAGTGCAGACAGCCAAAAAATACGGTTTCCAGACCTGTAAAACATTCATATTAGATGGCTTAATAAAACGAGATACGGGGTGGTTTCAACGAACTAACAACTCTTCTCTCTAGAATACTCATACTGTTAATATAAAGTATCGCCAACATCTCGGTTTGTTTTTAAACAAATAGTAGGTATATTCAGGCCTGAACAATAACAATTACCATTAACTGTTATTGCTGTCTCTGTTAGAACAAAGCTGTGCGAGTAAGACAGACAAATGTATATGTTGGCTACGTTTTTGTCAATTTTTACAAATGAAATGCCTATTCTAGAGAGAAGAGTTATTAGTTCGTTGGGTGGCTTGCATAATCAAAATAATGTTTCAACTCCTGCACCTACAGAGAAAAAGGATGCGAAAATTGAAACCAACTTAAGTTATTTAAGTTTTCTGGAATATATTGTGTATTAGTCTAGTCAAATAATAAACGTAAATTTCAATAAATTTACACGGGCTGATATTTTAAAGGGTGTTAGTATTGGTAACGGCACACTCCTGTTAGGTTTTCACCGGGTTATTTGCGTAAGGGGTGTCCGCTATCTTGAATTTTAGGGGTGAGTTGCTTAATATGCATCTTACGATAAAAATGCGTATAACCAATTTTTTTAAGGGGGAAATTTCCAACAATATTTGTTTGGATCATATTGTTAATATATTAATAACAATCGAGTTAATTCAAAAATAGCCATGTTGGAGGTAAAATTGTTTTTTTTTTTTAATTTTCAGCCAAATTATTTATCGGACGATAAAAAGTATAAGCAAACTTGTAGCTCTTGAAGTTATCTATATAAAATTCATATATTTTAAATTTTCATAGGTACTTTGGTACGGTTACAGAGGGCGCAACTCGACTTGCAGCGCCCACGGTAACCGTAACAAAATATTTGTGGAAATGCATAATATATAAAACTTATAGAGAATTTCAAAAGCTACAAGTTTGCTTATAGCCAATTTTATCCTCCGATGAATAATTTGGCTGAAAAAACGAAAAAAACAACTTTATCCCCAACATGGCCATTTTTGAATATGTATAACTAGATTATCATTATTATATTAAAAAAATGATCTAAACAAAAATTGTTGGAAATTATTTTCTTAACAAAATTGGTTATACACATTTTTATCGTAAGATGCATATTTTGCGAGATAAACGCACCCACCTCTAAAATTCAAGACAGCGGACACCCCTTACGCAAATCACCCGGTGAGAAACTAACAGGGGTATTCTGTTACTATCCAGTACTACCCTTTAAAATATCAGCCCGTGTACATTTAATGCAATTTAACACGGGAATTTCTCGTTATTTGACTGGACTATATGTTAAACTACACTGACTAACTGACATAGTGCAGTACTATATACCGTGTTGTCCAAAATTCACCCGCCCCGACATATCGAATTAAAATTTGGAACCCTTAAATAAGATAACCCAAAATATCTTTTTGAACATATTTGATATTTTCAGCTCTTAAAATATGGACTTTTTGGGGGAGGGAGATTTTTTTAAATAGAAAAATGGCGTGTCACATGACTCTATTTAAAAATTTAATTCTTTAGTTTAGTTTTAGTTTAATAAACTAATTTAGCAAAAAAATTGAAAAATTAAAAAAAGTTTAAAAAACTAAAATATATAGATTTAAATGGAGAATTTTATAAGCTTAAAAATGATCTATCTCACAGCCCCCCTTTCTTTTAAAAAAATGACTCCCCATGCCCCCGTCCACATTTAAAAATATCAAATTTATGCGAAAAAATAGTTTTGGTTTTCTTTTTTAAGGTTCCAAACTTGAAGTCCATCTCAAATCGTTCAAAAGTTAGGAGGTGTTTGGTTGTAGGGGTGACTTTTGGACCGAAAGTCACCCCACCCTCTTAAGTTTTGACTCAGTTTAGGTGTCGACTTTAAGTTTTAAATACGTAAAGTATTTTTTGAATGGAAAAATGGGGGTCATGTAAAACATCATTTTAAAGCAAATAACATTATCTATTCCACCATATATTTTTAATTTTTTAAACATTTTTTTGTTAAGGTTTTTAGTTGTTTTTTTTTTTTTTGATAAAAAATGCGATTTTTTAAGATTTGTTTTTGTAAAATTTTATTTATATCATTCAAAAATTAACCATTTTTCAAAAGTTTTAGTTGTTTTAAAGAAATTTTGACGAAAATTTCCATTTTCAACCCTATTTTACACCTCAAAAAATTGTCTTAAAATAAAAAAATTTATGTAGATAAATAGAGAGTTTTATAAGCTTAAAAATGACCCCACTTTCTATTAAAAAAAAAAAACACCGATGCCACCCTGCCAAAATTTAAAAGCTAAAAATATTAAACATATTTAAAAAAAATAGTCTAAGTTGTCTTATTTAGGTATTTAAAATTTAAAGTCCATATCTCTACTCGTTTTAAAGTTACAGAAGACTTTTGGACCGCTCTGTATATTGTATAATATACATTGTATATATAAGTATGTATTGTAATACAATACTATTGTATATATACGAGTAAAAAAAATTTAAATGGTTTGTTTTCAAATTTTTACTTTCTGATATATTTTAATGGAACCACTCTGTATAGTGATTTTTTTTTTGTAGCAGATGTTAGCTATCAAAGATAAGTTTTGTACACTTAAATAACTTAAGTACACTTAAAGTTACAGTATAAAATAAAATAAAGCCAACTTTGAAGCGTTTAAAGCAATTGCATTTGAGGATTTCGGGCAATTATTAAAATGACCGTAATAATTAGTTTAGCTGTTACAATGTAATTTCAAGCATATATCATCATTTTAGTTTTGAGAATAATTCGCTTTAAACTGGTGGCAGCTTGCATATAACCTATTCACAAAAATAATTGTTATAATTACACTAAAGACTTTTAAGCTACAACAGTTCCGTAAAATAAAAAAAACTCTGCTGCTATAGTTTGACGCACGGATCTGTGGCTACGGGAAATAGGTTTGGAATGTGTGTCCCTTATAAAGCTCTTGACGGAAAGAAGAGAGCGCGAATGATTTCTCCCCCTTTCGTCGGAGACTTTTTTTTTTCATGCGGAGAACTATAGCAAAAGAAGAGAAAATAATACTTTTTCCTAATATAATAGTTCATATAAAAAAAAGTTTTGTATTTTTCCCAAAATCAAAAAATAAAATAATTATATTTTTTTCAACTAAGTTTCTCTTTTTGAAAAACGAAAAAAATTGTTTTTTTTTAATAGTTTTGTACTTCCTCTGACTTTCTCGAATTAGGGTGGTCACAAATTTCGTGAACTGACTGACACATCGTCAGACAGGCAGTCGGACAGAGATACAAAGCGAGATAAATTTTTTTTCGCGTATTTTATCTTTTTTGCATATAAAACGTCGAACAAAGTGGAAAAAGGCAATCAAAAAATCAACGCATGAGGCAAAAGTTAAAAGACTCGTAATGAAATTCTAAATTATGGCTTCTGGGTTAGGTATGCTGTAAATAAAATTTTGATTTTAGTTCTTGTAACGCCTGGGTGCGCCCCGTAAAATTAAACAATCTATCTCTGTTTTGAAAGTCTCATATTTTAGGTCGAGTAAAATAAATTTAACAGGAAATGTTATAATTAGTTTAAATTTGAAGATTTATAAACGCAAATATAATTTATTGATACACACCTTAATTTAAGTTACAGGAAAATTAATGTTAAGCGGAACAACCCTCCACATAGGCTTGATGGGGGTGTTTTTAAATTCTCAAACATAAATAAATGAATAAATAAATTCTATACACCTTAATCCAAAAATCATTCCTAAGGAAGTTATGTCCTTCTAAATATTCCCTATTTTTAAAGGTATGGTGCCTTTTATGAACGGCGTACATAGGTCCCTTAGCAATGATTTTTAAACCAAGGTGTATAGATTTTTTTTTCTTGTTTTTTAATATTAAATCACCACAGAGTATTGAAATGTTTGATACGTAAAAACTTACTTTTATCTTCAAATCGGTTAATTTCACGATGTTGTACTATATATACTTTTTTGTGTATATTTACAGAGAAGAGTAAGAGATACTCTTGACAATTTTTATATAAAAAAGTAGTAATATTCAACTGAGAAAAATTCAAAACTAATACATCAAAGAAAGTTTTAGGCAAGAATTTAACCCGTTTTGAATTGAAATTTAATTTTTTTACCCGACTTGCAGAAATAAAGATTATCTAAATAAGTTTGCAGGTTTTTTTTTTTTAACTATTTATATGCACCTTTTTAAACATGCAAAAATTGTTTTTTTACGAAATCTTCAAATAATTGGTGATTTTTTTATACTTAAGGGGTTTGGACTTTTACTTTTACGTTCTGGCTCGGGAAAATTAATTGATTTTTTTCAGGTATGTAATCACAACTTTATTCGAACGAGCCAGAATATATGAAATAGTATATGTTTTAATGTGTTTGGGAAAAAAAATTGTGAAAACCATGGCCCTTGCCTCTAAACGCCTTTTGTTTTGCGGTGAACTCGATTTCTTGAAAACCAGTTTGCCGATGAGTCTGAAATTTTTAGGTGTTGTTCCCAATTACAATAGCTCGTAGTAGTGAACAAAGGGATTTGTATTTAAACGAAAATTTCTACTTTTTCCGGCCGAAAAATAATTTTCGGAAAATTGATTTTTTGGGAAAATGATCGCCATTTTCGTAAAAATGTTTTTTTTGTGAAACTTTTCGTTCACGAACTAGCTATTTTAATTAGGAACAACCTCTAAAAATTTCAGATTGGTCGGTAAATTGGTTTTCGAGAAGTCGTGGTCAACGCAAAAAAAGGCGTTCCGGTTTCCACAATTTTCCAAAAATACATTTTGCACAAACACATCAAAACATATACTATTTGATATTTTGTAGGTCTTTCGAATAGTTGTGATTACATACCCGAAAAAAATCAATTAATTTTCCCGAGCCAGATGTTATATAACCCCTTAAGGAGAGAGGCGAAATATTTTTTTAGCTTCTCCCAGCTAGTATTGTTTCTAAATATTTCCAAAGAGACCCTCCAAAGTTTTCTCACTTTCATATTTCATAACCGAAAAACGGGTACCAATATTTTTCAAAGCTTAAGTGCTTTGAGTGAGTGCTCTAAACATTTTAATTTTTAGATTAAAATCGATTTGGTTCATTTTTAAGCTGCCACCGTTTTTTTACTAGGGAGCAACTTTCAAAAATCGGGATTTTTCACACACCCTATTGAGTATGTAAAGTATAAAAATCACAGCTATTTTTATATACTATTTTCCTGCGGGGACAGCAGCCTTTTTTTAGATTTAGATTTTCAAAAAAACAATAAATATATAATATGGTTATCTTTTTTATATATTAAATACAGAAGAGTCAAAAATAATTTAAAAAATTATTAACACAAAAAATCCTATTACGGGAGGATTGGTGTAGTGGACTACCGCGTCGTACTTGACGAGTTTACTACACAAAAATCGTGAGTTCGATTCTCACTGGCGCCGATTTGCCTTTTTCAGTTATTTAATAATTGAAATTTGGCGAAAGCGTAAGTGAAGCGGACACTCCCTATAAATTGGTTCGAAAGTCAATTAAAGTCGGTGGTACCCTATACTACTAGCCCACACAAGTCCTGGACTTAGGGGATGATTAATTAAGTAGAATAGTACGAGGTTAAACAAAAATGTAATGTAATGTTTATTGTTTTTTTTGTTTGTTTTTAACCTCGTACTATTCTACTTAATTAAGCATCCCCTAAGTCCAGGACTTGTGTGGGCTAGTAGTAGAGGGAACCACCGGCTTTAATTGACTTTCGAACCAATATATCTAGGGAGTACGCCTTCGCCAAATGTCAATTATTAATTAACTGAAAAAGGCAATCGGCGCCAGTGAGGTTTGAACTCACGATCATTAGATCAGTGTCAGGCTATATCGATGCCATTGACCGCTGAGCTAAATCTCCCAATGTAATTAATAAAAAAAAATAATGTCCCTGTATGGGAACGTTCAAGTATTACGTAACGCAAATTGTACCAAAATTCATACACTTACATTTTGGAGTGTTACGCCCATGTTAATGGTATAGGAAAATAGCGTTGAAGGGGGGAGGTGGGGGTCCAAAATGATCAAAATTTGCGTAATACTTGAACGTTCCCTATACGGTATAAAGTTACCGCCACAAATGCATTCAAATGCAGAACTAGCTTTACATTAAGTGAACTAGTTAGCTGTAGAATATTAGTTGCTTTCTATTATGTATTCTATGTATAATAATGGTCGTTAAAACTATAATCTGATATTGGGTACCGTATACGGTATAAGTTTAAATTTCTTAATTTCTCAAGTTTTTTTCCCACAAGGGAATACGTTTAACTATATCCGCCGGATTCTATTTAACTTTTACAATTTCCTTCTGAATGCAGTCTTAAATCCAAATCTACTTTTTGAAAATAAAACTAACATTAACTTTCATAATGGGAAAAAGGAAAATCCGGTTGAGGTTGAAACGATCTATTAAAAACAACTTTAAAAAGTATATTTCGTAGTTTTTGATTCGTCATACATCATTGTCGTGTGATTCAAAAATCGTTCAAAATATTTTATATGAGATTTTTTTTTAATTTCGAGCACGAACAATTTCGCTGGGGACACAGCGGGTACCTTGAATAGCTAAAATACATGTGTTGGCGGGCACTAGTCTCCAACATCACACTTAAGCGAGTGCCGTGGCGGTTAACCTGTTAAATATATTTTTGTTAGTGACCTGGAAGTTTAAAAAAGTTAAACATAGCTAGAATCGAATACTGCCTATAAATAATAGTCAAACTTGTCATCGACCCCCTTCGATTTCGCTGATTTTTTCTGGGCATGTTACCTACCTCGAGAGTAATCAAAAGCCAAAATGTTAGATCCCTCAAAAATTTATTGCCTATACTGTAGGTATTTTTCGTTTTTTTTTTTCATATTTTTAAATTGTATTTAGGAATTTTTGATTACGCAGAGGTTTTTTTTACTGAAAACTGAGTGTGGAAAATTTACCAAGGAACAAGAATATGGCCACAGACTTAACCTGCGACAAATATCTCAAAAAAAATTAACCAAAAACATTTAAAATTTATCAAAAAAGTTACAAATCTTGGGGAAATAGAAAACTAAACTTTTTTTGACTATACGAGGCGGCCATCTTGTAAAGAAAGGACTAACGAATGAGTACATGCTCAGATTTTTAGGATGAACGGTTTAGAAACTGCGTGGCTTCAAAGTTGGAGGTTTTAGTTTTGTTTCAAAAATCTCAATTTTTGACCTCATGGGACAATGTCATTTTTTCACCCCGTGATTAAAATGGATTATTTATTATCAGATTTATCCAAACTCAAAAACCCTAATACCAATTTTTACAAAAATGGATTTAGATATTTTTGTTCAGATTCAGTTTTAGTAACCTCAAAAACCCCTATGTATATTGTAATAAAAAAATTCTAAGTCCACCCCCGCGGGGGTGAAGGGATAAATATTCTGAAATATTTTCCATATTTTCGTGAAAAATTATATATAGGGGTTTTCGAGGATGCTGAAAGTAAATCTTAGAATAGAAAAATCTAAATCCACCCCCTGAGGGGCGGGTGGTAATTTTTGTAAAAATTGGTATATTAGGGTTTTTGAGGTTGCTAAAAGTGAATCTGATAATAAAAATACATATTTCGGGCGGGGTGGAAAAATTACATTTTCCCACAAGGTCAAAAATTGAGATTTTTGAAAGAAAACAAAAATATCCAACTTCGAAGCCGCGCAGTTTTTTAACTGTTCGTCCTAAAAAATCTGAGCTTGTGCTTATTGGATTCGTTGCTTCTTTCTCTACAAAAGCCCCCTACGATAGTCAAAAAAAGATTTTTTTACCGTTTCCCCAAGATTTGGAAATTTTTTGGTCAATTTTGAGTGTTTTTGGCCAATATTTTTGGAGGTAGGTCGTAGGTCAAATCTGTAGCCATATTTTTGTTCCTTGGTCAATTTTACACTAGAAAACCAATTTTCAGCCACTTAGTACAAAAAACCTATGCGTAATCGAAAATACACAAATTCAAGTCAAATACGTGAAAGAAAAATAGCTACAGTTTAGACAATAAATTTTTTCGGGACCCAATATTATGGCTTTTGACTACTCTCTAGGTGGGTAACATGCCCACAAAAAATTAGCCAAATCGGAGGGGGTCGATGCCAAGTGTGGCTCTTCTTAAATAATTTTACTCTTAGGAAAATGATGAAGGGCGGTATGGAGATCTGCCTCAAATCAGTCTTTGGACGAAACTCACGGTGGTGAGTTTTCCGTTAGATCTTCAGTTAGAGTTTTTAATTCTTTAGTTAGATCCAATCTAGCATATGCCTCAATTATTTGGTCCCCTCAATATAATAATCATATTGATGGGTTGGAAAGTATCCAAAGAAAAATTATTAGGTTTTGTGCTTTTAAATTATACACTCCTATTCCTGATCATAACTACTCCCACATTTATTTATTTTTAGATGTAGATTTATTGTAAAGTAGGAGAAAAAGTCAGATTTATGTTACCTTTTTAAAATATTTAATGGGCTTATTGATTACCCAGACTTACTAAGTCAAATACATTTAAATGTTCCGGCTAGGGTCATGCGCAAATTTCTCCGCTTTTTAAAATCCCATATCACCGTACAAATTACGGTTGTAATTCTCCCATGGATAGAGTCATGACTTTAGTCAATAGTTTGGATAATTGTGACTTTACTTTTTCCACTTTGAGATCTTTTAAAACCTCTTTAAAAAGCATTAACTTCAGTAATGTTTAAATTTCTTATTAATGTTTAAATTTTTTAATTTTAGTATTGTATAGTTTTTTGTTATTTGCAAGGTTATTTGTTCTATTTTTTTTTGTTACAATTATTTTTTTTACATTATGTTAGGTTTCTATTATCATGTTATCTCATGTACATTTAATTTTTGTAGTGGGGTTTTCCCGTTAATAAATAAATAAATAAATAAATAATAACAATTATCATTATAATGAGTAAAATCTGAGTAACATATTAATCTATTTCATAACCTTAAAACTGATTAAATTTTTTTATTGAGGACGCTAAATACATTAAAGGTACATAAAATATGTAGACCTGTGTATAATAAGGACTACATTTTAAAGTATTAACGTAATACCAGCGATAAATAGCAAGGATAAAAGGCTAGGATAAGGATAATAACAAAGGGAAGCTCCCTTAATATTTCTATTAACCACCTTAAAACGCATTATTTCGGCATACCCAGATTAACCACTAAACCTTCACAGTTCATTGCTACTTTATGGAAATTTTGAAAGAAAAGTGGAAAGACATTTTCCTAAATATCCAACAAATTTGTTTCGGGCTACATTGTTCCCGAATAAGAATATATTCTAATATATACTCTTTCGACCTGTCCCATACACACAAAACACTATTATGCTAATCTAAATGCTTTTGAAATAGTGCTTTGACTAAAACAGATTGTGGAATAAGTTGTTGTACCTTTTGGCCCCATTTCATTTAACAATAACGTACATATGAAAAAAATAAAACTTTAGTATGGTGGTGAGCCAGTTATTGCTATGTTAAGACATTTTATTTTTTACAATATTCAGTTTTATTTGTAATCATCTGAAACTTTACTGTATTATTTATTATTATTTATTTAATTACAGTGTCATGGAGAGCCCCAAATAAGCTTTTGGCTTGTGCTAGGGGCTCTCCATTAATTTTGTTTAAAATATTCCAAATAATAGGTATGAAGTTTACATTAGTCATTAGTTATATTAACAATAAACATATCTTTATTCTAAAGGGTAAAAAAATAAACAAACTGTAGCAGCTTAAAAAAATATGTTATTGCTTTTAAAAAAAGAATGCATACTGACTATATTAGAAACCCATGTCCCAAATATTGCCAGGGTACTGGCAATAATGCTAAAAAACAAACTTACAAAAAATAAACTAATAAGAAAATATTGTGGCACAATAACAATTTCAGCTGTTTTTAGGTACAGTTTGGGCTTTTAAATTACAATATGTCGTTTTTAGTAAGCCCCAAGCACTCTACATGTACGTATCGTTTACAATCTCATATTGGCCTGGAGATTATTTTCGAATAAAAACCAAAACCAAGATTCAGAACTCTCTGATTTCTTCGTTACTTTCCTTTATTGTCGTTTTATGTTTTTGTAATTTTTTTTGTCAACTACTTCGCAAGGCAATATTAGGAACACAGCTACTTAGACAACAATCTCAAAAAATTACCTTTTCGCTTCTTTACTGAGTGATACACAATATGGACCAAGAAAGTGCATGTTTGTGCCTACCTTATTACGTTCTTGGCCTGCAATAATCGATGCTACCCAGCTTGCGAAAGTCAGCATAATTTTACAAGTTTTTATAGTGGAAGATCACGAAACACGAACTGCGTTTTTGTGTACACCATTACCAATTGGATACAGATACATTTACAGGCATCTTTTCGATATAACAGATATACTGGCAGTGCCTTATATGATACAGAGGACGAAACTACCAAGTTTAGGAGGGGTGGCAATATTGGAAACATGGCAATAATTGTTTCACTCACCTTATAAAATAAAATTGATATATTTATTTAACTGTAATTCGTTTATTTATTTATTTATTTATTGCTTTTTAATCATGTTGTGAAAACTATTATAAGGCTGCTGAAACTGAATCCATTATTGAAAATTTAAAACTCAAAATGGCCGATTCATTAGGGCTGAAAAAAATAGGTCATAAAAAAATGCCTTTATGCCAAATTTTAGCAAATGGATATTTAAAAAAATGTTTCGCATAAACCACCTTAAAACGCATTATTTTGACACACCCCGATTAGCCACTAAACCTTCATTGCTACTTTATGGAAATTTGAAAAGGAAAATGGAAAGCAAATATCCTAAATGCTTTTTAAATAGCACTTGGACTAAAGCAGATTGTGGAATAACTTGTTGTGACTTTTTGCTTCATTTTATTTAACAATAACTTACATATGGAAAAACTAGAATATACATAAAAAAGTTTTGCATAAAATAAAATTGCATATTCACTGTATATTATACAGGCTGATTCAGAATTGGTTAATCAAACAAAAATAGTAGATTCCCCATGCGAAAATAAGATAAAAAGTTCCTATAATGGTTGGTCCGGAAATGAGCCCTGAAGGACCTACGACACTCCAAAGCGCTCGTCTGAAAAGTTTTTATTTAATATCTCTGGGAACCCAGTACCTACAGTAACGGGTTTTTGAACATGCCTTAGCATCGATAAAGTCTATCTTTTATAAAATTTTAAATTTTGTAATGTTAACCAGGGACTTGCAAAATGGGGGGGGGGGCGGGTTGATGTCACTTTTTCCCCAAACTGTTTTATCTGTAGATTTTTTGTAATTTTATTAATAAAATATTATTCTATAGTTAAAAATACATAAAAAGGTACTCTTTATGTATGACCGTAAGGCCATCCGTTCTCGAGAAAATTTAAGTCAAAGGTAAAATTTCACATTGTGAGCATCCAAAATAGGAACTAAAAAATGCGCCAATTAAATTTTCAATACTGCAGAGCGATTCTTAGTTAGTAACTATGAAAAAAAGTTCCTGAGCTACTATCCCTTAAAAAGTGTTATTACCGAGGTTATTACTTAAGAGGCTGGCTGTAGTACTCTTAAAACTTATTTTCGAACTTAGATGTAAACGAGCCTTTTCCACAGTTTTTAATGTAGAATAACCCTGCAGTATTATAGTTATTTATGGTACTAGTGGGTAAAGTAAGATATTGCCCATGAAAAAATTAACCTGTGAGGCGTCAGCCAAGCAGGTTAATTTTCGAGAGGGCAATATCGGTTTACCCATGAGTGCCATACAAGGTTTTATGCAATAAATAGTTTAGGAAATCATATTTTTATTAAAAATTTTAAAGACATTTACAAGAAAATAATTTGACAAGTGACAGTTGAGTGGGTAAAATCAATAATTATCCACTCAATAAAGTAAAAGCCACGCGGGGGTTATTATTGAGTTTATCTATTTAAAATAAAGCTGGTAATTGTCTTATTATCTGTATGTATTGGATAAAAATTTTTATTGGTGCATTTTTTATTTCCTATTTTGAATGCCCAGAACGTGAAATTTTCCCTTTAATTCAAATTTTTTCGAGAACGGTTGGCCCTATGTTGTTACTTAAAAGTATGTTTATGTATCTTTAGTTATAAAATTACACTTTATTGAGAAAATGTCAAAACATTTACAGATAAAAAAGTTTGGGACGAAAAAGTGACATCGCACGTCCATGGTTAAAATTACAAAATAAAAGTTACATAAGAATATAGCCTTTAGCAATGTTACTGTAGTCCACGGGGTTCCAGAGATATTAAATAATAGTTATTTATGGTACTAGTGGGTAAAGTAAGATATTGCCCATGAGAAAATTAACCTACGAGGCGTCAGCCAAGCAGGTTAATTTTCGAGAGGGCAATATCGGTTTACCCATGAGTGCCATACAAGGTTTTATCAAATAAATAGTTTAGGAATTCATATTTTAATTAAAAATTTTAATGACATTTACAAGAAAATAATTTGACAAGTGACAGTTGAGTGGGTAAAATAAATAATTATCCACTCAATAAAGTAAAAGCCAAGCGGGGGTTATTATTGAGTTTATCTATTTAAAATAAAGCTGGTAATTGTCTTATTATCTGTATGTATTTGATAAAAAATTTTATTGGTGCATTTTTTATTTCCTATTTTGAATGTCCAGAACGTGAAATTTTCCCTTTAATTCAATTTTTTTTCGAGAACCGTTGTCCCTATGTTGTTACATAAAAGTACCTTTTTATGAATCTTTAGTTAAAAAATACACTTTATTGAGAAAATGTCAAAACATTTAGAGATAAAAAAGTTTGGAACAAAAAAGTGACATCGCACGTCCATGGTTAAAATTACAAAATAAAAGTTACATAAGAACATAGCCTTTATCAATGTTAAGGTATGTGCAAAAATGTTACTGTGTTCATGGGGTTCCAGAGATATTAATTAAAAACTACTTTCCACATGTACCTTTAGAAGGGTCGTAGCTCCCCTTGGGCTCATTTATGCACCAATATTTATAGGAACTTTTTGTCTTAATCTTGCATGGGGAATCTATCACTTTTATTCTGATTCACCAATTCTGAATAAGCCTGTATATTTATTTAAATCTAATATGCCTATTTTTTATGTAGGTTCAGCGAGAAATATTTACACAGAACTACGGAACAGATAAATAAAAAAAGAATCTGTAGGAGTATTAAATACTCTTACTAAAATTAAACTAGCTTAGAAAAGAGTAAATCTACTTAAAAGGCAAAGCAACTTAGAACAATAAACCTAAAAGGTTCTTATAAGCAAAACAAAAGATGAAAATGAAGTAATGTAATTATTATTCTCTATATTTTCAAATATAAATGGAATTCTTTACCAATTAGGATTCTATTTTCCAACATTAATTAAGAAAAATCCTTTCCTTTAACAACAAAGGGCCAAAAATTTAAATATTATCCTTAGGGCTCGTCCATAAATGATGTCACAAATGTTTGGCCACCTTTTGACCACCTCTCTCCCCCTTGTCACAAAACGTCCCAAGCTGCCAACCCCCCTCCTCCACCCTGTCATGTCATAATGGTTAAAAAAAGGAAAAGATATTGACTTTGGAAATGTCTACGGCTCAAAACCCATGAATTTTTGTCACAACCCTTGTCGAAATAATCCTCAAAGACTGTTCGGGTAAAAATTTAAATGTACAAAAAATATTAATAATACATCAAATCATTCACATTCAGAAAAAATCATGCGGACGTGTCTGAATGTCGATGATTTTATGCATTAATAATAAAATAATAAAATAATTAAAAATAAATTAAAAAAAAATTAAATTTTTTATTTTCCGAAAAAAGCCTCTTTTTTTATTTTAACGAAAAATAAATTGAAAAAAATAAAAACTAGTTTTAACCCCATTTTACCCCCTTACCCCACCCCGTTTTTATCAAAAAAAAAAAAATATATATATATATATATATATATATATCCTAGCCACACAAAAAAGGTCAATAGTTTTTTTTCCTATGTATTTTGAGGCGCTGAATCCGAATTTGAGGTCAAAATAGCACATCACCTGGAAAACTAATTGGATAAGGTGCTATTTTGGCTTCAAATTCGGATTCAGCTCTTCAAAATACATAGGAAAAAAAACTATTGACCTTTTTTTTGTGTGGCTAGGATATTTTTTTTTTGATAAAAATCGGGGTGGGGTAGAGGGGTAAAATGGGGTTAAAACTTTTTTTTATTTTTTTTTCAATTTATTTTTCGTTAACCTCTTCAGGGACATAGGCACATATGTGTACATTTAAAAATAAATTCGGCAAAATTAAATTTACCGAATTCCTTATTGCTCAGTGTCTATAGGTGTTGCCATTTGCTATGTTTCCAATCACAAGCGACATCCAATGGCCAAGATTCGCATATCTTCAATTGTTTACTTGTTTTGACAATAAAAATTTTAACTTTTGCTACTAAATTCATTTAAACAAAAAATTCGTCCCTGAAGAGGTTAAAACGAAAAAAGAGACTTTTCGAAAAAAAAAAACAATTAATTTTTTTTATTTTTTATTTATTTATTTAATTTTATTTTTATTTTAATAAACCTAGACCTATAGGAGAAAGTATTATCTTGTTGGCAGCAGTTTTTTTCTTAGTGGAACTTGCAGAGATATATTTAAACCTATTTTTCTCGAAAACTATTTACCTTTGATCAAAAGGTCCAATATGTTTTTTACGTAAAATTAATCAATAAATAATAATTTTTTATCGATATTGTAAAATTCTTAAAAATAAATTTTGTTGGAGAAATATATTACAGAAACACTTTAGAACGCACGCCTCTGACATATACACAATTGTATTTTTGGGTAAGCAGGGGAATAAATAACTTATATTACCACTATTAACCGTACTAAATTTTAATGTGATAAGTCAAAGCATTTTCTTGTAATTACACAAAATCAATTTTCCTAATTTTAACTTTTTTTATGATATCAAAAAATTTGAGGGTGATGGAGACAAACGGCCTAGGATTTGGATTCAGCGACCCAAAATTAGTATAAACCTATTTCTGGAATCTCATTTAGAGAAATCTTCAGATTTGTCGACCAGTGTAATCAAATGTTGAGGATTTTTTCGACAAGGGAATTGTCACGATTTTTGTTGGGATTTTCCTCACGACTTCTCACGATTTTATCACAATTATCACGATTTTTGTTGGGATTTTCCTCACGATTTCTCACGATTTTGTCACAATTGTCACGATTTTTGTTGGGATTTTCCTCACGATTTTGTCACAATTGTCGCGGTTTTTTTGGGATATTTCTCACGATTTTTTACGATTTTGTCACGATTTTTGTTGGGATTTTTCTCACCCCATAGGCCCCAGGCCACATGCCACAAACCACAGGCCACATGCCGCAGCACACAGGCCATAGGTCACAGGCCACAGGCCATAGGACATAGGCCATAGGACATAGGCCATAGGCGTTACCATTATGTAAGAATAAAAATTCCTTGTTGATATCACAATGAATGTTCCATAAGACATTTGGTTTGGACTTAGAATTTTATATTTATATGTCTTAAGACATTTATTTCATGTAATACTGATGGATGTGAAAGCAACAAATATTTACTTCAATAAATTTATAAAAAAAAATATGCACAATATATTATATACATTGGGGTGGACCTTATATGTTTTTAATTCGTGAGGTGATATCATCCTGATATAGTCGGTGAGATAGTTAAAATAAAATAAAACTAAGTGAATATTGTCATACACCGACAGATTTATTTGTTGAAATAAACTAATTAAACGCCTAGGCGTAAGTTTTATTTTATATTATTTTATATGTTTTTATTACCACAGGCCACAGGCCATAGGACATAGGCCATATGCGTTACCATTATGTAAGAATAAAAATGCCTTTTTGATATCGTAATTGTCAATGAATTTTCCATAATACATTTTCAATGCCTACAGTTTTTCGAATATATTATAAAACCCGCTAGAATTTTATATTTATATGTCTTAAGACATTTATTTCATGTTATACTGATGGATGTGAAAACGACAAATATTTACTAAAAGCCCCTAGCACAAGCAATGAAGCTTATTTGGGGCTCTCCATGACTTTGTAAAATATTACAAATAAATAAATAAATAAATTTATAAAAAAAATATGCACAATATATTATATACATTGGGGTGGACCTTATATGTTTTTAATTCGTGAGGTGATATCATCCTGATATAGTCGGTGAGATAGTTAAAATAAAATAAAACTTTGTGTAGATATTGTCGTACACCGACAGACTTATTTGTTGAAATAAACTAATTAAATGCCTAGGCGTAAGTTTTATTTTATTTTATATGTTTTAATTATCTTTAAATTTTTATTTAGGTGTAACTAGGAAGTTCTAAAAATATGAGAGTGATTAAACATCTCTAAGAGTCCTAATTGGGTTCCTAAAATTGGTAAATTACCCATAAGTAAAAAAAAATAGTTGAAAATTGTCTGTAATTTTTGTATAAGTGAAAAAATTAAAGGGGATTGAAATCTTATTTTTTTCCTTTTAAGCATACAAAATTACGTGCCAAATTTTAAAATGATCAAAAGATTCTAACCCGTGCCGAAAATCCGCCAAAGTTGCCCCTAACACCAAAATTTACGAATTTCTACCATAAAGAGTCAAACGGTAAAAAACATTTCAAAAATTTATCAAACCTGACTAAATTTAAATATAATAAATTTACTCCGGATTTTTTAAATGTTTGTTTACCATTTGACTCATAATTAAAGTATAAATTTGTAAATTTTAGTGTTAGAAGCAACTTTTCGGATTTTCGGCACAGGTTAGAATCTTTTGATCCTTTTAAAATTTAGCATATAATTTTGGATGGCTAAAAGGAAAAAAATAAGATTTTAAGCCATTTAAATTTTTCACTTATACAAAACTTACAGAAAATTTTTTTACGATTTATGGGTAATTTACGAATTTTAGAGGCCCAATTAGGACCCTTAGAAAAGTTTGATCACTCTCATATTTTCAGAATTTTCTAGTTACACCTAAATGAAAAATTTTAAAATTAAAAAAAATATATAAGGTCCACCCTAATATACATATTATTCAAAAACTAAAAGAGATCCTTTAAATCTGCAAAAAGCGTAGAGTAGATATGATTGATTTGACTTGACAGGCACGTTTCTTATGGAAACTGGCTCTCGGTAAAAAATTCTGAATTTTTAGTATTATGTAGATTTTATCTTTCTGATCAAAGGTTTCCATTGACCCAACTGGATCTGATGGTTGGTTTTTGAGTTATAGGTCAAAAAGTCAAAAACATTAAAATTTTAATTTAGTTTTTTAAACCTTTTCCTATATATAGAAAAGAAAAAAATTCTCATGTTTTGCCAAATTTAATTTTTTTTTAATTAAATTAAAAAAGAAAAAATTAAATTAAATTAAAAATGCATGAATTTTTTACAGTAATTACAAGTACATGTAAGGAAAATAAATCATAAAAAAATTTATATTTAAAAAATAAATCGGCCATATTTATTCTGATAATTTGAGTTCTAGGTTTTTGGGTATTAGTCCGCATTAGGATTAACAAAAGAAGCCTTTACAACAAATTTCAGCCAAATCGGACATTTTTGAAAAATTATGAACCACCCCAACGCAAAAATTTTTCTTCAAATTTTTCACTATTTTTTCGTAATCAGCGTTGCAAAAAATGGAACTATGCAAAAAAAAACAGATTTTTTTCACTTTTTTTTCTGGGCCACTATACTTTTATTATTATTTATAATTTTTGTACAATTTTTTGATAAAATTTTTATAAATGTTTTTGTTTAGAAAACAAAAACAAAACAAAAAGTCCAAACGTGTAACGTATTATAACAGGAAAAAAAACATAAAAAAAGCAAAAAAGCTTATATGCTGCTAGCTGGATTCAAACCCGGAGTAATATATCAATCTGGGACCTTTAATTTTCCTAATTTTCATTAATAATCTGCCTTTATGCATAGACTGTGATCGGTTATTGTTTGCGGACGACTTCAAATTTTATTTAATAATTAAGTCTATTAACGATTGTATTTTGCTGCAAAATCAAATTAACCTTTTATGGGACTGGTGCATTCGTAATAAATTAAATCTTAACATTAAAAAATGTAAATACATGTCATATTCAACTAAACATAATATAATAGACTACCAGTATCATATAAACGGTACTCCGCTTGAGAGATGCTATGAGTTGAAAGATCTAGGGGTTGTATTTGATACGACTTTATCTTTTTCATGTCACATATCCCAAGTCTGTTCTTCTGCTTCTAAGATGTTGGGATTTATAATTCGAAATTCAAAATCTTTTAATAATGTATTATGCCTTAAGTCATTATATTATGCATATGTGAGATCCAGACTAGAGTATGCCTCTCTTGTCTGGTATCCCACATATGTAGTTCATACTGATGCCTTGGAAGCAGTGAATAGAAGATTTGCAAAATTTCTTTATTTTAAACGTGAAGGAGTCTATCCTGCTCAAGGATACGACAATATTGAACTGTTAAACCGCTTTAATATGCTGTCACTTAAGACTAGACGAATAAATTTTTCCCTATGTTTTCTATATAAACTGCTTCACAATGGAATTGATTGCATGGACTTACTCAGGCAAATCAATTTCAGAGTGCCGCGTTTGGGTTCGAGACGTGAGGATACTTTTATTTGTAATTTTAGCAGGACTAACGTTATGGCTAGATCGCCAATAAATATAATATGTAATAACTTTAATTCGTTAAACAGATCCATTGATATTAACGCGTGTTCTCTAAACTCACTTTTATACACTAACAACCTACAATAATAGGTTAAAATTGTGTATTTATGTATCCATATATATTATTTATTTTGTATATTTTTATATATAATTGTATATATGTATTTTTGCCCTAGAATTGGTGCAAACTGTTGGGCAAATAAAGATTATTATTATTATTATTATTATAAGAGCATCACTCCGTTTCCACTGTGCCAAAAACGCGACTTACTATCCAGTGAAATATAGTTTTTAAAAAACTATATGTTATATTATTTTATTTATTTATTTTTTTAATAATATTTTGAAAGTTAGATTTTTATACTTCATTTTAATGTAATTTTTTTCATTTTATATATTATTAAGAAAATCTGACCGTTATTTCTCTTTTTTTTTCATATTGTAGTGGCGCTTTCGCCATTTTACAAAGATTTTTTTCATTTTTAGATTTATTTTAAGCAAAAAAAATAAATTTTTAGTTTTTTATTACGAGTATACAGGGTTATTCACGGAAGTGGTCTATTAAAAGTTTATAGAGAACCAATAATTTTAAAAATCTGATATTTTACACTTTGGGGTTTTTGAACATGGCCAATCGATTAAAAATATTTTCATGTTTGTGTCGCTTCCGGTTGTACCGGAAGTGGCACTCAACTTTGATTTTTTAAATAGAACATCCTATACCAAATTATTGTGAAAAGAGGCAATTTCTTTTGCACAATTTTAATAGTGTTTTTGTTGCTGATTTCAATTTTGTTTAGATGAAATTTCTATATGTTTCCACTTTTGAGAAAAGCCGTTCCAAAATTTTATAAAAATTAAAATTTCATTTCATTTTTGGAGGCTCATATTTAAATTATTATAGCAGCTACAAAAGTTTTTTCTAGTTTACATTAAAGTTACATTTATGCTCTATAAAATAATTACGAAAAATGTTATTTTAAAAGTTCAGTTGAGGAATAGGTTTTGATGCCTCTGCAATGATGTTTAAAGGAAGGTGAATTTGTTAATCGGTTTTTATAAATTTAACGTCAAATTTATTATATTTGTCAAGCCCACGTGTTTGTCAATTTTGCTAAATATGACATATGCTGCCCAAAATAGTCTTAAACAGCACTGAGTCGTCATTGCAGACGTCTTGAAAACTAGTCTTCAGTGGGACATCGGAAGTGAAATCCATATACTTCTTTACGATTTTATAGAGCAAGCATGTTACTTCAATTCAAGCTATAGAAAACCTTTGTAGGTGCTATAATAAATTATTTATTGATCACCTAAAATGACATTTTTTAATTTTTTATAATTTTCGGCAGGGTATTTCTCAAAAACGAAAAGAGAGAGAGAGAGATTTGGTCTAAACAAAATCGAAATCAGCAACAAAAACACTATTAGAATTGTGCAAAAGCAGTTGCAGATTGTTACTGATGTTTAGCATGCAGTCTGTTGAAGAACTTTTACTACTATTTAAGAACTAGTGCTCATTAGGATTTCATTCTCAGAAGTTTTGAAGTTTACGGACCCTTTGCTAACATAATTAATAGTCATCTAATCTTTAATCTTGCTATTTTTTTTAAACCTGTTTCCATTTGGGGGGACTTGTGAGTTAATAACTAAAGTTAATAGTTTTGACGGTACAATTTTGACAGTCGCTAACCTAGAAAACTAACGAAATTTACGTATACTGCCAGATTTGACGTTTAAATAATAAACAGCTGAACTTTAGTCAACAGGGCTACTACACTTAATTACTCTTTAGCACTTTTTATGCATTCTAATCTGTAACGTCAAAACTTTAAGAACGATTGCATGGAATCTTGTTTATTAATGAATAATAGGGAAATAATGATTATTTTAATATTAGTGATAAAATCGTGGATTTTGGTTAGTGTGAAATAAACCTATTAATAGTTGTTTGTTAATTAAAACGTAAAATTGTATAAATGTTTGCTTTCGTAGGAAAGGGAATATAATTAATATAGTTTAAAACAGATTGGTAAAACCCAGACTTGCTTGCCTATTCTATAATTAGTTTGTAATGAAGGGTATACCCTATAGGTTCTGTTTAAACTAATGTAGTAACCCTTGCTTATAAGCAAATTCCGAACTTTTGGTATTCATTTACAGCGAAAATTATAATTTTATAAAGACTATTTGTCATTAAATCGGCACTTTAATAGTTATTTATAATACAAGGGCGAAAAGCTAAATTTTTCGATTGAGTAGGTTTTTAGAAGCCGAGGGCCAGCCGATAGTGCCAGCCCGAGGGTAATAACCCTAAAAAATCGAAATTTAACTTTTTGCCCGTTTATTCAATATTTTTTATTGGATTGTTACTAATTATAATAAATTATTAAAATATACACAATTTAAAGTGCAAAAAATATTTCTTTTTATTGTATTATTACTTATCTAGTTATCTATGACAAATTGCTGTTCAATCACATCGCTAAAAAAATAAATGAATCGTTTCTTTTGCTTGCGGTTTCATTTTCAAATTAAAAAAGCTATAGCTTGGTGATCAATTTCTGTTAAAATGTGTCTGTTGTTAAAATGTGTCTGTTGTGAAAATAATACTTGTGAAACCGTTCTATAAATATTATAAATATTGAAAGTGATTTTACAATTGAAATTTTGTGTTTTTAATTTATTTTAGTGGGTGAATACAGATTAATCAGTTGACATATATTTTGATGTTATGTTATGGAAATGTTTTTATTTTGTATTAAATGATTATAATAACTGTATCTGGTCAAAAAGATTATATAGTTTAAGACCAAAAGTGACCAAAAGGTCATACTACAGTAAAGGTAAAGCATCTTCTTTTAAAAAGCTTAAAAATAACAAGTTTTAGTTAGCGGGCGAAAAAAAAGTTTTTGGCCCAACATTTCGCCCGTAAAACATGAACAAAAAGTGTCGCTTTTAGAATCAATCGAATAAAAAAGATATTTAATTTTTATTTTAAGCAGACCATCACACAGTGTGAAATATGAGGAATCTAGCTGAACTAAATTATTTGTAAGATAGGGCATCACCCTCATTAGCAATTATTATAAGCTCATTGAATAATATACTATTATCCACTGCGTGATTAATAGGCCTATTAATCACCGTTTAAAATTTAAAATGACCATGGATAAAGTATAAAATTAATAATTCGGGTGATTAGGTCACTCGCCTTTCGGCTCGTGTCCCAAAATTCACCCTCATTGATTAATAGCAACTATTATACGCTCATTGAATAATATACTATTTAAAATTGTAAATGAATACTAAAACTCCGATCTGTATTTATATTATGGACATATTAGATTTTAGCTATTGTAAATTACAATTACAATTTGTAATTTGGGTCAGTTTGTTTAATTAAAATATCCTATATATAGAAATCGTAAATTGGAATAAATACGCATGTTGTTTGATTAATTTTGACATTGGGCCAAATTGAATGTCAGCTGTTGCGCCTACTTTAAGGCTCATCAGCATCAGATATTACCATTAAGACACTTTGGTTACTTAAATAATTTAGTAAAAGGAAATATCTTATCTTAATACGTTGAGTAGAGATTAGCGCAATATAATAATTTCGAAAAACTAAAATTCTTGGGGTGCCATTTATTTTTTACCTAAAAAAAAACCTGTGAAGTTACAAACAGAAAAAAAATTGATGGTCAAAACGAGAAAAATCCTCAAAAAGGACGTATCGATAAAATTATACCGGGTGTCCCACCAGGTTCTTGCCAAGCTATATCTCCGTTATTTGAAAAGATAAAATTGTTTGGACTTTTTGCAAAAAACAGCGTTAAATGGGAGTCATTGAAGTTTTTACTCACGTATCCAAAACCATCCCTTGCTTAACCACCCCCTTGAAACCACGCCCAACTTCTGTTTTTTAAATAGCACCCCCACCCCATTTTTATCAAAGAATATCAAAGTAAATTTTATTCTTAATTCAAGTAGTATTAAATAGAATCTATAATTTATTTGAGGCGTATATATACTTTGACGCAGGGATCTGTGGCTACGGGAAATATGTTTGGAATGTGAGTGCAAATGGGAGGCCCGTTGCAGGCACACTCTCCTGGAACCACCTTCAACTTTGCTCTAAATACCACCCTATTATTAATAAATAATAATTGTTATTTGGAGCTCCTTAAGTAATAAGATACCATTTATAATACATGGTTGAATGCAGAATAAAATGTACTTTTATATTCTTTGATAAAAATTGGGGGTGCTATTTGAAAAACAGAAGTTGGAGTTGGTTTCTAGAGGGTGGGTAAGTAAGGAGTGGTTTTGGATACGTAAATAAACACTTCAATGGCTCCCATTTAACGTTGTTTTTTGCAAAAAATTATATCTTTTCAAATAACGGTCGTATGGAGTCCCAAACTTATTAGAGACATCAAGTTATTAGAGAGTGTACAACATAAAATGACCAAATGGTGCGATGGTTTATTTAATATTGACTATCATAGACGCCTCGAAGTATTGAATATACCACGCCTCACCGAACGAAGATCTCGGGGTGATCTAATTCAATCATACCGAATTTTACATAATACCTTTACCGTTGATCTAAGTAACATATACACACAAAACATGGATAACAGACTCCGTGGCCACTCCCTTAAACTTGCAAGAGAGAATTTTAAAACTTCAGTTCGAGAACATTTTCTACCTAACCGAACGTTTTACAAGTGGAATTCGCTTCCAGATTCTGTTGTATCTGCACCTTCCATTAATACCTTCAAAAACCGATTTGATGAATGGGCTTCTCAAGAGCTAATATAGTATTTTGTATATATATATATTTTTTTAATTTAATTTTTTTTTTTTTTTTTTTTAAATTCCTATTCTTTTTTTGTCTAACTTTAGTTATTGTTTCACTTCTTTTTTTTTTATTAATTATGCGGTACATAAAAATTATAAAATTCAATTTTTAATTTATTACTTTACCATTTAAACTTTTTATATATTATATATTTTTTGGGCATAATAGGTCTCCTCTGCCCTAATCTGTTATTAAATAAATAAATAAAATAAATAAATAAATAAATAAAACATAGCTTGGCAAGAACCTGGTGGGACACTCGGTATAGTATATATAAATTTTTCTATATTTTTTATACATTATATAAAAAACTTTTTGTATATTATATAAAGAACTTTCACTTTAGGGTTCCACTAACACGGGGATTTTCCCTTTCCGACTCGTCGCGACGTTTTGTCTCTTACTTACATCTTAAAGGATTAATCTGAAACTGATCTGAAACAGTTTTAGCTTAATTCAGACGAAACGTCGGAAAGTAAGAATCCATTAACACGTTTCTTTTCTGATTGTTGTATACTTTACATTTTTTTTTAGGTAAAAAAGAAAAAAATAGCACCCCAACATTTAAAAATTTTGAAATCGTTATAGTACGCTACACCCTAACGTTGAGCTCCAGCATGTTAAACTTTTTTGGAACCCTTGGCCTGCAACTTTTCTACAATGAAAGCCTTAAGATAATTCCTAAAAAAATACACCTCAGGATATTGTCCCCTATCTCACGAAACAGCATTAATGACAAAATTTACAAAAACAAATTTTCTCGACGTTTACGACATTTTGAACCCGAAAATGCAACAAAAAAATGTAAATTTTGTCGGTTACGTCGTTTTGTGATAAGCGGAAAGATATATTTTTTAATTATCTTATTTTTTTTTTCATATTTTTTCTTCTTCTTCTTCGAAACGTTTGATTTTGAGGGACACGGATGTCCCTCGCGGGCTAGACTTCCCGAATTTTTTTATTTTCCTACTTTTGTTAAATATGTAACATATTTTTAGTAAAATAACTCAAGAAACTCGTATTAGAATCCTCCAGTATTTCCAGTTAAAAAAAAACTGTGTCGGGACTCAAAAAATACTTCAAAGAGAAATAATGCATGCGCCTTCGCCATAATTTTAAATAGCAAATAAAAATATAATTTATCCAATACATACAGATAATGAGACAATTACCAGCTTTATTTTAAATAGATAAACTCAATAATAACCCCCGCGTGGCTTTTACTTTATTGAGTGGATAATTATTTATTTTACCCACTTAACTGTCACTTGTCAAATTATTTTCTTGTAAATGTCATTAAAATTTTTAATAAAAATATGAATTTCTAAGCTATTTATTGGATAAAACCTTGTATGGTCCTCATGGGTAAACCGATATTGCCCTCTCGAAAATTAACCTGCTTGGCTGACGCCTCGCAGGTTAAATGTCTCATGGGCAATATCTTACTTTACCCACTAGTACCATAAATAACTATTTTTTTGGTAAAATGCTTTTTATAATTTTTCTTATGATGTAGTTAGTGGTTAGTGCTTATTTTTTACCGTTGTCATAACAGCGGTTGAAAAGTGACAGTCAGTTTAACATATCTGCTATCAGAAAACAAGTGAACGTCAAACACAAATATCGACTAATAAAATTAATTTTAAGACAATTTTTGCGTTTTTTTTTTATGTTTATGTGTTAGGTCGTAGAAAAAATAGTATAGGCACCTCGATGCAAATCTATTTCATTGCACTTCGACTGCTTTTGTTTTACTCGGCTCCGCCTTGTAAAAAAATGAGCACTACCTTGCACTGAAAACTAGCGTACTCGGTGCGTAATGTACTATTTTCTACGACCTAGTTAGTAGTTAGCGCTTATTTCCCACCCGTTGCCTATGACAACGGTTGGGAAGTGACAATCAGCTGATTTTACATATATGCTGTCAGAAAATGAGTAAACGTCAAACACATAACTTGAAATTGACAAATTAATTTTAAGACAATTCATGCGTTTTTTGGATGTCGTGGAAAAAATAGTATACGCACCTCGACGCACTCTTGTGCACTGAAACTAGGTTCGCGTACTCGGTCCATAATATACTGATGTATTTAACTGACTTGCCAAATGTACAAAATGTATCTGTATTGGTCAATAAATAAACTAAACTAAACTAAACTATTACTACCTTCTTTATCTGTGGCTAGATTATATCCACGTAAGTGAACGTTCAAGTATTACGTAACTCAAATTTTGATCATTTTAGACCCCCCCCTGTAACGCTATTTTCCTATACCATTAACATGGGCGTAACACTCCAAAATTACACCCCCCCAGGAGCGTTACGTAATACTTGAACGTTCCCTAATTTGTAAACCTGGTCAAAAATCATTTTTCACTTTGTAATTAGTGTCTAAAAACATTGTATTAGTGAGGTACACGAATGTCCCTCATTGCCGCCAAGTCTTTTCTTTGTGAGATACGTGGATGTCCTTTGCGGGCTCAATGTGTTAGACTCCTTATATTTAAAATATGAAAAAAATCTTACCATATATATTTTCTTAATTTAATTTAATAATTATATAAAGAAAATTATTGTATAATAAATTAACATAAAAAATATAAACATATAACATAAAATAAAATATAACATAAAATATAAATATATGACAGAAAAAAAAATAAAAACAAAAAAAAAATTGTTATTAAAACTAAAATTGTGACTCTTCAAAATTGTGATTATGACCTTCTTGTTCGTAAAAAAGTATGTAGGCTTCTCCTGAAACTATCGATCTTGGTAAAACTGAAGAGACCCTAAAGTCGTCATATACATGCCACCTGTGATTACAAGGATGCTTGCAATTTCTTAATTAAGGATATAAGTTATAAGATTTCTTTAATTTCTTTATATTAAAAGTCCAAACCGGTTATCTATGTTGTAATACAATATTGTTGTATATGCATTTAATTTATCTATATCTAAGCAGCATGCTGCTCAGGGTTTTAAAGCTGCATTTCGGATACGATTTAACAAATCTATGAGTATTACTTTAATAATAAGTCGTACTACCAGGAAAAAGTTATTGAGTTGAATATTATTCAATGAATAAGTAGACACTGCGCCATGGAATGCCAAATATCATAATTAAATTTTATTTAGTATCTATCTTTACGGCTTGTCTTGAGTTATTAAATAACTTTTTTTTTATTTACTTATGGTAGAATAAACAAGTATATCTCAAAGATTTGATTTCCGTTTTGAATATTACCCATCAATATCGATAATAATTTATTTGAACGAAACCAAACGGACTGAGGTTGCAGACCTTTAAATTGTGTTGGTAAAGTTCTGTCCAAAACCGTATCTTATGCAATGTTTACCACAGTCTGCTCGTTTGTTTATACAATTGCCAGTGGCTATCCTTTGCCATATCCTTAACCTCACTCTAGCCTTAACATTTTACTCAGTTTAGGAACCATGCAAGAAAAGTGCCTTGTTTTTCAGTTACAGTTAAGTAAATTAGGTAAATTATTGTAAAAGTTTTAGATGATGTTTTGAAAATTTTTGCATTAAATCATAGAGAAGATAATTTTGCATTAAATACATTGGATCTATTTTATTGGTATAGAAGAATATAATATTTACCTTATTTATTGAAGATTTACACTGATTTGCAGAAGTAATGCAGATATTTCCTTTTGTATTTAAGAAAGTATTAGAGATAAAATAGTTATTTTTGTATTAAGAGCGCAAAATGACTGATTTCTGCTTAGTGTGGAATTTGCTGATCGAAGTATCTAGACGAGATCAGCAATCACTCGAAAGCAGAAATCACATTTTGCGCTCGTAATACAAACAACATTTTTTCTACGATCTAAAATAAATAAATAAATTTCAGACAGTAGGTTACCTTACAAGGTCCCATCACTTAATTACAATTTTTTGCAATTATGTTGGTGCAAAAGTAAAATCCTAATCAAAGTAACTCTCCACAATTCCTTCGTAACAACAAATATATAGCAAACAAATATTTAGCACACGAAACTGAGATTTGATTCAAAATAAATAATAATTTTATATTAAAATAATGGCGAACCAACATCTCATGGCATATAACTGACAGCTATTTTACGATTGACATGCCGGTTGCCTACAGTGTGAGCGGGAAAAAAATCACTTTTCTGCTTACTGTCATGGTAACGAGCAGAAAAGTAAAATACTAAGAAATCGGTTATTTTGAAGTCTGAAAACTTCATTTGTTTTTGTAGAAATGTTAACTTTTTTATTAGATCATAGCAAAATAGTTATTTATGGTACTAGTGGGTAAAGTAAGATATTGCCCATGGGAGGCGTCAGCCAAGCAGGTTAATTTTCGAGAGGGCAATATCGGTTTACCCACGAGTGCCATACAAGGTTTTATCCAACAAATAGCTTAGGAATTCATATTTTTATTAAAAAATTTAATGACATTTACAAGAAAATAATTTGACAAGTGCCAGTTGAGTGGGTAAAATAAATAATTATCCACTCAATAAAGTAAAAGCCATGCGGGGGTTATTATTGAGTTTATCTATTTAAAATAAAGCTGGTAATTGTCTTATTGTATTGGATAAAATATTTTATTATTTATGTTAATGATTAAATTTATTGTAAAACAATCACTGTGATAAGGTATAAACTACATTTTAAAAAAGGTCCCCGAACAAGTATTTACAATAAACCAAATTAAACTTGTTTAATTTATTTTTTAAGTTTTGTTTAGACTAACCGAAACAAAAGTTCACCTGCATCCTTTTAGACTAAATCAGCTCATTTTATCAACTATTTTTTGACCGAATTATCTGTTTTTAGATTAGCAGATTGTAACCTCTATTTAAAAAAAAATCACGTGTTTTTACTCCTAACAACAAATAAGTATCCTCTTCTGGCAAATGTACACAATGTTATATAAGCTAGCTAGATCGCAACAAACAAGAGCAGATCCTAGTTTAAACCTTAGTTTCGGACAGGATTTGCGATACAATATGTCAATTATTTTAAACGAATGAATAGATAAGAGTAAAATAGGATCTAGTCCAACAGCCAACAGGCCTCGTTGGGTGCTGGATTTTAAAACCAAACTAACAAAAGATATAATCAAATGTTTTTGTATGGCCAATTGTTCGGAAGAAAAAAGCCTAAAAATTAGAGAGATAAAAGTTTTTGTAGATAATATACGTTTTTCAGGGTTTAAGATTATCATACGGCTCGCCGCGGCGAACTATGTCCCCAAATAAAAAAAGAAGTAAAATTATTTTATCATTAAAATAAGGTGGAAATACTTTAATACTTGAATATATTTATATATATATATATATATATATATATATATATATATATATATATATATATATATATATATATATATATATATATATATATTTTCAGTTAATTATAAATTGAAATTTGGCGAAGGCGATAAGTGAAACGGACACTACCTAGAAACTGGTTCGAAAGTCAGTATAAGCCGGTGGTTCCTTCTACTACTAGCCCACACAAGTCCTGGACTTAGGGGATGCTTAATTAAGTAGAATAGTACGAGGTTAAACAAAAATGTAATATATAAAAAACTAGTTAAGTCACCATTTTGAGTTTTAATATTAAAGTTTTAGGTCTAAAAATGTTAAATTGAGGAGTGCTTTTTGCCTTATTTGAAATACATATTTTCACACACCACCTCCGGGGAAGTACGGGTCTAAATAACTATATTTCTCTTATTTAGGGTAAGAACTACCTGCATACCAAATTTTAGCTTCCCTGGCCCAATAGTTTTTAAAAAATGAGTACCCAAGCTTAAAAAGCCGGCTGGAAATTTTTGATATAAATTTTTTAGAAATGTCAAAAACGTCAAAAAGTGTCGCAAAAGAAATGCGTATATCTTCCAACTACATAAGTAGTACTACATACTACATAAGTATTTAGGAATAGTTTTAAGTATATATCTGAAGAACGACGATGGACGAACGAAGCTATTCTCAAATTTTATGTGCCACCGATAAGTAGAAAAAAGGGCCCAAGTTTATCGCTAGAATTTTACGTATTTTTTATATATATATTTATAAATACATCTTTAAAGACATATACTTGCTAGGCTTCTTTCAAATTTTAAGCAAAAATATTAGTTTGTTTAGAAATAGGATGTTTTTTGTGCAAGCATGTAAAAATAGGTTTTTGAGCAACCGTTTTGCATCAACATGAATATTGCATTGGCGCATATTCCCACATTTATTGAAAAAAAAAATAATAAGTTTTTCAAATGTAGAAAAGTATAGTGAATAACTTTAAATGGTTTTTGGTCATTATTTCTTAATTTCATTTGCCTATTTAAGGAAACTTTTTTTCCCGTTGGCAACATAGTGCAGAGTGGCGTCATGGTTTTATATAAAAATCGTCAAAAACTATGACTTTACTTATATTGGCTGGTAATGGATACACGTAATTTTATAAACCTTTATAACGCACACCAATATACGGATCAACATTGTTTTGTTCTTAAAATTTTATTGAATAAATAAATTCAAACTGAATTGCTTTGTCGTTAACGAGGATAGGAAATCCGTATACAAAATTTTGAAGTTTTGGACAGTAACGATATTCAATTATTTCAACAAAAGCAAATAGTCAACAGATATTACGTCAAAAAATAAGAAAAAAATGTTTTTCTACTATCTAATAGAAAAGTTAACATTTCTATGAAAACAAATAAAGTTTGAAGACTTCAAAATAACCTATTTCTTAGTATTTTACTTTTCTTCTCGTTACCATGAAAGAACGCGCAAAATTGAATTTTGCGCGTTCAGTGTAGGCAACCGGCAGGTCAGCCGTAAAACAATTCACGTATATACGAGTTGTTGTGGTCCGCCATTGTTTTCACATAAAAATCTTGTTTATTTTGGAATCAAATCTCAATTTGAGCTAAATATTTGTATTTTAAATATGGAGAGTGATAGTAAAGAGGAATTTACTTTAACCCCGCCGGATTCGCAGAAAATTGCAAGTGCTGCGACCTTAAAATGTCTGCCTGAAAAATCTAAACAGAAATACGAAATGGTTTATGAACAGTTTTTTTGTTGGAAAAAGAACAAAAAAAACTGAGAAAGTATCTGATTTTACTTCTAAACCACCAGATATTCAGAAAATTGTAACCTTGTTAGGTTATGAATTTACTGTCTGAAATTATTATTTATTTTAGATCGTAGAAAAAAATCTTTTATCCAACACCTTCACAGAAAAACTTGTTTTGAGCACTATTTTAAATATCAAAAGTGAGTTTTTTTCCACTAGTGACTAAAAATTTTTTCACCCACTCTTTTACGTACAGCTTTTGATCTCACCCAAAATTACTTACATACCCTATTAAGTATTATAAATATTCTATAAATAGAAGCACGTTAACTAAACCATAAAAATTAAAGAAAACCCCAAATTATTATTTAGTTTTTGAATAATATACTGAACATCATGATATATATATATATGATATCATCAGATATTTTTGAAAATTCTGTCATCACCGCGTCCATTTTGACGTTTGTAAGAAATGTAAAACTAGCAATTGTTTATTTTTAATAGACATACTTAGGCCATGGCTACCTATTATTTTAGTAATAAGAAAACTTAATCTTAATATTTTTAACACAATTTTTCGCAAAATTATAGATTTTTATTTAAAAACAAAAGGTGTTGGATAAAATTAAATTCTCAACTCGTGTATTAAGTGATTTTATCCACTTAATACACTAGTTAAGAAAATAACTATTATTACGACCGAAAAATTACTTTTTTCTGCTTGAGCGTAGAATTTACTGATCGAAGCGTCTAGCCGAGATCAGCAATCACGCGAAAGCAGAAATCACATTTTAATACAAAAATAACTATTTCTGTTAACTCTTGTTTAAAATAACTTTCTAAAAGAACTACACAGAAAAAATATTGTCATAAATCAAGAACATGTGATTTGGATATAACGAAGAGAATTATTCTCCTTTAAAGCAAAATTGTGCTTTAAATATGAAAGGATATGAATATGGTATGCATGAAAGGAGAATATATTATATACAAATTACCATATTTTGACAATATTTTTCTGTGTGTAGGACCATTCTAAGGGGCATTATTCTTAGAATACTAAATACCTGATATATTTTTTACTTCACAACTAAATTGTGTTATGCAAGAATGTGTTAACCCATATTGTGAGAGGATAGTAATTTTTTAAACTTTTTTTAACCTTAAAATTAAGTATTTGTTTTAATTGTAATGCATAATAATCATTTTACTTAATATATTTTAATAATAAAAATAACAAATATTTTGTATTTTCGGTATATTTATTGAAAACAAAGTATCTGCTGAGCGCTTTCGGAATTTTATTCCATCATCGGGGCTGGCATTGTCAGTGCCACTTTAAAAACTTAAAACTAAAATAAAATTGCGGGAGGTTACATGATAGTTAAGTGACTTTTTTCAAAATGTCATATAACTGTCATGTAACGTCCCGCTATTTTATTTTAGTTTTAAGTTTTTTTTCAATTTTGCGACTCTTATAAGCTCATAATCACATGCATTTTGCGTGTTCTTATAGGCCCATAAGAGGTCTCTACTTTTTTTTCTGTTGGGTTGGCAACATACAAAAGCCTATCTCTTGACGTTTTGCGTGCAAATGTCAATGTCGATTTTAAGTTTAATTTTTTACAAAATTTTGTGTTTGGGTTATTTTTTACCGTGTTAAAATTGTGAACTGGTTAATTGCAGTGAAAAAAAAAGAGATGACCGTAAAATATATCAAAATATCACTTGTTCTTAGAATTTTAACCATAGTGTAAACTGTAATGCCAACCCAAAACAAAAATCCATAAATCAGTCATCAATTTAAATGTAAGTTTTTTAAATTTTAGAGAAAAATAGAAAAAATTTTATAAAGCACTTTAAAGTACTTTAGAAAACTCGCCGCAAGCGGCTCGTTTTCTAAACTTGTACTCGTGCGCTAAAAACGTATGTTATGAAACTAGTACTTTAATATAATATAATGTGTTTGTAATCGTCCTTTTCGTATAATAAAAAGTCATTTAACTGTCATGTAACGTCCCGCAATTTTATTTTAGTTTTAAGTTTGGACTTTGTGTTTGTAATCTTCCTTTTCGCTCTTAATGTATAATACAATGACTATATTTCCCCTGCTGCATCCTGTAAGGCACGTACAATGCCAGCCCCGATTATGGAATAAAATTCCGAAAGCGTTCGGCAGATACTTTGTTTTCAATAAACTATACCGAAAATACAAAATACTTTTTATTCTTATATACGGTATACAAGTCAAAAAATTCCTTAATATATTTTAAATGAATTTAAAGTAAAATTATACAGTCATTTCAAAATGTGAGTTAAAATATTATTGCAAAACACGGCTAACTCAGGAACTTTTTTCTGCAGTATGCTGGGTGTAAACAAATTATGCGATTTGGGGCGTTATATTATCAAAGTTATCAAAATAAAAAAAATTCCTACGACCTAGTAAGTATGGGGCCCCTGCTGTTCCTTATCTACATTAATGACATATTTTTGGTGATGATGATGATAGTGAGTTAATCCTATTCGCTGATGATTCAACCATTGTCAAATCTAGTCCTTATTATATCAGGTTGCGTGCAGATATGCAGTCTATATTGAAACAAGTAGAAGATTGGTTTGCTGCCAACAAATTAAGTTTTAATGCATCAAAAACAGATCACATAGTTTTCTCCTTGAGGGAATTAGATGATGAGAACAAACAAAAAACGGTTAAGTTCTTGGGTCTTCAGCTTGATGCAACCTTGTCATTCAAGCAGCACATTGACAGTATTTCCAAGAAAATAACAAAAACAATATATTTACTAAAAAATATGAAGCCAATTGTGGATTCGGGTACATTGATAATGGTATATCACTCATTATTAATGAGTGTAAGCTGCTACGGCATTATGGCCTGGGGACATTCTACCGATGCAGATCGAATATTTGCGCTTCAGAGGCGAGCTGTTCGGATTATTGCCGGACTCGGGTATAGGGAGGATGTACGTCGGGCGTTTTCTGAACTCAACTTTCTTACTATACCCTCGCGCTATATCTTTGAGTGTTTGGTCTATGCCAAAAATAATCTAGCTAGATACACTTCCCAGGGGGAAATCCACAGGTATGAAACACGGTTGGGGCGTAATGTAAGACTGGATTTTCTAAGGCTGGAAACCTCTAGAATTTCCACTCTGTATTACGCACCGACTTTTTTCAACAAATTACCTATGGAAACACGAATTTAAGTACCAGGCGCTTTAAACAAACTATAAAATCATTTTTGTTAAGGCAGGCATTTTATGATTTTGACGAGTTTTTAAACTCGGACGCTTCCATCTTTGATGGACATTTTTAATTGTATGTTTTTTTTAAGTATGTTATGCAAAAAAAAAAACATTTTTTAATCTGTGAAGTTTTAATAATGATACCTATGCAAAATTACAGTTTTAATCGTGTAAATTACAATTCTAATTGTGTAAAATTACAATTGTAATTGTGTAAAATTACAATTCTAATTATGTAAAATTACAATTCTAATTGTGTAAAATTACAATTCTAAATGTGTAAAATTACAATTTTAATCATGTAGTTACAATTCTAATCATTATTTTGAATGACGTGTGTAAAAATTTTATAATTTATGGCACAAATAAATTCTATTCTATTCTATTCTATAATTAGTGCGTATTTCCCATCCGTTGCCTATGGCACCGGATGGGAAGTGACGATCAGCTGATTTTGCATATCTGCTGTCAGAAAATTAGTAAAAGTCAAATGCATAACCTCAAATTGGCAAACTAATTTAGTTAATTAATAGTTTTTGCGTATTTTTGATGTTTAGGTGTTACGTCGTAGGAAAAATAGTATACGCACCTCGACGAAAACCATTTCAGTGTACTAAGTTCCCATACTCGGTGCATAATATACTATTACAGAGGACAGACGTCTGTCCGTCTGTCCGGACAGTCAGCTTTCTCAAAAAGGTACAGAATTTGTTAAAAATATATAATTTTTTTTATCTGGGCTGTTTTTGAATATTTTAAAATTTTTAGATCTATCGCATAATACTCTTCCAGTCTTTTAAGGCTTAATTTAAAAGACCACGAAGAGTACAATGACAGAACTCTAAATAAGTTTTGAAAAACATTGTAAAAAGTAAACTGAATATTTAGTTACAAATCGATAGGAAATCGGAAGTTATTATCCTATAAAATTGTACTTTAATTTTTGTTAAAAACAAGCAACATTTCGTGTCCGTTCTTAAATATTAAAGTATGTTACTTTAGAACCATAGTATTAATAACAAAAATTAAAGTAAATTTGTAGAGGACCATAACTTTTTTATTTGTTACTAAATATTCAGTTAAAAATGGATAGGAAGTTATGATCCTATACATTGTATTTAATTTTTGTTAAAAACACCATATTTCTAAGGTCACAAACTTTAATATTTAAGAACGGACATGAAATGTTGCTTGTTTTTAACAAAAATTAAAGGACAATTGTATAGGATAATAACTTTTGATTTCCATCTATTTGTAACTGAATATTCAGTTTACTTTTTACAGTGAAAAAACTGGGTTATATTGCTGCTTTCAAGCCACCGTGTTTAAGCAAATTACCATTAAAAATTCCAAAATGGTTGTCTACCTCCAGGATACGTAAATCGGTAAATATTGAGTGGATCTCGGAATATTCGATAAGCGATCTTCTGAATTAAACATTGTTGGTGGTTCATCGGATTTTGTTGTGTTATCTGGTAACAGGCCGCTTGATTTACTGCGTTTAATATATTTTTATTCAATATACAGATGGGGGAATTTATTTTTTATTTTTGATTGTGTATTTGAGCCAAAATTAGCCTTGGTGATAATAAATTTAAAAAAATCTTATTTTAAAAAAAATATTTTATTTCTCATTACAATTTTGACGTTTAGGGTAATGCTTTAAGTATCTTGGGTACTTTCGGTGGTGAAGCAGGTGGTTGTTAGGTATTTATAGTTATAACTAAAGTGCATGTTGTATTTATTATTATTATTATTGTTATTAAAAAGTTATTATATTTACTATATTTTTATCATATGAAGCATTGTTGATTACATTATAGAAAATAACTTTCAAATTTAAGTATTAAGGCCTTAATCCCTTCTGCTCCAGCCGGTTTTTAAGGTATAATACCAGATTAAAATTTTTATGGAAAGTGAATTTGACTAAGATACACTCTTGAATTTTTCCCAAAAATTTGAATAACCTGAGAATGCGAATAAATAATTATCACTTACACTACAGAGTATTTTTTAATTTACGCGCTGTGACGTCAGAGCCGGATTCTCAGATTGATACGAGTATATCCACGTAGGGATATGCGGGCTCCTACGACAGTCTAAAGGAAATTATTAAGTTTAATGCGCCTTTATCTCGTATACGAATATCCAACTGTGGATTATCCCGTATACGAATATTCAACTTTTTAAATTTTGTCACCTAAAAACATCCATTTTTGGATACAATGGAGCGGAAGTGTTTAAGGGTCATGATTTTTTCTGCTTTAGGACATTTTAAAGAACATAAGTTGAGAAAGGTTAGAGTTAATTCTTCTATGGAGACAATACATTTCTTTAAATTCTACAAATAAAAGAATTTCTTTTTATGGTTACTTTTAAGATTTTGTCCCTTGATTAATTATTTTAAACGAGGACACAATGGCGTTATCACGGTTTGATTGAATTACACAGGTCCACAAGAAAAATTAAATCAATCATATTTTTTTCTGCATACAATGTTAATCAAAATGTTATATTTTTTATTTATTTTTTTTTTTTTTATTATGCTGTAAGCATATGCCAGTCAGGCCAATGTCCGTGCCTCCGACAAACACGGGTGACGTGCTGGCAAATTAACCAGAAGCTGCTCTTCACACCGTGAAGTAAGCAACTACTGGGTCCGGTTATCATGAGCTCTGAGTAAATTCAATGATCCCAGGATTACGGCTTTCTGCATGTTACCGGCCAAGACTTCTGCCTTATCAGCACATGCCAGAATGGTTTTAATTGCAGAGATGAACGTCTGCCTCATACCGCCTAGAGAACCTATTATGAGAACTACTAATTTGACAGAACACTCTGGATAAAGCCTGCGGAGCTGGAAAAGGAGATCTTGGTATTTTGTCCGTTTTTCCTCCTCTTTTAAAACTATGTTTACTTCGGCGGGGGCTGAGAACTCAACCACAAACATAGCTTTAGGTTCTTTATCGAGGAGGACTATGTCAGGCTTGTTAGCCCTAATTTGCCTAACTGTGGCGAATGAGTAGTTCCAATAAATCCGGCACCTCTCATTCTCCACAACCGACTTAACCTCCTCCGGAGCATAGGTGTTTCGTCTATACCGTACGAGTGCCTTAGATGATAGTAAAGCACCCGCAAGGCCGCGTTATGTCTTCGGATATAGGCAGAGACTGCATACTTGCTACATGCTGAGAGCAAGTGCATTAAAGTCTCTGGTGCTCTGTGACAGGCCCTACAACTTGTGTCAGGGACCTCCATACCCATAACGCGGCTACGGTAGACAAGTGTATTAAAAACACCATCCTGGCACGCCATAATAAATCCCTAGGTCTCTGACTTAAGCCCATTAGCGCATAGAAATGCGAAAGTTAGTCTTTTGGATAATCCAAGGTCTTCAATGGCTTTGAAAAAAATACCATGCATTGGCTTATCCGTATGTGCCTGCAGAAGTCGCACGGCTTCTGCAGACTTGACCTGGGCTTTTAAGCGAGAGGGTTCCAATTCGGTGACAGAATGTTGGATTTCCCTCTCGATGTCGAATGTAAGACCAAGTTCATTGGCGGCTCTGGTGGCTGCCTTAAACAGAAATGCTCCTCCCCCTGCTTTTTCATGGTCAAATACCATTCTAAGCAGGGGTTCCATACTCCTAACGACCTTGCAGGCTCCATCCAGTGTGATTCTGTCATGTAGACACTCCAAACTCAAGAGCCCACGACCACCTTGCTGACGAGGTATGTACAGTCGTGGGACGGACGATTTAGGATGCAGACTTCGGTTGATGTGCATCATCTTGCGCGAATTCCTGTCGAGTTGGCGCAGCTCATCTACATTCCACCTGATGACTCCAAATGAGTAGGTTAGAATGGGAACGGCGAGCATGTTGGTTGCAGACACTTTATTCTTCCCCGATAGCTCTGAAGACCAGATCTTTCGGAGAAGGTGCCTGTACCTGCCGCGGAGAGCATCTTTAACAGTGGCTACTTCTTATGGCTTTGGGCCATTCCAAGGTAAGTGTATGACTCTCCGGCATCTAAATGGTGTAGGATGCTTCCATCAATGAGCTGCGCGTCTTCTCCAACATTGGCGCATCGTCCTCTCTTAAGATGAACCAGTGCACATTTGTCGACCCCGAACTTCATGCCGATAGCATGCGTATACTCCTCCACCACTCTAAGGGCTTGTTTGAGTTCCCTTTCGTCGGAGGTATAGAGCTTAAGGTCATCTATATAAAAAAGATGAGTGACCTTATGCCTCCGGTTACCTGGTGGACCGCAGTGATATCCTTTGGTATTCCTGAGAGCAACGGATAAAGGAAGTAGTGAGATGCAAAAGATAAGCGGGCTAAGGGAGTCTCCCTGGAATACACCCCGCATAAAAGTTACCAGCTCAGTCTGAATTTTTCCCTCACCGGAAGATATGGTGAAGCAAGTCTTCCAGAGCGGTAACAATTCTTTAATACATCTCACTATTGGATCTGGTACCCCAAGGCATTCGAGCAGAAAGATTATAAGCTCATGAGGTGTTGTGTCAAATGCCTTTTGGTAGACGATCCAGGCCATAGAAAGGTTGCGCTTGAACTGTATAGAATCCTGCATGATGCATCGATCCACCAGCAGATTTTCTTTACAGCCAGCGACTCCCTTCTTTGACCCTCGTTGCTCATAGATGGCTTGGAATACTGGATTCACTGCATGGAGTATCCGCATGTACAAAATTTTCGTGAAAATCTTGTAGCACGCGTTAAGACACGTTATCGGCCGATAGTTTTTGGGGTCGGACAAATCTCCTTTCTTAGGGATAAGCACGGTTCGCCCCTCGACAAACCACGAAGGTATTTGCTGCTCCGCATTTAACCAAGAGTTGAAAATTCTAGCCAAATGGGGGTGGGTGGATGGAGACTTTTTCCACCAGTAGTTGTTAAGGCCATCTGGGCCAGGAGCAGAAAAGTTCTTTGAGCCATTAAGGGCTTTTCGAACTTCCTCCGTGGTTATCGGTATTTTTTATTTATTTTATTATTATTATTATTATTATTATTATTATTATCGTTATTTTAATTTATATACTTTATTACTATTACTATTACTTAACTTGCAATACAAGTATTTATGCTTAGGGTAGTTATTCCATTTATATATAAGTAAACTTAGTTAAAACAAAGTAATGTATTCTTTATATCAATGTGTAATAAGTTTTTAAATTGGCTAATTTAAATAAATTTATTTATTTATTATTTATTTATTTAATTAGTCTAAACCAAACTAAATCTTTCTTACCTATTATTGTGCGTTAAAAATTAAATTGACAGTAAAAAAGCTCGATGAACTAACATTTGTAAAAAACCGCAAAAAAAAACACTGCAGCAACACTCAATCTAGTTTCATATGAGGATGAAATAAGCGTGTATCCCAGAAATCACCCGCATGTATTGATTTGTGCACTCGTCAGTTAAATTTAACTTGACCTACCCGTCTAAGTTTATCAGTGTACAGTTAAAACCTTATATAAAAGATAAAGTCTCAGTTAAGAGCAAATTCTGGATTTTGGATTTTGCACTTTGATAAACCCAGCCTAAGAGACGGTTTGTTAGTGTTTGTGTAATTAAGGGCGAAAAACCCTCTAGTTCCAAAATAGTTAGACTTGGAAATCCTGGATACGAGAAACAGTCGATAAAGTGGTTTGAAGAAGAAAACAGTGATTGCAGTGACATTCAAAGCTGTGATTAAAGTCTGGAATTACTTAGTTCTCATGAAACTGATTCGGAAGTTGAAGGTACTATTATTTTTCTATACTACAAATATATATATTCAATTTTTGTTTTATTTCAGAGAATACGAGCGACGAGGGGAATCAAAATAAAGATTTCTTAGAGACGGATAATAAACAAGAAAGTGATGAAGAGAAAAATCACTTACTTTGGAAGATTTAGATAAAATCAAAATACATGCATTTTTTTGGCTCCTAGGATTCACATCTCTTTTTAAATCAAACAGTGAATGAATAAATACTGGATACGAAAAACAGTCGATAAAGTGGTTTAAAGAAGAAAACAGTGATTGCAGTAACATTCAAAGCTGTGATTAAAGTCTGGAATTACTTAGTGATCATGAAACTGATTCGGAAGTTGAAGGTACTATTATTTTTCTATACTACAAATATATATTCAATTTTTGTTTTATTTCAGAGAATACGAGCGACGAGGGGAATCAAAATAAAGATTTCTTAGAGACGGATAATAAACAAGAAAGTGATGAAGAGAAAAATCACTTACTTTAGAAGATTTAGATAAAATCAAAATACATGCATTTTTTTGGCTCCTAGGATTCACATCTCTTTTTAAATCAAACAGTGAATGAATCAATACTCTTTTTGCTACAAATGGCACAGAAAGGGACATACGATGTATTATGACAAAGGAAAGGTTTGTTTTTCTTTTTTATGTCTAAGATTTGATAATTCCGAAAACATTTTGTCTCACTAAAAAACTTTTTGACTTATTTGTAAATAAGCTGTCAGAAAGCTCAAAGTATTTACTTTTTAAAGTAGAAAAACTGGAAAAATTGAAGAACTGCTCTATGACCTTACCAAACAAAAGCGAAGAACAGCCTACTTATGTTTCAGCTTTCAGAACCCAAAGTCTTTGGAGTGCGCTAAGAAAATTTATCTAGAATGCTCTGAAAATATCTGATATTCCCTGGTGCAGTTTTTAATAATTTCCTTTATTTTTTTTAAAAGCTTTTGATGATTATGATTTATTAATCTGTATTTATCTTTTAAATAAAAATAATATTTCAGGTTAGACATGAAGTTTTATTAAAGAATATCAAAATTTACATATTTATTACATAACTGACAACTTTTAAATAGAGAATCGTTCAATAGTAATTTTAAATAGATTAGAAATATAAATAAATCATACTGTTTTTGAAAAAAAAAATATCTATGTGATACTTTATTTGAAGACGTCTGAAGTACGGGTAGTGGTAGTGCTTATGTAACAAATATTTGATGATTAAGGATTAAATATACTTTTTTTATTTTTTGTATAAATCAATATGTAAACTGTTTTTTCTCTAATCGGATAAAATTAATTATAATCAAAATAATTATCTACATTTTGAAAAAAAAAACTTTAAAATCGGACTATAGAACAAAAAGTTATCATACATTTTATACAATTATACATTTTATTGTTGTCCCGAATTTAATGTCGGTGAGTCGATGAGTCGGTGTATATACAGGGTATTTCAGCTAAAACAGATCAATTGTTTTTTGGCTTTATTATTGGAACTATTAGAATAAAATTTATGTCAATTAATATAAACTCAACAAAGCTATAACAGTACAAAAGTTTTCCCTAGTTTGTATTTTTAAGAAATTGCTTATTTGACTACCTTTTGGCTACCTGTTGTTTAAATTTAAATACTAAAATTGAAAAAATATTTGTATTCTTTTTACATTTATCAAATAATGTAGGTACATTTAGGCCTCTTTTGTTACTGCTTATGGCTCTTTTACGCAAGCCGTACGTCATAAGTGCTTAATTTTGACAATTTATATTACATTTATCCAGCCATTTATAAGTTTGATATTCAATTCGCCAAACTCTTAACTGCAATAAAAATAGGTGAAATTCATGGATTTCTCGATAAAATAATTTTATTAAAAAAAAACATAGTTTTTTAAAGAAATTAATTGACTGACATAAATAGTATTCCGATAGCTTTTTATTGGGAGATTAGCTCAGCGGTCTAAGGCATCGATATAGCGTTGACACTGAGCTATGATCGTGAGTTCAAACCTCACTGGCGCCAATTGCCTTTTTCAGTTAATTAATAATTGAAATTTGGCGAAGGCGTACTCCCTAGATATATTGGTTCGAAAGTCAATTAAAGCCGGTGGTTCCCTCTACTACTAGCCCACACAAGTCCTGGACTTAGGGGATGCTTAATTAAGTAGAATAGTACGAGGTTAAAAATAAACATAAATAAACATAAAGCTTTAATAATAACGCCAAAAAACGATTGATCTGTCCTAGCTGGGACACCCTTCCATAAAAAGACATTTGAATTAAATTTTAGCATCAAAATAATTATGGTTAGTTTTTCGGCACGTTTACGACATAGTGCGCGCACGTGCGGCGGTGGCGGCGCGCCGCAGGCAATTTTTGTAGAAATCTTGAAGTCAAAACAATTAAATAATGAGTTCTATTTTATTTTTCTCAAGATTTTTCTTTTTTTTTCTTGACTTCTGTCAAGGTAGTTACCCCATTAACACCCCGTGGCTATGCGCTTGATTTACACAGAGTCGATTTTAAAAATTTGAGGGAAACAACCAAAACTTTTTAAAACTAAATTTATTTATATTTAATTACATAGCTCTTTAAAAATAGGCAAATAGCCTATTATAACTAATGTTATAAATTGTAAATTTTGGTTATAGCCGAGCAGAGATTATAACTTTTATTATAACTTACTCAGTTAGGTTGGCCATTCAATCTTCTATCGTATTTAAAGTATACCCGAGCGGAGAATATATTCTAAATTAAATTATTTTATGTTTTAAATAACAATCTTTTTTCTTGGTGTAAATATTAAAACTGGTTCGTATAAGTCATTTAAATAACTTTACAGAATATTTTTATAGAAAATTTCATTATTATTCGTCAAAATTTCTATCAGTGTCTCAAGTCTCAAAATTTTCTAATTTTTAAAAAAACTATTTTTAATTCAAGAATAATTCTCGAAATTATTTCTCACAGAAACTACATTTTCACTTTTGAAAGTGGGTCAATAGTTAAATTTATTTGACAAGGCTTTTAGCTCAAAATATTTCTAAAGACACCGACTATATTTAATTACCCCGACAAAAGAGTTCCAGTCTCATCAATTTGCAAGCTAATTGTTATTCCTGACATCTGAAACGATCATTTTAACCATAAATTATATTTGTTTATAAACGTATATCTATGAGTGACCTTTTAAGTTATACCGATAAGAATCACCGAAAAGGGTCCAATCTAATGCGAGACTTTACCGAAGCAAATCTCGTGAAAGCAGAATGTATTTGCGCTATGATTAAAGCAAAATTATTTTTAAAAAAATAACACCATATAAAATATGCGGATCATGACAGTGTTAATAATATACAATAAATGAAGTAGTTACAGGTACCAGTACAAGCTTTGACTTTATAAATACTCTTGATTTTATAAATTAGACCTTATGCACAATGTGACTCTGAATTAAATAGTTTCTATTTTGATCATCTATGTTTTAAAATAAACACTTAAAAGCTGCATGGGTTTTTTGGTAATATTTGCAAAACTTTTAACAAACAGGGCCCTACTGAGCGTAAGTACATGATTGTTTTTCACGACAAATGCCATTGCATTGCAATGTATTTTAATGAATTTCAAAGTTTTTTTTCGTTTTTTTATAGTTGTTTGTTTTGAACTCATAAACGTATATTTTCGTCCGTTTTACTTTGCTATTGACAGTTTTGTCCATATATCAAGAAATGTTTATTAATATTTTGTTAAATGACAGAACAAAATTTTTATTAATGGGCCAAATACTCGGTATAAATTATTGTAAAATAATATAAAACTATCTTAATTAAGTTATTTTAATATATTTGACTATGTTTGACGAATTTGTGTAAATAAATTTAACTTATTGTAAGATAATGTAGAAGACTGTTAAAATTTTCTAATGCGCTGTAAATTAATGTAACAGTACAAGCAAAATTAGTAAAGAAGGCTACCTTTAGCGGAAGATCATAGGTCGAGTGGCGTCCTGCCCTCTATTTAGCGTAACTCACTTGTCGACATCGATTGGGGTATGATATACAATGATTACGTAACTTTTTTTTGTAAGGTAAAAAATTTAAATTCCGTTACTTTTTAGATTTGTCGTTTTTTAGTAAAATGTCTTACGAGAAAGAACAGAAACGTCTCCAAGGGCTTTGGGATGATTTTAGTGATGACACTTTATTTCTTTCTGGCTGATATGATATTGACATAAATTAAATATAGTATGTTCGAACATTATTCAGTATATCTATATAATCATTTTTATATTATTATATAATATAATAATAATAATATATATTTATGTATTTTTGCATTTTAAAGATGAAATTTCATTAAAATACACCAAAAACATCGATTTTTGAGCATTATTTTAGTTATAATAAAAATATATTTAATCCAGCGATTATTGCTATTAAAAGTAGTTATATTTGGGAGTATATCCTGAAATAAAAAATTGGGTTTTTGAGGAATGTGGCTTTAAAGATAATTGGACTTGCCTCATTAGGGAACGTTCAAGTATTACGTAACGCTCCTAGGGGGGGGGTCATTTTGGAGCGCCCATGTTATTGGTATAGAAAAATAGCGTTACAGGGGGGCTCTAAAATAATCAAAATTTGCGTTACGTACTTGAACGTTCCCTTATTGCAGTAACAAAATATTTTGAAATATGGAAAGCATATAAAAATGACACCCATTCTTTTATTGGTGAAAACCGTTTTGATCTATCTCAATTGGGTTTTAGGTTATTCCACGCAAAACTCAAAGTTTAACAAAAATAATTTTTTATGAAAATTTTTAAAAAAATCATATCTTCGCGAAAAATCTTTTTTAAGCAAAATACTTCTAGTAATCCTCTAATAGGCACTTAAGGAACAAGTGGCCCAAATTTCAGTCAAATCCGTCACTATGCTGCAATCAACTTGGCCTGAATCTGCGCGGATTGGGTCAAGGGTAATAAATAACTACATGTAAATTATTTTAACACACAGCTATTTCCGTACACGGGTATCTATATAATAGGCCATCGATCATGATTGTATTTCACATGTTCAGATTTACGCCATCTAGATTAGGGTATTTTAAAAGACACTGCCCCTAAGGGGGTAGATTTAGAAAAAAAAGTTATTCTAAGATTAAGTTTAACACGTTGGCTATCACAAGAGTAACCGGCGACTCTCAATATTAGTAGATTCTATACAGGTTAGATTAAAAAATTAGGAGGTTAGGCGATCTCAAAAACCCCAATATACTATTTCTTAAGAAAACTACCCCCACCCCTCAGGGGGTGGAGTTGAGTTCTTTTTATTATCAGATTCAATTTTAGCTACCTCAAAAATCCCTTTATACCAATTTTCCCGCAAATGTTATAAACATTTAAAAGAATCACCCCCTAACCCCGGGGAAGGAGTTAGAAAGTTTTTATTATCAGATTCAGTTTCGATAACCCCAAAAACTCCTAAATGACGAAAATATTGAAAACATTTAATAGTAATTATATACCAAGGTGGAGAATACATTCTCTACCGTAGTTTATATATTAGTTTTTTTACTACTAGCACTATTTAACTATTTTTATTCAAATAATAATAGTAATTATATAACAAGGTGAAAAAGGCATTTTTTATAGCCGAGCATATTAAGGGATTTAAGAGTGCGAGGCTATAATAGTCTTCTCTACCGTGGTTTATATATTAGTTTTTTCACTACTAGCACTATTTAACTATTTTTATTCAACTAATAAAATAAATTATTAACAAAAATGATATTTCTTGAAGTTTTCATAAAAATCAAGTAGCCTTGATCAATGGCATTTGCTCAAATAAATACTTTGAATTGACGTTTAAAAATTTAATTTTTTTAATTTTTTTTTTTTCATAATATTTGGCTAATTATTGATTGTATTAATTGGTAATAATTATAATTAATTGTATTTAATAAATAGAACGTTATTTAAATCTATTTTCTTGGATTTAATTAGTAAAAATTGCACAAAGAACTAAAACATATAAAGTGACAGAAATCAATTGTTAAAATTTACTCCTACTAGGAGAGAAAAAATTATTATTGCTATAGGTGAATAAAATTGATTTCACCGTCTAAAAACATGATAAATAATGGTATGTTCTAAAGCTAGTAGTGAAAATAAATATTTACTCCCTCAACGGCGTGAGGGTGGAGTTAAAATTTTATTATGAGATTCAATTTCAGTAACCTATAAAAATCATCAAGTTTGGGAAATATTTGTTTGAACAACCCCACAAAAAATACTGCTGCCAACAAAAGAATACTTTCCCGTATAGGCTTAGGTTTATTAAAATAAAATAAAAAAAAAATAAAAAAAAATAAAAAAAAAATAAAAAAAAAATAAAAAAAAATTAGTTTTTCTAAAAAAAAATATTTTTTCGTAAAACGAAAAATAAATTGAAAAAATATGTTTTTTTAAAAAAAATGTTTTTACCCCCTTACCCCAACCCAATTTTTACGAAAAAACAATACCATGCCGACAGGCATAATTTTTTTTGACGGAAATCATATTTTTTGGATATAAAACGTCCCGTAAAGAAAAGCAATATAAATTTTTCGAAATTTTTTTACTAACGCAGTACTTTTCTTGGGATAAGTAAAAGTAAATATACCGTTGAATAGAAAATTTAAATCATAGCTTAAATTTAAAAAAGTCTATAGATCTACTTATTATTCGTACAAAAAAAAATAGTTTATTGCCAGTATATTATGTTGTGACATTTTTAGTTAAAATTAGCATGCGATAATTGAAAAAGTGGATAAAACTTGATTTAACTGTTACATAAGTAGGTATTTATGCAGTATTTATTTTCAAAAATCGTTTGCCTTAAAGTCGCATAAACCAAACTGACACAAACAATTCAATTTAGTTTTTATCAACCTAGTCAGATAGAAAGTGGGTGTATTTATTTCAAGAATATTCTTATGCAATATTTTAAAAGGTTTTTTTCACTCTTTAAATCTTCTTGAAATACATACTTCAAAATATGAAAATAATAGCTTTTTATTCATCTCGTATAAAATAAGTTTTATTATTTAGGTAGATACGAAACGTAATAATATAATACATTATTATATTATTATTATACATTATTATACTATTCACAGCGCGTAGCGCTAGAATAGTATTATACGGTATTTTCGAATTTCCCAAAATCGCCAAAAAATGTCCTAGACAAAATGTGTCACATAAAAGATTAAGAAACTTTGAAAATGTCCGTCTCTCCGTCCGTCTGTGAGTCCGTCCGTCTGTCCGTCCATCTGTCTGTCCGATGTCACGATAGCTTAAGAACGAATAATCCGATTGACTCTAAATAAACGTTTTTCAAAAATTTTCAAACAAAAACCTCCGCTATTTTGTTATTTTTAGGCAAAAATAAATTCTTCTAGTTCGAACCATAGTGACTTCAATACTGAATAATATCCCGTTTTGTTTTTTTTTTTTCAGTAGATCCAAACTGCAGAAATCATGGCAAACACCGTTTTTTATGTTTAAAAAAAAAATTATGGCCAGAAAATGGCCCTTTAAAAATCTATTTTTTTTGTATTCTTCGAATACAAATAAAAATACCTACAAAATTTCACAATTACATCTTTTTTCTATATAAAAAAAAATTAAAATTTAAAAAAAGTCCAAAAAAAATATTTTACAAAATGCTTTTATAACTAGCGCGAAATAAGTTTCTGCAAGAATTAGGGTCAAAGGGCCAGGACGTATAAATAAGTAACACGCCCTGAGCAAATGGTAACTTAGTGCTATCTGCGCATGACTTATAATGAGCCCTGAACAGCAAATTCCTTTATTTAAAAATATGTGTCTTATTATATTATTCACAGCGCCTGCGATAGAATACTATTATAGGGTAGTTTCGAATTTTCAAAAAAATTTAAAAATCGTCCTAGACAAAAAATTCATGAAAAAATATCAACTTTTTTTTTCAAATGTCCGTCGAATTTTCAAAAAAAAATAAAAATCGTCCTAGACAAAAAATTCATGAAAAAATATCAACTTTTTTTTTCAAATGTCCGTCCGTCGCTCTGTCTGTATGTCTGTCCGTCCGATGTCAAGATTTTCGTGAAGTAATCCCCCAAAATTAAAAAAAAAATCGAAAAAAGCTGAAAGAAAATTCCGATTAACGTAACTTGTTTATGAAAAATTACTTTCCTCACTACCACCTAGGTAAGTTGACATTACCTAATCAAAAAGACGATGGAAAGTACTATATCAATCACACTTAGTAGTGATAGATGAAATCAATATAATACAAACAAAACCGTAACTAGACAGAATAGTATATTCTATAACATAACTAGTATGGAATAGACAATATTCCGCGCTAGCGGAAAGTTCGTCATACGAGCAGGCGAGTATGATGGTCCCGCGAGCGAGAAATGACTATTCCATACGTGTTTTAGACTATACTTTTTCTTCGACTGCAAATATGAAACACTGTATGGCTTTAAACTGAGGACAAGGTTAAAATTAATGTTTTTTTTTGTGACTCGACATTGTAAATACAACAAAACACATATTTTTAAATAAAGCAATTAATGTTATTTAATAATTTTATCAAATCAGTACTTAAAAAAGATTTTTATTTAATTTTAGCACATATTTACAAATTATAATGCAAAAATTGAAGGTTATGTCAGATTGTTGTGACCGATATCAGGTTTAAATATTTAACAATAGATGGAGCAGTTTTAATTTCTTGAACTAAATTGATAAAAAACTGGTCAAATATTAAGAAAAACTAATAAACTTCATGTAATTTTAACGCAAAACTTTAAATTGCATTAAATTATTCAATATTTCATGGTAAAATAAATATATTTTTGCTAATTTTGCTACAATTTTCTTTACTTTTATAAACAAGAGATGACACTACATGTGCTCATTCTAACGCTTGATACGGAATTTTCATACCGTATCTAGAGCTAGAATGGGTTTATTTTGTGTTTGAAAAGTGTGTGTATTTGCTTCCATTCTAAAGCAGTCGTAGAAAAAAAAACATTCACCGCTAAAGGACAAGAAGTATCTGACACTTACCTAAGGGGGACACCTAGACACAACACTACTATTCTTAATTTTATAGAGTGATTCCATAAACAAAAATGATTTTTTGAATTGTCACACATATAAATGTAAAAAATATTATTAATAAAATACGATTTTAACACCTTGGTAGTGAGAAAAACTTAATGCTCTACTCGTAGGTAAAATTCCCTTACCTCTACTAGAAGGGCAAATAACTATTTATTATTATTATTATTAAGGATAAATTTTACCAATTTTAAAAGTAATCTCCCAAAAAAAAAAGTTATGAGAAGTTAAACTTTTTTTTTTAAATCAAAAAAAGATGACATAAAATTCCGAATAACGTAACTTTTTGAGGAAAAATTACTTTTATTATAACATAATATTATATTACAAGGGTTAATTTTACAAATTTTAAAAGTTTTCCCCCCAAAACAAATAAGTTATGGGATTTAAACTTAAAAAAAAAATAAAAAAAAACTATATACTTTCGTTTTTCGCAAAAAGAAAATAAAAAAAATTAGTCCGTCATATTGGATCCGCCATTTTTAATTTTGGAAAACTGGCACCAGATTCGTAATCAGCGAGCCCAAAAACTCCTGAGTACCAAGTTGCTTGAAATCCGAGCAACTTAAAAAAATCTAATCCCCCATTTTGAAAGCTAACTTTTAAATTCTAACCTCGGATTCAGATTCAGCGATTTAAGATATGTAAGAATTGACTAGTCTGGTACCGCACTCGAGATTTTTTTTGTGTGCCGGTGTTATTTTTCAAAAAAGTATCTTTTAAAAAACAAACGGTAATTTTTTTCAATTTTTTTTTATAATTTTTGGGAAAATGCAATATACCATTTACTGCAATATATAAGCATTCCAGTATACTATAATGGAATTAGTAGAATTAAATACCTTCATGGCTTGTTTCATTTACACACGGAAAAAAAAATTATAGCTAGGAGCGCTATAACACACATACCAAGCAAATTATAATCGCTTATTATATAAATACAAGGCTTTCTCTTACAATTATGGCAGTCAGTGTAAAAATTTATATGAAATACTTTAATTGTTTAGTGAATAATAAAATATAACAAATAGTATGGCATTTATAGCTTAAATAGATTTAATTATTGTCCGTGCTAATAATTTTTATAATATAATAAAATTTCTGTAAATTTATAATAGTGCCTGTAATAAATATAATCGTGTCTGTAATATATATAATCGTTTCCAATTTATTTTTAACATTATTAGTTATTGTGTCCCTTATAATCTATAGCTTAAATCACTATAATTTGTCACTGTTACCAAATATCTTATAATGTATAGCGCAGAGCCCACTAATTTCTTTCCGTGCAATTTCCAGTGATAGAGATTTTTTTTTAACCTATTCCGCAGTTTAAAGCCATACACATATAAAATAGTCATTGCGTACTCGCAGAACCGTCATCCTCACTTCACGACTAGTATGCCAAACTGTTCTCTCTAGCGGAATATTGTCTATTCCATACTAGTCACTAGTGACAGTGCACTGTGTAACCTTTTTTCAAAATAAAGTAACCTTTTTTTTATTTTATTTTGATTACATAGGATGAAATTAAATCCTCTCTTAATGAGAATAAATGAGTATAATAAAAATTTCTAAAAATGTTTATTGCTTTAGTTCAATCAGAAAAAAAGCTTTAATATATTATAATAAAAGTAAAAAAAAAACACTTAAGTAAATCTAATATTATAGATACCAGACTAAAGCTTTAAATATGAATATCAAACAATAAAGATCATTTTACAAAAAAATAAAATGAATATAAAAGAAAATGAGATTGCTAGCATGCTATTTGATAAAATATATTTTATCCAACACCTTAATATAAATAGTAATTGTTTATTGTAAGTGATTATTTATTCACATGTACTTTACCTCGCTAATTTTCATTACTTTATCCATTACCTATTACACATTTACCGACACCATTTTAGTTGCGTCTGGCTATATATGATGCGCTGATTTTGGAACCTTTTTCCGTTTTTCTCAATCAGCTCGTTTTTTGAGATATAGCGCACAGTGTTTTTTTTGCCTGTAGTTGTAGTGAAAAAAATAATTAAGGTCTAATTAATTATTTTTTTGCGGTGGATTGTTCCTCTAAGTTATAAAGAGCGGATTTTAAATATCTTTATTTCGTTTGTTTTTTATAGGCTCTTAAATTCCAAAATATTGAAGTATTTTATTTATTTTTAGAGAGCAACACAATAAATTAAATGCCGACCCCGGTGGCTCGGTGGTTAGCGCGTTTGATTACGGATCCCGGGGTTGTAGGTTTGAGCCCCACATATAGCATGGTGTAAATAGTCGGTAGATGGAAAAAAGTAAAAAAAAAACACTTAAGTAAATCTAATATTATAGATACCAGACTAAAGCTTTAAATATGTATATCAAACAATAAAGATCATTTTACAAAAAAAATAAAATGAATATAAAAGAAAATGAGATTGCTAGCATGCTATTTGATAAAATATATTTTATCCAACACCTTAATATAAATAGTAATTGTTTATTGTAAGTGATTATTTATTCACATGTACTTTACCTCGCTAATTTTCATTACTTTATCCATTACCTATTACACATTTACCGACACCATTTTAGTTGCGTCTGGCTATATATGATGCGCTGATTCTGGAACCTTTTTCCGTTTTTCTCAATCAGCTCGTTTTTTGAGATATAGCGCACAGTGTTTTTTTTTTGCCTGTAGTTGTAGTGAAAAAAATAATTAAGGTCTAATTAATTATTTTTTTGCGGTGGATTGTTCCTCTAAGTTATAAAGAGCGGATTTTAAATATCTTTATTTCGTTTGTTTTTTAAAGGCTTTTAAATTCCAAAATATTGAAGTATTTTATTTATTTTTAGAGAGCAACACAATAAATTAAATGCCGACCCCGGTGGCTCGGTGGTTAGCGCGTTTGATTACGGATCCCGGGGTTGTAGGTTCGAGCCCCACATAGAGCATGGTGTAAATAGTCGGTAGATGGAACTACGATGAAAAACTGTAATGTGGGTTGCAGGTGGAACTGTAAACACATTTCAGGGTGGATGCAAGTTTTGTTAAGGACCGTGCTTCGGAGGGCACGTAAAGATGGAGGTCCCGTCAATTAGGCCATAGCAGCAAAAAACGACGTTAAACAGTATAAAACAAACAATCAATAAATTAAATTAATTATGAAAAAAACAAAACGAAAAATTAAAAAAAAAACTTTTTATGCTTGCTTTAAAACATTAAAGTAATATTAAATAAACATTAAATATTTCAAAATATTGTGATTCTGCTTTTAATAACTCCCCGTGAAATCTCCGTTACTGGATTCAATCTAAAACTTCCTTTATTTTTACAAACTTCACATGTTTTTTAGTGTTGCTTATATAAATTAGAACCATATCTTTAGTATTTATACAAAATTTGCATAAAAAGTTCCGGGGGTGTTTGAGAGGGAGATGGATTTTTTTTATCTTTTAGGTGGTTTTAAAATATTTCTTCCATTGTGAATACTAAAAAAGTTATGCCCAGAAACAATTTTTTACATTTTTGAGAGGGGGGGGGGGTTATGGAAAAAATAAAAATAACATATTTTGTCTAATTTTATTTTACCTTTAGGTGATTTTTAAATATTTTTTCGATTGTAAATAATAAAAAAGTTATGTCCAGAATTTTTTTTTACATTTTGAGTAGAGGGGGAGGGGCTAAAAAAAATTATATTTACAATTTTTTTGTAATTTTATTTTACCTTTTATGTTGTTTTTAAAATTTTCTCTTATTATGAATAATAAAAAAGTTATGTCTATAAATAGTTTTTTACATTTTGACGGAAGGGAGGGGAAAAATTAAAATAAAATTTGTTGTCTCAATTTATTTTACCTTTCATGTGGTTTTCAAATTTTTCTTTTATCGTAAATAATAAAAAAATACAACCAAAACAAAAATTTAACCCCCCTTTTACCCCCCTTCCCCCAAACGATTTTGCTGAAATACGAACTTGTCCAAGATAATATAAAAATACATCTGCATACCAAATTTCAAGTCGCTAGCTCAAAGCTCAGACAGACATCATCTTTTGTGTAAAATAGTAATTGTTTATTGTAAGTGATTATTTATTCACATGTACTTTACCTCGCTAATTTTCATTACTTTATCCATTACCTATTACACATTTACCGACACCATTTTAGTTGCGTCTGGCTATATATGATGAGCTGATTCTGGAACCTTTTTCCGTTTTTCTCAATCAGCTCGTTTTTTGAGATATAGCGCACAGTGTTTTTTTTTGCCTGTAGTTGTAGTGAAAAAAATAATTAAGGTCTAATTAATTATTTTTTTGCGGTGGATTGTTCCTCTAAGTTATAAAGAGCGGATTTTAAATATCTTTATTTCGTTTGTTTTTTAAAGGCTTTTAAATTCCAAAATATTGAAGTATTTTATTTATTTTTAGAGAGCAACACAATAAATTAAATGCCGACCCCGGTGGCTCGGTGGTTAGCGCGTTTGATTACGGATCCCGGGGTTGTAGGTTCGAGCCCCACATAGAGCATGGTGTAAATATTCGGTAGATGGAACTACGATGAAAAACTGTAATGTGGGTTGCAGGTGGAACTGTAAACACATTTCAGGGTGGATGCAAGTTTTGTTAAGGACCGTGCTTCGGAGGGCACGTAAAGATGGAGGTCCCGTCAATTAGGCCATAGCAGCAAAAAACGACGTTAAACAGTATAAAACAAACAATCAATAAATTAAATTAATTATGAAAAAAACAAAACGAAAAATAAAAAAAAAAACTTTTCATGCTTGCTTTAAAACATTAAAGTAATATTAAATAAACATTAAATATTTCAAAATATTGTGATTCTGCTTTTAATAACTCCCCGTGAAATCTCCCTTACTGGATTCAATCTAAAACTTCCTTTATTTTTACAAACTTCACATGTTTTTTAGTGTTGCTTATACAAATTAGAACCATATCTTTAGTATTTATACAAAATTTGCATAAAAAGTTCCGGGGGTGTTTGAGAGGGAGAGGGATTTTTTTATCTTTTAGGTGGTTTTAAAATATTTCTTCCATTGTGAATACTAAAAAAGTTATGCCCAGAAACAATTTTTTACATTTTTGAGAGGGGGGGGGTTATGGAAAAAATAAAAATAACATATTTTGTCTAATTTTATTTTACCTTTAGGTGATTTTTAAATATTTTTTCGATTGTAAATAATAAAAAAGTTATGTCCAGAATTTTTTTTTTACATTTTGAGTAGAGGGGGAGGGGCTGGAAAAAATTATATTTACAATTTTTTTGTAATTTTATTTTACCTTTTATGTTGTTTTTAAAATTTTCTCTTATTATGAATAATAAAAAAGTTATGTCTATAAATAGTTTTTTACATTTTGACGGAAGGGAGGGGAAAAATTAAAATAAAATTTGTTGTGTCAATTTATTTTACCTTTCATGTGGTTTTCAAATTTTTCTTTTATCGTAAATAATAAAAAAATACAACAAAAACAAAAATTTAACCCCCCTTTTACCCCCCTTCCCCCAAACGATTTTGCTGAAATACGAACTTGTCCAAGATAATATAAAAATACATCTGCATACCAAATTTCAAGTCGCTAGCTCAAAGCTCAGACAGACATCATCTTTTGTGTTGCTAATTTTCTCGACGTTTCACGAAAGATAAGATAATAAAAGCAAAAAAAAAATTATTTTCTTTCACAATACTTTCTTTTATGAGAAAGTAAAAAAAAACAGACTCCGTTTTAACGTAATTTTTTGTATACCTAAAGCACACCGTGAAAAAGTCACAAAACGAAGAAAAAAATATCTATGTTAATAGATGAAAGTAAAAAGTCTGCTTGTGATATTTAATATAAAATATTCAATAGTATTCAATGCTTTGAGAAAAAATATTTGATAAGAACACGAGTTTTTCTTGTATTAATAAATCTTTCTTTTTTTGTGTCATTTGCCTGAAATGTAAGACTTTAATTAATATTTACGAACGCAAGCTAAAGGGTAACTCCATAGTTAAGGGTGCCAAAGTAACACTCTATTTTAATATTGTTTAACAATAATAATATGACGTTGAACATTAAATTACATATATGATAATTACATCAGTTTAAAGTCAAATATGCTTAAAACTTTGAGTAAAAAACCTAAGAAAATTATATAAATATACTAAAAATTATGTATATGTAATTAAATAATATATAATTATAATTAAAAACGTGGATTAAGCTTTTAAATTTGCATTCAAAATTATTTTATCTCAAACAGTCTTAGAATGGCAAAGGAAAAAACTTTTAAAAAACTTAAGTTTTCATTTTTTGTTAATTGTTGGTTTACACAATCATTAATACTGCACGGCAGGCCTGAGGTTAACTTAGGTTTCAAAGAGTGGTCAAGGCAAACAACCAGTGGATATTGGTAGAATGGGGTCTAGGCTATTCATAACGATCAACAGCAAAATCGCAGCAATTGGTTTTCAGAAGATACTGTTAAAAGTTGTTGGTGATAGCCTTGTTGTCTAAAATTTTAAAATTTGAAAATTTGAATAATAGTTCTAGTTAAGTTTTGTCAGCAGTATCCGATTCGTTTACAGAATTGGTCTATATGTTTTAGTTTTCGAAAAAATGAAAATCAAAAATTTGTTTCAGTAAACTTTCATCGCCTGTAAAAAAATAACTATACATGATATTAATTTACAAATATGTATTAATGACAGAAAAATTATTAGTATTTAAAAGTACCATCGAATAATTCGTAAAATTGTTTTGTGTTACAATTTTAATATGGATTCTTTTTAAGAATTTTTTAGAAAAAAAAGTTAGTTTGAGCAGTGTTTAGAAATATTTAGATACCTTAGGCCGGGTTTATTAAAGTGCAGCTAAATTTAGCTGACACGTAATAACCATAGCAACTCCAACCAAAATCCAGAATTTGCTCTTAACTGAGACTTTATCTTTTAGATAAGGTTTTAACTGGGCACTGATAAACTGGGGGTTTAAGCTCAAACCATTTTTAATGTCTAATAATTTCTGACAGATTATGACAAAACAACAAACACTGCTCCACTTAGTATTTATTTTTCCAGAAACTGACCAAAAGAAGGTCTTGCTAATTATAAATTACACTTATATTTTACGAATTATTCGAAAGCATTTCTAAATACTAAGACTTTCTCTGTTGACATATGTGCAAGTTAATATCTAGTATTGTTATTTTTTTACAGGTGATGAAATTTCGCTAAAACTAAATTTAGATTTACATTTTTTTGAAAATAAAAAATAATAGGTCAATTTTGTGAACGGATTCAGATTCTATGAACAAAATTTAACTAGAATTGTTGTGTAAGTTTCCAAATTATGAAATTGTAAAAAAACAGGGCCATCACCAAGAATTTTTAACAGTATCTTTCGAAAGCCATCTGCGATTATGCTGTTAATATTTATCAATAGCCTAGATCCAATTCTACCAATATCCACTGGTTGTTTGCTTTGACCATTCTTTGAAACTTAAGTTAACCTCAGGCCTGTCGTGACTACACCTTTTCAAGTTGTTAATAGGAAATTGTAAATTGATATTCAGAATTTCAAGTTAAATTTCAGAAAGTATAAATTGTAATTCAGATTTGCAAGTTATGTTTCAGAAAGTGTAAATTGTAATTCAGATTTTCAACTTATATTTCAGAAAGTGTAAATTGTAATTCAGATTTGCAATTTATATTTCAGAAATGGTAAGTTGAAATTCAGAAAGTGTAAATTATATTTCAGAAATTATAACTTTATATTATTATTACAGAGTAAATTGTATTTCAGAAAGTGTAAATTAAATTTCATTTATCTATTGTTAATTTATAATTTATACGTATGTAATATAATGAAGTGACCTAGCCATTTAGAAATTAATTTTGTTAAATGTTTAATTTTATGTAAAAAATACATTTTTTTTAATTTTAATTTATTACTGTTCAATATTTCATGCCGAATATTTGTATAATACATATCTGCTACTCTTTTTAAATTTTGTTGAATAAAATAATACGTTCCGAAATAAAAATTATGATTTCTGATTTACAAATTACCGTTTCCTAAAATTAATTTACACTTTCTGAAATTGAATTTACAGATCCAAATTTAAATAAAATAACACATTTTGAAAATTAATTTCCACTTTCTGAAATATAATTTACACTTTCTGAATTTCAACTTACGCTTTCTGAAATATATATTACAAATCTGAATTTCAATTTATACTTTCTGAAATATAACTTGCAAATCTGAATTACAATTTACACTTTCTGAAATATAATTTAAAAATCTGAATTACAATTTAAACTTTCTGAAATTTATTTTAAAAATCTGAATAACAAATTACACTGTCTGAAATTAATATCATACTTTCTGATTTACAACTTGAAAAGGTGTATACTAAGAATTTGACCAATACAATTTCAGAATTATTTGACACATTTCATTTCATTGAAATTGAAATTAAGTTTCAGTGACTTGCTAACGCAAGCCAAGAGCTAATCCTGCTAGTAGGTGGTCTACACATTATAAAACCATTAACAGTAGAACAGGTGCTCGGTTTTGGAAGATAATGGACTTTTTTCCTTAGAAATGACCATAGCGGACTTAATAAAACTTTATTTTATACTGTTTTAGAATATTCTATAAAAATTTTGGTCAGAGATTTCAAATGCGTTCATATAAATAGTACATCAATTCTTATTCAGTGAAAATAGTTGAATATGTATTTGGTAGAATATTTTATAAAAAAAAATATTGCGGTGTCACAAGAATAATTCAGTAATAATAAGTGTTTGACAAATAATTTGTCATTAATCGGTACACTAATATGTATATTTTTGAGAAAATTAGATGCAAAAGAACCTCTATACTTTTTTCCGAAATGGAAATCAATAGACCGTTTCTGTGAATGGATTTAAATTCTCTAATCAAAATTCATATAAGCTAAAACAGTATAAAATGAAGAACTATTAAGTGGACTATGGTCATTTCTGATAAAAAAATTCCATTATCTTCCGAAACCGAGCACCTCAGATTTAATTGTCAATGATTTCTGATGTAGAATTAACCCTTAACCCCTTCCGCTCCAGCCGGTTTTTGAAGGTTTAGGGTCCTATACCAAATTAGAATTTATATAAAATCCCGTATACGAATATCCAGCTATATATATTGTGGTAAATTTGGCTATACCTAAAAATATCCATGCGTGGATACAATAGAGCGGAAGGGGTTAAAATCATTGACACTATTAACACTTTCGCTGCCGACAAACCGCCCGGCGCGCCGGGCCCTGTAAAAAAAATAATTAGGATTCGTATAGAAATTCGTATACGATTTTTATACGAGTCTAGTTGAAATTTCATAAATTTATACGAAATAGATTCGTATAAAATACATATACGTTTATTTCGTACAAATTTGTGCGAAATTTCGTATACGTTTTCTGAATGAAATTTCATATACTTTTTTTATAGGAGTCTAGTTGAAATTTCATATACGAAATTTCAACTAGATTCGTATAAAATACGAGAAAAGATATCAAAAAAATAACGAAAAAATCGACCCCCCTAGAGATACACCCCCACACAAATCTATTTTTAATAACTTGAGGACACCGAAAGTGAATAAATCGGAAGTTAGAAAAGCGGAAGGCTCCAGATAACTTGATCCATACCAATCCGATAATGTGTATCTAATTAGCTGACTAGCAAGTTATAACGACAGTATTCCAAGAAAGAAACTTTATCCATTTAATATTTTTTGTTAGTGGTAGGAAATAACATGTGGCACCACCTATAGCCTTAAAACTCTAATTAAGTCAATCTGTTTTAACTTATATGAAAATTCGTATAAAAACATATAGAAATCATATATGAAATTTCGTATAAAAACATATAGAAATCATATATGAAATTTCGTATAAAAACATATAGAAATCATTTATGAAATTTCTTATAAAAACATATAAAAATCATATATGAAATTACGCATAAAAACATATAGAAATCATATATGAAATTTCGTATAGAAACATATAGAAATCATATATGCAATTTCGTAAAAAAACATGCTATATAATTTCGTAAAAAAACGTATAAAAGATATATACGTATTGTGATATTAAAACGCAACAATTTAACTTTTTATAAAAATTCGTATAAAAACATATAAAAATCATATATGAAATCTCGTATAAAAACATACTATGTAATTTCGTATAAAAACGCATAAAAGACATATACGAATTTTCATAACAAAACGTATAAACATATAAAATTCGCATTCACATATAGAAATAAATTACATTTCATATAGATTCATATACGAATTTTATACGAATCCTAATACTCATATTCAATGCCGAGAGCCCACATGGCAGGCTCACTTACTGTAGAGTTGAATAACATTGCAAAAAAGTAGTCCGGCTCCTGGGATGAGTGCCTATTTATTTAGAGCGTGTCAAAAGTCCGCCGCCCCTTAACTTTTAAATGGCTTAAGATATCAACTTGAAATTTAAAACACGCAAATAACAAACCCAAATAATTTTTTGGTATATATTTGATATGTTTAGGAGGTACAATGGAGACAGGGGGCAAGGGGTAACATTTTTTTAATTGACACATAATTTTAAGGCTTATAAAATTCGCTCATATTATCTTTTAATTTTTTCGGAGAAATTTTTGGGGGTTTAAAATAGGGTTAAATATGTGAAATTTCGTCAAAATTTCATTAAAAAATCGAACAGTTTTTGAAAAATAGTATATTTCAAGATACCCCTACATTAATTATACTTTTAAACTAATTTTTAATGATATAAATAAAATTTTCCAAAAAAATCTTAAACAATCGAATTTTTTACTAAAAAAACTTAAAACATGAAAAAAAAAAAAGTGTTTAAAAAATTAAAAAATATCTGATCGAATTTTATAATTTTTAAAATGATGTATAACGCGACCCCTCTCTCTTAAAAAAATGAAAAGCCGTTCAAAAGTTAAAGGGGGGAAACTTTTTACACGCTCTGTATAGCATAATTATAATTATTATAATTATTGTTATAAACGGTGACTTCTGAGCTATCATCTTATGGTTTTTGTGGTCGTTTTGAGGTTGTGTTTTTGAGTTGCGCTTATGTCAAACTCCAATTTTATTTGATAGCACTTTTCTTAGTAAACCGCAGGGGAAATTATTTGTGGTAAATATGAAAAAAACTAAAAAAACGTATTATAATATTGTTTTCTCCAATTAAATTTAAAAAAGTTAGTAAGGTCATAGTATACTGGAAAATAGTACTTTTCCTTGACCGAGTCGACCTGTAATATACTATTTCGTACGACCCAGGGTACACGAAATAAAGAAAAATGCATGTTCACTATATATCCTCGTTAGGATAAATTTCTATCGCACGAGTCCATAGTGCATATTTAAATGAAATAACAAATGTCAAAATTAAACACAGGTAATTCTTTAAAATATACATTTTTAAAGAGTCTAGACTGTAGATCGAACGAAAAATGTTATTCGCAACTCTTTTGCGACAAGTCCTTAGTGCACTCGAATGATTTTTTGACTTCGCTTCGCGTCGTCAAAAAAACTTCATTCTCGTGCACTAAGGACTAAAGTCGCTTACTCGTTACGAAAACTACTATTTCGTACGACCTAGTGTACAAAAACAAAGAAAAATTTTTAGTAAAACGCAGGGGAAATTATTTGTGGTAAATATGAAAAAAACTAAAAAAACGTATTATAATATTGTTTTCTCCAATTAAATTTAAAAAAGTTAGTATACTATGTATAGTATAGTATACTATGACCTATATTGTTTTCTCTAATTAAATTTAAAAAAGTTAGTAAGGTCATAGTATACCGGAAAATAGTACTTTTCCTTGACCGAGTCGACCTGTAATATACTATTTCGTACGACCTAGGGTACACGAAATAAAGAAAAATGCATGTTCACTATATATCCTCGTTAGGATAAATTTCTATCGCACGAGTCCATAGTGCATATTTAAATGAAATAACAACTATGCACACTCATTTATCCAAACGAGTACCCATAGCTTTGATTTTGACAAAAGTGGTTTGACGTTTATAAAAGTTTGAAATGTCAAAATTAAACACAGGTAATTCTTTAAAATATACATTTTTAAAGAGTCTAGACTTTAGATCGAACGAAAAATGTTATTCGCAACTCTTTTGCGACAAGTCCTTAGTGCACTCGAATGATTTTTTGACTTCGCTTCGCGTCGTCAAAAAAACTTCATTCTCGTGCACTAAGGACTAAAGTCGCTTACTCGTTACGAAAACTACTATTTCGTACGACCTAGTGTACAAAAACAAAGAAAAATTTTTAGTAAAACGCAGGGGAAATTATTTGTGGTAAATATGAAAAAAACTAAAAAAACGTATTATAATATTGTTTTCTCCAATTAAATTTAAAAAAGTTAGTAATTTCATAGTATACCGAAAAATAGTACTTTTCCTTGACCGAGTCAACCTATAATATACTATTTCGTATGACCCAGGGTACACAAAATAAAGAAAAATGCATGTTCACTATATATCCTCGTTAGGATATATTTCTATCGCACGAGTCCATAGTGCATATTTAAATGAAATAACAACTATGCACACTCATTTATCCAAACGAGTGGTAAATATGAAAAAAACTAAAAAAACGTATTATAATATTGTTTTCTCCAATTAAATTTAAAAAAGTTAGTATACTATGTATAGTATAGTATACTATGACCTATATTGTTTTCTCCAATTAAATTTAAAAAAGTTAGTAAGGTCATAGTATACCGGAAAATAGTACTTTTCCTTGACCGAGTCGACCTGTAATATACTATTTCGTACGACCTAGTGCACACGAAATAAAGAAAAATGCATGTTCACTATATATCCTCGTTAGGACATTTTTCTATCGCACGAGTCCATAGTGCATATTTGAATGAAATAACAACTATGCACACTCATTTATCCAAACGAGTACCCATAGCTTTGATTTTGACTAAAGTGGTTTGACGTTTATAAAAGTTTGAAATGTCAAAATTAAACACAGGTAATTCTTTCAAATATACATTTTTAAAGAGTCTAGACTGTAGATCGAAGGAAAAATGTTATTCGCAACTCTTTTGCGACAAGTCCTCAGTGCACTCGAATGATTTTTTGACTTCGCTTCGAGTCGTCAAAAAAACTTAATTCTCGTGCACTAGGGACTAAAGTCGCTTACTCGTTACGAAAACTACTATTACTTTACTATTCCTTTCTTTTCTCTATTTTTTTTGTTGTTATTTTTCTCTTCTAGCAAACAGTGAGGGGGTAAGTTCCCAAGGGAGCACCCTACAGCATAGTTAATTATAATTTGTATTTACTCGCAGTCACTATAGACTTGCGACATCAAAGTCCCCATTATTTCGATGAATTCAATGCCAACAGGGTGAAATATTGATTAAGACATTCTAAATTAGAATGTTATGTTATGTTCTATATTTTAAATTCAAATGTTATATGTTAGTTAATAAACTCCATTCAACAAAAGAATCTCACTCACAGAGCGTAAATCAAAATTTAATTTAATAGCACTCTATAATGAGATTGAAACTTATTTCTTAATACCAATATTTTTTTATATAGAATTTTTTTATATAAAAATATAATGATATATGAAAGTTCTCGGATGGAATCATTGTTAAAAACATACTATTGTACAAGTAAAGCAAAACCGTTATAACATTAATATGTTTTAAGCCTCCAGTTACGGGACACGGTTTTCTTTACTTGCATATTTCTTAATTTCGTAAGCGTCACATAAATTTAAAGTTCTCGGCTGGGATCGTCACATAATTTTGAGACACTTTTACATCACATAATTTTGGGATACTTTTGCGTCACATACCAACAATGATCCCAGCCGAAAACTCAATGATGCCAGCCGAGAACTTTAAATTTATGTGACGTAGCCGAGAACTCAATGCGAGAGTTACATAAATTTAAAGTTGACATTGGAAATGTCTTATGGCTCGAAACCCATGAATTTTTGTCACAATTGTCACGATTTTTGTTGAGATTTTTCTTACGATTTCTCACGATTTCCTCACAATTGTCACGATTTTTGTTGGGATTTTCCTCACGATTTCTCACGAGATTTTTCTCACGATTTCTCACGATTTTGTCACAATTGTCACGATTTTTATTGAGATTTTCCTCACGATTTCTCACGATTTTGTTACAATTGTCACCATTTTTGTTGGTATTTTCCTTACGATTTCTCACGATTTTTTCACAATTGTCACGATTTTTGTTGGGATATACCTCACGATTTCTCACGAGATTTTTCTCTCGATTTCTCATGATTTTGTCACAATTGTCACGATTTTTGTTGGGATTTTCCTCACGATTTCTCGATCCCAACCGAGAACAATGCTAGCGTTACATATTTTGGGACACTTTTTCCTAACGGTTTTTTCGTAACGGTTTTTTCGTAACGGTTTTTTTCGTAACGGTTTCAGCCCTCTGCCCCTCTACTCCTTGATCTTGATCATATTAGTGTTAAAAATTATGTATTAGATTTTTAGAAATAAGGTTTAGTCACATTATAGAGTGTAATTTGATTGCTGACTAACGCTTTTTTGATTCTCTGCCACAAAGGACAAGTCAGCTATATTCTTGATGATTTTAAGTTAAAGAATGCACTTTTTTAGATTTTAGAAACTTTTACTTTATTACGTAAGAAATTTTTTATTAATTCATTTATTAATATTGTTTTTTTAATATTTTTTTTGAAAATAGAATGAAATTAACCCAGTAAACACAAATGTCTATTTTTTATTAAAATGCCCGCTTATTAAACGTAAACATAAATTTACGTAAGTAGCTACAATAAACGTTTAAAAAGCGTACATATTAGTAAATTATTAGATTTATTTAAAATTATTTTTCTTTTTTTATCAGTTTTTCATTTCACTATTTTCATGGTTAAGCTATTACTCAGATAGGTACTTTAGAAATATAGTTCTCGGCATGAAAGAAAGTCTCCGACGGAAGGAAGAGGAATCATTCGCACTCTCTTTCCATCAAGAGCGTTATAAGCATTGTACCGTAATTAATACGTTCACTACCAACGGCTAGTTTTGACAGCGGAGCAATGGGTATGGGCAAGGGAAAAATAGAAAGAATTGATTAATGTTGTTAGGGGCGCCAGTTACTTTAGCTTTTACTCCTTTAGGTAAGTAACAACCTAGTGTAAATACTTAAGCTTTTCAGTTTGAGAAAATATAACCTCTAAATAAAATAAGATAATTCATTTGAGAAATTTATTATAAATAAACTTAATGAAAGCACATCAAGTAATGTATTAATATATATAAAAAATATGTGTAATTATATTAAGATATAATTAAAGAAATCTTAATAAAAATTACTAAATTCAGAAATCATTCGACTTAAATGTATAAAGAAAACATGAAGTTCAGCAAGCACCAAGAAATGTATGTAAACAACAATCATTTCTTGCAGTGTATAAAAGTCATGCTTAAATTAGAAATCATTTAATCAAAAGTATGATATTTAATAATTAATAGTATTAATCAATACTATATCAGATCTGATAAAGTTTACAGTTATAAGAATATTGAAATAAAAGAATTTAAAAATATGAAATATTGCTTTCAAAAGTTTTCAGAATGAGTACTTAGCTGGTTTCTGCAAAATCCATGAGGTATGAATTCCATCGTCTCCATCTGTACAAGTCTCCCCTATGCTGATGAATTCATTTCTCAAATGAAAGAAAAAAAAAATATAGGCTGTCCCATCTACTTTGGAAAAATCATCTTCCAGGATAAAATATACGATTGAAAATGTTGTCCAATGTAAAATTGTCTGCTAGACGGTTACATAGAATTTATCTATGCCGAAAATTACAGAACCATGTTCCAACAGAACATCACTCCATGCGGAGAACTTGTATATCAAATATACCAAAATAAACTTCAACTTAAATTAATGTAATTCCATATTAATGGTATAGAAATGGTAATTAATTAATTAATGGTCTAGTAATGTAGTAATAATGGTGCTTAATGGTGATTAATTAATGGTAATTAATTAATGGTGCTAAAACAATAATTATATCTCAGAAATATTCTAAGAAACAGAAAAACGTAACTTACATGTCATACTAAGTCTTCGATGTCCATCGAAACGTTATAAATGCGTAATTGTAGAAAATAACAGTTATAATATCTTCCGCATTGTTTAAATATTCATTTTCACTAACTTTAAATAAAAATACATGAAGGATTACTTCGATGATTACAGAAAATAAACACTCGTCAAAATGACACCACCATTGTACAGAGTTGCTTCAAGAAGGAGGAAAATCGACCTTATCAACCGGTATGAACCCTTCAGGTAAATAAAATACTATTTCTGAACTATTAGCGACATCTATGCAAGTCATTATCAACTACAGTTTTACCGTATAGGATTCCTAATAAAGGTAACGAAAACTACATCAAAGATAATAACAAAAGAATATTTCCTAATAAATCCGTATTAGTGATATCTAACCTCAAAATATTACTCTAAGAAACAAATATAAACAATACTTATTGTTTATCAGCAAAACTAATAAAAATACGAACAGAATACTAAGTGTCCTGTGAACTAAGTATAAACAAAATACTGAATCTAAGTGAGCAGTTCCAGCAAACTATTTTCAACAAATTCTGGATTATCCCGAAGGAATAAGCATACGAAACTTTCCAGGAGAAACAAGCTACAGATGAAAGCCAGTGAAATCCAACCCTCAATAGACTCTGAAACATATAAAAACCAGGTAAGTCCATAGACAAATGCACTATAGAGAAATAAGTCATATGATTCTTTATTATTAAAAATCATATTCTAATTATGTTTTCTTTATGTTATTTTCAGGTAGAACTATGGAATAGAGACTTATATGGTTAGAATTCAGTTCCTGCTACAAAATAGTCCCAGATACAAAATAGTTCTGTACGTACGTAACTATTTATATACAAAATAAACATAAATTATAACGTAAGTAAACGAATAGTTTAATTAACCCTTACTATATTACAAAGTGACGATTTATATCGTTACACATGCCCCCTCCAAAAATAATAAAAATATTTAATATACAAAAAATATTTTTATACCAAACTCTATAACTATTTAACTTAAATAGCTAAAATATATACTATATTTTATTTAATAAATCAACAAAAAATACAATACTTTATGTAAATCATTTGAAATACTACTTGATAATTAACAATAGCTAAGCTTGATAACTACGTGTATCATCCGCCTACTCTTATGTAGAACATAATTTTGGGACTTTATCGGTGTGTGTCATAAACAGGTAATTGTCATAATCAGGTAATTGTCATAATTAATTTTGTTTTTCTTTTTAGCTAAGTTTTATCAAGATTAAAAAAAAATAGAAATAAGACTTGACTACGCGCATCAGAATCCTCTTCTACAAAAAATATATTTATAAATTTTTTTTTTTTACTATATACAAAAGTTTTGGGTACTCTTTAAATATTTTCAATACATTGATATTTTTTAAATATCATTCCGAATAATACTAAGAATATATTCTTATTTAATCAAATCTAGCCAACTGAAATGTCACTATTCGATCCAAAATATTTCTTTAGATCTTTAACATGCCAGTCGCCTCTATGACCATCTGCATTTTCCAAAATATACACTAACTTTGACTTTTTCGCAACAACTTTGCAAAGTATGTACTTTGGAGCAAGTTTTGCAGCAAAACTTTTACTAGCATCTGAGAGTACTTTGTTTCGTCTCCAAACTTTTTCACCTATATCAAAATTTACTTCACGCTTGCGCAAATCATAAGTACGCTTATTACGTTCATAAGCTTCATGTAAATATTTCTTTACATCAACAAAAATCTCTTTAAGATTTCCCAAGTCTTGACTATACGAGTCTCTGTCACAAGGTTCTAATTTAACACCATCAGTTGATGTCATTTTGCCATAATAAGTTCCTGTGATAGGTACATTCCTCCCAAAATTAAGAAATGCCGGCGTATACCCCGTAACTTCATTTACAGACGTTCGTAAAGCTAGACCTATTTTTGCTAAATTTTTACCATTTTTGCAGTCAAAAATCGAATTTCCATTTTATCTAAATCTTCCATTTTGAATATTTATTTTTCAAAATTAACTTTAATTTACTCAAAATATTTATTTTAATAATAAAATATTTATACTGTACCACAAATTATTTTTTTTTTGTGTACACTGCTCAACAAAGTTTTTGCATACTTTGGAAAATTTCCCAAATATGTCAAAAAAAAAATACTAAATTATTATTTATCTCAATTGGACAAATTAATAATTATAAATAGTCTCCAAAACTACAAAATTAGCTAATATTTATTCATATCCTTCGCATAAATAAATACCCTATTATCCATTTATTTCTATTGAATAAACGATAATTTCTAGAAAAACTGAACCCACGCCAAAATTTCTCTATTCCATGTTATTCCATAAAATTCAGAAAAAACATAAAAAACACATATCTGATATATCTTATCAGATTAACTCTAATTTGACTTAATTTTCAACAAAAAATATTTTATTCAACAGTTATATGTAGTTTTTCTCAAAATGAACTTTAAGTTACACTGAAAAAAAAATAAGCTTTAGATTTTTATATAAAAATACACTGAGAAAAATGGAGTAATTTAAAAAAAACAAGTGTTCTATCTATCCAAATACCACGTTCTTGGGCGCCAATATTAGTGTACCGTAATTAATACGTTCACTGCCAACGGCTAGTTTTGACAGCGGAGCAATGGGTATGGCAAGGGAAAAATAGAAAGAATTGATTAATGTTGTTAGGGGCGCCAGTTACTTTAGCTTTTACTCCTTTAGGTAAGTAACAACCTAGTGTAAATACTTAAGCTTTTCAGTTTGAGAAAATATAACCTCTAAATAAAATAAGATAATTCATTTGAGAAATTTATTATAAATAAACTTAATGAAAGCACATCAAGTAATGTATTAATATATATAAAAAATATGTGTAATTATATTAAGATATAATTAAAGAAATCTTAATAAAAATTACTAAATTCAGAAATCATTCGACTTAAATGTATAAAGAAAACATGAAGTTCAGCAAGCACCAAGAAATGTATGTAAACAACAATCATTTCTTGCAGTGTATAAAAGTCATGCTTAAATTAGAAATCATTTAATCAAAAGTATGATATTTAATAATTAATAAATGAGATTAAATGTTTTAAAAAAAAATAAGTACCTAAAAATGAACAAAAGCCAGAAGGGCATATAGTATTAATCAATACTATATCAGATCTGATAAAGTTTACAGTTATAAGAATATTGAAATAAAAGAATTTAAAAATATGAAATATTGCTTTCAAAAGTTTCAGAATGAGTACTTAGCTGGTTTCTGCAAAATCCATGAGGTATGAATTCCATCGTCTCCATCTGTACAAGTCTCCCCTATGCTGATGAATTCATTTCTCAAATGAAAGAAAAAAAAAAATATAGGCTGTCCCATCTACTTTGGAAAAATCATCTTCCAGGATAAAATATACGATTGAAAATGTTGTCCGGGATAAAATATACTTTTGAAAATTATGTCCAATGTAAAATTGTCTGCTAGACGGTTACATAGAATTTATCTATGACGAAAATTACAGAACCATGTTCCAACAGAACATCACTCCATGCGGAGAACTTGTATATCAAATATACCAAAATAAACTTCAACTTAAATTAATGTAATTCCATATTAATGGTATAGAAATGGTAATTAATTAATTAATGGTCTAGTAATGTAGTAATAATGGTGCTTAATGGTGATTAATTAATGGTAATTAATTAATGGTGCTAAAACAATAATTATATCTCAGAAATATTCTAAGAAACAGAAAAACGTAACTTACATGTCATACTAAGTCTTCGATGTCCATCGAAACGTTATAAATGCGTAATTGTAGAAAATAACAGTTATAATATCTTCCGCATTGTTTAAATATTCATTTTCACTAACTTTAAATAAAAATACATGAAGGATTACTTCGATGATTACAGAAAATAAACACTCGTCAAAATGACACCACCATTGTACAGAGTTGCTTCAAGAAGGAGGAAAATCGACCTTATCAACCGGTATGAACCCTTCAGGTAAATAAAATCCTATTTCTGAACTATTAGCGACATCTATGCAAGTCATTATCAACTACAGTTTTACCGTATAGGATTCCTAATAAAGGTAACGAAAACTACATCAAAGATAATAACAAAAGAATATTTCCTAATAAATCCGTATTAGTGATATCTAACCTCAAAATATTACTCTAAGAAACAAATATAAACAATACTTATTGTTTATCAGCAAAACTAATAAAAATACGAACAGAATACTAAGTGTCCTGTGAACTAAGTATAAACAAAATACTGAATCTAAGTGAGCAGTTCCAGCAAACTATTTTCAACAAATTCTGGATTATCCCGAAGGAATAAGCATACGAAACTTTCCAGGAGAAACAAGCTACAGATGAAAGCCAGTGAAATCCAACCCTCAATAGACTCTGAAACATATAAAAACCAGGTAAGTCCATAGACAAATGCACTATAGAGAAATAAGTCATATGATTCTTTATTATTAAAAATCATATTCTAATTATGTTTTCTTTATGTTATTTTCAGGTAGAACTATGGAATAGAGACTTATATGGTTAGAATTCAGTTCCTGCTACAAAATAGTCCCAGATACAAAATAGTTCTGTACGTACGTAACTATTTATATACAAAATAAACATAAATTATAACGTAAGTAAACGAATAGTTTAATTAACCCTTACTATATTACAAAGTGACGATTTATATCGTTACAGCATTAATCGGAATAAATTCAGTTATGACTCATCAACGTTGAAAATAAACACAGAAACATAGGCTTACGGAATAATTTTGCCGAATTATGAGGGAAATTTTTATGAAGGTCACTAAATCGAAACATTTGACGACTAATTTGTTACAAACAACAATACTGAATATACATATTAACTATAAACATGTAAATATATCGGTGTTTTTCGAAGAAAATAAAAATGTAAATATTTAAAACCTCGCGTCAACGCTAGAATCGACGCGGCGCCTATGCGAGCACTGGAAATTCGCCGATGACTGGTTATAAGGAGTGCGTGCTTACAACGGGCTTCCCACTTGCACACACATTCCAAACATATTTCCCGAAGCCACGGATCCGTGAGTCAAACTGTATCAATGAAATGATTTGAATCATACATAAAAAACCGACACTGACGCTTCTAGATATCTATATACGTCTTAAAAACTAAGTTATTAGATGGAAAGATAAGTATATTGTTTTAAAGAAAAATAAATTTCTTTTCCTACTACCTGATTAAATGCTAGCTTACATATTATCTACCGTTGTCAAGGCTTGTTTATCTTGTCAACTAATAAAATCAGTGAACTCATTTATTATTGATCGTTGTTAGGCACTGTTTATTGACGACGGTCAATAATGAAAAATTTTTGAGGCAACTACTAACTTTTTTCAACTTATTTGTCAAACTGACAGCTATGTCAAAATAATTTTTAAACTTTATTTTTAACTGATATTTGGACTTACTAGCTTTAGGTAGTTGAAAAAAAAGTATATGTAACTGTCTTAAGTGATCTTGACTGATTTTTTGCCTCGACTCCGTCTCAGCAAAAAAACTTCAGTCTCGAGCACTAAAGACTTTTTTCGTTCGCATACTAGGTGCATAATATACTATAATATAGTTATATTATAACAAAAGTATGTTGAGTAGATTTTGAGTTAGACTACTAAATATTGCTTACATTATTAATTAAAAGGAGTATAGTAAGTAACTTACAACTGGCGTATTCAGATAGTATAAAACTCTTTGATTTAAGTTAACCAAAGTTTCGTGACTTTTAAAAGAAAATATCCAAAAATATTGAATAAACTATAGGTTCTTTTTAACTGAAACAATAAATGTAAAATAAAATGGGTGGTTATGGAGTCCAAACTCCAGCAGCTAGTTGTTAAGAAAAAAAATTATTTAAGGCTTTTAAGTAATTAAACTTACCACAGATAACGCGCGTAGCGTTTACGTGAGTTTAAAACCTACAGCTCTAAGCAATAGATTATAAGTTTACAAGTTCAATAGAAATCCTGGAAACTAGAATCTATTGTGTTAAGAAACCCATTACGTTTCCATATCAAAGGAAATTTTACTTTGTTGTGTAAAAAAGTACATAGGGGAAGATGGATTACAATAAGACAAAGAGCTCTTTGTCAAATTAATATTATATTTTTATAAGCCAATTTAAAGTCTTACAGATTTTTCTTTCTTAAGTTATTGCGCAGACAAGAAAACGGCCAGAAGGATAAACATTTTTAAAAAGTTATTTCGTACTGTATATAACGCCCGTTGGTGAAGAATAGTATATTGTTTTACTAAGAGGAAAAGTGAAGCTTTTTTTTACTAGTCTGTAGAATTTATATATTAATTTTTTAATTTAATTTATTCAGTAATAAAGTATGTTTTTTTTATTAAAATAGGCCAATAAAACCCTTTTGAAATAAACTTAAACCTTCCTTAGCTCATTTTAAATTTTTTCCGTAGGCTAAATCGTACACTTTTCGCGATTTCGATGGTAACTTGTCTAATGTAGCATTTGCAATTTCGGAGAGATATGTGTATATTCTTCTTCAATCATTTTTAATCAATTTCACACAAGGTTTTTGCACAGAATCTCGAGTCAACCACCTGTTTATATAATAAACAAACAAGTTTGATGTATGGCTGTCATCAAAGTCAAAGAGTGCTGCCGCCAGTGGTGGTTTTGTTAACTAACTTTTTTTTTACGGCGTACAACAATGAACTCATTTTTTTACTGTAAAACAATAGATTTCTAGCTAGTGTATTAAGTTATAAAATATGAACATTTTAGTACGCTTGAAGAAAATAGTAGTTTTCGTAACGAGTAAGCGACTTTAGTCCTTAGTGCACGAGAATGAAGTTTTTTTGACGACGCGAAGCGAAGTGCACTAAGGACTTGTCGCAAACGAGTTGCGAACAACATTTTTCGTTCGATCTACAGTCTAGATTCTTTAAAAATGTATATTTAAAAGAATTACCTGTGTTTAATTTTGACATTTCAAAATTTTATAAACGTCAAACGACTTTTGTCAAAATGAAAGCTATGTGTACTCGTTTGGATAAATGAGTGTGCATAGCTGTCATTTCATTCAAATATGCACTATGTACTCGTGCGATAGAAATATATCCAAACGAGGATATATAGTGAACATGCATTTTTCTTTATTTCGTGTACACTAGGTCGTACGAAAACTATATTTTGTTATAGATTTTTCACTGCAATGTACTGGCACACAAAAACTTTGAAGTGATTTGTAATTATGCTTGACTTGTTTAAGCGATTTTGCTGCAATAGCCTACACAAACACTTGAATCCTAATTGCATTGATTTACTAAATATAGTTTAACTAATCCCAACAAGGAGGATGCATGTCTGTATCGCAATTAAGCAAAGATTCTAATTTTGGTCCTAATTGACTTCACACATTGTTTGTGTCACACAACTTGGGTGAGTAAATAACAATAATGCATTTGACATCACCTACACGTACAAGTTAATGCCTTAATACCTATAGTCAGCATCAATTCAGCTTATACAGTTTGAAAGTATCAAAATGAATATATAATATTTATGATAACACTGAAAATAATATTTCTAAAATTATTTTTTGTGGGACTGTGTAATTTAACAATGGTAAAAATGATTATATCAGTTACCAGAGTCGCTAGATCGGTTGATGTTTTGTCTAAAGCTAGGGTTTCCTTCAAAATTCGCAGTCGCTGACGACTGCGACCGGGTAGCCGCGACCGAGTCTTTAAGACATCTTCAATGCATTTTAAATGTCCCTGTTTTTCTAGCTGCTACCGAGTCGTTACTACTAACTACTGGTCACCGTTCGTTTGGACGCCGGTCGCTTGACCGCTCCGGGAGCAGAAGCACGACCAATTCGTCACGAATTTGACAGTGTGTGAACAGGTGTGGGCTGTGACAAGTGTTTATTTTTTTCAGTCCACAGCAGAGTAGAAATAGTTATGGCAGGTATGTAATAATATGTACTTGTAGGGATGTTAAAAACTGGTTTTTTTTAATACGTTGTTTAAAAACATTGTTTTAAAATGGTTTTTTTTTGTTTTATATTCGTTTTTTTGTTATTTTTCGTACCCAATGCTCAAGAAAAATGTTTTTAATTAATAAACTGTCTTTTAGTTGTCAAATTAGTACAATTCGTATATTTATATTATTTTATTTCATTTGGTTTGACTCAGATAAAAGTCATAAATAAGTTAGGTTTAGATCGTTAATTTATTACGTTTTACGTTTTGTGAATATTTTATGATTTTGTTGTGATAGTTAATATACTTTAAGGATCTTGGCTGCCAGGACCTGTGCCTGGTTATCCATTGTGATTGCAACACATAAACTCGCAAACAAAACAACACCTGTTTATAAAATGGCGACTGGCGACTGGCGAGACCGAGGAAAATATGTGGGGTCGTGGTCGGGTTCAAATCTGGTCGCGGCTACCCGGTCGCAGTCGTCAGCGACTGCGAATTTTGGAGGAAACCGTAGCTTAAGTAATTTTATTGATGGACTGGTAAGTAGTTATGCCGAAGACAATAGCATTTTAAATAGTTCACAGCACGGTTTCCGACCCAACAAATCGATCGAGTCTGCCTCATTTGATTTATTAAATTTCGCTTATTCCGAACTTGACCTGGGGAAGTACGTATTATGCCTTTAATTCGACCTTTCTAAAGCTTTTGACACGCTGCGTCCTGATTTCCTGGTCTGTAAATTGAAAAACATCGGCATCCCTAGTAACATAACCGATTAGATTAACTCTTACCTCACATTTAGAAATCTCATGGTTCTTCTAAATAAGAGTTTTAGATCGAACACATATCAGTCAAGGCTTGGTGTACCTCAGGGGTCTATACTTGGACCTCTTTTATTTATTCTATTCATCAATGATCTTCCGTATCACATAAGACGAGCGATAGTAATCATGTTTGCGGATGATACTACAATTCTAATATCCGCCTTTCTTTATGCCGAATTGCAGTCATTACTACAAACTGTCTTAGAGAATTTTGAAGAATGGTGCCAAAGAAACAGGCTAATTCTGAATAAGGATAAGACTATGGCGATAAATTTTTTTCACAGTAGAGGTCTCCCCAAAAACATATTTAGTGATAAAAACATAAGCTTAAGCCCGTCGACAAAGTTTCTAGGAACTATCTTCGATGAAAACTTAACATGGGTCATGCATATTGACTATCTTTGTAATAAGTTGAAAAGCGCGTATTTTGCAGTATTAAAGATGAAAAGCGATCTCAATGAATCAGGCATACTTTTGTTTACTATTCTCTGGCATACTCTCATCTCGCATATAACACAGTTAGCTGGGGATCTTGCAGTTAAGTCAATAGAGTCTTTTCCGCTCAGAAAAGATTAACTAGATTAATTTTCAACATTAAGGGTAGAGACAGTTGTAAGGGAACGTTCAAGAGCAAAAATATTTTAACTGTGCCGTCAATATATATTTTTTTAAGTGTGTAATGTTAGTCAAAAAAAATCCCCACTTGTTTAAAAGAATTAATTGTGTCAGGCAGGGTGATATTCTCCAAATACCAACACATAAAACAAGTTCTTTTAAAAAATCGCCACTATACAACTGCACAAAGTTTTACAATACACTCCCAAAACAGCTCCGAGACATTGGCCCCCCTAATGGATTTAAAAGTGGTGTCAAAAAGTATTTAGTGGATAAAGAATTTTACACAACAAATGACTTTTTAGAACCAGCTACCAGAAATCCATAAAATATTTATTTGTCATTACTTTGAAATTACAAAAAATTTTAAACTGTTTACTTTTATTTATTTATTTTATTTCCTTTTATTAATTTATTTTATTTACTTTTATTAATTTTATATTTGTACACTACATATACTGTACGGTATGCTGTAGTTAATTTACTTACTGTACTTTTATTTTAACTTTTCTTAGATTTTAATTATATATTATGACCTACCAAATGTACCAATGGTATCCTGATTGGGAAATAAATTATTATTATTATTATTATTATTATTATTGTATATTCGTGGTTGGTCGTTTTGGGCGAAACTTCCAGAAACCCAACGGCTAACCATCAAACACAGAAGAAAACCTTAGCAAAGTAAACATCAATCGAGTGATCTTAGCTTAAAAATATTTTTTCTATTTTGCGACTCTTATAAGCTTATCACACGCATTTTGCATGTTCTTATAGATCTATAAGAGGTTAGTACTTTTTTTTTTCTTTTGGGTTGGCAAGACTGAACAAAAGAATATCGCTTGGCGTTTCCGTGCAAATGTCAACACCGCATTTAGGTTTAGTTTCCTAAGAAATTGTGTTAATTTTTACCCTGTTAAAATTGTGACTTGGTTACTTGCAGTGAAAAAGAGAAGAGCTGACTATAAAATATATCAAAATGTCGTTTGTTCTATGAATTTCAAAAATTGTAATTTCAACCCGAAAAAAAAAAATCCCTAAATTAAAACTTAAATGTAAGTTTTTTTTTTTAATTTTAGAGCAAAATAGAAAAAAAAATAGTATAAAGCACTCGTTTCATAACACGTTTTTAGCGCATTAGTACTTGTAAAAACTCGCCTCAAGCGTATCGTTTTCTAAGCTTGTGCTCGTAAGTTAAAATCGGGTGTTATGAAACTAGTACTTTAATATAATATTAATTGTCCCATTTTAGTTGCTACCATTCTTATTACTGAGCAACCTGTCAAAGTAAAACTATTTAAAAATATCTTGTAATTAACCATAGTGACCTTGCAAGAATTGCAAAAATAATGAAAAAATTAGTTTTTGAAGTTATTAGTAATCTAAGATTTTAACAAATTGTTAATCAATAGCTAGTTTTCAAAATTTAACAAATAACTTCGTAAATAACCTTATATGTGCAAGTTTGATTATTATATTAGAAGCTTTCTTCGTCAGATCAACACGGTGCACCGCGGTGCCGGACCTTCATTTCTCCGATTACTAGATCGAAAGTATTTTGCTAGAAAACGACTAGTTTTGGAGATATTAGAGTGGCTAATTTTTGAAGTTTTTTTTAAAGTCGAAAAACATGATTTACATAAATTTAAATATCAGGACTTGTGTATAAGATAAAAAGATATTTTTGCCATATATCAGAAGAGCACTAAATTTCGGTCTTAACCAAGAAAAAATTACTACCTACTACCTACTATATGCAACTTGTCAAATTTTAAAATGCTACCCCCAAAATACACCTCATTCGATTTTTTTTATTAAAGTAGGCCTTAAATTTAATACTTTTATACATAATATGTATGTACCAAAATGTTGCAACAATTTAAAAAGCTCTCTCCAACCCCATAATGTAACCCGAATGTATTGAATTGCGTTCCAGAATGTATCCAAAATCTCTTTTTTAGCTACTTTGAGATAGTTGCCCCCAAGATGAAATAAAAATATATATATATATTTTTTTTTTTGACAACTTGTTTACTTTTTAATATATTTTAATAATTTTTTTTAGGATTGTTTAAGAAAAATAATGCGCATGAGCATTTTAAATTTTTGCAAAATTTTGATACATACATATTATGTATAAAATAATTAAATTCAAGGCATACTTTGATAAAAAAAAATAGTTTCTGAAGCCAAAATCAATTTTCGGTATTGACTATTACCTCACTCATACCTCACCACTATATATGAGTTCACTGACAAAAAATAAAAAAAATCGAAGGGGGTGTATTTTGGGGATAGCATTTTTAAATTTGACAAGTGGCATCTACAGGGTGGCCAATATATGACGGACTGGTTTGTCTCTTAAATATTTTTAAAATAAAATAAAACAGGTCACTGTTTTTCATCCTAATATTTTATTTAAAGTTAGAAATTATGTCTGAAAAATTATATCTTACAAATGGCCGCCCCTGGAAGCCGCACAAATCTGAGCCCTCTTAACTACATTTTCCATCACTTTTTGGCAGGTTTCGAGAGGAATATTTTGAATCGCTTCCCGAATATTGTTCTTCAGCTGCTCTACATTGTTTGGTTTATTGGCATAAACCTTACTTTTTAGAAATCCCCACAGAAAAAAGTCTGGAGCTGTTAAATCCGGTGACCTTGGGGGCCAGATTACATCGCCAAATCGAGAGATTAAACGCCCCGGAAACATTGATCACGAAAGATCCATTGTTTTCCTAGCTGTATGACAAGTTGCTCCGTCCTGCTGGAACCACATGTTTTGCAGGTGAAGTTGTTGAATTTTAGGAGAAAATGTTGCATCATATCGCGGTAGCTTTCTCCACTGACAGTAAGTGAATCACCTGCAGCGACTTCAAAAAAGTAAGGTCCGATGACACCTCCACACCAAATACCGCACCAAACTGTGACTCGACGGGGATGAAGCGGTCGTTGATGGATAACACGAGGGTTTTCTAATGCCCAGATACGACAGTTCTGCTTGTTAACAAAACCGTTCATATCGAAGTGGGCTTTATCACTCATTATGATTTTTCGGCAGAAATCGTCATTTTGTGTATTGCTGTAATATTGGGTAACTGTATTGGCGGCGACGTTTGTGGTCTCTAGGCTGTATCTCTTGATTTAACTGAATTTTATATGGATGCAAATTCAAGTCTTCTTTAAAAATAGTGCCTAATGACGTGCGACGAATGCCCAGTTCTTGAGAACGACGTCTGGTAGAGGTCTCAGGGCGCTCCACTACACTTTCACGAACTCTCTGGATATTTTCTGCAGAACGAACACTTCGAACACGACCCGACTTTGGCAAGTCTAACTACACAGAATTGTTCAAATTTCCGCACTACTTGATGAATAGCATTGATACTGGGCACATTATTTCGCCCGATATGTTGTCGTAGATTTCTTATAGTTGCAGTCATTGACTCATTGTTTAAATAAAACGTTTTAACAATAAAAACGCGTTGAGCGATCGTGTAGCGTTCCATGATAAATTTGACACATGTGTTGTAAAAAACTACTACAGCGCCACCTAAGCAAAATGCGTGTATCAAAAATGGTGGGCTATTTAAATCAGTCAGTTTCATACTGGCCACCCTGTAGTAGGCTGCCATATTGAAATCAAATTTGTGGTAAAATATGTTCTTGGTTAAGATTGAAATTTAATGTTATTTTGATATCGGGCAAAAATGTCTTATTACCTTTTACACAAGTCCTGATATTTAAATTTACGTAAATCATGTTTTTGGAATTTTAAAAAACGTCAAAAATGAGCCACTTTAATATCTCCAAAACTAGTCGTTTTCTAGCAAAATCCTTTTGATCTAATAATCTAGACCCTATTTGATGAGGATGTGCCAAATTTGAGCAAAATCGGAGAGATGAAGGTCCGGCGCCGTGTTGATTTGACGAAGAAAGCTCCATAAGTATTTATTAAGTTTGCAAAATTACCACAATTTTTCGATTTAATAGCAGCTATTTAAATTCTTGAAGTTTGCATTTCCTAAATTGCCAGACTGCATACATTGATAAAAAAACACATTGATTATAATATTAACAAATTACTGTTTCGTGTTTATAAACTCCTATGGTAGTAATTTAAATATTTAGAACCTTAAAATGTTTAAACTTTAATCGTATGTAGATTAGAGACAGACTTCCCACCCTAATGGAGAAATTAGGGCGGCAAGTTTTAGTTGACGATATTTTTTGGTTTGATTTTGTAAGTTTTTATTAAAACATTAAAAAGTTTCTGCTTAACTGTTTGGTTTTTGCGCGGTTAGAGTAAGCGCGCTTGGTAAAAGTATGCGCGGAAAATATTTTCGGGAGAATATAATTTATACTATAATCGACCAATAGACATTAAGAATTTGCCTAGTTACTAGTTTATTACAGCGATGATAAAAACAAAAGATTTTATTACATTATCGGTTATTAGGGTGTTATTTATTTGATAAAATTAGCGTCATTACAATTTTTTCACTATAATAATATAATATAATAAAAATTATTAATAATAATAATTATCATTATAATGAATATTGATAGAAATAAGTAAAAATCATTAGTGAAATGTGTGAAATGGTGAAAATACATCCCAAAACTCTATTTTCAATGTCCAAAATATGAATTACAATAATTAAAATTTGTTATTTTATTATATATTTAAATACAGCCTGTTCCAGAACTCGCGTACCGAAATTTGAGGGTATATTAAAAACCCTCTGGAAAATATGAAAAAAATTAAAAAAAAATCCATCTTCAATACTAATTAAAAAGGAAGCTATTTAATCTGACCAATCCTGTTGCTGATGTTAAATTACCTAAAAATTCCTTGAATTAAAAAAACCATCTCTTTGAAACCCAGACTCATCCTTAAAAAGAATGCTTTTTACAAAGTTTTCATTTTCTTGATGTTTCTGCAACAGCCATGTGCAAAATTCGACTCGTAAAGGATAGTCTTCCGGTGTCAAGCATTGTACTCGAGTGTAATGAAAGGGATGCATTTTTTCATCTTTTAGAATTCGTTGAACAGAGGTCTTAGACATATCAAGATTTCTAGCCACGATACTAAGGCTTGTTTTAGGTTCTTCTTCAAAAGCCTGAATGACAGCTTCTTCATTATCAACAGTTCTTGCAGTTCGCGGAGCGCCTCCAATCTCATTTTTGTTTGGAGTTAAATTTCCAGAATTTCTTGCCCTTTGCACCAATCTTAAAATAACATTTCTGCTAGGATGTTCTCTATTGGGAAAACGAATAGAATATTCTACAGATGTAGCTGAAGCACTCCGGCCACACTCGCCATATAAAATTAGCATTTCGCAATACTCTTCTGAAGTAAACATCATGAAAGTTTTGATATTTTTTTATGACATTAATAAATATTTATGTCACATTAATCACCATGTCAACCTACAGAATATGTACCTGCAATAATTAAATTTGCTTCCATAGCTACAAATTCAACCTTTAATGGTAATTTACAATCAGCAACAGTATTGGTTCAATTAAAGCGTTCTTATTTTTGAATTGAACGAAGATGGATTTTTTTTGAAATTTTTTTCATATTTTCCAGAGGGTTTTTAATATACCCTCAAATTTCGGTACGCGAGTTCTGGAACAGGCTGTATTTGTTTTGTTTAATAACTATTTGAAAATTAATTTAATTGTTATTCATTATATTCTCTTGCCAGATATAACGCGTAAAATGATCACTGAAATTCATAAAACCGAGTTTCAGATTCAATTTATCCTTCTGATTTGTTAAATCTGCTACTGGGTTTCACTCATTTTATAATCGATGGTACCTAATCATGTCACTTGTTATACGATAATATTTCTCGGTAAATATTTCCACGGTAATATTTTTTGCGGTAATATATTTTTGCGGTAAATGTTTTCGAGGTATAATATATAATATTTAGCGGTAAAAGTTTCGCGGTATATTTTTTGACGTAATCTCCGGCGTCCGGTTTGGCCCCATTAAGGGGTAAGCGTATAACTTTTTAAACATCAAAATCATTTTTAGCGAGTCTCAAAACCCCCAGATACTAATTTTTATAAATATTAACAGATTTAAAATTTAAATTTAAAAAATATGTAGGGGAGCATTAAAATAAAGTTGCGTTTAAAATCCTTGTAAACTATACAAATTAAAAAATTAAATTTTCATTTTTCTTTAAAATTTACGTAAAAAGAATAATTATAAAAGAACACCGGAAAATGGGGCAAGATTGATGGAATATACGAAAATAAAGACAGCAATTTCCGCGGATAAAAAGTGATTTGAAGATTTTTTTTTGGAAATTTGAAGTTGTCAGCTATATTTTTGAAATTTTTTTTTTTCAAAATTAATGGAGGGCCCCTAGCACAAGCCAAAAGCTTATTTGGGGCTCTCCATGACTCTGTATGATGTTAAAATAAATAAATAAATAATAATAATAATATAAAATAATACTGTATATAGGACCTATACAGGGAGATGTTATGTAAAATCACCTCTTATAATTTCGTACCATATTTATTTTTTCTGAATCACCCTGTCGCTTTGTTTTTTAACCAGATTAAGCAGAAAAAAATGCAAGGATCTGTTTTCTTCAAAATTCATTTATTTAGAGTCTATAGACTTTAAAGAGTACATATACTTGTAAATTTAAGAAAATATATTGGTTTACTTTTTTTTAATCAACACGAAATCTTTAATTAAGATTAAAAAGATTTTTAAGAGAGCTTGCATTTTTTCCCAAAGCTGGTTTAAAAAGCGGGCCCCTATATATACTGTCTGTTTTTCGACCTCAAGCATGGGTATCTTAGTTAGAGAGTTAGAGATACAAGATCAGTTAAATTAGAAAAAAATTGCGCATTTTTATGCTGATCAATAACACAGGACAAAAAAAAATAAATAAAGTTAGTTTTTTATAAACCAGACTATATTTTTTCTACGTATTTTTGGGCCCTGAAAACGAATATGACAATGGAAAATATTTTTGACCCTCTAAATCTTGAGATATAGCGCATATTGGGCTTTTTGTATGCATTCAAGGCCAAACAAAAAATCCGCAGGATTTTAGAAAAAGTTTTTTTATGCTAAACAAAAATGATTAACGTCAGAACTTGCAGATTTTAAATATCTACCCTAGTTAAATTTTTACAGAGCCCAAACTCCAGATACACTTTTTTCGTGTTTTTCCTTCATATTTCATAAAAAAAATTATATAAATAATAGAGATACAGCCAAAAATTTTAATACAAAATACTGCTACATACATATGCTTTATAAAAAAAAATGTATTTTTGTATGTCCAGTGGTGGGGAGTCTGGGGGTTTAACGTTGCACATGTCAAAAGAAATATATCATAACATTGTCTGATACCCTTCACCAGACTGTTTTTCTCAAGTTTTTCTTAGCGATTTAAACAAATTTGACAATAAAAAGCCTCCCTGATTCCTAATTTATTTCAAAACCAAACACACAGTGGCAAAATTTTATCGTAAAGCAGGTAAAAACCGAAAATAATCTTTCTTTTTTGCAAAGGTGGTAAACGGGCGTTTAAGAGGTCTTCCATTTTAGAAATCGTAATAAATTTTCAATAAATAAAATGGCGGATTCAATCCAGTGGACAAAAATAATTAGTTATAATCATTTTTTTTTCATAAATATACTTTAAGTGTAATATAAATATATTTATGAAAAAAAAACTAATTATAACTAATTATTTTTGTACACCATATTGAATCCGCTATTTTATTTATTGAAAATTTATTACTACTTTTAAAATGGACGACTTCTTAAACGCTTGTTTACCAGTTTTGTAAAAAAAACATTATTTTCGGTTCTTAACAGCTTTATGATAAAATTTTGCCACTGTGCGTGTGGTTTTGAAATAAATGTCTTTAAGGTCTTTTATTGTCAAATTTGTATAAATCGCTGAAAAAAACTTAACAAAAACAGTCAGGTTAAGGATATCAGACAATGTTATTATATATTTCTTTTGACATGGGCAACGTTAAACCCCCAGACTCCCCACCCGTGGAGATAAAAAAATATATGTAATTTTTTTATAAAGCATATGTTTGTACGAGTATTGCATATATAAATTTTTGGCTGTATCTGTATTATTTATATAAAATTTTTAATGAAATATAAAACACGAAAAAAGTGCTATATTGGGAGTTTGTGGCCCTGTAAAAAATTAACTAGGGCATATATTTAAAATCCGCAAGTTATGGCATGAATCATTTTTATTTAGAAATATTTTCATAAAAAAATCTTTTTCTGAAATCTTGAGGATTTTTTTCTGGCCTTGAGTGCAAACAAAAAAAACTCAATGTGCGCTATATCTCAGGATTTTGAGGGTAAAGAATTTTTTTTATTGACATATTCGTTTTGAGCGCCCAAAAACCTAACTTTATTTATTTTTTATAAACTGAAAGAAAATTGGACCTATCATTTTTTGTTTTTTAATTAATTATTTATTTATTTACGCATGCGTATATGTGGCAATGTCACATTGATAATATTTACAGTTTAAAACCTAACCTCCGTTAATTTAAATGCTTCGTTGTTTGCAAAGCACTCTGCTGAAAAATATATTTTTTTAATTTCACTCAAAATGTAAGATCATCATCGTAATCAGAAAAAAGAACTGTATTCAAAAAGGTAAAAATCCAAAATGGAGCCCATAAGAAAAAATTAAGTTAAGAGTTATAACTCTTGTATCTAAAATACCATGAAAAATCTGATAACGGATTTAGATTCCTTGAAAAAAATTGCTTGACAATGTTTTAGTTAGAAACGTCTATCTTTGTCGGTTTTCGCTCAAAAAAATAAAAACGAAACACCGGATTTTTCCTATCGGTAACTTTAACAGATACATTAAGGTTAATATAATGGCCCTTAGGTCCAGTTTATCAGTGTATAGTTTAACCTTTATCTAAAAGATAAAGTCTCAGTTAAGAGCAAATTCTGGATTTTGGTTGGAGTTGCTATGGTTATTACGTGTCAGCTAAATTTAGCTGCACTTTGATAAACCCAGCCTTAGACGGATAATAGTATATCAGATAAGATCCTTGTTTGTCGGTATAGAGTTACGCACAGAATCATATTACCGTACTTTTAAAACCTTGGTTAAGTGTTTTTAATTTACTACCTTTCAAGGATATAGACAGAGAAAAAACGACGGCGTAAGCATGATCTTTTATGGATACGGAGTAAAATAACATGAGTCATCAGTTAAACTTATAGACTGTGTTATGATGCTTGAAATATTTTATATTGTAAAATGTTTTAAACAATAATTGTATTTTAATATACATTGGCTATAAGTTCTGATTTCTGAAAACAAGCTTCGAATGTTCTCGGTTTCTGTTCAGACCCCTATAGTAAATCGTTGACCTCTGGTAGTGCCCGAGCCCCACCTAGAAACATATGATAAATAAATAAATTTAGTTTTAGATGTTTTTAGATGTTTTTTTTTTTTTGTTTTATCTCTTTTTTCTTTTGTGACTCATCCTGTAATTGGTCATGTACTGTTGGATGTAATAAATAAAAATAAATAAAAAAAAATAAATTATTGTGACCTCATTGTGCCTTATTTTAATTTATGGTTTTTTAAAAGATATAAAAGGGGTGAATTCCTTAAATTTTGATCATTTCTGAATAGTTTTTTCTTTAGTTAATTAAAAAGTGTCTAGTAGTGCCAATAGTGAAAATATAGTTTGCAGTGTACCTATCCAGGAGGATTTGTATCAACCAAAGAATAATTTAAAGAATTATTATTTTATTAAAAATTCTTTTTTGAACTTTGAAAATTTTTGGAACTTATAATTTTACTGCTAATATTTAAAACGCGATCTTGGACTTGGTTTTAAATACTTTAAAATATTTTCGAATTTTATTCGGTTCGCTTTTCTATCTACACCGTTAGAAATTTTGTTGATAGTGAACTTTAAAAAATGTTGTGTAAAAATATTTAGACTTATATGTACCGGTTTTAAGATTTACACTAAGAAAAATGAAGGCAATAAATTGGGTTTTGAAAATGATTGTGAATAGTTGGAATTTTAAACATATAATTTAGAAGTATTAAATGGCAAACTACTATATAATGGAAATTAAAATTTAGGGGCTTTGCATAGAAGTAGGACTTAGAAGTAAGGATTAATCTTTCATGTTCTTGATGAATTTAATCACATTTATTTAATATATTATTCTTAAGTTAAGAAGTTATAGTTTTAACCTGTTTCCAAAGCGCCGTCTCACTAGAACTTACAGCTTCCTAATAAAGTGGTGAAGTATATTCTCCGCTCGGGTATACTTTAACTATATGAAAGAAGATTGAATAGCCAACCTAACTGAGTAAGTTAACAAATAAAAGCTATAATATCCGCTCGGCTATAACTGAAAAATATTCCACCGTGTCATTAGTGAAAGAATATGAAAAAAACACTTTATATCAACTTTACCGAAGTGCTATTACTTCATGATCAAGCACATACAAGGTTCAAAGTAGTGTAAGGTTTCTTCTACGGTAAAAAATAGTATTAGGCATAACAAGTATGGCAAGTTTCATATAACTTAAGCGTGGGATGGTTGACGGACCCGACTTCCGACGAGTTATGCAAACTATTTCCTCTACAACCACATACAAGCAATATTTTCATAAAATATGTTTATAACTATTTTACATAAACAATTTTTAACAATAGTTTTAATAAGTAAGGGAAAAATAGTATACAGGGTGCCCGTTTTTCCACCTCAAGCATTGGTATCTCTGTTATTATAAAAGATACAACATCGGTTAAATTAGAAAAAAGTTGCACACTTCTTTCGTTTTTATTTTTTTTTTTGAGCGAAATTTTAGAAGCAATAGTTACAACACTTAACTTCGTTTTTTTTCTTATGGGCGCTATTTTGGATTTTTACATTTTTGAATGCAGTTTTTTTCTGATTACTATAATGTATCACACGAGATGATCAAGTCTTACATTTTGAGCGAAATTAAAAAAATCATTTTTGAGCAGAGTGTTTTGAAAACAACGAAGCAATTAAATTAACGTAGGTTAGGTTTGAAACCTTAAATCTTGTCAATGTGGCATTGCCACTTATGCGCATGCGTGAGCTCGGCATTAAGATTATCAAAATGTGAGTAGCGGCTAATTGTAGATCTAAATTCCGAGCTTAGGCATGCGCGTAGGTCACCTCCGTTAATTAAATTGCTTCGTTATTTCCAAAGCACTCTGCGCAAAAATTATTTTTTTTAATTTTGCTCAAAATGTAAGACTTGATAATGATAACATGTTTAGATTCCTTGCAAAAAAGTACCTTAGCAACAATTCAATTAAAAACGTCTAGGTTTGTCGGTTTTCGCTCAAAAAAATTAAAACGAAACGAAACGATTTTTATTTTTTTTTAGCGATAATTAAAAAAAATGTCAGGTCAAATTTTCTTTCAGATCATTGCTCAGCATAAAAATGCGCAACTTTTTTATAATTTAATCGATCAAGTATCTCTTCGAAAAAACGGGTATATTGCAAAATTAACATAAAACCCTAGTTTCGTTATAAAAATTACAATGTTTATTTTATGAAAACTTTTTTTAATTCTAAAATATAAAAGTAATAAGAACTACAAAAGTTGTTCTTTAATTATTTATACGTACATAATGCATTATTTAACTAACGAGACAGAAATACAAACATTTTTTCAGCACGTCACAAAACAAAGTTATGTTTTTACAATAAAATAATTATTAATTCATTATAATTACAGTAACTCGCTATCGAATAAAAAAAAACTTAACATTATTGTTATCGTAAAATCAGGCAATTTTGTAGAATATAGGTAAAATAATCACTTAGAAATAAATTTAAAAGCCTATTTAAAAGATTTCGCACCAGCAATAGCGTCGCCTTTATCTACGAGGCCTCGCGAGGCTTAATGGTAGAAACTATATAGTCTAAAAGCTGGTGACTAAATATAATTTCTTATTAACAACCTCACAAAAAAAAGACGTGGTTAACCCACAAAAGTACATCACAAACATCAAATATTCAATTTAAATCAATTTAAATATGTAGAAAGATTTCGTAGTATAGATATTTTCTTAACAATCATATTTTAACATAAAATAGTCTGGCTGTGACTAAACACCGTTAAATGAATTACCAATAGCGCCGTAGACTTGTTGCCGGTTCCGCGTACGGAACGCAACTCCAAAAACTTTATCCGACATATGTCAGCACTAAAAAATCGAAATTATTTTTATTTAATCAAAATGTCATTTTATAAATTCTCATCACTAAATTCACAAAATTAACTATCACATAATGCAAAGCCACTTTTTAAAGACTGTTCTTACCCCTTGGCCACAGAATTATTGTGTATAACTATGAAAATAGCTTAATCTGAATGTATTAAAAGAAATGTATATGCATCGGCAAGTTAAAAATAGATTTTTTGGTAGCTCATTGCTGTAGATTTTGGAGCTTCTAGCACCTAAAGGAACCGGATCCGGAGTTTAGCAATTTAAAAATAGCCTAATTTGAATGTACTTTAACACATATATAAAATATAGCAGGGAGCAAATAATGAAATAAAAATGATCACCAGCTCTCCGACTAATAGTTCTCAGACCAAAAAATAGAATATACTAAGCATTTATATTTAAATGCACACAAGTTGTTTACGTTTATCATCTTAGCGATAGAACGAGATGGAAAACAAGCAAATATTAGCATAATAAAATGTCCCTTCGAAATAAAAAATATATTTTTATTAAATAAGATATGTACCTGTTTCAAGCAAAAGTGACGATGAATACATGAAGAACAGGTAAACCACCAACCACAAATAATGGGGGGATAGGGGGAGCCTCCCTCCCTCCTAGTCTAAACTTTTTCGTCGAGGGAATAAAGTTCGTAAGTAGTAAAAACGTTTTTTTCAATCATCAATTTTTTTGTTGTAATTTTAGACTAAAAAAAGTTTTGATATACGACCTTTTCCCCTCCCATTACTACTTTGTAATGACATATTCTCGTCTATATAAGACTTACACTTGCACTTTATTTGAATTATCCAGTGAAAGTAGAAGTATGATGTTTATCAACAAAATAACTTTTATCCAACACCTTCACAGAAACACTTGTTTTGAGCAATATTTTAAATGTCAAAAGTTAGTTTTTTTCCACTAGTGACTAAAAAATTTTTCACCCACTCTTTTACGTACAGCTTTTGATCTCATCCAAAATTAGTCACATACCCTATTAATTAAGTATTATAATTATTCTATAAATAGAAGCACGTTAACTAAACCATAAAAATTAAAGAAAACCCCAAATTATTCTTTAGTTTTTGAATAAAATACTGTTTTTATTAAAAATTCTGTCATCACCGCGTCCATTTTGACGTCTGTAAGAAATGTAAAACTATTGTTTATTTTTAATAGGCATACTTAGGCCATGGCTACCTATTATTTTAGTATTAAGAAAACTTAATCTTAATATTTTTGACATAATTTTTCGCAAAATTATAGATTTTTATTTAAAAATAAAAGGTGTTGGATAAAATTAAATTCTCAACTCATGTATTAAGTGATTTTATCCACTTAAGAATATCAGCCCACTCGGCCTGACGGCCTCGTGGATAAAATGCTACTTAATACACTAGTTAAGAAAATAACTATTTTCTACGACTGCTTTAGAATGTAAGCAAATACACACACTTTTTAAACACAGAATGAATCCATTCTAGCTCTAGATACGGTATGAATATTCCGTATCAAGTGTTAGAATGAGCACATGTAGTGCCATCTCTTTTTTATAAAAGTAAAGAAAACTGTAGCAAAATTAGCTAAAATATATATATTTTACCATGAAATATTGAATAATTTAATGTAATTTAAAGTTTTGCGTTAAAATTACATAAAGTTTACTAGTTATTCTTAATATTTGACCAGTTTTTTATCAATTTAGTTCACAAAATTAAAACTGCTCTATCTATTGTTAAATATTTAACCTGATATCTGTCACAACAATCTGACATAACCTTCAATTTTTGCATTTTAATTTTTAAATATGTGCTAAAATTAAATAAAAATCTTTTTTAAGTATTGATTTGATAAAATTATAAAATAACATTAATTGCTTTATTTAAAACTATGTGTTTTGTTGCATTTACAATGCAGAATCACAAAAAACATTGTTTTTAACCTTGTCAGCAGTTTAAAGCCATACAGTTTTTCATATTTGCAGTCAAAGGAAAAGTACAGTCTACAACACGTATGGAATAGTCATTCCGCACTCGCGAGACCGTCATACTCGCATGCCGGCTCGTATGACAAACTTTCCGCTCGCGCGGAATATTATCTATTCCATACTAGTTATAGAATATACTATTTTGTTTACTTTTATGTATGACGTCTTATTTTTTCTCTCATGATCTATCCCTTATTTTGTCTGAGCTATTATTTAAATTGAAATCCAAACTAGAATTTTTATGTACTAGCTAAATTGAGGATCAAACCCGTATCACAGCGACTTTGTCCAATTTGTCAATTTTATCCAAACGAGAATCTTGAGTAACTAGGTACTTATGCCTTTTTTAAAACGAAATTGTTTTAATGTGGATTTTTTTCTCTTGGACGTGTCCAAAATGAATAAAAAGCCATTAAAAACTCAATTGAATCTTGAAATATCTCATACAATGTGAGAATACGTATAAACAAACGAGTATTTTTAGCAACTCATAAATAGAATAATATAAAACATATCTAAACGTTTACAGTGATGATTATAATTAATAATAGTGTTTATTATACTCATCGTAATTCTGCAATGGAGATTTCTCCCGTTAGATTAGACAGGGACAAAAGTTCTACCCAAAAAGGATAGAAGACATACATACACTCCCACTTCCACCCAACCAAACAAATTCTGTATTTGTTCTTTGTTGAACAAATATTTACTTGGCCGGGCGAAATATTATTTTTATTAAAGAAATTACTGGCGCCATCTAAATTTTAGTAGAATTATCTTATTCTACAGATTCACATTAGCTATGTTCGTTCGTGCCGCTCACTGCTACACTTTCCCGCCAACCAAATAAATACTGTATTTGCTGTATGAAAAACAAATACAGTATTTATTTGGTTGGCTGGAAAGTGTAGCACAAATGAGATAGAGATAGGGTAGACGTCGTTTGCTTCATATTTCTGGTTGTAGAGAGCTCCATTAGAAGAGAATTACATTAGCTATGTTCGTTCGTGCCGCTCACTGCTACACTTTCCCGCCAACCAAATAAATACTGTATTTGTTGTATGAAAAACAAATACAGTATTTATTTGGTTGGCTGGAAAGTGTAGCACAAATGAGATAGAGATAGGGTAGACGTCGTTTGTTTCATATTTCTGGTTGTAGAGAGCTCCATTAGAAGAGCAATATAGAGGGTGTAACAAAACTCACCGAAAATGAAAAAAGTTCATATGCACATATTGTCTAAAATGTTTCGTCTCTGAGATACGCACATTTGAAAGTGGCTAAAAATTCGGTTTTTATTTAATAACTCAGGAACCCTTTGGAATGCGGCAACTAAGTTTTGCATGTGAACTTATCTTAATAAGCAATATCATTTTTTCGCTTCAAACTTTTTTCTGTGGAACTATTTTGTAGTTTTATTATTGGACAATGGTTCCTCAGGTCAAAATACATTCGAGGACTTAAAATTACTTTTTTCTATTTTGCGACTCTTATAAGCTCATAATCACGCGCATTTTGCGTGTTCTTATAGGCCCATAAGAGGTCTGTACTTTTTGTTCTTTTGGGTTGGCAATAGACCTGGCCTATCGCTTGATGTTTTCCGTGCAAATGTCAATGTCGCTTTAAAGTTGAATTTTCTACAAAATTTTTTGTTTGCGTTATTTTTACTATGTTAAAATTGTGGCTTGGTTAATTGCAGTAAAAAAGAGAAGAGATGACTATAAAATATATCAAAATATCATTTGTTCTTAGAATTTTAAACATGGTGTAAACTGTAATGCCAATCCAAAACAAAAATCCCTAAATCAGTCATCAATTTAAATGTAAGTTTTTTTTAAATTTTAGAGCAAAATAGAAAAAATTGTGTAAAGCACTCGTTTCATAACGCACTAGTACTTTAGAAAACTCGCCGCAAGCTGCTCGTTTTCTAAACTTGTACTCGTGCGCTAAAGACGTATGTTACTTACTAGTACTTTAATATACTATTTTCTATTTTGCGAATCTTATAAGCTCATAATCACACGCATTTTGCGTGTTCTTATAGGCCCATAAGAGGTCTGTACTTTTTGTTCTTTTGGGTTGGCAACAGACCTGGCCTATCGCTTGACGTTTTTCGTGCAAATGTCAGTGTCTCTTTAAAGTTGAATTTTCTACAAAATTTTGTGTTTAGTTTATTTTTACCATGTTAAAATTGTGGCTTGGTTAATTGCAGTAAAAAAGAGAAGAGATGACTATAAAATATATCAAAATATCATTTGTTCTTAGAATTTTAAACATGGTGTAAACTGTAATGCCAATCCAAAACAAAAATCCCTAAATTTTAGAAAACGAGCCGCTTTCGGCTCATTCTCTAAACTTGTACTCGTGCGCTAGAAACGTATGTTATGAAACTAGTACTTTAATATACTATTAAGTAATTTTTAGTCCTCGAAAAATACTAAAATATTGAAAACCGAAATAATGCCGAGTAAGTGTACAAGAAAAAAACCTCATATATATACTTTGACACACGTATATGTGCCTGCGGAACATATTGAAGAATGTGTGTGCAAGTGACAGGCCCGTTGCAGGCAAGCACGCCTTATAACGCTTTTGACGGAAAGAAGAGCGCGCATGATACCTCCCCCTTTCGTCGGAGACTTTGTGTCATGTGGAGAACTATAATTACCTCCAAAAATGAATCCTAAGGGAGCTATAGTATTCTAAAAATGCACAATTTTTAAAGGGCCATAGTAGCTTTAAGAGCGATTTGTGGACCTACATATATAGAATATATTTTTTTAATTTTTTATGTAAAATCACCCCGTATCATTAAAATTTAGTTTTAAACATTTTAGTGTGTAATTTTTATCCCTGAAACATGAAATTGCACCTTCAAATTAATTTTTATCAAAAATGGTTAATCCTACACTAATACAACAGGAGTATCTTTTTTATGTATTTTGACCTGAGAAATCATTTACCAATAATAAGATTATAAAAAAGTGACACAGAAAAATGTTTTGGGGCAAAAAAATGATAAGGCACCCCGTTTCGCACGCTCCCGGTTAAAATAAGTATATGAAAATAACATACGAAGATGGGCCGTATTAGTATTAGTTCACACGCAAAACTTCGTTGCTATACCTCAAAGGCTTCCTGAGTAATTAAATAAAAACCGATTTTTTTAGCCAGTTTCAAAGGGGCATGTCTCACAGACGAAAAATTTTAGACAATATCTGTATATAGTTTTTTTGGTACAATACGGCTATGTATAGCGAGCCAACCTTTTTTGTTACACCCTGTATCTACTTTTTTATCGTTATCTTTTAAGATAAATTAAAATTTGAAATCATGTTCGTTCAAACCCAAAATTTTATACCGTTAACTGATCATCAAGTTTTTGAAGACCAATCAAACCAAATCACACCAAATTAAAAAATAAGTGATAATGAAAGTATAATCTGGAATCAGAGTACCCAGCAATGAATAATTTTAAAATAATTTTTAGTCAAAGTTATTTTTAAAATAAATATTTGGTTTAGATTTTAGATAAAGTTTTTACATTACATTTTTTTTGTTTGACTTTATCGCCACATTTTTATAATAATATATACCTACATATTTTCACCAAAAATATAAAACTTATTCCGATAAAAAATAAAAACTGTAATACCTAGTTTTAATTATTTTATATTTTAGGTAAAATCAATACCAAAAAAATATTTATTTTTAATGGTTTTCTTATGGTCAATCATTGTTGCTCGACTCAACGTTTTCAGAAAATAATACACTACACTACACTACTTTTCAGTATCATATGTTTATATGATGTTTTAAGATTATACTATAAAACATGAAGGAATACCTTCTTTTACAAATTGTTTTTAAGAAATTTTAGTTGCATTAGGAATTTAAATACTAAAAAATTTATTATTCTTACGTTAATTTTAATATACAATATTTATTTATCTCATAAATTTTATTTTTAAAATATTATTTCGTGTTGTAACTTTTAGATTGATTATTATATTAAAGTTAAATATAATTTGTTTATTAAGTTGTCAAAAATGTAATTAAGTAAAATTTAAAATGTGAATTTTAAAGCATTAAACGAAAGTTCTTAGAATTCTGTTTAAAACTTACAAAAAAATATATACGTATGTTTTTTTATAGAATTTTGAACTTTTATTTAATCGTGAGCAAAGATTGATATACAAATAGATAAATAGACGGATTGTTAAAAAATAATTAAGTAAAATTTTAATTGTAAATTTTAAACCTCTAAACTCAACGTTCTAAGGATCTAATTGACGTAATAACAACTAGCAATAGAAATATATACTTGTGTTTTTTATAGAATTTTAAACAACTTTCAAATACATATGGATTTCTGAGATATTCATAGATAGGAGTCAAAAAATATATGTTGTAGAGATTCAAATTCAGATCTGTTGCATATGGTGCACTTTTTCTCCTGGTTAATAGAGTAAGAGTTACCAGAGTAACAGAATTTTAAAAACAGTTTATTTGAGCTATGATTCGAATAAAATCAATATGAATTTTCGTGTGAAGGTAGTGGGAGGAATTTGTTTTTAGAGACTTATATAAAGGGCAGAAGTTAATAGTGCTTAGTTTTTGCTTTATCTAGGTTATGCAGGTAAACTTGAAATTGATCAAGTAAATATTGTTTATTTAGTTTGGTCTTAAGTTTTCCCATAAATTATTGGTTTGTCTTGATCAGTATATTTATTATACTTGACAAATAATTATAACGATCTGGTAGGTTTAACTGCTTTAATCTTAAGAAACAAATTTTTGGGTAACGGATATTATCCATAGATAGAATTCTAGTTAGCCAGAGTAATTTTTAAAGGCGGTATATTCCAGGGGTATGGATCCTGATTCTAATCTGACTATATATTTAGGTGTATTGGAAGGTAGACAAAGCAATCTTTTATAAAAAAACAATTGTGCTCTCTCAAGCACATCAGGGCATTTAAGCACCCATACCAGGGCTGCACGCATCAGGGTACTTACTGTTATAGGGTTATAGAGTTTAACCCTAGAATCCCAGGAGTTGATCTTACTTTCAAAAATCTTTGCGCACGATTACTTAAGTTATATCCGATCGATACCTCAAAAATACTTAATCACTATTTTTCGGCAAAAATTTAGATTTAAATTTTTAACATCGGATTCGGTTTCAGCAATCTCAAAACCTCTAAGATAAACATTTTAAAACATAATGTATAATCTGTCAAAATTCTAATTAATTTGTCTTTTTTAAACAGTTTGGGATCAATTATCTCAAAAACGGTATGAATGGAGAAAACTTTTAGTTATCAGGCTACACTGAAAAAAAGGACCCTTTGCGGTAATGGCATATGAAATTAGGCCAAATGCTTCGCAATCTTGAATACGTGAGCCTCCTCTTAACAGGAAAATATAATTCTAAGATCTTTCTGATTCTTTAACTTAAAATTATTTGATCTTGTGTGAAATGCAAGTGGTCTTGTCTCAAAAAATTCTTGGGCCAAAGTATTATTTAATTTTTAACAATCTTAAAACAAGATAAATGGTTTTTGCCTCATATGCGACACTTCAAAATCCAGGGTCGGGGGTGGGATTATCCATTTATAATTCCAGCTATCACCCTGAATATTCAAGAACAAATAAAAAAACTGAAATTATGAAAAAGAGGCCAATTTGATATATTGTGGGGCAAAAGCTTTAGCATAAAGCATTATCCCTCATTACCCCCTGACTAAGGGGGACAGGCGCACCATTTTCGAAATTGAGAATAATATTCACGGTTATTCATATCATGAATAACATGTTATACTTGGAAAGCCCTTTTTATAAAAAACTTAGGGATATATTTAAAAAAAAATCATTTGTAAGAAATGCATATCTATTACCCCGGGTTAGGCCAACCTATAGGAGTTAGACGGGATATAATATTACAATGCCAAAAAAATCCTTCAATTCATAAAATTACCTTCTTTTTCGCTTATTAAAAAAAATCATTATACAAAAATACACAGAAAAAAAGGATTCCTTGAATCAAGGACACATGACATATTCTCTTGTTTCAAGGCTGGCATTTCTTTAAACAAAATTACTTGAATGAGGAGCAAGTTATTCAAGATGAAAAGTTGGCAATTGATCACCGACTTTTATTCCAGAACAATTTTTTTAAATATACCACTAAGTTTTTTATAAAATGGGCTTTCTAAGTGTAACATAATATAATATTCAATATTGTTCTCAATTTTGAAAATGGTGCACCTGTCCCCCTTAGACAGGGCTAATGAGGGGTAATGTTTTATGCTAGAGTTTTTTCCACACAATATATCAAATTGGCCACTTTTTCAGAATTTTAATATTTTTCATTGTTCTCGAAATATTTAGGGTGATACCTTCATAGTAAGTTCTATTATAAATATTTTTCAGAATGTTTTGGCCAAGGGCACTTTTTACATGCTTACTCTCTATTCGATTTTCTACCGATAAAAGGTATTTATACGAAAAAATTCATGAGTAGATTTGTTATTTAAATGGCAATCACACGGTGAATTTTAACAATGTTACGGTATAAAGATTTTTATTTTTAAGAAAGTAATGTAATCGGGTTTTATTAACGGTACCTGTAATAAAAGGAGATGTGAGGACCAAAAGTTAGTTAAAAATGTCTATATCTTAAAAATTTAATAGTTTTTTTGCACAACCAAGACTAAAACCTAATTTTACACTTTCATTTTCGGGATTAAACTTGCCGTTTTTTTCCCTAGGGAATAAAAATGACGGCAACCTTGATAATATTAAAATATTCTACTTACTATGTGCTTTGCTGGTTCAAAAATTAGGTTTGGTGGTGTTTTGTAATAAATTATCGATTCAAACCAATTTATTTGATTTTAACAAAGAAAACCTTTAAAAATAACATTGTTTTAACAATTTATACTTAACTTAAAAGTTATCATCTTCGTCCACTTTTTTGACGTTTGTGTCAACCATATTAAAAAACAATTGAAATCGCGATAGCCATGAAACTGACTTCGCAATTTACAGGTATCTTGATTAAATTACGAAAATAAAACAACCGATTTTAGACGCGTGGTTTTTAATTTTAATTTTATCTACCCACTTAAATTATGTTTGGGCCTGCAAAAAATAGTGTATATACCTCAGGACTAAACTTGGCTGTTTTAGTCCCTTGCATTTCTGTTTCCCTCGCTCGCCACGCTCGCTCAGGAAACACTAATGCAGCGGAACTAAAACAGCCAGTTTAGTCCCTTGGTATATAAATAACTATTTTAGTAGTTTTTTTCTATATCTACCTAAATGTACAATCATCATAAATGTATCGTTGTTTTAACCAAATATGTTTTAGTGAGATTAATAAAAATAAAAATATGGTATATTAGAATAAATATTAAATTTTTTGTGCAAAAGACGCGCGATTTCTAAAATCATGAAAAAGTAACCCTTAGTTTTTTTATATAATTAAATAATGAACCAATATTAACGGCAGAATCATTCGGCCAGAATGTTTCTTCAGTTTTTGAACTAGAAAGAAATCTTAATAAACGAAATATATAAATTTGGCAACAGCGCCGTTTATTAATTTTTAGCCAGTCGCGTACTAATTTTAGGAGTGTTTTTTAAAAAAATCTGCTCCTAAACGACTATTATTATAATGTTTAATTTTTTGTTTTAGTTTTAAAAAATTAAACTTTAACATGGACCTATATGTGTCTTTTTTAATGACCCTATTTCCGAATAACACTGTATATCTTAACAGCTTGCTGACAGCAACAAGTTAATTGTATATAAGCCTTTAAAACTTTCAAATTCAAAGACAATTATTTTTGACCTTTCATATAACGAGTCAAAATCGGTTTTGGTAAAACACGTTTCCAAACCTAACTATCCAACGTGGAAACAGTTTATGACGTTAATCGTGCCGCCACAATTTGTGAATGTCTGCAACGAATGGCGGCTCTTACAATCTGTTCCGTAACTGTTTTACTTCGATGCTTTTCTCGCTTTTCTGTTACTCTATACTTGTACGTGCATCAGAACAAGATCCGGTGTGTGACCAAAACCACTAGGTAGTGTTGCCGTCTAAAGCGATAGTTATCGCCAATAAATACCTCTCGTATCTCAACTACGATGCGATATTTCAAAAATTATCGTCTCGCACAAACGATAACGAGAGGCCTCTCGTTATCGCCTACCTCTCGCGATAACAATACTTATCGTTCCACCGTAAAAGTTGAATATTTCAGCCATCTAATATTAGTTAAATGAATTTGACTCAAATGTCACATTTAAAAAGAATATGTCAAAAAATACTAAAATGCATATATCTTCGTAAAAGGATATTTTGCTGCATATATCTGACCATTATAAATTTTAAATCGTATCGCAAGGAGTAATTGCTTCAACATTGTCCTATTTTTATAGCAGATATAAAAATATGAACTCCTGGCAGTTGCACTAAGTACCTAATTAGGCTTATAGTAAGTACGGTAATTTAAAAGAAGGCAAAAAGGCCAGAGCTGCTGTTAGCAGGATTTGAGTTTTAAAAATCAATTTTAATAGTCTTTATATATTTTGCTTTCCCATTTTTACTTTCTCACAAAGAAAGTATTGTGATAGAGAAAAATTTTTTTACCTAAATCGTCTTGTTTTTTTCCTGAAACGTCGAGAAAAATCAAAATAAGCAAAAAAAATAACTCCGTCTGTCTGTCGGTCTGTATGTCTATCTGTCTGTCTGTTCGTCCGTCTGTCTGTATACGATAACTTAAAAACGCTTTGAGCTAGCGACTTGAAATTTGGTATGCAGATGTTTTTTATATTATCTTCGACAAGTTCGTTTTTGAGCAAAATCGTTTTGGGGAGAAAATGTTTGCTTTTTTTCTATCACAATACTTTCTTTATGAGAAAGTAAAAAAAAGTCCAAACCAAAATATATAAAGACTATAAAAATCGATTTTTAGCTCTCAGGTCCTACTAACAGAAGCGCTGGCCTTTTTGCCTTCTTTTAAATTACCTCTCGTCTTAGTCAGATACTACCATACTTACTATAAGCCTAATTAGGTACTTAGTGCAACTGCCAGGAGTTCATATTTTTATATCTGCTATAAAAATAAGATAATTTTGAAGCAATTTCTGCCTGCCTGCTATAGGATTTTAAATTTATAATGGGCTAATGTATGCTGCATAATGCACATTAAAGAATATATTTGCATTTTAAAAATCATTAAATTCAAAAATTAAATAATGACATTTGTGTCAAATATTTTTATCTGATTTTAGATGGCTTCAACATTCGACTGTCTCTGACTGTACGATACTTATCGCTCTCGCTTTGGTCTCGTTACGGGCGAGAGGCCTCTCGTTATCGTTACAACGATACGATATTTTTCCACCTCTCGCTATCGTTCTGTTCAGTGATAACGAGACGATAGCGAGACTATAGGACTTAGGCGGCAACACTACCACTAGGTTATGGCCCACAATATTTATTCTTGTAGGTATTGGATGGACCAGTGTAATTTCTTATTATCAAGTTAAAATAATTATAATAATGTTTAATAAATAATAAGATCGATAAGAGTCTGTCTGTTTCTACATCCGAATGTGTTATTTTCATGCTTTTCAAATACCTGAAAGAATAGAGTTAAAAATAGTTATTTTCGTTAAAATTTCTCAAAAAAATCAACAAATTTTGAAAATTGATTAATTTTATATTAAAAAACGTAAATTATATTTTGAGGCTAACTTTAATTGATATAAATAAAAATCACAAAAAAAATCTTTAGAAAAAAACGATTTTTTTAGCAAAAAAATTACCCCCTGTCCAAATTTAAAGAGTTATCATGTCATAAAAATATCAAATATATGCATATAAAAGATAGTTTAAGTTGTCTTATTGTCTTAAAAAGTGCCAAATTTAAAGTCGATGTCTAAACTCGTTCAAAAGTTAAGAAGGGGTGACTTTTGGACTGCACTTTACATTAATTTAACACATATGTTTTTTTTTATATTTATGTTTACGCATAACTTTTGAACGATTAGAACATAACAAAATAAAAAAAATCTAAGCTAAAGGACACTTTGCAATGGACGTACTTTCTTTCTCTATTTTTGCTGATACAGGCAAGAAGTGATACCATATCGTTTATTTCCACTGTAAGTGACGTCTGACTGACAGAGTATTTATTAACGGTTAGATACAAATGTACAAATAAAAGAAATACACAGAAAAAAATATTATTAAAAATAATCTCAGTGAAGAACATTGATAAGTAATCTATAATGAGATAATTTCTTGGCAACAAAGACCGTCAAAATTAGTTCTACAGTGCTATCTTTTTCTAACAGTTTAGCCAATGTAAGGATGAAAAAGTTATCAAGGTAGCCAATATAACCAATAAAAGCTATTTATATTTATATTATTTATTTTAACCCGAATTTAATTTTATATTATGCAGTTAAAAATATTAGGTAATAATATGTATCCAGTACTAAAATTCTTGCATAACTCAATGTCATTTAGGGTTCTTTCCAATTTTGTTGAAATATCGACCTTTAAAATTTAGACTGGGGGGGGGGGGCACGGGGGGCAATTTTTTTAAAGAGAAAAAAAGGTAATGTGATACATTATTTTAAAGCTTATAAAATTCTCTATTCGACCATATAGTTTTTATTTTATTTTTTTTTTCTTTAATTTTAAGATTTTAAATTTTCAATTTATTTTTTTTTATACTAACCTCCATAACTTTTTTTTAATTTTCCACTATTAAAAAACGGCACCGATATTTTTATTTTTCCATTTTTTATATTCTTTATTTCAAATGAGGTATAAACTTTAAATTTGGAATATGTATATCATATTATGGGAGGCATAGCGTAGTGGCTAGCGCGTATGTATACAAGTCTACTAGCGTGAGTTCGATTCTCACTGGCGCCGATTTGCCTTTCTCAGTTAATTAATAATTGAAATTTGGCGAAGTCAAACGGACACTCCCTAGAAACTGGTTCGAAAGTCAGTATAAGCCGGTGGTTCCCTCTACTACTAGCCCACCCAAGTTCTTGACTTAGGGGATGCTTAATCTGCCGTGCTAAGCTGAAAGGTCCTATCTACATAGGTTTATCATACACAGATAGGACCTTTCAGCTTAGCAATGCAGTAATTAAGTAGAATAGTACGAGGTTAAACAAACAAACAATCAAACAAACAAACAAACAAACAAACAAACAAACACAAAAAACTATGATCTGTCATATTTTTCAATTTTTTATTTGGTAAGGCGACAGCAGGGGGGCAGTTGGGGACAATATGTTAAATTGCACCCTAGGTCTTGTAATATTTCATTTTAAAGAGCTTAAAATTCTCTATTTAATTGTGTAACTATTTCTTTTTTTATTTTTTTTAAGCTTTTTTTTTTCTTCGAAATTAATGAAATTTTCAGTGTATTTAAAAACTTTTAAAATTTTGCGCAAAAGGGTCATAATAGTTAATACATGGTGTATTATCATGTAAAGACTATTTATTTAATATTTTCATGTAAAATTTTTAATATTTATGCACATAATATTAAAAATATGAATAATTTTGAAGAAAAAAAAAATCTTAAAAAAAAATATATTAAAAAATAAATAGTTACAGAGTTAAATGGAAAATTTTAACCCCTTTAAAATGACTATCCCAAGATATAGGGTGCCATTTAAAATATTGTCCTCCATTGCATCCCTGGCTCGGCCTTACACAATTAAAAAAATTAAAAAAATGGCAACTGATAATTTTTATTGTTTGATATATTCCAGATTTGAAGTTTATATCTCATTCCGTTTAAAAGTTAAGGCGGGTGTGCCATTTAAAAGAATAACCCTGTATATTAAGGTAAATTGTATAATTTTTTAAAAAAACATCTTTTTAAATAAAAAAGATATAGGCCTCTTACATTGTTACAGTTTTAAAGACAAAACTAGCCGTGAAGATATGTAATGCTACGCATTCCATTAAATACTATTCACAATGGATGGTATATTGCATTTTCCTAAATAACGCAACTTAAAAAAAATATATACATAAAAAAAATGTTAAATTTCTTTTTAATGTTTTTTTTGCGTTATTTGGAAAAAAGGCCATCCACTGTGAATAGTACATAATATAATGCGCAGCATTACAGATCTTCACGGATTTTTTGTCTTTAAAATTGTAACAATGTAAGAAGTTAAACAATACCTCATTATTATAACTGAGTTGGGCGGGGGTCAAAAAATGTTCAAGTAACCTGAAATTTGGTATGAAAGTATAGTTTTTCAATGGAAACAACATAGTAGGGGTGCTTATGTAAAATTAGAATAAAATCTTTTTTGTTAGCCAGTTTGCCTCTGTCTAGCAAAAACGTTGTTTTGTGCCTTAGGAACAGTTTATACAATTGTTACTACAGATAATAGTATGCAGTTAATCATTAAACCAAATAAAAAGTTTCTAATATACATCCTGTTCCAGAACTCGCGTACCGAAATTTGAGGGTATATTAAAAACCCTCTGGAAAAAATGAAAAAAATTAAAAAAAAAATCCATCTTCAATACTAATTAAAAAGGAAGCTATTTAATCTGACCAATCCTGTTGCTGATGTTAAATTACCTAAAAATTAGTTTTTCCCTACTTATTAGTAACTTGCATTTTAATGATTGACTCGTGCATTGTTTAAGACTTTCAACTTTAGAATCGTTTTAGGTTATTATATTTTGACAAAACCGACAGAGGCTATCAAATATTCTATTTTTATAGGGTCACTCCATCCGGCGGTGGTTTTATGATACCCGTCTTAGACGGCAGCAACTGCCGCTGCAACTCCATTCAGCGCGCTGAATGTAGTGTTTTTTTTATTAGAAACTCAGATCTTTTAATTGATTTACTGGCTATAAATTCTTAATACAAATTAATAAAATCAAAATAGAATAACTGAATTTTATTTATTTATTTCAAAGTAATGAACATAGGAAAATTTTTTATCGGTGTTTCGAAAAGAGAACATTCTAGCTAGAATGTAATTTTAAGATTGGTGCAGAGGGCAAGGAATTTTGGAAGTTTAAACGCAAACAGAAAAGTAAAAACAAATATTTTAAGCATTTTATGGTGGTTTATTTCTCAAAATAACTTACTATAGCATCTCCCAATATTCCGGCCCAAATATTCAAGGAAAACCTTCGTTGGGGATTTCCTTGCCTTGTCCCCAAACATGAGAATTCCTTGAATTAAAAAAACCATCTCTTTGAAACCCAGACTCATCCGTAAAAAGAATGCTTTTTACAAAGTTTTCATTTTCTTGATGTTTCTGCAACAGCCATGTGCAAAATTCGACTCGTAAAGGATAGTCCTCCGGTGTCAAGCATTGTACTCGAGTGTAATGAAAGGGATGCATTGTTTCATCTTTTAGAATTCATTGAACAGAGATCTTAGACATATAAAGATTTCTAGCCACGATACTAAGGCTTGTTTCAGGTTCTTCTTCAAAAGCCTGAATGACAGCTTCTTCATTATCAACAGTTCTTGCAGTTCGCGGAGTTCCTCTAATCTCTTTTTTGTTTGGAGTTAAATTTCCAGAATTTCTTGCCCTTTGCACCAATCTTAAAATAACATTTCTGCTAGGATGTTCTCTATTGGGAAAACGAATAGAATATTCTACAGATGTAGCTGAAGCACTCCGGCCACACTCGCCATATAAAATAAGCATTTCGCAATACTCTTCTGAAGTAAACATTATGAAAGTTTTGATATTTTTTTATGACATTAATAAATATTTATGTCACATTAATCACCATGTCAACCTACAGAATAAGTACCTGCAATAATTAAATTTGCTTCCATAGCTACAAATTCAACCTTTAATAGTAATTTATAATCAGCAACAGTATTGGTCCACTCAAAGCGTTCTTATTTTTGAATTGAAAGAAGATGGATTTTTTTTGAAATTTTTTTCATATTTTCCAGAGGGTTTTTAATATACTCTCAAATTTTGGTACGCGAGTTCTGGAACAGGCTGTATATTGGGCCAGTTTACACAATACATATTTAATATTTGGACACCAATACTTAATGATGAAGGTATTACGCGGTTACTTAACTTTGCCCTCTTTTCAATAAAAAGTTTTTTCTCTACATGTTTTCAACAAAAACGCCTTTTGCAAATTAATTTCTCTACACCTGTTTATTGTTACGGGTATCTTTATTTCAAACCTCGAAATGACATATTTTGACATTTGTCATATTTTGATTGATAAAGCCAAATATTGCATAAATTCTTTCAAAAACCAATAATTTTCTTTGAAAACGGGATCATATTAGATCCCGAAACGTTAGAAGTTAACTTTTATTCAGTTTTTCGTTTTTTTTTTAATTATTTTAACGGTTTATCAAACACTTTATTAAAAATTCTTTATTTAGGCTAAAATTTTAAACTTTGGTAAGGTATTGACTAATAATATTTTTTAGGTAAAGAAGATATAGCAGATGTATTATTTTAAACGCAATACCTTACCAGTGCATCTAGAAATAGGTGCGCCTGACAAGAACATTTTAATTTTAATTTTATTTTCTGTTTTAGATTTTTTATCGATAAAAATAATCATTGAGGCGAAATGGCTCAAATTAATAATACTGTAAATATATATACGCCTCAAATAAATTATAGATTCTATACAATAATTGTGATTGTAATTATTGTTGTAGAGAGTGTATAACACAAAATTTATGTGACAGGTATTATAATATCAATATTTTTCCTGAATTGGAATGGTAACTATAGACAACAGTCTGCAGTTAATCATGAAATTTGCCAGCGCTTAATATCTAGAGTTCATATCTTATCAATAGAATGTGATATAAATTATGGTTTTGTTGCAATAAATTAATTACAAGTTTGTCATAGATTAATTGGATTAGTTTGCAATTAGGCCAATTGAACCAATAATATTTTTACTCGCTTCAGAAAATGCCTTGTTTATTCAGGTGTTGCGAAAAAAACCCTTTTTAAGTGTTTTTTCTTATTTGGAATCTTGTGGCAATAAAGGAAACATTCTAAAATACCAAATTTCATCTATATCAGATATGTCAAGAGATTCTTTTGACATATTTACCCTGCGGAAGTGCTTAAATTCTTATTTATATGAAATTAATCAATTAATCGTTTTGATTTCTTTCTATAGAAACTGTTGAACGGTTCTTATCTGTCATCGCAATTCTGAGGTTATAAATAATTTAAATAGACGGTAATAACGTAAAGTTATTTACATAATAATATTTAAAAACTTTTAAATCTATTTTTTTTAATTAAACTTTTTCACAATCTTAGTATTGGAAAAAATTCAAACTGATATATTTTGACTTTATTAAATTAATGAAAAAAAAAAACCTTTTCTGGTCTGAGTACAGATATGTATACAAAATATGAGGGAATAGATAACTAAAAAATCAATTTACTTATCGGAATACATGATCGAAAATTAGTCATAAATTTGTTTATGATACGCATATTTTTTTATTATCTTCAAATGTATGCTAAATATAGGTTTTTATCAAGCGTATTTTGTTTGGATGGTATTATGTATTATAAAAACCAGCAATTTTTAATTTAATTGTTTCAAACCCAACTCATTTAAAATTAAAGTGAAATGTTCATTTGTGTCCCATCTCTATCTAGATTAAGCAACAATATGTTGAGGTAGTCAATTACCTCTCTTTTCCCCCCGCCACTGGTAATGTAAAATCGGTCGGTCTGTTTCTCTGAATCCACGATAACTAAAGAACGCTTTGAGCTAAAGACTAGAAATTTGGTATTCAGATTTATTTTTATATTATCTTAGAGAAGTTCGTATTTGACGGGTGGTTAAATTATTTTTTGGGTCGTATTCGTTACATATTCACAATGGAAAACAAATTTAAAACGACATAAAAGGTAAAATAAAATTACATAAAAAATGTAATTATTTTTTTCTGACTCCCTGTTTCCTCCAAAATGTAAAAAAAAATTTCTGGACATAACTTTTATTATACAGAATGGAAGAAACATTTAAAAACCAACTAAAAGGTTAAATAAAATACACAAAAAATGTTTTTATTTTTTTTTCCTGACACTCTTCCCTCTACCCAAAATTAAAAAAAATGGCGACATAACATTTTTAGTGCCTATTCACAATAGAAGAAATATTTACCCAAAAAAGTCATTTTCGGCCATATTTTTTTTTATGAGAAAGTATTCTCGCTTATTCGAGAAGGATTTTTAACATACAAATAAAATAATAGTTATTTTAATACAAGGGCGAAAAGTAAAATTTTTCGATTGAGTAGGTTTTTAGAAGCCGAGAGCCGGTCGATAGGGCCTGCCCGAAGGTAATAAACCTACGAAATCGAAATTTAACTTTTTGCCCGTGTATTATACAATATTTTTTATTCGATTGTTACTAATTATAATAAATTATTAAAATATACTTAATTTTAAAATGCAAAAAATATTTCTTTTTACGGTCTTATTACTTATCTAGTTATCCATGACAAATTGCTCTCCAATCAAGTCGCTACAAAAACAATTGAATCGTTTCTTTTGCTTGCGGTTTCATTTTAAAATTGAAAAAGCTATAGCTTGGTGATTAATTTCTGTTAAAATGTGTCTGTTGTGAAAATAATACTTTTGAAACCATTCTATAAATATTATAAATATTGAAAGTGATTTTACAATTGAAATTTTGTGTTTTTAATTTATGGATAAATACAGATTAATCAGTTGACATATATTTTGAGGTTATGTTATGGATTTTTTTTAATTTTGTATGAAATGATTATAATAATTGTATTTGGTCGAAAAGAACGGTTAGTTCAAGACCAAAAGTGACCAAAAGGTCATATTTCTTTATTAATATTACAGTAAAGGTAAAGCATCTTCTTTTAAAAAGCTTAAAAAAAAAACAAGTTTTAGTTAGCGGTCGAAAAAAACTTTTTGGCCCTAGGGCCACAAACTTCAACTTTTCGCCCGTAAAACATGAACAAAAAGTATCGCTTTTAGAATCAATCGAATAAAAAATATATTTTATAAAGAAAAACAACATTTAAGTAAAGTTTTTAATATCTATGAAAAAGGATATCCATTATTTTTACATTTTTAACATAATGCTCTAAAAATATTAACATTGTATAGATTTATTATAGGTTTTATGGCCAATAAAAATTGAGTAGATGGTAAACTTTCTAAAGAAATATTATACCTGTAGCTAAAGGCACTTAATGTTACAAAAAAAAATGAAAATTTAAATTGCTTCATTTTATAAGCAGTACAATTTCCATAAGTACCTACTGGTGGATAGTAGCTAATATTTTTAACCCTTTTTTTTAAATGAGTTAATTGAGAAACGTCACATGTCAACCATGAACTATTTTAACCAGGCCTTACAAAGGATGAATAAATATCGTCAAAAATGTATTATACTGTTTTCAGCTGAGATTATTTTTAATAAAAATTTAGGTGGGATAAGGTGGATAAAGGAGGGTCAAATGAGTCAAAGAGTGTAAAAACTTAGGTTTTCCAAAAAAATATTAATATTTTTTTTTTATATTTTTATATTAATTATATACGAAAGTATAATTTTCGTGCTAGAATTATACGGTAGTTTCGAATTTTCAAAAAAAATCAAATATCGTCCTAGACAAAAAATTCTTGGATATAAATTTGTTTCCTGAAAAATAAGCAACTTTTTTTATTCAAATGTCCGTCTGTCTGATGTTACAATTTACAATAACTCAAAAACGAATAATCCAAACGAAATTTTCAGGAAACATTAAGTTCTCTGAGGGGAAGGCCCCTATTGTTTTTGAAAATAATCCCCGAAAAACAAAAAAGTTATAGGGGGTATAAAAATTAAAAAATTGTAAAAAAAATAATTTTTTTGAAGACTTTTTGTTTTTTAAAAAGGCTCTTTAAAAAAAATGTAATTTTTTTTTGTTATTTTTTTTTTAATATTTTTTTTTTTAAGTTTGGGAAGTGCAATATACCATTTACTGTGAATAATATATAATGGAATGCGTAGCATTACATATCTTCGCGGCTTGTTTTTTCTTAAAAGAATAGTTCTGCCCTGTAAGGAATACAAGTCGTATTTGCAATTTTGCGGTATTTCAGGTTTTCAGGTTTCAGGTTTTTGGATAGGCAACAAAATGAGACTTTTTTCTACCACTCACGGTGTGCTTCGACTGACTTTTAATCAGAAATGTAATCACTCATAGCTTTTTTTACAAATTGATTTGGGGACATCCCATGATTATTTTAGGAGCGAAATAAAAAAAATCCCCGGGGCGCTTTTCAAGAATATTCGGTTTTTATTTGTTTTTATATTTTTTCCACTGTATGTTTAATTTTTGTTACGGATATCGAAAGAGTTTATTTTTTAAGCAATTTTGTACAATATCTTTGTTTTTATTTTAATTTTTTTTTAAGATATTTAAAATCAAAATTGAAAAAACAATTTTTTTATTAAGTCTACCATTGTAAGTTACAATTTGTAACCTATTGAGATATTAAAAATAATAATAATAAAATGACTTTAACTTAGTACCAACGCCAACTTAATTTTATTACTAGCAGTAGCAACACAAAAAAACGATTAAAAAAAAACGATGTCCTACTTTTTGGCGAGCGTATTACATAAATAGACATACGCGTATGTCTATATGTATACAGGGGTATTCTTTTATATGGTGCAATCACCGTAATTTTTGAACGGGATAAGATATAAACTTTTAAAATAGGTATATGACACAACAAAAACTATCATTTGTCATATTTTTAAATTCTTTATTCGGTAACGCGGCGCCAGGGGGGCATTGAGTGACAATATTTTAAATGGCACCCTAGGTCTTGTCATAAGTCATTTTAAAGAGCTTAAAATTCTCTATTTAAGCATGTAAATATTTATTTTGTAATATTTTTTTGAAGATTTTTTTTTCTTCAAAATTGATGAAATTTTCAATATTAAAAAAAAAATAATTTTGTAAATTTTGCGCAAAAAGGTCAAAATAGTTTATGCATGGTGTATTATCATGTTAAGGCTAATTATTTACCATTTTCATGTAAAATTTTTAATATTTATTCACAAAATATTAAAAATTTGATTAATTTTGAAGAAAAAAAATTCTTCAAAATTAATATTAAAAAATAAATAGTTATACAGTTAAATAGAGAATTTTAAGCTTTAAAATGACGTATCACAAAATATTATCCACCATTGTCCCCCTAGCGCTGCCTTAACGAATAAAAACTTAAAAAATAGGGCAAATGATAGTTTTCATTGTGTGATATACATAGTCCAAATTTGAATTTTTTGTCTCATTCCATTCAAAAGTTACGGGGGGTGTACCATTTAAAAGAATAACTCTGTATACAACGCATCGTAAATTTCCTATCTTTAAGATAAATCTGCCTCAAATTAAATTAAAAAAGTCATTAGGGAGTCATTAAAAGAAAACATCATATGTATAGGTACCTAACTTACTTTTCAATATTTGTGTTTTTGTAATAGGAAAACCTAACCTAACCTACCTAACTTACTTTTCAATATTTGTGTTTTTTAATAGGAAAACTCTTGGGAATACCTTTAAAATTAATCTTAACATTATTGAGCGACAAAAGCCTGATTTTTGCATAGGGCCATTTTTTGCACCGCTGATTATGAAAAAAATAAATATTTTTTTTTTTTGAAAAATGTCCGATTTAGTTTAAATTTGGCTAAAGGCTACTTTTGGTAATATTAATAAAGACCAATACCCAAAAACTTAAAATTCAAAATGTCCGATTTAATATTAAAGGAGGATGTCAGGAAACTACGATTTTTGGCCTAGCTGCGAAACTTTTCTGACCCTTATAAAATCATTGTTTGAGTCCTTAGAAGACAGAAAATAACCATCATTTTTCCCACATGTGAAGGGAACATTGTCAGAATGCACAGTGAACTTGGAAAACCAAAAGTCGGTCAAAAATGTGTATTTTTGCATACCACCATTTTTGATACCGCTGATTACGAATATGATAATAAAGATTGTGAAAAATAAATCCCACGGTATTAGGGTGGTCACTTTTTTTCTGGGACCAATGTTTTCTATTTCAATTTTTCTTTCTATACTAAAAAGTCCTGCCTTTAAGGTAAATCTGCCTCAAATTAAAATAAAAAAGTCATTAGGGGGTCATTAAAAGAAAACATCATATGTATAGGTACCTAACTTACTTTTCAATATTTGTGTTTTTTTAATAGGAAAACCTAACCTAACCTACCTAACTTACTTTTCAATATTTGTGTTTTTTAATAGGAAAACTCTTGGGAATACCTTTAAAATTAATCTTAACATTATTGAGCGACAAAAGCCTGATTTTTGCATAGGGCCATTTTTTGCACCGCTGATTATGAAAAAAATAAATATTTTTTTTTTTTGAAAAATGTCCGATTTAGTTTAAATTTGGCTAAAGGCTTCTTTTGGTAATATTAATAAGGACCAATACCCAAAAACTTAAAATTCAAAATGTTCGATTTCATTTTAAAGGAGGATGTCAGAAAACTACGATTTTAGGCCTAGCTGCGAAACTCTTCTGACCCTTATAAAATCATTGTTTGAGTCCTTAGAAGACAGAAAATAACCATAATTTTTCCCACAAGTGAAGGGAACATTGTCAGAATGCACAGTGAACTTGGAAAACCAAAAGTCGGTCAAAAATGTGTATTTTTGCATACCACCATTTTTGATACCGCTGATTACGAATATGATAATAAAGATTGTGAAAAATAAATCCCACGGTATTAGGGTGGTCACTTTTTTTTCTGGGACCAATGTTTTCTATTTCAATTTTTCTTTCTTTACTAAAAAGTCCTGCCTTTAAGGTAAATCTGCCTCAAATTAAAATAAAAAAGTCATTAGGGGGTCATTAAAAGAAAACATCAAAAAGCCCCACGTTGGGCGCCAATTATATTACCCCTAAAATACCACAAGTCTATAGCCCCCTTCGTAGTCTGGTGTTGAACTCGTAGAGAACATCTTGAGACACTCGGAGCAATACACCCCTAGCTAGCTCTGTCAGGTTGACTCTTTTGTTTAGTAAAATCTAAATAAACTATACTAAGTAAAATAAAGTAAACTTTTAGTAACAATAATCACATTACGTTAGGCCTGAAAAGATGAGAAAAAAATAGGTGATTTAAACAACTTTGGTAAAGTTAACATATTATATGTATTAAACACATGTTTTAAATTACAATGTGGCACAAATTTATAAAAAAATGTTAGTTAAAAATTATTGAAAAATTAATGAAATGAATGAAAAGTTAAGAAATGCAAAAATGAATGAAATGTTATTACAGATTAAATATATTTTCTTTCTATAACAATATTAAAATTTATAGAAATACCTTTTAAAACAGATGTGAAATTATTTATTGGTCTATGATGCAGCCAAAATCCCAATATTTACTGGATTCCTGAAGAATTCTCCAAAAATGACTTCAAAAATAGACTCCCCAAATTTACTCCAAATATGTGCAAAAATATGCAAAATTGTTTCCAAAAATTGCAGAATTGTTTCACTTGACTGTTTGTCCAAGTTTAATATAAATTCAAGAATGGTAGTGTTGTTCCACCTGACTAATTGTCCAGGTAATTATAAATTCAGCACGTGATGGCCATTTTGTTTATACCAAAAATAGGTTAAATTGTTGAAGTTAAAAAGGTTGAATATTTAACTTGAGTAACTTGAATAAGTTGATTAAATTGAATAAGTTGAATTTGTTGAATAAGTTGGTCTAAAATAATGAATAAGAAATATAAAATAAAAGTTTTAAAGAAAAACGTGTTTAAATACCTTTGATGTAGATAGAGATGTTTTCAGCTTGAAATATAGTAATTAAAAGGAAGAAATCATTTCTCAGCCGACACGGCTTGATACGAGAACACTGCTGCGCAAACGCACAAAAGAAAATTACAACATTGTCATATCAACTTTTTATCCTTACAAAAGCAATAAACATTAAAACATTATTAATCATTTAAGATGATTAATAAGAATTATACACATAAAATTCCTTATTATCATTAATAAGAAAGTTTTATGTTAAATTAATTGAAATGTATACGAATAATTAAGATTATTATAAATAATAGTGACAACTACTAATTAAACTTGGCAACACAGCCGTAGACCGTAGTCCTAATGTACTGAGGTGTTAATTATTGTACCTAATATAATAAATAATTAACAATTATTACTAATTTTGGAAACAACCCTACAATAACCAAATGGTTTCAGTATAATAATGGTTTACTTGAAATTTCATAGAAAAACCCTATTATGGAACACATTCTTAAGGTAACAAAGATCAAAACACAACCTATAACCTCAAAATTGAAACAAAATACTTTTAAACTTATCAATTAACAATAACGGGTCAAAAGAACCGTTATAATGTATAGGTACCTAACTTACTTTTCAATATTTGTGTTTTTTTAATAGGAAAACCTAACCTAACCTACCTAACTTACTTTTCAATATTTGTGTTTTTTAATAGGAAAACTCTTGGGAATACCTTTAAAATTAATCTTAACATTATTGAGCGACAAAAGCCTGATTTTTGCATAGGGCCATTTTTTGCACCGCTGATTATGAAAAAAATAAATATTTTTTTTTTTTGAAAAATGTCCGATTTAGTTTAAATTTGGCTAAAGGCTTCTTTTGGTAATATTAATAAGGACCAATACCCAAAAACTTAAAATTCAAAATGTTCGATTTCATTTTAAAGGAGGATGTCAGAAAACTACGATTTTAGGCCTAGCTGCGAAACTCTTCTGACCCTTATAAAATCATTGTTTGAGTCCTTAGAAGACAGAAAATAACCATAATTTTTCCCACAAGTGAAGGGAACATTGTCAGAATGCACAGTGAACTTGGAAAACCAAAAGTCGGTCAAAAATGTGTATTTTTGCATACCACCATTTTTGATACCGCTGATTACGAATATGATAATAAAGATTGTGAAAAATATATCCCACGGTATTAGGGTGCTCACTTTATTTCTGGGACCAATGTTTTCTATTTCAATTTTTCTTTCTATACTAAAAAGTCCTGCCTTTAAGGTAAATCTGCCTCAAATTAAAATAAAAAAGTCATTAGGGAGTCATTAAAAGAAAACATCATATGTATAGGTACCTAACTTACTTTTCAATATTTGTGTTTTTTAATAGGAAAACTCTTGGGAATACCTTTAAAATTAATCTTAACATTATTGAGCGACAAAAGCCTGATTTTTGCATAGGGCCATTTTTTGCACCGCTGATTATGAAAAAAATAAATATTTTTTTTTTGAAAAATGTCCGATTTAGTTTAAATTTGGCTAAAGGCTTCTTTTGGTAATATTAATAAGGACCAATACCCAAAAACTTAAAATTCAAAATGTCCGATTTCATTTTAAAGGAGGATGTCAGGAAACTACGATTTTTGGCCTAGCTGCGAAACTTTTCTGACCCTTATAAAATCATTGTTTGAGTCCTTAGAAGACAGAAAATAACCATCATTTTTCCCACAAGTGAAGGGAACATTGTCAGAATGCACAGTGAACTTGGAAAACCAAAAGTCGGTCAAAAATGTGTATTTTTGCATACCACCATTTTTAATACCGCTTATTACGAATATGATAATAAAGATTGTGAAAAATAAATCCCACGGTATTAGGGTGGTCACTTTTTTTCTGGTACCAATGTTTTCTATTTCAATTTTTCTTTCTATACTAAAAAGTCCTGCCTTTAAGGTAAATCTGCCTCAAATTAAAATAAAAAAGTCATTAGGGGGTCATTAAAAGAAAACATCATATGTATAGGTACCTAACTTACTTTTCAATATTTGTGTTTTTTTAATAGGAAAACCTAACCTAACCTACCTAACTTACTTTTCAATATTTGTGTTTTTTAATAGGAAAACTCTTGGGAATACCTTTAAAATTAATCTTAACATTATTGAGCGACAAAAGCCTGATTTTTGCATAGGGCCATTTTTTGCACCGCTGATTATGAAAAAAATAAATATTTTTTTTTTTGAAAAATGTCCGATTTAGTTTAAATTTGGCTAAAAGCTTCTTTTGGTAATATTAATAAGGACCAATACCCAAAAACTTAAAATTCAAAATGTTCGATTTCATTTTAAAGGAGGATGTCAGAAAACTACGATTTTAGGCCTAGCTGCGAAACTCTTCTGACCCTTATAAAATCATTGTTTGAGTCCTTAGAAGACAGAAAATAACCATAATTTTTCCCACAAGTGAAGGGAACATTGTCAGAATGCACAGTGAACTTGGAAAACCAAAAGTCGGTCAAAAATGTGTATTTTTGCATACCACCATTTTTGATACCGCTGATTACGAATATGATAATAAAGATTGTGAAAAATAAATCCCACGGTATTAGGGTGCTCACTTTATTTCTGGGACCAATGTTTTCTATTTCAATTTTTCTTTCTATACTAAAAAGTCCTGCCTTTAAGGTAAATCTGCCTCAAATTAAAATAAAAAAGTCATTAGGGAGTCATTAAAAGAAAACATCATATGTATAGGTACCTAACTTACTTTTCAATATTTGTGTTTTTTAATAGGAAAACTCTTGGGAATACCTTTAAAATTAATCTTAACATTATTGAGCGACAAAAGCCTGATTTTTGCATAGGGCCATTTTTTGCACCGCTGATTATGAAAAAAATAAATATTTTTTTTTTGAAAAATGTCCGATTTAGTTAAAATTTGGCTAAAGGCTTCTTTTGGTAATATTAATAAGGACCAATACCCAAAAACTTAAAATTCAAAATGTCCGATTTCATTTTAAAGGAGGATGTCAGGAAACTACGATTTTTGGCCTAGCTGCGAAACTTTTCTGACCCTTATAAAATAATTGTTTGAGTCCTTAGAAGACAGAAAATAACCATCATTTATCCCACAAGTGAAGGGAACATTGTCAGAATGCACAGTGAACTTGGAAAACCAAAAGTCGGTCAAAAATGTGTATTTTTGCATACCACCATTTTTAATACCGCTTATTACGAATATGATAATAAAGATTGTGAAAAATAAATCCCACGGTATTAGGGTGGTCACTTTATTTCTGGGACCAATGTTTTCTATTTCAATTTTTCTTTCTATACTAAAAAGTCCAGCCTTTAAGGTAAATCTGCCTCAAATTAAAATAAAAAAGTCATTAGGGGGTCATTAAAAGAAAACATCATATGTATACTTAACTTACTTTTCAATATTTGTGTTCTTTAATAGGAAAACTCTCGGGAAAACCTTTAAAATTAATCTTAACATTAATTAAGTTATAAAACTTGCATCGGTTGAAAATATTTTCGATTGTTTTCATAGACAACCCTCATTAAGAAAGTTTTATGCAAATTACTCTTAAAGATAATGATGACTAAATTTAATTTTAATTATAAACTTGATGGAAATTATTTTCACTTTAAAGGAAGTGATCAACGTGGAAAGAATACACGTGGATGTCTATCAGCAAGTTAGATTTGATTAAAAAATAGTTAGAGAAACACAGACATTTAGAGAAGAGAATAAATTTTAGAAAAACTATTTATTTGAGAATTAGATTTTATTACAACTTCGAATTCACACTAAGGTAAAAACCCAATTATTGGCACTTTAAGAAATTTTACACATATAATTCATTATAACTTATTAAAGATTTCATGTTATCAAGAATAAAATATTTTATATCGTTTAGTAGTTATTCTATTTTATATATCATATTAAATTAATTACAAGAATACACAATTTCGTATTATTGGCACCTTTTTGCTAATGATTGGCATCAAATATTGCCTATTATTGGCACCTAATTTTTGCTTTAAAGCAACGGAAAAAAATTACTGAGTACCTACTATTTGTTGAATAATAAACATTGTAGTATCAAAATAAAATATTTAATTTGGAATATTGCAGTTTTATACATATTAACTAAAGGCTGTAGACAAAAACTCAAATTTATTTTAGAACTACAAAATTCTAAATATCTTTATATTAAAGTTAATATATTACTTACCTAATACTAACTTGTATCTATAAAATAATACCTAATTACCTAGGTACACTTATCTAATAGAATTATTATGCTTTTAGACTAATTTTGATGAGCAAGTTTTGCATACAATAAACCTGTGCCAATAATAGGAGTTTAATATAGTTTGGACACCTATTATGGACACCGTGATAAAAAATTAAATTCTAAAAAAAAATTAAGTTTATGGACAAGACCAAGGTACACCCCCTTTTGTTCTTTATTTTAAAAGTTAGAGATTTCAAATTTGGAGGGTCTCTTATAGCCATAAATTTTCAACTTTTAACATAAACTGTACATTTCAGCTACTTCCGGTTTAACCGGAAATGATACCAACTTTTAATTTTTAAATGGGACACCCTATATATTTTTTCATATTTCAATTCTACGCTTTATTCTGAATACAATGATACCAAAAAAGTGACATTTCCGATGTCAATGTATTTTTTAATTTAATTTTTAGTTTATATCATAGGTAGGCCATGATTACTTACAATTACTAGAAATGATCTAAGTAATCCTAGAAAAATACATTTACGCTAAAAAAAAACATTTATAACTCAGTTGCACCATTTTAAAGTTTTCAAAAATGGTTTTTGCTCAAAAACTCAATTTTTTTAAATGGCACCATATTGGTACACTGGTACATTCAAAAAGTACCGCCTTTTTGGAATCTACCAATATCCTTTATTTTAATGTAGGATAAATACAGCCGGTTTTATAAATTAAAATAAATGATAATAATCATATTTTTGATTATTGTGTGATAATAGTTAACAAAGCTGGCTTTGATAACCAAAAAGACAGGATACCTTTATTTTTATCTGTCAGGTTAAATTTCGTTGATTTGTTTCGGTTTTTTATGTAATCTGTAATTAAAAATGGTTCTAATAAGCGGTCAAGCAGTTTAGGCTGTCAAGGGGGCTTGCGTTTCCGGATATCTTTCAATGTAAAGTAACTGTGCTTGTACAGAATTTTCCTGCACTCCCCATAAATTAAAAGCATGTCAATTTTTTCGTCTCTAGTATAATGTACCATTTTTAATAAACAAAATAATGTATGTTACAAAAACGTTCAAAAATTATTAACACTAAATTTGACAGAAAGCAGAAAGCAGTATTTTGTCTTTTTATTTGTCAAAGTCAACTTTGTTAACTAAAATCACGCAATAATTAAACATATGATAATTATCATTGATTTTAATTTATAAAAACGGCTGTATTTATCCTACATTAAAATAAAGGATATTGGTAGATTCCTAGAAGGCGGTACTTTTTGACGGTACCAGTGTACCAATATGGTGCCATTTAAAAAAATTGAGTTTTTAAGCAAAAACCATTTTCGAAAACTTTAAAATGGTGCAGCTGAGTTATAAATGTTTTTTTTAGCGTAAATGTATTTTTCTAGGATTACTTAGATCATTTCTAGTAATTTTAAGTAATCATGGCCTACCTATGATATAAACTAAAAATTAAATTAAAAAATACATTGACATCGGAAATGTCAATTTTTTGGTATCATTGTATTCAGAATGAAGCGTAGAATTGAAATATGAAAAAATATATAGGGTGTCCCATTTAAAAATCAAAAGTTGGTATCATTTCCGGTTAAACCGGAAGTGGCTGAAATGTATAGTTTATGTTAAAAGTTGACATTTTATGGCTATAAAAAAAGTCCAAACCCCTCAAATTTGAAATCTCTAACTTTTAAAATAAAGAAAAAAAGGGGGGTGTACCTTGGTCTTGTAACAACCGGTATACCTAAGACTTTTTCGTTTATAACATTCTTTTCTCCAAATATTTATATATTTTCTTTATCTACTTTATTAAGTAAATTAAGCAAGATAAACAAAGCCACCAGTGCACAGTGGTCCCAGAATAAAAAAAGTGACAAAAGTCTGCTTTTTTGCATAGGGCCATTTTTTGCACCGCTAATTATGAAAAAATTAGTGAAAAAAATAAAAAAAATTCGAAATTATGTGGTTCTTTTGGTAATATTAATACGGACCAATGCCCAAAAACTTAAAATTCAAAATGGGGGAATAAATATGGCCAAAAAATGTATCAAGGGATCTTAGATTATATTACTTTAATTCTGTTTAAAATTAAATGTATATACATTACAGTTCAACTGGAGTTATTCTTCTCCACCTTCTTTTATAGAGTAAGTATATGATCAATTTTAACAATACTTTTTGGCCATTAGAAGAAAAATAGAAATACAAATTTTGTAAAATAACACTAGGCAACACGGTTTCTTGCCCCAATTGGAGTCATATTTTTTTTAACTAATTTTGGGTCGCTGAAACCGAATCTGGCCTCAGAATATTTCTATTACCTAAGTTTTCTGAGAAAAATAAGATAAAAATGTTAAAAAATCATTATTTTATCCCTCTTTTGTTCTAAAATCATGGGAGACAAAAATATTCCAAGGACAAATTTGGATTCGGTGACTCAATATTAGTTAAAAAATACCCAACTTAAAACATAGAAACTTTAAATTCATAGGAAGAATAAATAGGGATATTATGAAAAAAAAATATTAAAAAAAAATGGATAATGTGATAAAAGTAAGTAGGGGTGGAGGGTAAAAAGAAGGGTACATAAGGGGACAAGCTTATCGCCACGTACTTATGCTAAAAATTGTCAAAAATCATTACTAGGGGGTCAAAAATGAACAAAAAAATGTTATGTATTATGGTTCTTATGTAATAAAGTAACATTTTTATGATGTAGAACCATTAAAAATACAAAAAAATACACAATATTTTGTTTGGTTTGTTTTATAAATTATTTTTAAATTGGCATAATTGCATGTACTAAAATTTAAAAAATAAGACGTGCTGAATTTTTTTTAAGGTCAAATTGAATTCTACGCCTTTAAATTGATAAGAAAAATATATTTTTTGGGCTCGGGAAAAAAGTTTACACTGTGTACTTTAATTTTATATCTTTTTCATTTATTTACTTTTTAGGAACAAACTAATCAAGATAAAAAAATATTTGTATAAATATTTTTGTAGAGAATTTTATAATCTACAAATTAAGTTTTATAAAGTTTTTAAAAAAATTTGACAGTTTTGCCACAAATGAGCAGTTAAGTAAACTCTGCACATTCATTTTAACCTTTTTATTTTTTTTTCGCGTACTTACTCTGACAGTAGGTTCTTGACATATAGGTTTTTGAATTCCTCGTATTTTTTTTAATATACACTAAAATATTCAAAATTCTTCTTTTTTTAAAGATTTTGAGAAAAACGTCATTATTACCTGAACTTTTTTCTCAAAAATTTTAGGTGCTGGAATGGAAGGTCAGATTCGGATTCTACGCCCTCGAATTAGTAAGAAAAATTTACTTTCCGATCGGGGCAAAAAAAAAGTTGCCCAGTGTAATTAGCAATTTAAATTATATAGTTGAAGCAAATTAGACGTTTTAGAAGAAATAATTTATAAAGTTTTGAAATTTGGTTGTGAACTCTAGTAGGTACCCAAATAGAGTTCCGAAGAGTTCTCATCCCCTTTTTTCTGAAAAAATCACGCCTAAACGTGACCCATGACGCTTTTCTGTATTTTTCTCGTAAACCGTTTCTCCGACGAGAAAATGTTAAAGGACATATTATATTCTACATTAAATTCTTCATAAAATTTGTCTTTTAAAGTTTTTGAGTATCTCTCACCCAACGCTCATAAATGACGCTGGAAGATTTTTTTAAATATCGACGTCCATTTTTTTTTACAGTGAAAAATTTTTTTGTTGTTTTCAAAAGATAGATGTTTTGAATGTAATGGGAATTAAAATATTCTGCATTTATCTAACTGTATTTTGATTTTTAAATTTTTAACGGAGAGCTTCTAGAAGTTTTTTTCTGTGACCGGAATTTCATTAAAAAATATTCATAAAAGCAAATTCTAAACTTTTTTTTATTTATTCTATTCGTGGATTTTTCGTCTAATTTGCTTGGACTAATAGGTCTAAGTATAACAATCTAACCAAGACTATTATTTTAAACCAACATATTTTCCTGAAAGTTAAAATAAAAATACATAAATCTTAAAACTTGGTGACACAAGCACTTTAACCCGCAGTTATAGGTCAAGTTTTAAAGCCATAAAATAAAAATATAAATCTTTTAAGGAAAACATTCCATGAGAATAATCTCTGCAATAAAATATAGGCCAATATTAAAATTTATTCTATAAATAGAAAGAACTCTGACATTTACACGTACGTATGAATTAACATTTAAGTAAATCTTTATGTACCCATCAGTCACTTTAAGAAAGTGTTTTACCGAAGCATTATCGAATAACGTTTAGAATAAGACATATTTCAGGTTTTTTGACTTTTTAAAACCTCAAACATTTGTATCAGATACATCAAGGACATATCCAGGTTTTTATAAGCACAAAGCGGCATTTTTTGATTTGAGCTTTGCGCAGTAGGCCACAATGCTAGTGGTTGAAAGTTTAAACTGGTACCAATAACCAATAAAGAAAAAAAAGTTAAAATTAAAAAGGCGTGCTTTGTCTTTGTAATTTTTTATAGCAAGGACAAAGGCAGTGCTTCGTACAGGGTAATTTAACTTTGAGTAAATATTTGGGGAAAATCCACGTATAGGGGGAAATACCCATGACACTTTTTTACTTTTATACGTATTTTTTTTAGTTTGGGCTTTTTAAGTAAATATTTGGGAAAAAAATCCACGTATAGGGGAAAATACCCATGAATGGGACACTTTTTTAAGGGCTGCCAAAATTTTATTGTTAATCTTTTATACGTGTGTTTTTTTAGTTATCATATCTGGAAATAAAAGAACACAGTCCAAATGTTAAACCTGAAAAATATTTATTTTTACCAAAACTATAACCATTAAAAAAAAAACGTAACTTGTTCCATTCATGTACACGGTATTATTGAATGGGACATAAATACAAAATTGCTATTAAATCATAAAAAATAACTATTATTATCACTATATCTAATAACAATAAACCTAGAATGTCATTTCATAACAAAAAAATAGCTGTTAAATTATTTTTTTTTACATAGAATTTAAAAAATTTTGCATGTTTTTTCAAATCAATATCAAATATATTGTTTTGAGTTCTAAGTGTTTCAAATTGTTGTATGGGTACCTTAGACACTTTCTGTCCTTTTAGAGTCATTTATTATCTAAAAGAGATAGATAGGAATAAAATATGCACATTGTCCTATTCAATAATACTAACAAAATTATAAAAAAATAGGCTAAAAATATTTACCTTTACCTATAATAATCGATTATTTGGTATATATTTTGTGTTTTTCTAGACTATTTTATAAATCAAATTTAAAAAGTTTCCTTTTGCCTTTCGCCAATAATCCATCATTCAAAATTATTAAAAAAGTTACTTTTGACTTGGTAAAACTGACTTATTAAATTTGTCAAAAACCAAACTGCCTAAACTTTACCATTTTTTATTATTTTTAACTGCACATCAAGGGCGATCTAATCATGGTCACAAAATCAAAAATTACGAAGCATAGCTCAAAAACAGGCACTGTACTATTCAATAATATATTCCATTCATGGGTATTTCCCACTAAGTGACTATAGACATTAAACTAATAATGGTAATGTTGTAAAATCTGTAGAAGAACAAGTTGAATTAAATGTTACAGTAACTTTTGATTTTTTCTGGTCCAGAAACTGGTAATATTGTTAAAAAGGCTAACCAAACTTCCTACCTCCTATTGAAAATCTTTTAAAAGCCGCCCTGTAACCTGTTTTAACTCCTTTATAAATCTCACATACGACCTAAACTCAAGTACGCTGCGTTAATATGGAGCTAAAAAATCCATACCATACATCAAAAATTTAGAATGCCCTGATCGATTAAGTATTTTAAATATGCCACTACTGTTCTAAAGAAGAACAAAACGGGACATAATATTCGCATCTAAAATCGCCAGAGGTCGCTTTGATGAGAATGTGTTACCCTACTCAAACTTTAATAATGACATTAGGTTCTGTGATCATAAAAAAAAAACTATCCAAAGACAATTTTAAATTTACTAAGAAAAAAGTTTTATACGAAAATACATAAAAAAGTTAATCTTATTGTACCACTGTAGGATTAACCGTTTTCGAGAAAAAATCATTTGAAGATGAAATTTCACGTTTCGAGGACGAAAAATTAAATACTAAAATGTTGGAAACCGAAATTTAAATGATGCAGTATGTATGTACATCAAAAACTAAGAAACTCATATATAGATACTTTCAAAAATCAGTCCTAAGAGAGCTATGGTCTCCTAAAAATCATATTCAGCAAATAAAATTACAAAAAAGTTACACAGAAAAAAGTTTTGGACAAAAAAAGGCCCGCCCGTTTCGCATACCCCTGGTTAAAATAAGTACATGAAAATAACATACCAAGATGGGTCTTATTAAGATTATTTATTTATTTATACTCGTTAGGGTACAAAAGGGTTCCTGAGTTATTAAAAAAAAAACTTTTTTAGGCACTTTCAAAGGGGCTTAGCTCCCTTACGACGCATTTTTAGACATGTTTATGGGAATTTTTTGTCATATTTTATAAAGTAGAATCACAACTTAAAATTTCGGACCATATTTTATATACACCCTGTATAATATAATATAATATTTAACAATTATTGTTAAATATTATTGTAAATTATTTACCTAGTAAAGTTGTCTTGGCAACTAGTGGTAATAGCTTTAGAAATAGACATGACAGTCATATAGCACACAGCTTTTAATTAATATATTTTTTTAAATAATTGTTAATTGATTAAAAACTGTAAAGTTTATTTTATTGATTCTGAATAAAGCTTTCCTTTTTGTAATTTTTCCGTCTTATTTATTTATTTAATTTTACAGTGCCGTGAAGAGCCCCAAATAAGCCCCAAGCTTGCCACTAATGTTGATAAAAATAAAAATTTCAAAAAGTATGTCTTCTCCCCAAAAATTTTGCGACCAAACAGTCTAATGTAGATCTTCAAAAATATTTGTTACCAATATCAATTGTAAGGCTTCTACTAATGCTTTTCTTCCTCCTGCTAACATTTTACCCTTTTAAACAGCTTTTATACCATAAATTTAGAAAATACAAAAAAAATTAATTCTCAAAGTAATGACATTGACACGACCCCCTTTCTATTAAAAAAAATCGCCTATGCCTACATTTTAAAACTTACAAATATAAAATATATTTAAAAAGTTGTCTTTCTATTAAAAAAAATCGTTCATGCCTACATTTTAAAAGTTAAAAATATTAAATATATTTAAAAAGTTGTCTTATTCAAGTGTTTGAAATCGATATTTTTTCAAAAGTTAAGAGGTGGTGACTCTTGGACAGCTCTATATATTATAAAAAAAATCCTATGATATAGTGGGAAAAACTCTCAAATGGTTTATTCCCTACCTCAAAAATAGGCAACAATACGCAGAGATAGCTTTAGACATAGGTGAGGAGGCAAATATTAAACTCAAATCGTCCACAAAAAATATCAGGAAGGGGAACCGCAAGGGGCAATTCTCTCACCATTATTATTCTTAATTTTCAGTAATGACCTTTTAAATTTTTTATTAAATGGTATTCCCGACAAGTTTAAGAAGAGGTTTAAGCTTTGCCAATATGCAGACAAGCTTCATTAATATCCTGCTGTAGAAGGGAGGACTTCTTGGAACTTTTAAAAATTCTTACAGATCTAATGGCCACATTCTCGGGAGATAATTATCCTATTTTAAACCCAAAAAAATCAGCAATCTTAAAATTTAATAAATTAAATAGTAGTATCCTTATTTATTGTAAAAAAAAGTCAGTACCCCAAGTAAAAGATTTTAAACTACATGGAATTTCGCTAGAAGAGAAAGTAGCGTGAAATGTCCACGTAAACCATGTTGTAAAAACATTAAACAGCTGTCATTATGCACTATATAATCTAAAACAAAACGTCTCCAGAAGTCTTCTATTGTCTTTTTATAATGCAAGCATAAAAAGTCACATTGAATATGGTCTAATTAATGGGGGGGGGGGTTCGACACTTTTAGGTCGCATTATCATCATTCAAAAGAAAATTGTCAGAACGCTCTGTGGTGCAAAACACAGAAGTCACTGTAAACAATAATTCATAGATAACAAAATAATGACGGTTTATTCACTATACTTATATAATTTGATAATTTTTGTTCACCAAAATAACGAAAAATATGTGTCAAATAGGGATCTAAATACTATCAACTCTAGGCAACCTCATACTCTTAGCATACCTAGGCATAAAACAGCCGGATTTGAAAAAGGACCCAGGTATCTAGGAATCAAAACCTACAATAATTTACCTCTTTCTTTTACTAATCTGGGAAATTTAAAGAAAAAATTAAATAATTTTTTACGAATAACCCGTTTTACACTTTTGATGAATTTTTTCACTGCTATGTAAATTCTATTAATGTTTAATGTTAGGTACTTATGTGTGTAATTTAATAATTAAATTTTTTTAATTGACGTTTGCTGGACATTTTTCATGTAAAAACGAAGGAGCAATAAACATATCTTTATCTTTACTATATATGTTGCAATTTTAAGTTTGTCAGTACTTTATAAAATAAATTTCTAGAAACAGGGAACTTTCCCGGAAAAAATTGTCTTTCTGTAGGTCTGCCTCGGAAATTTTTAACCAAGACAATTCGAAAACCCTTTAAGATAAATATTTCGGCTGGATAATAATTACGGTGATTTCCTTCTTGGACGTGATTATTTTTGTTAAAAATTGGTTTGTAAAAAAGGGACAATAAAGGTAAAAATATTTCTTCTATAATAAAAACTTTTATTGGTAAACATTACACTATATTTTTAAGCATGTATTTTATTATAGCTTTGATGGCGAATTATCTACCTCCAAAAAAGGCTCAACATTTTTTTTTCGACAGATTTAGAATCAGTAACAGTGTTACTAATGGTTGGCGGCAATGTTTTTTTATTGCATTTACCCCAATACAATTATATCTTATCTTAAGGTAAATGGTAGTTTTTATTGCACTTTCCCTTTTTTGCAAAAGCGTCCTCTTTATTTGTGAAACTTTGTATAGGTATTTTAATTTTTACATTTGCAGTTAAAAAAATAGAATAAAACTGATAAGAAAGAATTATAGTCTAGTAACGGCATATCCACAATCTCGCATAAGAACGTAATACATAAGAATGCGATGCTGTGATTGGCTTGATGTGCCGCTATGTATCTTGTAACCCAATCACGGAATTCTTATGTTTTATGTTCTTATGCTAGCTTCTGAATAGGCCTTAATGTATAAAATACCTCCATATGTAAGGTCACAGAATGACTAAGAACTAATAAATAAATAAATAAATAAATAAAAAAATATTAAATATTCAAAACTTAAGAAAGAAGCATCTTATTTTTCAAGCCCAAAATTTAAAAACAGTGTTATGCTAACATTTATCTAATGAATTGGAAAAGTGTTATTAATTAATGTTACATAAATTCTGAAACATGATACAAGTATTACATGAAACATGTAACATGATTTACATAACAATAAAAACGTTATTATAAATTATACACATTTTTTTATTGTAAATTTACAAAACATCAATTTTTCGATAGGTTTGTTAAAATTTTTTATAAATAATTACACATTTTTGTAAATGGTTATAATTATGTTTGTAAATTTCATGAAAATACAAAATAATTGGAATTTTTACAATAAAAAATTCAGTATATATATACCGGGTGTTTCAGGAAGGTGGTTAAGGGGGGTGCTTAATATTTTTTTAGATAGGATCGTGAAATTTTCAGGGGTAATATCATAAGTGATACTAGGTTAGGTATCGGTGGTTTTTTACATAAATTTTACGAATATTAATCCCAATGACGAAAATGCAACGACTGCTTTAGCAGGAGTTGCATTTTCCAAAAATTGGGATTAATCTGAGTAAAATTTGAAAAAAAAACACCAGTACCTAACCTTGTATCACGAATTGATATTTAGGGAGAGAATATAATTTATATTTAATACACATACCTCTTAATTATAACGTATTAATCCACAAATAAATTACATTTTATAAATTAAAAAGCAAACAATAAGCACGATTTTAGATTAGAGAAAAGAGGGGTAAAAAAAACCATCATAGGGGTAAGGTATTTTCACTTATCAGTACAGCATACTACATATATATAAATTGTATTCTCAGGATTATATATAATTTACGATTTTTTGACAAATATTTTTCGGCACTTCCGATTTCACCGAAAATGAATCGAACTTTCGATTTTTAAATGGAACATCCCATATATATTTACATATTTTGATTCAGAAACCAATTCTGAGAACAAGCATATGTCACTTGTCATTTTTTGACAGATCATGTAATTTTTTATTTAAATTTTTATTTTAAATCTAGAGTGTACAAACGAAAATGCAACGACTGCTTTAGCAGGAGTTGCATTTTCCAAAAATTGGGATTAATCTGAGTAAAATTTGAAAAAAAAAACACCAGTACCTAACCTTGTATCACGAATTGATATTTAGGGAGAGAATATAATTTATATTTAATACACATACCTCTTAATTATAACGTATTAATCCACAAATAAATTACATTTTATAAATTAAAAAGCAAACAATAAGCACGATTTTAGATTAGAGAAAAGAGGGGTAAAAAAAACCATCATAGGGGTAAGGTATTTTCACTTATCAGTACAGCATACTACATATATATAAATTGTATTCTCAGGATTATATATAATTTACGATTTTTTGACAAATATTTTTTGGCACTTCCGATTTCACCGAAAATGAATCGAACTTTCGATTTTTAAATGGAACATCCCATATATATTTACATATTTTGATTCAGAAACCAATTCTGAGAACAAGCATATGTCACTTGTCATTTTTTGACAAATCATGTAATTTTTTATTTAAATTTTTATTTTAAATCTAGAGTGTTTTAATACCAAGTTTTTTTAAAGAAACTATTGATGTTAACATAGTTAGAAATTTTTTGGCACTTTCGGCCGGTTTCGCCGAAAATGAATCGAGCTTTCGATTTTAAAAGGAACACCCCATCATATATTTACATATTTTGATTCAAAAATCAATTCTGAGAATAAGCATATGTCACTTGTCACTTTTTGACAGGTCATGTCATTTTTTATTTAAATTTTTATTTTAAATCTAGAGTGTTTTAACGCCAAGTTTTTTCTTAGAAACTATTCATATGTGGTATCCAAATGTCCGCAAGAAAATTCTCTCTAATTTTAACCTAATAAGCCACCCTTTTCGTATGAAAAAAATTACTTTTGGACCAAAGTATGATTTTTTAACTTTTAAGAGCCCACCAAATTTAGAGTTTTAAAAAAAAACAAAATAGTATTTTCCTTAAGATACTAGACCAAAAATTAAGCGAATATGCTAATTCAAGGCACTCTAGGTTTAGAATAACAAATTAAATAAAAAATGGCATAACCTGTCAAAAATTGACAATTTACTTGTTCTCAGAATTGATTTCTGAATCCAAATATGTAAAAATGTACAGGGTTTTCCATTTAAAAATCTAAAGTTCGATCCATTTACGGCGAAACCGCAAGTATCAAAATTCCAACTATGTCAAAAAATTCTAAATTATACATAGTATAGCAAATTTCACGAACCTACCTAAAAAAATTAAAAAGTTATTATTGTTATTAATAACAAAAATATTTACCCTAAATCTAGTGTAAAAAATTACAATAAAATGAAAAACTTTTCATGTGATTCTGCTGTTTACGGGACCTGCTGATCACAGGATCTGCTGATCACAGGATCTGCTGATCACTGGACCTGCTGTTTACCACACGTTGACGTGCAATGTTGTAATATTAACAATTCAGTGGTAAAAGAATACATATTTTTATTTTATAATTTGTTTATAATAATTTTACAAAATTTTGCGAATATTTACAGCAATATGCATGGGTAACCCAAACTCCATATTTTTTTATGTAAATTTTACAATAAATGTTCTTAATGTACGAGTAATTTAAAATCGGCCGGTCGCGAATTGGCGTACTTAAAAATTAGGGTGTCAATAGATATATTATTAAAAAATATTATATAAATACAAATATTATGTGCTTATTCATATGGAATCTTGAAATTAAAAATTTATATCTTATCTTATTTATTTATTGCAAAAATTATAAATAATACCTCATGTTTAATTTACTAAGTAAACAAAAAAATTTTAATTAACTGGTTCATTATTTGATTTGCTATGCCCAATATTTATTTAGGATTTTATACGCTAGGAACAGTTATTTTAGGTTTAGAAAAAAACATGTGAGGTTTAGGTAATACCCACGCTTATTTCTGTAAATATTCGCAAAATTTCTTTTACCATTAAGGGGCTGTCCATATATTACGTAACGCAATTTTTCAAAAAATTGACCCCCTCCCCCCCCCCCTGTGTAACAAACTGTCACATTTACCAACACCCCCCCCCTTCCCTCCTGTGTAACGCGTAACAATATAAAAATTTGTATTTTTTTTCTAACATATCTTGATACAGAATTACAGAAATGATACATATTTATTATAATAATACATATAGCACTTAATGTACTTAAACGAAAAAATCACTCAAACTTTAAAAAAATATTCATAATCAATATCACACAGGGAAAAAATACTTGCTACCCCTTTTTATACTGAGTGTCACATATAACACGTATATTGTTTATGCACAGGTACACAAAATAGTACACACATTGGTGTTCTGTAAGTACACATTCCGCGCGAAAATGTATCATCGCCGATGTTTCATCAGCAAGATCACGCAAGAACAGGGCCGTAATATTTTTTTTAATATCAATGTCAACAGTTTTTTTACTGATTACAATATTATTTAAATATGCATAGTTTCGTCAATTTTTGTGTGAAAAGGGGAATTATGGGCCACTAAATAGTAATTTATGTTGAAATAAAAATACATCTGCCAAGCTTAGGAAATAAACATTAAATTTATTAAATTCCGTTACGTAACGTTTACCTAGACCCCCCCTTCCCCTGTCACAAACTATAACAATTTCTCTGACCCCCTCCCCCCCTAGGCGCGTTACGTAATATATGGACAGCCCCTAATTTGTTGAAAATATTACAAAATTGTACGCGTAGGCGTCTGACGTAGCGTCATCTAAGCAGAATCACAACTTCGATCTAAAGCATTACAATTTATTGTATTTTTTGCACTATACCGGGTGAGTTTCAGTCCATGGACGCCCACCAAAATGGATTTGTTTCTAGTCCGATTAAAGCTTTTTTTTTGCAGCCTATATTTCTTAACATAATTGCGTAATTTTTTTTGCACATCCGGTTTCGCCTGAAACTAAGACAATTTATGTTTTTTTATAATGAAACCCCTATATATTTTTGCATTGTTTAATTTAGAAAACAATTTTGCATCTAAAATAAAAAAGGAAGTAAAAGAAAAAAAAGTACGCCATTTTGTAGTCCTTGCACACCAAAAAGTTAAGAGCGTCCAAGGGGCTTGCCATTTGTAAAAATTATAAAGGAAAAACCGTCTTTAAAAATTACAAAAAAATTACCAAATTTTGGTTTTTATATAAAATTTGTATTTTCCCTCATTTAGCAAATCAATTAGATTTGATTTATAAAAAAATAAGTCTTGTATGTTAATAAAACAAAAATAAGAAAAACTAAAAAATTAAAAAACCGAATGTAAATTTGTTTTCTGCATCCAAAAATGCAAAAATATACAGGGGGTGTCATTAAAAAAAAAATAACTTGGTTTCCGACGAAACCGGAAGTACAAAAAAATAATTTTGTATGCTATTTTGTAGCCATTGTAGAAAAATATAAGCTTTAAAAAAATTGCTTTGATTGGTTTGAAAAAAGTCCAAACCTAATTTTAGAGGGTGTCCATGACTTAAATACCGGGTGGTTTTAAGGTAAAATTTTCAATATTTTTATAAATAAATACAATTAATTAATTTTATATTTTGAATGTAATATTCTAAAAAATACAATTTTTTAATTTTATTTTCATTTTTATTTTCATCAAATTTACAAACATTATTGTGATTATTTAAAAAAAATTGTAATTATTTATAAAAAATTATAACTTAATAGAAATTTAAAACAAACCTATAAATACCCTGGTGGAAAAGTACACAAATCTAACTTAACCTAACATTAGATTAGTGACATTTGTATGTTTAGTCTCAAACGTTATACAAAAATGTTATAAAATATATAAATCTTACCTTCTAACCTAAAAAGTTACTTAGTAACGTTTGACAACAGCGTTATAAAATATATAAATCTAACCTTAAAAACTAACGTTTGACAACTAAATTCTAACCTTTTTCTAACCTTATTCTAACTTTAAATATTTTTTAAATTTACATTATTAATACGTAAGCTATAGTAGAAAATACTCATTTCAGACAGCTATGTGCCTAGGTTTAATAATTATTTATGATTTCCATAATAAGTTTAAAAAAATATCCCTCAAAAGTCAAAATAATAGTAAGTCTGGCAACGCTGTATTAGAATTGGAAAAATATTTTAAGATTCTGAATGTATAAATAAATATTAACTAAAAAGTTTTTCTGAGAGGTAAAAGTATTAATATTTAAGGCCAGCTACAAAGAAGGCTATTAAATGATTAAATTATTATATTTAAAAATGTTTTAAATTATTATATTTAAAAATGTTTAAAAATGTTATGATTGCCAAAATATATTAAGATTTATTTATATGAATAAATTTTTCTCTAGCTGTCATTTTATGATGCAGGTAAAAATTTCCTAGTTTGCCACGCCCCCTCCGAAAGTTAGAAATTAAACGTACTTATAAAGTATTTCTAACTTAAAAATCTAACGTTAGATTAACTTTTGTAACTAACGTTTGATTCTAACGTTAAAAAGCGGGACATTTGCACAGATTTTATAACGTACTTTTATACAGGTTTCTAACGTTAGAAAAACGTTATTCTAACGTTAAATTTCTACTAGGGTAGTTCATAAAAAGTTTGTATAATTTACAATTTTTTTTAGTGTAGGTATACGTAGTGCTGAAATGAGAAAACAGAAACTTCAAGAACGTGATAAGATTACCAATATTGCTATGTCAAGTTAATCGACACGCCAATTTTGCGACAAAAAATATATACAAGAAAAGTTGGGGAGATTCATGTCAAATTATCTTGAGCACCATAAGACAATAACATGATAAGCCTGAGAACAAGCCACTTCAAGCCAATCACGTCATCGTTGTATGTTATGTATTTTGGTTATGCAATTCTCTAGACGGCGCAAAACAATGCAGATTCGCATTATTTCTAAAACAAAAATATCCTTTTTGCCTGAACGGAACTAAAACGTTGTTTTACTCCCTTTGTGAGGGACTAAATCTACTGTTTTACTCCCGCATCTGTACCATGTTATCCACGATAGCTAGATAAATTTTTCTTGATTTGGATGGCAATAAAAAGTCCAAACCAAGGGGTCAGTTTCAATAGGCTGCATCATTATTTGATCAAAATCCATAATTTATTACTTTTTCTTGAAAACTTTGTAAAATTTGTGTCACATTTGTGTCACATTTAAAATAATTTGTGTCACATTTGTGTCACATTTAAAATACTACGGTCATGTTGGAAAAAATAATTGAAAACGCAAACATGTCGTTTTGCGATTCATCGATATCTTGACTAAATTTTAAAAGAAATTTTCAAAATGGACTAGTTCGTTTTGAATATATGTTTTAATTTAAATTTTATATGTAGTTCTCGGTCGTGCAAAAACTAGTGTATATACCTCAGGAGTAAACTGTGTTTTAGCCCCTAGCATGAATCTTTCCCTCGCTTCGTTCCACTGCACTCCACTTCGCTTCATCATGCTGAAGGAGTCCCTTAATATATAAAAAAGTAAATTGTGTGTGTGTGGTTATAATATATACCCACACTTTGTACTGAAATATTAACTTTTCTTCGATCATTTTGTAAATGCCTGCTTCTGCAGTCCTTTTTATTTTTAATCAAGCGTTTACACACAGCGCGCTCCAATTCTCAATTTTTCCCCTTTTTATGAGAGACGTCATTTTAATTCACAATTTAAAAAAAAACGGTTTGTTTGTGTCATAAAATCTGGAGAGAGTGTTAATTTGATTTTATAAAAGATACGTTGTCTATACTGCCCTGCTAAGACAAGATGTCCTATCTGCAAAAATTCACTTTTTGAAAGTATACCACTGTATTGCTTTACACTAGCCCATGAATCTACTAAAAAGAAATGTCCTATCTAAAACCAAAAAAGATGTTTGTCCTAAGTGGAAAATTTTCAATGTTTTCTAAATAAAGTTCTCCTAACTAGTCTTTACTAGACAAATAAGTCAGGACTAGGGCTAACTTTACAGATCCTAGTAATTTGATTGAGCTTTTTAGATCATTTTGTCCTAACTTTCTCAGATAGAACAAATACCTTTAGTATGACAATTAATTTTTCTGACAAAAAAAAAGGATATCACGTATTTTTGATTTAAAATTGAGCAGAAGCCAACGCCATATTTATTTAAACATGTTTTCAAAAAGTGCAAACAAAAACAATAAAACTGGCCATATCTTAAAAGATCTAATTTGAAGATAGGACAACTTGTGTTAACTGGGCAGTATAATACTCGTACTTAAAATGTTGTGTACTATTACTAATAATACTAATATTTATTGGAAATCCAACAGGCTAACGACCGAGGTCTTTCTGCCTAATTTTTAACGATATTAGCTAAAATATCTAGCGAAAGCGACGACAAATACACCACTACCGACCAAGTGTGCCACAGAAAATATTTTAAATATGTTGCCACAAAATTATGTTGGACAGATTATAATATTATATAATATTAAAATAAAAAATATATGATTTTTTTTTAAAGATTTTTATGAAACTTTCTAGACAGATATTTTGTTAGTTTTAATGTTTGTTTTCATGGTCATCTACAAAAAGTTACACCACCACAGGCCAATTGTGCCACAGAAAATATGTTGCCACAAAATTATGTTGGACGGATTATAATATTATTATATAATATTAAAATAAAAAATATATGATTTTTTTTAAAGATTTTTATGAAACTTTCTAGACAGATATTTTGTTAGTATTAATGTTTGTTTTCATGGTCATCTACAAAAAGTTACACCACCACAGGCCAATTGTGCCACAGAAAATATGTTGCCACAAAATTATGTTGGACGGATTATAATATTATTATATAATATTAAAATAAAAAATATATGATTTTTTTTAAAGATTTTTATGAAACTTTCTAGACAGATATTTTGTTAGTATTAATGTTTGTTTTCATGGTCATCTACAAAAAGTTACACCACCACAGGCCAATTGTGCCACAGAAAATATGTTGCCACAAAATTATGTTGGACGGATTATAATATTATTATATAATATTAAAATAAAAAATATATGATTTTTTTTTAAGATTTTTATGAAACTTTCTAGACAGATATTTTGTTAGTTTTAACCCTTCGTTAGGCGCGCCTCTTTTTGTAACGTGGTTAGTCGCGCGGTATACACTTGTAGACCATTTTATTTTTTGTTTAAAAAAAAAACATATTTATATTTTTAAAAACCAAATATCTTATGTTATTTATTTGGTTGTATTTATGTGTGTATACATTTATTTGTGTGTGCATATGTTTCCATTCTGTAATATTGCTTTTAGAAATTTTTTTTTGTATTTCATATTTATATGTACTCTTGACCTACCAAATGTACTTCGTGTATCCTTAATTTGGTGAATAAATAAATAAATAAATAAATAAAGTTATTTACATATTTTTTTCAAATTATTATTGTTTTAGTAAGTGTTAAGGGTAAAAGAAAAATGATATACAATTCTAACATATATTTTACATCTGTACGGTAATTTGTAAAAAAAGATAAAAATAACTTAACAAACTTTCTGAAACTAAAACATTTGTTTTTTTTTTAACATGTAGGATTATAAAAAAATAAAAAAACACCTAAATTAAAAGAAAAAAATATTATAAAATTTTACTCGAAATCATGCAATATTTTAGTAACTCATGCGCCTTGTACATGTGCTCTTTGCAATCGTAGTTATGATATTTGGAGCATTTTTTTTTTCGATTTATTTTCCCTTCTTATGCACATTTAGTGTCCAAAGTAATTTTTAGTTTTATAGAACAGAAAATTACCTTATTTATCAAAAACATTAAGTATGAGCTCTTTCATGCCCAAAAAGACTCGTGCCAGTGTCTTCCTATAAACTGCTATTTTTTTTGGTGGTAAAGACATATTGTATCTTTAATTTATCTTTAAACTAATAAACTAACTTTGAAAAACAATATTCAGAAAAAGAAACCATAAAAACTTTCACAAAATAAAAAAATGCAAAAATAAAAAAGGTAACGTGGTTAGTCGCGCGGTCTACAATCGTAGACCAGGCAGGTTTCAATATGAATAAAAACAATATTATACCCATTCAAAGTGTGAATTATTACTGATCTAATAGATTGATGCATAATGCACAGCTTCTCGAAGGGGCGCAAGCGTAAACACTCTGTGTAAAAAGTTAACCAGCTAAAAAAAAGCATGGTCTACGATCGTAGACTGACCTTATTTTTCCTGAAACGTCGAGAAAAATCAAAATAAGCAAGAAAAAAAAGATTTTCTGCCTTTCTGTCTGTCTGTCGTCGGTCGGTCTGTCTGTCTGTATCCACGATAACTTAAGAACGCTTTGAGCTAGCTACTTGAAATTTGGTATGCAGATGTATTTTTATATTACGTTAGCATTTCTGCAAAATCGATTGGGGTGAATGGGGGTAAAAGGGGGGTTACATTTTTGTTTTGGTCGTAATTTTTTTATTATTTACAATAGAAGAAAAGTTTAAAAACCACATAAAACGTTAAATAAAACTAGACAAAAAATGTTTTTATCATTTTTTTCCAGATTTAGTGCGCTAAAGACAAGTTTATTTTAATTTTTTAATTTATTATATTTATTTTTTTACATTAAACTTATAAGAATTTGCTAGATTTTATTTCGAATAAAAACTATTTAAAAGAATAATAAGATTTAAAAAAAGAAGTTTTTAGCTGTCCATTACCTAAATTTGTATAAATTTAAGATACTTATCTAATAACATAAAAATAAACTAAAAATAAAAGACCTTTTCAATTCACAAAAATCAAATTCCATCTCTTTTTATTCAAATTTTGTCTTTCTGTTTAAATGTACCCATTCTTTTATGCTCAAAATAAACTTGGGCCTTAATTTATAAGCTTTTATATTTTTAAGTGTCAAATAAATTTACAGTAATATATAACGTATCGCTTTGAAATAAAATTGTGGATAACCTTAAATAAAAAAATCAGTCTCTGTGTTGCTAAATGTCCCTTTGGGTTCGTAAATTTATTTATATATTTAAATTTTCTTTTTGTTTTCATATTTTTCGTATAAAACCGTCATCAATATCAGTGTTTTAGAACAAAAGAGCAGCGTTATCTTTCCGTGGAATGCTTCCGACATTCCATGCAAAGAGGAAACTTGGGGTGATATGGATGAAAATTTAATTTATTTAAATATTATAGAATTATGAATATTTTAATACAAAATTAAATGTCTCTGAAAAACAAGTAAATAGTATTATTTTTTACCGATCTGAATAAACTTAATAAGCCGTAAAGATATGTAATAGGTTCGTTTTGGTTCTTGAAAATCGTGGTTCTGAACTGGTTAGAAACGGGCGCAGTTGTGACTGAGCATTGCCCAGTTGCAACTACGCCGGTTCCGAATCAGTTCAGAACTGCGATTTTTGAGAACCAAAAGAAACCTAATACTTCGCATTCCACAGTAAACTCTTCACAGTAGATAATATATTGCGTGTTCTCTCGATATACGTCCCAAAATATAATTTGATTGGTCTCGTGCGCTTACTATTTATAAAGTTCTTTTTATTTTTAACTAACGAGTCATATTTAACACGAAATTCTCAAAAAACAAAACTACATTGTAAAAGAAGAATAATATTGGTTGTCACAGACCGATTCGTAAAATTGTCTATAGAAGCAATATTTAAGATTATATCTTTTATTATCTTAAAATTTTTTTTTAGGTGTAAGTAGAAAATTTTGAAAATATGAGAATGATCAAACTTTTCTAATGGTCCTAATTGGGCCCCTAAAATTAGTAAAATTACCCATAAATCGAACAAAATCGTTGAAAATTGTCTGTAATTTTTGTATTTATAAGTAAAAAATTTAAAGGGCTTAAAATATCAATTTTTTCCTTCTGTGTTTATCAAAGTGCAGCTAAATTTAACTGACACGTAATAACCATAGCAACTCCAACAAAAATCCAGAATTTGCTCTTAACTGAGACCTTATCTTTTAGATAAATTTTTAACTGTAGACTGATAAACTGGGCCTAAGCATACAAAATTATGTGCCAAATTTCAAAATGATTAAAATATTCTAACTCGTGCCAAATATCTGCCAAAATTGCCCCTAACACTAACATTTACGAACTTTTATCATTAGTCAATTAAAGCCGGTGGTTCCCTCTACTACTAGCCCACACAAGTCCTGGACTTAGGGGATGCTTAATTAAGTAGAATAGTACGAGGTTAAACAAAAATGTAATAAATGTAAGTCAACGGTAAACCTACATTTTAAAAATGTATCAGACCGGACAGAATTTATTTTTGTTTAATGCATTCTAATATTTATTCATAATATTAAAATTATTTAACTAAAAAAAGACGAGCTAAGCCAAATAAGAGCTCCTATATAAGCCACTCCGAGGAGCCCTCATTTGGCGCTTAGCTTTGTTTTAGTTAAATTATTTTAATATTTTAAATAACTATTAGAATTCATTAAATAAGAATAAATTTAGTCCGGTTGAATACAGTTTAAAATGTTCGTTGACCGTTTGACTCAAGTTAGACATTCGTAAATTTTAGTGTTAGGAGCAACATTTTCGGCACGGGATAAAACCTTTTGATCATTTTGAAATTTGCCATATAATTTTGTATGCTTAAAAGGTTAAATAAGATTTTTCAAATTATCCAAAATTTAGAGATAATTTCCAACGTTTTTTTTTTTTTCAATACAAAGATTAACCATTATGAGAAGCAAATTTAAACTTTAATAAAATTAAACCCTCTCTTCACAATTTTTTTTTAATTATCTAGTGGATCCGGATTTCTTTGTAATTATTGTTATTTATTGTTTGTGCTGATGATGTGAATAAAGAAATTCACGAAATTCGGATCCACTAGATAAATAAAATAAAAAATTGAGAAGAGAGGGTTGAATTTTATAAAGGTTTTTTTTTTAAGATTTAAATCGATTTATGGGTAATTTTACGAATTTTAGGGTCCATTTTAGGGTCCCTTTTAGGACTCTTAGAGAAGTTTGATCACTATCATATTTTCAGAATTTTCTAGTTACGCCTAAATAAAAATTTCAAGATAATAAAAAAATATAAGGTCCACCCTAATGTAAGATACCATGACCCGACATGCAAAATTGCATATCCGTTATTGGTAATAGGTTGAACTAATCTTACTTTAAATAATTTTACATTATTGTTCTATTCTATTGTTGTTGTTTTGTATAATTGTAAATTAGTTTACAGCGCTTTAGAAAATTACCAGTCTTATTATTTTACAGTATATTAAATCTATTTACACACAAATTCGTGAATTAAACATAGACAAGTATAGTAAAATTACTTAGTAAACTAAGGTATGTTTACATTATTTTACATTATTTTTTTACCTTGTAGACTAGGTGATCTTAAGTTCACGTTTCGTATGAAACATCGCATTTCAGCTGTTGAAGTTTTTCCTGAAAGCTCAGAAACCATCATTTTTAACACGTAACATGAACATCGAATTTTACTATTACTTTTTGTAGGTCACCGAAGTTCAATGAATATGCATAAAATTTTGTGTCTTTTCTTTAGAACGTCTTTAGTAATGAAATTGGACAATGAAGTTTGGTAGCAAAAGATTGGAATTAAAATTAATTAAATTAAAATTCTTGCGCTGTTAAGTAAGTGGTCCCCGAATAAAAATGTATGTCACCGAACTATGACTGATCGGTCTTGTACTCTTTATAGACCACCGAAGCAGTCCTGTAAAAGCTCCGTCGTAGGTATTACTTTAAAACTGCACCGGACCCGAAGCTCCCCTGTACTTTTTATAGTCTTCGAAAGGAGACCCACAAAACTCCCTGTTTCAGGTCGCTTCTCTGTAGTAGCTCGAATCAGATTTAGCGGTGATACGGCGAGATAGTTCTGTAAAATTTATAATTTTAATGATATTTAAAGTTTTAGTCTCGTTATAAAAAATATTATTCATTTAAATTGGTAATATTTTTATTTTTTTTTTATATATTTTTTCCGATAGGAAACCTTTTTTAACAAAATTTTTAAACATAATCTGGAAATTCATCCATGTTTTGTTAAAAATAATGTGTGACTCCTTATAGTGAAGTTAAATGTTAACTAGGTTAAAATTTATTTAATTTTAGTCAAACTTCACGTGTGATAAAATTGTTTATTACTGCCGTTTCGTTAACTATTTACGTTAACATCATCAGATACTACTAATATTATAAAAACATTTTAAAAGTTAGAATTTACATTAAAAATTAAGAAATTACACAATTTAAAACTTAAAAAATAGTAATAAAAAAATTAAAAATTACATTGGAGAATGTCAAACAAGGACTACTAATTTTTAATATAAATTATAACTTTTAAAATGTTTTTATAATATTAGTAGTATCTGATGATTTTAACCTAAATAGTTACCGAAACTGCAGTAATAAATAATTTTATCACACGTGAAGTTTAACTAAAATAAAATAAATTTTAACCTAGTTAACATTTTCAAGAGGAAATTTGTAATTTGTAGGTTCCCTAACAATAACAATTTTGTTGTTTTGTTAAAAATAATGTGTGACTCCTTATAGTAAAGTTAAATGTTAACTAGGTTAAAATTTATTTTATTTTAGTCAAACTTCACGTGTGATAAAATTGTTTATTACTGCAGTTTCGTTAACTATTACTAATAATATAAAAACATTTTAAAAGTAAGATTTTACATTAAAAATTAAAAAATTACACAATTTAAAAACAATTTAAAACTTAAAAAATAGTAATAAACAAATTAAAAATTACATTGGAGAATGTCAAACAAGGACTACTAATTTTTAATGTAAATTATAACTTTTAAAATGTTTTTATAATATTAGTAGTATCTGATGATGTTAACGTAAATAGTTAACGAAACTGCAGTAATAAACAATTTTATCACAAGTGAAGTTTGACTAAAATAAAATAAATTTTAACCTAGTTAAAATTTTTAAAGTTAAACCTTCACGAGGCAGTTTGTAATTTGTAGGTTCCCTAACAATGACAATTTTAAGAAAGGATGAAGTTTTCCCATTAACGTAGTGGAATTCTATGTGTTTTTAAAAACACATGTCTTTAAGCAGCTGTGATAGTTCATTTTAATTGAATTATATATTTTGTTGTTGTTTTGTCTGGTATTAGAACAATCTAATGAACTATTTTTTTTGCGCTGAAAAACTAGTTAGGTAGGCGTATAACTGCATCAAAAATAGTTTACTATAATAGGCAAAAACAACAACAAAATAACAATTCAATGGAGCTCTCTACAACTAGAATTATGAAACAAAAGACGTCTACCATATTTCTATCTCATTTGTGCTACACTTTCCAGCCAACCAAATAAATACTGTATTTGTTTTTCATACAACAAATACAGTATTTATTTGGTTGGCCGGAAAGTGTAGCACTGAGCGGCACGAACGAACATAGCTAATGTGAATCTGTAGAATAAGATAATTCTACTAAAATTTAGATGGCTCCAGTAATTTCTTTAATAAAAATAATATAGTTACACTTTTCGCCCGGCCAAGTAAATATTGTATTTGTTCAACAAAGAACAAATACAGAATTTGTTTGGTTGGGTGGAAGTGGGAGTGTATGTATGTCTTCTATCGTTTTTGGGTAGAACTTTTGTCCCTGTCTAATCTAACGGGAGAAATCGCCATTAAAATTATTCAATGTTTTTTTTAAGAAAAATTTCGAACTGGACTTTACAAAAATATATACAAAAATATAAAATTACACTATAGATATATTGAGAAATTTGTATTAAAAAAAAAGTATTTTATCCAATACATACAGATAATAAGACAATTACCAGCTTTATTTTAAATAGATAAACTCAATAATAACCCCCGCGTGGCTTTTACTTTATTGAGTGGATAATTATTTATTTTACCCGCTCAACTGTCACTTGTCAAATTATTTTTTTGTAAATGTCATTAAAATTTTTAATAAAAATATGAATTCCTAAGCTGTTTATTGGATAAAACCTTGTATGGCACTCATGGGTAAACCGATATTGCCCTCTCGAAAATTAACCTGCTTGGCTGACGCCTCGCAGGTTAATTTTCTCATGGGCAATATCTTACTTTACCCACTAGTACCATAAATAAATATTATCTCAAATTTTTTATTTACATGTTTTTTTTATTATTATTTTTTTATTTTTAAACTTATTATTTGCTAGACACATATAATTAGACCATAACCAACAAATTTGAATGCCGGGGTGTACAGAAAATTTTAAAACTAAGTAAATAAAAGAGTAATATTTTTTTGTCGCGTGTTTGCGCGGCAGCAATTAAGTAGTTTTGAGTGCCGCAGTCAAAAATTTTTAGAAATCTGAAGGTCACGTATTTTTCCAACACTTCAGAATTTTAAAATATTTTTTATACACAATAATCGATTATTATGATTAATCATGGATTAATCGATAATTATGAAAAAATGCTAAGTTTTGGTAACTTTGTATGTTATGTCATACATTAATTAAAAATTCGTTTTCATTGCATTGCGGGCCCCCAAAAGGAGATCCACACATCTTACATATTTTACTTTCCCCAAGGAAAGTCTTGCGTTAGTAAAAAAAATCGAAAAAAAATTATTGCTTTTAATTACGTTTCTGGAAGTTTTATATCCAAAACATATGATTTCCATCAAAAAAAAAATTCTGTCTGTCGGTCGGTCTGTCGGTCTGTTGGTCTATCTGTGTGTTCGGGAAATTTGTGACCACGATAACTTAAGAACGCTTCGGGCTAAAGACTTCAAATTTTTTCCACAGGTTGATTATCCAAAGTTCTAGGCTGGGATTTTTTGGTAAAAATCAGATGAGGGTAAGGGGGTAAAATGGGCTACAAATTTTTTTTTTCAAAAACATTTTTTTTTTTAATTTATGTTTTGCTTTACGAAAAATGAAACTTTTTTTGAAAAAAAATCTTTTTTTTCAAAAATTTGAAAATTTTTTATTTTTTTATTTTTTTTATTATTTTTTAAATTTATTTTTCGTTTTACGAAAAAAGAAAGTGTTTTTGAAAAAAAAAATAAAAAACTAGGCCTATAATAGGGGAAAGTATTATTTTTTTGGCAGCAGTATTTTTTCTCAATTAAATTCATTATTTTGAATAACTTAAATATTTATTTTAATTAGTTAATTTTAAATTTCTAACTGCAACTTTTTAAAATTTCGAACTGCATTTGTGTCCAACTGCACGTTAAAAGTAAGCTAGTCTAATCTCATTGATAAACAGTGTATGGTCAACCCGGTCGCGGCTAATGCGATCGCTTGCTATCACAGAATATCGATGCTTGCTCGCCATATCGACAAGGCAAAGTGCATCACTAGAAATACTAACACACTCAAGTACCGTAGAATTTGTCAAACAGTATCTGTGGGAAATAAAGTTGAGCTCGCATAGTGAGCTTTTTTTTATCTTTAGTGAAAATAGTTATTTATGGTACTAGTGGGTAAAGTAAGATATTGCCCATGAGAAAATTAATTTTTGAGAGGGCAATATCGGTTTACCCATGAGTGCCATACAAGGTTTTATCCAATAAATAGCTTAGGAATTCATATTTCTGTACAAAAATTCTTTAATGCTTTCGATTTTTTTTTTCTCGTGTACAAAGTTTAAATTTGCGCACTAACAAAACAAATAACTTCGAATTGTTCGTGATTTATCTTTTTGTATGTGAATTTAATTTAAATCTATTAAATCACGTACGAATCATCATTAATTTTAATAATGCATCACATTTCTGTAATTTCTATCTATCTATATATTCCTTTCCCAATTTGAAATTTTTAAAAATTTCGGAAAGCCTTGTACTCGTGCAATTTTTGTTTTGCGCATTTTTGCGTTTTATGACATTTTATGTCGATATAAATAAATTTCAAGCAAAAAAAAATTGTCGGTCGGTCGATTGATCGGTCGGTCAATTGATCGGTCGGTCGATTAATCGGTCGTTTTGTCCGGGAAATCTTGGCACTATAAATTAGGAACGCTTTAAGCTAGAGACTTAAAATGGCATAAAAGAATTCTCGTTCGGGATTATTTTGGAGTTTTACGCAAGGTTCGGCTCTTTTCTGTTCTTTATCAGACATTTATATGGATCACGTACATTTTTTCTTAGTTTTTTGGGCACCAAATAAATGTTTAACTTAGGATTAATTTTTTCGACCTAGACCCTGTTTAAAAATAAAGTTAAACTAACACACATACAAAATTAATTAAACTGAAACAGACTATCAGAGAATTAAAACATCGGTAATTACACAGCTATACAAAAAGAAAAAAAGGCCCGGATTTTTTTAGGAGAGCATTGTATTCCTATTTATTTTGAGGTGCTGAATCCGAATAGCACCTCATTCGATTAGTTTTGGAGATAACCTCAAAAAACCTTATTTTCGAGTATGAAAATCACGTTTTTTTGAGGTAATTTCCAAAACTAATCGGATAAGGTGCTATTTGACCTCAAATTCAGATTTAGAGCCTCAAAATATATAGTACTTTTTACAATGGTTTCCGGGAAAATTCTTGACTTTTTTTTCTGATTGTGGCCACATGTGGCTACATGTCATGTAGTTACACAAAAAAAAGGTCAATATTTTTTTCGGAGACCATTCTATGTCTATGTATTTTAAGGCGGTGAATCCAAATTTGAGGTCAAAATAGCACCTCATCTGATTAGTTTTAGAAATAACCTCAAAAAAACGTTATTTTCGAGTAAATTAAAGGAAAGTTATTGGATATTATCTCCAAAACTAATCGGATAAGGTGCTATTTTGTGGCCATACAATGTGTGGCCACATGTGGCTACATGTCATGTACTTACACAAAAAAAAAGGTCAAGAATTTTTTAGGAGAACATTCTATTTCTATGTATTTTGAGGCACTGAATTCAAATTTGAGGTGAAAATAGCACCTCATCCGATTTGTTTTGGAAATAAACTCAAAAAACGTTATTTTTGAGTAAATTAAAGGAAAGTTTTTGGATATTATCTCCAAAACTAATCAGATAAGGTGCTATTTTGACCTCAAATTCGGATTCAGTGCCTCAAAATACATGGGAATTTTTTTGGAGACCACTCTATTCCTAATTTTTTTTTTCTTTTTGTGTGGCTGTGTTAGTAATTACTAATTAAATACTATCCTAAAAATACATGTATCGTTAAAAAAACACAATCCGTGAAGATATGTAATGCTTCGCATTCCATAGTAAACTCGCCACAGTGGATAGTATATTTTGTTTTCTCTCAATATAATTCCCAATATATAATTTTACTGGGCATTTTATTTTATATGCAGTGCCTTCTAATTTTTGTTTGTTTATAAAATGATTTTTTAACAATTTTATGACTATTTCAATCAATCAATTAAAATTATTGCTTTATTTTTTTATATTTTTAAGAAACTTGCGCCCCTATAACTTTTTAATTTTTGACTTTTTTTCTTTAAACCCCATTGGGTTTTTGTTGGACAACATAAACATTCTCATAAAACTTGATTTATCCTAAAAAATTAATATTGATCAGATGCGTTATCCGTTATTGAGTTATCGTTTACACATGGTTGGTGACATAGTTTTTAAAATTCAATAAAAAACATTTTTGTATGAACATTTTTGATCTAGGGTCTTTTTTGAAGAATTCTTAAATTTGAAAACCGCCGTATAATACTCTTCTATCACTTCTGTGAAGGGTAAAATAAGAAGAAGTAATTCATACACATCAAATAAAACAAAATATAAACATATGCTTAAAAACCTATCGAAATACATATTATAAAAGCTCGTAAAAAATCGATAACTATAAAAAATTTAATAAAAATAAAAAAGAACATAAAATAAAAAAAAATACATAAAAACCAAGCGTAACATATCAATAACAAAAGCACATGTGTTGGATCTAACCTCACCTTTTTCGCCAAACCACTTCCATGCAAAAAATAAAACAAAATATGAATCAAAAATTGTCCTTTTTTATATAATCGCGTATCGTCACTAAAACAAAAAAATCGACAACCCCAAAAGCAATCGAATATGTTCAATAGCGTAATCGCGAGCGCTCTTTTGGAGAAAATTTGGTAACAGCTGACTTCTAGGGTGGCTGTGAAGCGACTGTACGATTAATGGGAGGCGCAAAGCGTCGCGACGCGAAATTTTACGGATAGACGACCGTGGAAGACCGGCGCTGTGTTGCCGATTATGCTTTTCTTCACAAACAAACCTTGTGCAGACAACTACTATTGGTAATTGTTCGTTAAGGTAGGACATGGTAATAAGAATTCTTTTGTAGTAATTGATTAATGATTATTCATTAATGAGTAACTCGGAGAAAATGGGAGGCAAGTTTCGTTTAGAGGAAATTAGTTAAAAAAGAACAATTTTTTTTTGCCTCTAGACACCCATGATTTCAAAAATGACTTTGATTTTTTGCGCAATTATACCGTTTTTTTTTCTATGACCCAAGATTTTTTGGTCTTTGTGGTGGTAAAATGAAGCTTGGGAAATCTGTCATTTTTTAAATCAAGAGGGTCTAAAGGGCAAAAAAAATGTTTTATCCAATACATACAGATAATGAGACAATTACCAGCTTTATTTTAAATATATAAACTCGATAATAACCCCCGCGTGGCTTTTACTTTATTGAGTGGATAATTATTTTTTTTACCCACTCAACTGTCACCTGTCAAATTATTTTCTTGTAAATGTCATTAAAATTTTAAATAAAAATATGAATTCCTAAGCTATTTATTGGATAAAACCTTGTATGGCACTCATGGGTAAACCGATATTGCCCTCTCGAAAATTAACCTGCTTGGCTGACGCCTCGCGGTTAATTTTCTCATGGGTAATATCTTACTTTACCCACTAGTACCATAAATAACTATTTATTTTTTTAAACTGATTTCCTCTAATCTATTCCATATTTTTGGCCGAATGCGAAAACCCTGGTACACCGATGTATATATACTATATGTATAGTCTTAAATACAATATCGTAAGTAAACTGATAAGCAGTGGATTTAAAGGCGTATAGAAACTGAATTAAAACGTATACCACAGGTGGCGCACGTCATCACGAATGTGTTAAACCCCCAAAATTGCTCCGAAAAAAAAAATAAAAAAAAAATTGGCAAATAGAGAATTTTATAAGCTTTAAAATGATGTATCACACATTTAATACAGCAAGATCGTCGACTCGTATATGAGACATAGATCTATTAGAAAAATTGTTATTTTACAATTAATTTTACGTTCGAGCGACTTCAGAAAGAAGAAAGTATTGTTATGGGAAAAAAATTCCAGATTTTGATGTATTTATCCAAAAACCCGATTTTTTTATATCTGTCAGTTCGTCCGTTTGTCCGTCCAGAGGCCTACAGTTGCTGTAGGGCATTGCAAAAAACACTTTTTTCTAATTTTTCTAAATTGTTTTAACTGAAAAACTATGCTTGCATACCAAATTTCAGTTTACTTGAAGATTTTTTGACCCCCTCCCAACTCAGTTATATTAATGAGGTATTAGTATTGTTTAATTTCTTACATTGTTACAGTTTTAAAGGCGAAACAAGTCGTGAAGAGATGTAATGCTACGCATTCCATTATATACTATCAATATTATATGAGTATATTCACAGATGGTATATTGCATTTTCCCAAATAACGCAACTTCAAAAAAAAAATAATAAAGGCGCAGAATCCGAATGTAACATTAAAAAATCCAGCACATCTTATTTTTAAAATTTTGGCACGGGCAATTATGTCAATTTAAAAATAATTTATAAAAAAAATATTGTGTATTTTTTGTGTTTTTTTTAATGGTTCTACATCATAAAGTTGTTACGTCATATTACTTAATATATTTTTAGTTAACTTTTGACCCCCTAGTGATGTTTTTTAGCATGAGTAGGTAGCGCTAAGATTGTCCCCTTATGCACCCCTATCCTCAGCTCCTACCCCTACTTAGTTATTTCGAGGGATCCATTTATTTTTATAAATATTTTTTTTTTCTTATTTATATTACCTATTTAATTATATTTAATTAAATTACGTTTTTTTTAACTAATATTGAGTCGCCAAATCCAAATTTGTTCTCAGAATATTTTTATCTCCCATGTAAAAGAAACATTATGAGGCCAGATTCGGTCTTAGCGACCCAAAATTAGTTAAAAAAACATATGAGTGGTCCCAGAATAAAAAAAAGTGACAATAGTCTGCTTTTTTGCATTTCTTCTTCTGGTAATATTGACCAATATACAAAAACTTAAAATTCAAAATGGCGGAATAAATATAGCCGATTTATTTTTAAAATTTTGCCAAAATTAACGAAAATAAGGCACAAAATAAAAAAAAAATCCCTCTTATGGGTTATTTTTCTTATAGGGAACGTTCAAATATTACGTAACGCACATTTTGATCATTTTGGACCCCCACCCCCCCTCCCCTCCTATACCATTAACATGGGCGTAACACTTCAAAATGACCCCCCCCCCCTAGGAGCGTTACGTAATACTTGAACTTTCCCATATATACTACTAATTATTGTAAAAATATCATAATTTTCTACTCTCCCGTTTTTTAATTTAATTTTGAAAAAAATATATTAAAAATATAGTAGTAAATATGAGTAAATTTTCTATTCTATTCATATATTAAACAAAATTACCCTAAAATAATTACATATTTACGAAGAAAAACTATTTTGTCTCATACATAATTTATTTTGCATATTTAAGAATGAAAAATCGTAATAAAAAACATCCAAATTGGTCCCAGAAAAAAAAGTGACACAAATCAGTTATTTTGCATAAGGCTATTTTTTGCACCGCTGATAACGAAAAAAGTGATGAAAAATTCAATTCAATCATTACGGTGGCTCCGAGGGTGGTTCAAAATTTTTACAAAAGTCCAATTTAGCTGAAATTTGGTATTAAGGCTTCATTTGACAATCTTAATCTGGACCAATACCCAAAATCTTAAAATTTAAAATGGCGGAATAAATATGGCCTTTTTTTAATTTTGCCAAAATTGACGAAAAATGGCACAAAACAAACTTTTTAACCCATAAGTCCAAATGGGTCGAATCTCTCAATTTTCGTTTTTTATTGTGCCATATTTTCGTTAATTTTGCAAAATTTAAAGAATAAATCGGCCGTATTTATTCCGACATTTTGAATTTTAAGTTTTTGAGTATTGGTCCGCATTTAGATTGCCAAAAGAAGGCTTTATACTAAATTTCCGCTAAATCTGACTTTTGGAAAAAATTTGGATTTTTTTCGTAATCAGCTTTACAAAAAATAGCAAGTGACTTGTGACACTTTTTTTATGGGGCCAATGTCGATGTTTTCTATTACGATTTTTCTTTCTTAAATATTCAAAATAAATTATGTATGGGACTAAATAGTTTTTCTTCGTCTATCTGTAATTGGTTTAGGATAATTTTGTTTAATATATGAATACAATAGAAAAATTACTCATATTTTTCCAGTTTATTATTATATTTTTTTTTTTTCAAAATTAAATTAAAAAGTCTAAACGGGCCAGTAGAAAATCATAAAATTTTTACAGTAATTGTAGTATATATAAGGAAAATAACCCATAACAGATTGGGTTGAATCTCTCAATTTTTGTTTGTTTTGTGAATTATTTTCTTTAATTTTGGCAAAATTTAAAAAATAAATTATTCCGCCTATTTTAATTTTAAGTTTTTGGGTATTGGTCCATTATAATATTAGCAATAGAAGCCCTTAAACCAAACTTCAGCTAAATCGGACATTTTCAAAAAATTTGCACCACCCTAATATCGCAAATTTTATTTTTTTATTTTTTCACAATTTTTTTCCTAATAAGGGGTGCAAAAAATGGCCCTATGCAAAAAAGCAGACTTTAGTCACTTTTTCTCTGGGTGTAATTATAATTATAAAATGAAGCTCTATCAATTCGAGACATTTGATTTTAGAGTAAAAATTTGGTCTTTAAATTTAATATTGCCAAACTTTGAAGTTTAGTTTCCGTAGTGAATTTTCTCATTTTGCCTTATCAATTAACGTACTCTATTAAATTACAGAAGCTAATTTAAAACGGTATATTAGGAACAGTGAAATATGCGGAAAAACATATTAACTCCAAATAAAATGTTATTAACAACTTTTTTAAATGCCTTTATTTACTTTTTTCCCCTATTTGTTTACTTATCTATATAGACTGTATAGAACTGTAGAGTATACAGCAATCTATCTATTTATTTATCCATAAATATATAAGTTAAGTATTGTAATTGATTTTTCATTCACTTAAGATAAAGCTAGAAAGCTAAAATTTGGAATTCTAGAGATAATATAATAATATAAGGTAGGTGAGCCAATTATTACCATGTTCCTAATATTGCCACCTCCTCTAAAACTTGTTAGTTCGTCCTATGTGTCATAGATGGCACTGCAGGTATATCTGTTAGATCAAAAAGATGCTTGTAAATATGATGTATCTGTATACAGTTGGTAATGGCCTACACAGTTCGTGTTTCGTGCTCTTTTACTAAAAAAACTTTTAAAATAGTGCTGACTATCGCAAGCTGGATAGCATCGATATTATAGGACAGGAACGTAATAAGGTAGGTACAAACATGCACTTCCCTGGCCCGTATTGTTTTTCACTCAATAAAGAAGGTATTTTTTTGTGATTGTTGTCTAAGTAGCTGTGATTCTAATACAACAAAAAAATGACAAAAACAAACAACAACAAGAAAAGAAAGTAAAAGTCCAAGAAATCAGAGAGTTCTGAATGTTGGTTCTGCCTTTTATTCGAAGAGCATCGCCAGGCCGATATGAGATTGTAATCGATATGTACGTGTAGAGTGCGTGGGGCATACTAAAAACTACAAATTGTTATTTTTAAATAATTTAAAAGTGCCCAAATTTACCTAAAAATAGCTACTAGTTACTTACTATTATTGTACCCTGGCAATATTTGGGACATGGGTTCCTAATATTGTCAGGATGGCATCTTTCTTAAAAATCAAGAATATTTTTTTTATTCAATTGATTCTAAATGAGACCATTTTTGTTCATTGTTTGTAGTTTTATTGGATTCTTTTTCTGGCAGCACCATTATCAGAAATTTATTAAAAGAAAACTTAATTGAAATTAATTTTACCTATGATTGAAATATTGTCACGAATACGGGTTCTTCGTGTCACGAATAATGGTTCCTCTTCATTTTTCGGATTTTGGGGTTGGGGTAATTAAACTTATTTATAAAACACGTTCTTGCCACTTTAGGTTTGAGAGATGTGAGTGTTGGTTACTTGCCCAATGGGCACCTCCCACTTTGGGGACTACCCGACTATCGACTCTACTCTATTCAATCTGATAATCTAATTTTCTAATTTTCCATCATTTGATCTAAGTATCGTATTTATACCATGATGTTTTACAAAACAAACCCAGTTTAAATTTGGGTTTGTGACAGTACACTGTGTTGAAATAATAAAACAACTTGACTAAGTAATCAGTGTATTAATTTAAAAATCTTCGCCTAGCGCTTTCGTTATTAAAACATCATCAGGGCAAGGCCTCGTCAGCCCTGACAACATAACCTCACTTCTTTAAATGACATGCATCTACGTACTTTTAAGATTTAGTTTTAATATTTAATGTGTAATGTAAATTGTTAATGTAAATTGTTAGTTATATACATATATGTTCAACTATTGTATTGATGTAGGAAGCCCTGACGAGGCCTTGCCCTGATGATGTTTTAATAACGAAAGCGCTAGGCGAAGATTTTAAATTAATACACTGATTACTCAGTCAAGTTGTTTTAAACCCAGTTTATTTAATTTCAATGCTAGCTTATAATGAATCTGAAGTTTGAAACGTTTTTTTTGCAAAAAGTCCAAACGAAAATTCAAATAGTATATTAAAGCACTTATTCCATAACACGTTTTTAGCGCACTAGTACTTTACTAGCCCCAAGCGGCTTGTTTTCTAAACGTACTCGTGCGCTAAAAACGTATGTTACGAAACTAGTACTTTAATATACTATTTGAATTTTCGTTGCAAAAAAAAAACGTTGCAAACTTCAGTTTCATAGTGTGCAAAACATCTATATATATAATAGAAGGTACTAATTTATAAATAATAAATAAAATTGTTTTATTAAATTTAGGTAAAGCCTGTATGGCTACCTAGCCAACTCTTGACAATATAACTAATGTCAATTTGACATCAAATTAAAAATGTAAAAATAACATCAAAATTTATTAAAATGCCTACTAAGAGCTCTACGGTAAAAACGGTCACATATGTTTTTGAGAATTAAACATTATTTTCATTTATGAAAAAAATGGCCTACTATAAATAATAAGTGAGATATCGCTAAAAATTATAGTTTTTGTCCATTTTACCCCCCCCCCCCTTGATCTGTGGTAACGTTAACTATATTTAATGTGACGCAAACAGAAAAGGGCCTGAATCGTTGAGTGAAAGATTTTTTTTTAAATCGGACATTCCGTTCAAAAGTTATAAGATTTACATACAGATTGACAGACAGATATTTTTTTAACACCCACTTTTTTAACATTTTCTCGACGTTTCATGACAAAAAAAAAATGATTTTCAGTCGATTTAAATAATATGAAAATAAAGTTTAGTGCCTTATAGACGGCAAACTATTAAAATCTATAAGGCACTAAACTTTATTTTCATGTATAATTTGATTTGCCGTGTCGGTACTAGGTGCTGGCTTCGAGACAAATTTTTTGTCCGCCTGTGTATCTAGATATAGATAATTCTTATCAGATTACAGGTCTGCCAACATCTAATGTGTAGTACTTTTGTGCAAAAATTAGATGGCGCCACCAATTTGTACGCTCTCAATACAGTTCTACTTATTTTTGATAGGTATTTAAAATATTCAACAGTCAGTGCGAAAGCCACCATACCAATATATGCTCACTGATGATCGCAAAAAAGCGTGAAATAGCAGCTATATGACATTTTGGTAGGGATTTTCTCATTGATTGTGAAAATTCTGTAGTAGAGCAGTGCAATTTCTTTATAGATTTAAATAATAATAATAACAATAAATAATAAGTTATTAGTTCTACGTATATAAATATTTAAAACAAAACAATTCACGGTGGGCTTTAAGCTTACGGAGATAAAAAAATCGAACACCCCATAACTGACAACGGGATATGGTTTCTAATGCTTTCAAAATTACATGTTCGTTGAGAACAAAATCGTAGGTGTAGCCGTTTTTTATTTCATCAAAAATTAGTATATTAGTATATATGTGACCCAAAAAAAATTTCAAATTGAAAATTTGGAGGCCTCACCCCTTAAATTTGTTTATTGGGGTAAGAGTTTCATCCCTGATTTTTTTCAAAATTTTTGAAAAAATCTAGAGGTCGCTCACAACCATTTTTCAAAAAATATGTTTGCTTAGCTTTTTTTAATGCCCAAGGATTTTTTATTTAAATCTTTTCAACACGAAACGGTATAGAGGGAAGTAAATTGCTAACCTCAAAAAAAATCTGAATTTTTCTTTCAAAATGGCGGTGCTGTGCCCTTTAAAGTTTAAAAATTCACTACGTTGCTTGATTTTAGGTCTAATTACAGGCACAAAAAAATGTTTTTCATTGTCTTCAAACATTGTGCGTGTAGCCCAATATGTCCTCACATAAAAACAACTATATTTTTTTATCGAATATACAGGGTATACAGAAAAAAATATATATACATTCTTTTAACATGTTTGAGAGATAAATTCGGTTTTTAGTGACAGGCTAGGACTCAAAATAAAGGAACTTCTATATAACACGTTATATAGAATATTTTAAGTCCTACCCTGTCACTAAAAACCGAATAAATCTCTAAAAAAGGTTAAAAAAATGTATATATTATTTTTTCTGGATACCCTGTATATCCGATAAAAAAAATATAGTTGTTTTTATGTTAGGACATATTGAGCTACGCGCACAATGTTTGAAGACAATGAAAAATTTTTTTTTGTGCCTGTAATTAGACCTAAAATCAAGCAATGTAGTGAATTTTTAAACTTTAAAGGGCACAGCACTGCCATTTTGAAAGAAAAATTCAGATTTTTTTTTTTGAGGTTAGCAATTTACTATCCCTTTGTACCGTTTCGTGTTAAAAAGATTTAAATAAAAAATCCTTGGGCCTTAAAAAAAAATAAAAAAAGCTAAGCAAACATATTTTTTGAAAAATGGCTGTGAGCGACCTCTAGATTTTTTCAAAAATTTTGAAAAAAAATAGGGATGAAACTCTTACCCCAATAAACAAATTTAAGGGGTGAGACCTCCAAACTTTTTAATTTGAATTTTTTTTTGGGTCAGATATATACCAATATACTAATTTTTGATGGAATAAAAAACGGCTACACCTACGATTTTGTTCTCAAGGAACATGTAATTCTGAAAGCATTAGAAACAATATTCCGTTGTCAGTTATGGGGTATTCGATTTTTTCATCTCCGTAAGCTTAAAGCCCACCTTGAATTATTAAAAGTTATTATATTAAGACATACAGTAGGCTTATGGTATAGTTAATTGCAAGGTAAAAGTGTAATTAAAGAAAGAATAGAGATAGAAAGTGTTATATTGTACATGCACTAATAAGAATTTTTTATTCGATTGATTCTAAAAGCGACACTTTTTGTTCATGTTTTGCGGGCGAAAAGTTGGACTTTGTGGCCCTAGGGCCAAAAACTTTTTTCGGCCCGCTAACTAAAACTTTTTGTTTTTAAGCTTTTTTAAATAAGATGCTTTACCTGTACTGTAATATTTATAAAGAAAAATACTCCTCGTGTAGGACATTCACTTTTAATGCATTGTTTTTAGTTTAAAAACACCTTTTGAATAAAATTATCCAGCTCTTCTTCTTCTTCTTGAATAAAATTATTTACTTCTGTAATAGTTCCCAACGGCCTAAATTCTCATCAGATAAATCTAAACATTTCGATGTTTTAATCATATTAAATTTCATGCTAAAGATACTAATAAATTATCTTTCTAGCTGTAAAATAAATCACAGAGATTCCCAAATTAATTTGTAATGCTAAATATTCGTAAGTTTTTTTTATATCATGAGAAATGTGAAGACTGAAGCAGGGATGCCGATCTTTTTCAAAAGAATCGATTCTAAGGATCGATTCAAAGGAAAAAGAATCGATTATGAAAAAGATCGAAAGTAAAATAATCGATTCAAAAAATTCTTAAACTGGGATTATCTCGACTAAACTGAGTTTAAGTTGAAAATGCTGTGTTTTGATTGGTAGGCTGCCAATTTAAACCAAGTTTAAACTTAAAATATCGTTGGTGCAAGTGGCCCTAATTGTAACAAAAGAATCGATCTTCAAAAGAATCGATTAAAAATCAGTATCCCTGGACTGAAGGCTGTTCTGTGGAAGACATGCGCAAAATATTGTTTTCGTCAGCTGTTATTTATGAAGTGGTTCTTAATAAATTACATGTTTTTAGTTTTTAAAGTTTATTTTTACCGTAACAGAATGAACATTAAATAATATTTTTTTTACAAAATTGTATTTTCTTGTTTATGAAGAATTGTTTATGTTGAAAGTACAATTTGTACAATTTTGGAAAATAATGGGGCAATCCATTTTTTGGAGCTTTGAAACGTCTAAATTTGTTGCGTTTAGAACAGAGGTGCTGACTGTGCTAGATGTGGTGCTTTGTAGTTCAGTTTCAAAGGCAGTGGAAGTGCTTGCTTGATTAAGTTGAGGTTCCAAAGTAAAGTCTGAGGGCTCAAGATTATAGTTAAAATCTACAGGCGAAACATTTAAAATTTTATTTGAAACTTCAATTTTGTTCGGGAGAGAGTCTGCAATATAGCCTTCGGCAACTGTGGAGGACTTCCATCCACCATGCCTTTTGAGGGATGTGAGGTCTGCTCCAGCATCCACAAGTATTGTGGCTGAAGTTCGCCGAAAGCAATGGCCAGTGTACCCTTTAGGGTTTTCTAATTTTAGGTAAGTAGCTATCTCTTGTGGAATTGTTCCAAATTTGTTTTTTCCAACTACTTGCCTAACACATTTTCCCTTTCTATAGCCTAGAAAAAATCTTTCTTCAGAAAAATTTGTTGGTCTTAGGCTTGCAAATTTTCTGAACATATCTAAGTATTTTTTTCCTGTTATTGTGAATGACCTGGGATTATTTGTTTTTGTTTGTGGGATTCGTATAAGCAGTGCCGAGCCTAAATCATCAATATCTTGAATTTTGATATTAGCTAACTCCTCCCTCCTACACGCTCCAGTAATTCCAAACAAAAATGCAATCTGTGAAAAAACAGCCATGTTAAATTAAAGCCCTTATTGCTCTTAAAATATATAGGTACCTTTTGTAATAAATAATCCTCGTCTGGTGCTGTTAATAAAAACTTATCAAATTGTTCTTTTGTCAAAACACTGGATTTTTTTGGTTTGTAGGTAGAACTTTGTTGTTTTAAAAATGCTCGAAGCTTCATGTACTTAGAAATATCAACATTTCTAGTCAAACACAATTTTGATTTCAACATAGAATACATAGACCATAGTGTTGAAGCTTTGAAAGTTTTTAAAAGCTCTGCCATATATGCAAGTAGTACATTTTCAGATATGGTATGTACATTTTTCTCTTGTATGTATTTTTGAAATCTTTTATATGCATTTTCATATACATCTCTTGATTTTTGAGGCAGCAAATTATTTGACACCTCTTGTGCCGCCTCTCTTATTTCTGGTGGTGTAGATGACATATTTTCAATATCTGAATCCATTTTTCACAATTTTTTTGTTAAAACACTAATTTAAATACGAAACAGCACACAAAAGAAACGATGCGCTTCTATTCAAATGTTTTTTTTTTAGTTATTTGATTGCCTAGCAATTTGTCATGGATAACTAGATATAATATTTTTGACAATTTAAAATTAAATATATTTTAATAATTTTTTAAAAATAGTTACAATCGAATAAAAAACGTTGTATAATACACGGGCGAAAAGTTAAATTTCGATTTCGTAGGTTAATTACCCTCGGGCCGGCCCTATCGGCCGGCCCTCGGCTTCTAAAAACCTACTCAATCGGAAAGCTTAACTTTTCGCCCTTGTATTATAAACTACTATTTAAGATATATGATACTTTGTATTGCTTCCCGGCTATTTTGTTTTAAATATAGCTTTATTTTCTCTTTAAATATATTAATTGTGGCAGCGTTTTGAGTTTCGAGTGGCAAACAGTTAAATACCTATGGGCCCAAAAAGAGGTAACTTCGTTGACCGAAAGTTAACCTCGCCCTGGGCTGAGCATACAACTGCTGCCTAGTATTATATGGCCTTTGTGTAACTAATAAGTGTTTGTCCTTATGTTGGTGAGTACATAGCCTAGAAAAAAAAAGTTGCCTTAAATCTAAAATGTTAGAGTCACGAAAAACCAGTTCAGTTGAATATTTTAAATTTTTGCCCAGAATAATTTTGAGTATTCTCTTTTGTATTGTCTCAACATTTTTTAAATGGTTATTGTATAACCCACCCCATGCAATAATCCCATATGTTAACGGGTGTTCGCATATGTTAACGGGTGTTTGCACCGGTAATAAAATGTCAATAATTGTCCCACCTTGGAAAAATTACCCCTCAATATCACCTCTATAATTTTTTCTTTATATTTTCATGAAAATAGATTTCCAGGATTTTTTATTATTGCTAAAACCAAAAAGTAAATACAATAAAAAATATTATTCGATTTTTCGAGTACATTTAACAGAACTTGTTTATTTTTTTAAAATTAAAAGTAAAAGTTTGACTTTTTTTAGCAAAAAAATATTTAGATTAGACTAGATTGTTATAATAATAATAATAAAATGTTTTTTACATATACCAGACAGAAATAAAAAGAGTACCCTGAACTTTTTACGAGACAGGTATAATCTTATGTATTTTTCATCTCTGAATCCAAATCCGAAGTCAGATTAAGGGGTTTTTCAGTAATTTTTCGAGAAAAATGCATTAAACATGATTTTTTATGGTTTTTGTATGGTTTTTTGGAATAAAAAAAAACGGAAAATGATAAAACTAATCTGACTCCAAATTTGAATTCTACGTATCAAAATACACCGAAAACCATATTTAGTTACATAATAATACTTAGTTTTCCTTATTGTCCCATCTTGATTTTTACTGAAAACAAACCCAACCGATAACTTTGGCGACAAAGCCCTGTTCCAAATTTCATTTCCTTACAAAGCTTTCTTCTATTTTACTTTAGTTATTTTTAAATGAAAACAAAAATAACGAAAGCTTGTTTTGATCCCAGAGGCTTTAATTATTTAGCTGATTAATTAAATGTCAAATTCATAACAATTACCTAATTTATTTTTAATTTAGGACATCTACACAGTAGGCTGGGGCAAACTTTTAGTTCAACTTCTTGCCAACTCTGATTTTTTTTATAAACTTTTTTTTTATGTTAGATATCTATCAATTTTAAGCCAAAAATAACATTGTTCGGTTTAATTTTTGAGTATAAACTTTTGCAAAAGTGCAAAAAATACAATATATTAGAAAAAAATAGATTTTACGTCAAAAAATGTGAAGTTTCCATAAACTTTTGCGCTAAATTGTTTCTCATGGAACCTAGGGCACTAACTTAATGATTCCTAAACTATGAAGTGAGAAAAATTCTAAATATGCCCCTTAAAAGGATTAGAGTTCCCTTAGGAAGCAATTTAGCACCAAAGTTATCTAGTCGTATTTTTTTATACTAGGTACCGTAATTTTACACAACAATAGTCCAGAATCACACAACTATGGTCCAGCTTCCCACCTATATTCCATGAGCAGTGTATTTTAAAAAAAACTTTGAAAACCTGTTGCTGTATATCCCATATACACCAACTTTTATAAGAAATTGTAAACATTTAAAAATAATTACCCCCAGCCCCCTGGGGGCCTTGGACTATAGTTGTGTGGGTGGGCTATAGTTGTTTGGACTTTTTACGGTACCTTTTTAAGGGAACTTTTCATTTCATAATTGGAAATAAATAAACTTTTTATTTTTTTTTTGTGAAAAAAAAATTGTATTTATTGAACTGATTTCTTTTCGAAATATTTATAACACATATTAAGAATATAAATTTATTTTTTTTTGTATTTTTACATCTTGACCACTTCAGAGGGGGTCTTCCTTAATATTTTATTATTTTATAAACATTTTTCTGAAAAATGAAAAAAAAAAACGCCATTTAATTTTTCAGAAAAATAAAAAAATAAAGTGTCTTTTGCAATGCCCTAATATATAGTTTGTTATCCTCTGTTCTCATTTTTTCATGCTTAAATGTTGCAGTGTTTTACAATAAACAGAAAATTGTCAAGAAAAGATGTTTGTATGTTTTATATGCTTGTTTTTAACCTCGTACTATTCTACTTAATTAAGCATCCCCTAAGTCCAGGACTTGTGTGGGCAAGTAGTAGAGGGAACCACCGGCTTTAATTGACTTTCGAACCAATATATCTAGGGAGTACGCCTTCGCCAAATTTCAATTATTAATTAACTGAAAAAGGCAATCGGCGACAGTGAGGTTCGAACTCACGATCATTCTTTTTGCTAGAACTTTTAAATTTTCAACACGTTTTACTGTTTCTTCACAGATATATAAATTTATAGTTTTTCGGACTAACATCATCTCAAATAATCTAAATAGAGTGGCTTTTTACAGTCCACCCACTTTACCATGAAATTAGCTGTTTTGCAGTCCAAATCAAATGCATTTTTTTCGAATAATATATTTCTTCAAAATTCAAGTACTTGTATTTATTTAAATGGTTAAAATTTGGTTTCCTACTAAATAAAGAATGTGCTCTTGGTATAAAACATTGAACAACGGATAAAAATGAAATGTTAAATATGATTGAAGCATTGAAAATGGTTGATGGCACTCTTTGCTATAAAACACCTTATTATAATAGATCTCTAGAGTACAAATAAACAGTACTTGGCGAATTTCCAGTACTCGCATAGGCGCCGGGTCAACTCTAGCCTTGACGTGATGTTTTAAATATTAAAATTTTTATTTCTTTTTATCTTGATTTTTTTAATGATTCCATTTAAACGAGTAAGGTGGGAATAAAGTTATCGATAAATAAAAAATTAAAAACTTGCGTATTCTTAAAAGATAAAAATTGAATCTTTGAAAAATACAGATATATATATATATATATATATATATATATATATATATATATATATATATATATACATATGTATAGTTAATATGTATAGTCAATATTGTTGTGTGTAACAAATAAGTGGTCAATTGTTTTGATTTAGTGACCTTTATAAAAATTTCCCTCATAATTCGGCAAAATTATTCCGTAAGCCTATGTTTCTGTGTTTATTTTCAACGTTGATGAGTCATAACTGAGTTTACGCCGACTACTGCAAGTAAATAATTAAAAAGTAAATAAAAGTAGGTAACAGCAATAGGTAATAGTAAAATCGGATATAATTTTTTGCAAAATACGACATTTTGCCACACCATGGCATGCCAATTCAAAGAGCTGACAATCTGACTATTTTGTGTTTATCACCATTTATTACAACACCCTATAGTCAGGAAAATAAAACTTTTGCCGTGACACTGGCTCATCCAGCGGTCTATCAAGTTTTCAGGTAATACATTTGTATAGAAGCAAAACCTATGTATTATCCTGCGGTGGATTTGGGTTGGTTTTTAAGATATTAACAATTAAAGGTCAGAAAATGTCTATTTTTGTACATTTTTGCATACCAGTAAAAAAGTTGAGTTTTTTATTAAAAATCAAAGTAATTATCTTGTAGAAAATTAAAAATATCAGTAGTTTTTGAAAAATTTCAATTGTTTATCCCAGAGATGTTTTTTTTTGCAATAATAATGCATACAATAATGAAGATTTAATGATTCTACGAGTATCTTATGAAAAGGGAAGAGTTGTTTTATGAAATTTTTAGCAATGCAAAATCTTGTTACAAAAACACTGTCGTTTTTAGCATAAACAATTTGAATAACTTTGTTGTAATTACTTTTAGGAGAATGATTTTTTCATATTCGAAAAGCTAGCATTTTTACACGAATTAAGAAAAAAAAAGATTGTTCTAGGTTAATATGGTGCAAAGTTAGTCACTTTTTTTTAGTTGACAGATACTTTGTTCACATAAAATTGAATAAAAATCAATTATTTATAACAATATTTTGTATATTAAAGTATAAATACCCATTCCTATAACTATAACACAAAAAACATTGATATTTTGCAAAAGAAATTGTATCAGAACGATTCATTCAATAGTTTTTGAAAAATTGCAATTGTTTATACCAGGGATGTTTTTTTTGCAATAATATTATGCATACAATAATGAAGATTTAATGATTCCACAAGTATCTTATGGAAGAGTAGTTTTATGAAAGGAAATTATTAATTTAAAAAAATCGATTTTTCGCATTGCAAAGTCTCGTTACAAAGACACTGTCATTTTTAGCATAAACAATTTGAAAAACTTTGTTGCAATTACTTTTATGAGAATTATATTTTCATATTCGAATAGCTGGCATTTTTACACGAATTTAGAAAAAGAAAGTTTGTTCTAGGTTAATATGGTGATCATTTTGAAATTTAGCATGTAATTTTCTATGTTTAAAAGGAAAAAAGTATGATTTCAAGCACTTATGCAAAAATTACAGACAATTTTCAACGATTTATTAATAAAGCTGAAGTTTGCAAAGTTTTTTTGCAACGAAAATTCAAATAGTATATTAAAGTACTAGTTTCATAACATACGTTTTAAGCGCACGAGTACAAGTTTAGAAAACAAGCCGCTTGCGGCGAGTTTTCTGAAGTACTAGTGCGCTAAAAACGTGTTATGGAATAAGGGCTTTAATATACTATTTGAATTTTTGATGCAAAAAAACGCTGCAAACTTCAGCTTTATATTTATTACGATTTATGGTAATTTTAAGAATTTTAAGGCTCATAATAGAGAACCCTTAGAGAAGTTTGATCACTGTGATATTTTCAAAATTTTCTAGATGCACCTAAACGGAAATTTTAAGATAATAAAAAATATAAGGTCCACCCTAATAAAACATATGTAAAACCCATGTGTATTCAAGCAAGAAAAGGACTAGAGTTTCACGAGAATCAAGAAATCGAGATTTTCTTTATTGTCTAGATTTCGAAAACAAAAAGAGGCAGGTACGTAATTTATTTTAAATCAAGACAGGACTCGAGATGCCTAATCAAGAATCGAGACTTCCTGACTAATTCTGTATATTTTCTAAATTTTTAAGTAAGTTCTTTGCATATAATTGTCATTGTCAATGGTGTTGCCGCCTAAGGCCTATCGTCTAGCTCTCGTATCGTTATCGTTGAAAGATATCGAGAGGTGGAAATATATCGTATCGTTGTAACGATACGAAAGGCCTGTCATCCGTAACGAGACCGACGCGAGAGCGATAGCTATCGTACAGTCCAAGATAAAGTCATCTCGGTACAGTCAAATATTAAACATATTTGACACAAACGTCATTATTTTATTTTTGAATTTAAAGATTGTTAAAATGCAAATATATTCTTTAATAGGCATTATGAAGCACACATTATAAAAGTAGAGTAAGATCCCAGGGCCCCCAGTCCTAGGTTATTTTAATACAGCTAAGATTTTTTCAGTAAATGTGTAATATGTAATTTTTCGTACCACCTAGTGTACACGAAATAAAAAAATATATATGTTCACTAATTATCCTCGTTTGGATATTTTTCTATCGCACGAGTACATAGTGCATATTTGAATGAAATGACAACTATGCACACTCATTTATCCAAACGATTACACAAAGCACTAATTTTGACAAAAGTCATTTGACGTTTATAAAATGTTGAAATGTCAAAATTAAACACAGGTAATTCTTTAAAATATACATTTTTAAACAGTCTAGACTGTAGATCGAATAAAAAATGTTGTTCGCAACTCGTTTGCGACAAGTACTTGCAGTAGGTACGTTATTGCACCGCTATTAAAACACTACATGTTTTTGTACAAGCCCCTTCTATTTTGAATTCCCCGCGCAAAATCACAAGCTATCTAGAGCGGAAATGGTGGGAGGTGAGTTGTAGAATTATGCATATTGTTACACCAGGCAAGCATTTATTTTTTAATTAGCTAAAGCTAAATTATTTAAAAAAATCAAAAAGAAATTCTTGAGTGTTTTAACAATATTTTGCTATATATTCTAACAAAAAAACTAGTGTACTGGTAGTAGTTTGGTAGTTTGCTGGTTTGGTGTTTTTTTTTTAAATGGGAGGCGTTAGTTTACGTTAACAATGGTTTGGTTTGGTAGTTTGCTGGTTTGGTGTTTTTTTTTAATGGGAGGCGTTGGTTTACGTTAACAATGGTTTGGTTTGGTAGTTTGCTGGTTTGGTATTTTTTTTTAATGGAAGGCGTTGGTTTACGTTAATAATGGTTTGGTAGTTTGCTGGTTTGGTGTTTTTTTTTAATTGGAGGCATTTTTCAGATACAGATATATTTAAGGAATCAACCAGGATATTTAGGCTAAATAATTTAGCTTTAGCTAATTAAAAAATAAATGCTCGCCTGGTGTAACAATATGCATAAGAAAAAAGTAGATATTTTTGTAAAATTCTGCAAAAGAATGTAACATAAGCTTAAAATAATTTTTGGCATACGTTAAAACAAAAATAAGAAAATCAGTCCGCATGCGCTGGATTCTCCTCATTACTGTGGTGAGTGAATCGTAGAATTCCAAGCGAATACTCGGCCATTTTCCTTCCTGACCTAGTGAAGACCGGTAACGGAGCCCTGGGAGATTCGGAAATCCAACATTCCGAATGCCTGCTCGGTATGTAATTTAATTCTAAGCGTTTTTACCATGGGCTAATTATTCCTTTATTATTTCAGTTATTTGGTAACCATCTTTTCACTAAAAACCTACTGCATTTTATTCACCACGTTCACTGATTCTGTACTCAAGTCTGGCCCAATCATTTATTAATAAGAATATACTACTCAACTTGAATCTACGCTGGCTTTATTGAGTTTTCCTATCCAGTAATTACGAATCCACGGCCCCGAGTAAACCCCCAAGGCGCCCAAACCAGTGACAAAAACCCTCCTACGGCATACTTAGTCCACTCGAATGATTTTTTGACTTCGCTTCGCGTCGTCAAAAAAACTTCATTCTCGTGCACTAAGGACTAAAGTCGCTTACTCGTTACGAAAACTACTATTATATTTGTTTCCTCCAGAAGTTTCCCTTTGGAAGAGAATGGACGCGATTGTATTAAATGGACTGTATTAAGGGTTGATTCTAACTTAAGGGTTGTCGAAAGGTACAAATCTTACCTTTGGTTGGTTTTCTGCTTTCTGTGGAGAGTATACTCTTAATCCAATGTCCAATGGCTGCACATAAAGGTCCAGCCTTTTCGTACACGAGATAATGTAGGAGTTTATATTATACACATAAAGAAATAAATAGTAGTTTGAGTTTGTAATTATAAATAAGGACGCACAGGTAGGCCGCGGTTGTCACGCGGTCCGTGGCTAGTTTTATCACCGAGAAATGTGTCGTGCGTTCGACGATGGCTAAGTGAGAACTGACCCTTGACACAAGGTTATATGGTAGGTCGCGCATACGTAGCTTTCAAACTCAAGTAAAGCGGACCAAGTAGCGACACATTAATATTTCCTCAACAATATTTTATACATATATGTATTAGCTTTAACATAATATGTTAAAAAGTTAATACATACAGGGTGATCAATAGCTGGCATGCCAAAATTAAGAGGTAATTCTACATCCAAAAATATCAAAAAAAGTTTTTATAAAGGTTGGTCCGGAAATGAGCCCTAAGGGAGCTACGGCCCTCTAAAATTGTAATAAAAATAAGGTTTTTAATTAATAACTCTGGTACCCTTCAAGCTAGAGCGACGAGCTTTTGCTATGTATACTAGTATTAATAAGGGCAATAAGTTTATGTTAATTTATTTTTTTGAATTTGTCCAGAGGCGTGCCTAGACGGACAAAATATGTGAGGCTTAAGACATTTTTGCCCCAAACTTTTTTATGTGTAGTTTTTTTGAATTTTTTGTAAAAAATATAGATTTCTTGAGTAAAAATACATAAAAAATGTCATATAGTGTAACACTGTAGGAGCAACCGTTTAAAAAAAATGCAATTGAGAGGAACGAACATTTTTTGCCACCAAAAACGTTAGTTTTTAAAAGGATATTACTCCTTTAATATTTAATTTAGGTGTTTTGGTGAATAATACTTTTTTGCTCAATTTTAAATGAAGAATCACCATGCAGAATTAAAATTTTATTGATGCTTTGATTTGTTCCCCATTCAATATGTCATCTTCAAAGGGCCGTAGCTTCCTTAGGGGCCACCCTTTATAAAAACTTTTTTTTTCATATTTTTGGATGTAGAATCACCTCTTAAATTTTGACATGGCAGTTACTGATCACCCTGCATATATACAGGGTGTTTCATAATTATTGTGACAAACTGATAGCGGTTGTAGAGGCAATCAAAATAAGCAAGTTTGCCTCATAAACCCCCATCCGGAAATTTGCCGTTTGGGCTCCAGAAAGAAAAAAAGAAAACTAGCAATTTTTACCAGTTCATTGCTTACAAAAATTGCTCAAAATGTCTTCCACGTCCTTCAATATATGAATATACACTACTTTTTTGGTGCTTGGGGGGTAGTTTAACCCTCTTTGTGGGGGTGGATTTTTATCAAATCCAATTTTTAATTTTTTAACCCCTTTAAAGGGGTTTAAAAATTAAAAAATATAAATATTTAAAAAATCCATTTTTCTGTAGTATGAAAGTTAAAAAAATCATCTTTTTTTGGATATAACACGCCGAGAAACGTAAAAGCACGACAAACAAGGTCCTTTTCCACCATAAGTATACAAATATAAACAGAATTTGAACGTAGTGTTTTTTATTTTTAGGGTATGATTGCACAACTTGCTTAGATACTCTCTGCAGAAACGATAATAATCTAAAAACCTTAGCTAGTTAACTTTTACGGTTATTTCACCCACCTAGCAGCTTAAAGCTCACACAATTGCATATAGTTTGGATAAAGCGGTCATGCGGTATCATGGTACCAAATAAAGAAATTCTGGCCTGAGAAACAAAAATTTTATTAACTTTTATAATCTAACAAGAAAAATCAATAAAAAAATTGCCCCTGGGAAAGCTATAGTCATTTTTTCTGTCTTTAAATTAAGCATTTTTCTCATATTTGAGCGAATTTTTGGGGTAAAAATGAGCCTATATTCTAAGTATTTTTTTCTAAATTAATGTTATGTGAGCAAAATAAATAAAGATTGGTTTTGGTTATATCAGTCTAATATCGTTAAAAATACCTAAAAAATAAGTTCGAGAACGACTATAAACTAAATAATAGTTATTCAGGCACCAAGATGTAGTAGAAGTAGATGTTTATGCCCTGAGGGCGACGATCTTAAAAACCGAGGGCCTCTAGCCCGAAGGTTTATTAGTCGCCCGGGGGCATACAAATCTATTAATACCCGCCGTGCATACAAACTTTTATGTCATACTAGTTCATTATTGCAAAAAAAAATGGATAAATAAATATTTTTTTTTTTTAAATCCGATCATTTAATTTTATTTTGACACTATCCTTTCTAGGAAAATGCTGTTAAACACAGTAATGAACTATGAGCTAAGGTCTTCTAAAAATGCACCATTTTTAAAGAGCCATAGTAGGTTTAAAACCAGTTTTTTGATCTAAATCGAGGCTAATGTGGCGAGCTTTACGCTTTAGCCACCTATTATCTCCCCAGAATTTTAACCACAGATACTGATTGGAAGACTGAGTCCAAACCAATAAAAAAATCGGCTCCGGTGCTCGAACCTGAACAGCAGTGTACCGCTGGGCCATCTTTCCTAATTACCAGAGCCTGGGAAGTTGCGAGCTATGAGTTATCTTTTGTCATCTTTTTTAATCTTAGTCGTGGATACACTGGCGTTGCGTTGTTGTAGAGTGGGGACAGGCCCCTTTCCGTCAATTCTAATTAGTGCTAAATTTATGCTACCATCATGAACGAAAAAATAGTTTGCTAATCCCCGAGGGATGGTAATTATTATTTTAATATATATAAGTTGTATAAACATATACTACTGTGCGCTATATAGCTTAGTTACAGCTAAAAACCAACAAGATTTCCGAATCATGAACAGACATGCTACGTACTTAGTGCAAATAGCAATTTGCATGGCAAGTCTTAGAATTTATATAGTTGCGACATGTCACGTATAAGTTAAATAAGTAAATTATGCAAAATAAATTTGACTCTGCATTATTTATCCTTTATCGTAACAGATTAAAACTATAACAACATTATTGCTGTATTTTGCAGCAAAACTTAGTTTGTAAGCAACGTGTCTGTTTAATTAATATTAAATATGTTAAATTTGAGTCTCATTAGTACGGTATATCCTAATATAGATCTACCCAAAGCATCAAAGATCTTAACATAGATCAATAATTCTAAAATAGTTGACATTTGAAATAGTTTGTATATATGGTTAGTTATATAACACAGGCCTGCATGGATTTCGTTAATTTATTTCTAACAAAAATGTTCTTAGCCTATGTCACATAGGGGATGACCTTGTTTAAGATAGGCATTGCCATTTTAAACGTAGTAGTAAATGAGGGAGTCTATATCTGTATGGTTGTCCGGGTTGAGGCTGCAGCTGGTTGCCACAACAGCTTGCCATTACAAAATGCAATTGCGTTCTGTTCGTTGCTGGAAATACTGTTACTCTCAAATACCGTAAAAATTGTTAATATGAATGTGTAGGGAACATAGACATTTGAATCACTTAGACAAACACCATGGTTCTAACATATGAACTTTTATATTATTGAACTAAATTGGCTAAAAATAGAAAATCAGTTCAAAGTCTTACATGTAATTTTTTGTCTCAAAGTTCTTAGGAACGCAACTCCCGTCTAACTGTATCAAAAACTTATTTTTAGAAATAATGTCCATAATGTAAATTTGCGTCGGGTAAATACTTTAACTATGCCTCGTTATGCTACAGCTATGTTCATGAAATCATTTACTTACAACTCTGTAAAATTATATAACATGCATTGTGAATGTCTTATTGGTTTTTCGTTGCAGAGTTCTAGACGTATATTAAAAGCTCAGTATCTCACAATCCAACAAAATTAATTGCAAATATATATTTTTTCTTTATTCACTGTACACTGTACATACCTTATCATGTTTTTTTATTTTAATTTTATTTTAATGCTCTGTCAGTCGTCACAATAGATTTTTTTCTTGATTTTTTTTCTCGGTTATTTAGGTGAGTCATTTTGTTATTAATTTAGGTTTTATGTACCTACATAATTTATTTTATATATATCTATACATTTCCGTCAAGGCCTGGTTGCTTTGTTTCATGGATTGGTCTCGTTTTACTTTTTTTATTTTATTTTTTTTTTTCATTGTATAGATTTTATATTTTACAAGTACAAATAATGTTACTAAAATACTAGCAAGACTGTTAATTAATAATTACTATTTAGTATTTAGGTTTTATAATTTTAAAGCTATTATAGTTTTCTGTAATTTGGGTTAAGTGGAAGAGTAGCGTTTGGCTAAACTTCGCCCTTTGTTACCTCAATAAAGACAATTTATTATTATTATTATTATTATTATTATTTCAACGCTGTTTTAGTGACTTATTTATCTTGTTTTTATCGCTTAAAGATTTTGCGAAATTTAAAAGAAAAAGATAAAATTAAGAAATATTTTTTTATTTTGCGACTATTATAATAAGCTTATAATCACTTGCATTTTACGTGTTCTTATACGCTCATAAGAGGTTAGTACTTTTTTCTTTTCGGTGGGCACGGAAAAAAAGAATAACGCTAGACTTTTTCTGTCCAAATGTCAATATCCCTTGGAGTTTAATTTTCTTTGTTAATATATTTTTTGCGTTGTATTATCTATCTTTATGCCATTAGTAACTGCTGGCTATTTTTTAATAGCACTTACTATAGCTTAAGAAGGTGTAAATGACATCCATCGATATATTCTGAATAACTACTAAACTGTATTTAGGTTAATTTTTACCGTGTTACAATTTTGGCTTGGTTACTTGCATTTGTTCTTTAAATTTAAAATATGGCGAAAATTTGAATGCCAACCAAAACAAAAATCAGTCATCAATACGTTCTTTTTTTAAGTTTTTAAATTTTAATTTAAATTGAAACAAAAATAATATAAAGCACTGGTTTTTGCGTTTTTAGAAAACTCGCAGCCAGAGGTTCGTTTTCTAAGCTTGTAATCGTGCGCTAAAAACGGCAGGTTTCAGACTACCCTTTATCTATAATAATTCGTTGCGAATATTTACAATTATGGCGAAGGCGCTATCACTGATATAGATTTTCCCAAAAAGTTCTAAAAAAAGCTATTTTGTTTTAACTAATATTTTTAAAAGTAATATCCCTCCAAAAACAAAAAAGTTTAAAAAAATATTTAGTTTTTCAATTTTTTTTGTGTTTCGCAAAAAGAAATTTTTAATTTTTGTTTTTCGCAAAAAAATAATAAAACATTAAAAAAATATATATACTTTCTTTGGATTTTTTTTAAATTTTTTTAACTAAAAGTCGAAACGTTTTTTTTTATTTTTTTTATTTTAATTTTCGGTTTTTCAAAAAATATGTTTAACAAAAAACTTAAAATATTTTTGTTTTGTTTTTTTTTTGAACATTATTTTTTTTAAATATTTGGGAAAATGCAATATAGCATTTTCTGTGAATAATATTGTAACGATATAAATCGTCACTTTGTAATATAGCAAGGGTTAATTAAACTATTCGTTTACTTACGTTATAATTTAGGTTTATTTTGTATATAAATAGTTACGTACGTACAGAACTATACTGTATCTGGGACTATTTTGTAGCAGGAACTGAATTCTAACCATATAAGTCTCTATTCCATAGTTCTACCTGAAAATAACATAAAGAAAACATAATTAGAATATGATTTTTAATAATAAAGAATCATATGACTTATTTCTCTATAATATATTTGTCTATGGACTTACCTGGTTTTTATATGTTTCAGAGTCTATTGGGGGTTGGATTTCACTGGCTTTCATCTGTAGCTTGTCTCTCCTGGAAAGTTTCGTATGTTTATTCCTTCGGGATAATCTAGAATTTGTTGAAAATAGTTTGCTGGAACTGCTCACTTAGATTCAGTATTTTGTTTATACTTCACAGGGCACTTAGTATTCTGTTCGTATTTTTATTAGTTTTGCTGATAAACAATAAGTATTGTTTATATTTGTTTCTTAGAGTAATATTTTGAGGTTAGATATCACTAATACGGATTTATTTTGTTATTATTTTTGGTGTCGTTTCCGCCACCTTTATTAGGAATTCTACACGGTAAAACCGTAGTTGATAATGATTTGCATAGATGTCGCTAATGGTTCTGAAATATAATTTTATTTACCTGAAAGATTCGTGCCTGTTTATAAGGTCGATTTTCGCTCTTCTTAAAGCACCTCTGATAAAAGATGGTGGTGTCGTATTGACGAGTGTTTGTTTTCTGCAATCATCGAAGTAATCCTTCATGTATTTTTATTTAAAGTTAGTGAAAATGAATATTTAAACAATGCGGAAGATATTGTAACTGTTATTTTCTACAATTACGCATTTATAACGTTTCGATGGACATCGAAGACTTAGCACGACACGTAAGTTACGTTTTTCTGTTTCTTAGAATATTTCTGAGATATAGTCCGGTCACGTTAAGAGTGGTACACTGACGTCATAAAATTATTTATTCCAGTGGCGTGTAAAAAAATAAATTGTAATTATTACTATATTATAAATTTTAAAATATAATATTTACAATTTGTTTTTTTACGTAACTAAGATTCTATTATATCTTTATTATATTATTCACAGCGCCTGCGCTAGAAAAATATTATGCGGTAGATTCGAATTTTCAAAAAAAATAAGCAACTTTTTTTTTCAAATGTCCGTCTGTCCGTCCGTCCGTCTGTCCGTTGTCACGTTTTTTGTGAAAATGAACTTGAAGCCAATGGTAAATTAGGTTCTCTTCCTTCGTAGACAATTTTTTGATACGTATTTTTGCTTATTCCTGTTGCAGCCAAAACCCTTTCCCTGAAATTCTTAATAGGAATTTGAACTCCTTCTTCAGCTTCTTGCATCATAAAATTTATAACATTTTGTATAATTTGTTTACCATCAGTTCTAATTGCTTTTCCGCATTTATTAGTGGACATTTTTTTATTAGTTTATTGTAAATATAAATAAAACCTCTTGCTCGACACTTAAACCGCGAATTCAAAAAAATAAACCATGAAACTCTTAATATTTGTAATAAAAATGCTTGGTCGACACTTAAACAGCGAACTCAAAAAAATAAACGATAAAAATCTAAATATTTGTAAAAAAACGACGTACGCACATGGAAACATCAACACGCGACTGTTGCTAAGAAAAATACGCCGTAGCTAGGGGGCGTGTATGTAAACAATCTGTTTTGGCTCACTGAGCATGTTGTGTTTAGTGACGTCATTGTACCTTTCTTAACGCGACTTGACTCTATAATTATTGTTTAAGCACCATTCCTATACCATTAATATGGAATTACATTAATCATTCCTATACCATTAATATGGAATTACATTAATCATTCCTATACCATTAATATGAAATTACATTAACCATTCCTATACCATTAAGATGGAATTACATTAATCATTCCTATACTGTTAGCTTAAACATAATTTAAGTTGAAGTTTATTTTGGTATATTTGATATACGAGTTCTCCGCATGGAGTGATGTTCTGTTGGAACATGGTTCTGTAATTTTTGGCATAGATAAATTCTATGTAACCGTCTAGCAGACAATTTTATATTGGACATAATTTTCAAAAGTATATTTTATCCCGGACAACATTTTCAATAGTACATTTTATCCTGGAAGATGATTTTTCCAAAGTAGATGGGACAGCTTATTTTTTTCTTCTTTCATTTGAGAAATGAATTCATCAACATAGGGGAGACTTGTACAGATGGAGACGATGGAATTCATACCTCATGGATTTTGCAGAAACCAGCTAAGTACTCTTTCTGAAAACTTTTGAAAGCAATATTTCATATTTTAAATTCTTTTATTTCAATATTCTTATAACTGTTAACTTTATCAGATCTGATATAGTATTGTTTAATACTATATGCCCTTCTGGCTTTTTATTCATTTTTAGGTAATTATTTTTTAAAACATTTAATCTCATTTACTAATTATTAAATATCATAATTTTGATTAAATGATTTCTAATTTAAGCATGACTTTTATACACGGCAAGAAATGATTGCTGTTTAAATACATTTCCTGGTGCTTGCTGAACTTCATGTTTTCTTTATACATTTAAGTCGAATGATTTCTGAATTTAGTAATAGATTTCTATCATTATATCTTAATATAACTACACATATTTTTTATATATATTAATACATTACTTGATGTGCTTTCATTAAGTTTATTTATAATAAATTTCTCAAATGAATTATCTTATTTTTTTTTAAGAGTTATATTTTCTCAAACTGAAAAGCTTAAGTATTTACACTAGGTTGTTACTTACCTAAAAGAGTAAAAGCTAAAGTAACTGGCGCCTCTAACAACATTAATCAATTCTTTCTATTTTTCCCTTGCCCATACCCATTGCTCCGCTGTCAAAATTAGCCGTTGGCAGTGAACGTATTCATTACGGTACAATATATAATGGAATGCAAGTATTAGGTATCTTCACGGCTTGTTTTTTTCTCAGATGTTAAAGTAAAAGTCCAAACGGTTTTTCGATGTCCGTCAGTCCGCCCGTCTATCCATCCAGGCCATAGCATTTGACAGGTTGAAACAAAACTTTAAACTTAGGTTTTTAGTGGATAGCTCAGAGGGGATTTTCTTACGTTTTCTCTAATATTTTAAATAAGGGTAAATTACTGATGAATAAAAATCGAAAAATTTCTTAAAAATAGCTTTAACAATTTTGCTAATTTTTTTTTTAATTAATAGTAAACCACATGTCATTATTGTTTTTTTTTTTCGGAAATTCACATAAGGGTGTAACAATAGGGTCGTCCAAAAAAAATATTTACTTAATCATTTCTATTTGTCGTGTTAGTGTAACATATTTTTATTTTTGCGAAGATGCATTAAAATATAACATTTTGTGGTTACTTTGGCATAATCCAGGAATATAATTGGAAACAAATTATAAAAATACCAAACTAAATAATCAAAATCTCAAAGTGTGCTGATAAAAATTTCGCAGAAAAGTAAGTGCGGTGAAACCATATCATTTTTAGTTTATTATTAATATATTTTATGAACTGGCAATAAAATAATTGCGGGCCTAGGGCCGCGAAATAGTTTAAGATACCGGAGATTAATGTGTTAAATTTTATATTAGGTATAGTTTTATATCTATCAAATTCTAAAAACGGCTGCATTTACCATAAGGAAAAAGATCAAAGGGAAAAAGTGCTTTTAAACATTTAATAAAATAATGGTTTTGTATAAATATTACCTAAACTTACTTTAAGGTGTATACACCCATGAAACCCATTAAGGGGGTGGCTGCAGTCTCCCACATCCTGCTTAGTTTAGAATTATTAAAAAATAAATAAATATATAAATGTACCTACTTGAAAACTGATTAACAAAAATAATTCGTTTTCGGCGCAATTGATAATTTTTAGTTTATTATATTTGGAAATTTAATTTTGCGGTCTAAAAAATTTCTATTTTTTAATTTTCTCCTCAAAATATAGATTGGCTTAAAAATTGCAAAAACTTTGCCTGGGATATTAATATAAATTTCTAGTAATTTAGTTAAAAACTTTATTTTGCATAACTTATGTTATATGTTTTGAAATTTAAAAGTAGTTGGAAATTTTGATTTTGGAATTTGCTTCATTCTATAATTTCATATTAAATAGATTTTGTTTACGTAAGAGCTGGGTTTCAAGTAAGTATACTATTTTTTTATTGGGCATCTATTTAGACCCCTCTAAAAAAGAAATGGAATACGCCTATGTTTTCAATAGACTGAGTATACTATCTTTAAGACCAATATGAAAGTAATATTTTTATTCCATTTCAACAAAAGTAACGATTGATGAAAAAAAGAGGTTTTTAATAACGTATTCACTAAATTCTATTCAGTTTTGTGTATACAGATAACAGACATTTCTGAATAGACGCCTAGACATAATACAGGTGTAAATCAAGTAGCCCATTATAAAAAAATACACACTGAAAATAAAATAGTATATTCTATAACTAGTATGGAATAGACAATATTCCGCGCGAGCGGAAAGTTTGCCATACGAGCCGGCAGGCGACTATGACGGTCCCGCGAGAGCGGAATGACTATTCCATACGTGTTGTAGACTATACTTTTTCTTCGACTGCAAATATGAAACACTGTATGGCTTTAAACTGTGAACAAGTTTAAAAACAATGTTTTTTTGTAACTCGACATTGTAAATGCAACAAAACACATATTTTTAAATAAAGCACTTAATGTTATTTAATAATTTTATTAAATCAGTACCTAAAAAAGATTTTTATTTAATTTTATCACATATTTACAAATTATAATGCAAAAATTGAAGGTTATGTCAGATTGTTGTGACAGATTTCAGGTTTAAATATTTAACAATAGATGGAGCAGTTTTAATTTTTTGAACCAAATTGATAAAAAACTGGTGAAATATTATAAAAAACTAATAAACTTTATGTAATTTTAACGCAAAACTTTAAATTGCATAAAATTATTTAATATTTCATGGTAAAATATATATTTTTTTGCTACTTGATACGGAATATTCATACCGTATCTAGAGCTAGAATATTCATACCGTATCTAGAGCTAGAATGGATTCATTCTGTTTGAAAAGTGTGTGTATTTCCTTACATTCTAAAGCAGTCGTAGAAAAAGAATTTTCTACTCGTCCACATATCGGCTAATAAAACTCAGATCGTATACAGTAACAGAACGTGCTATTCAATACGGAGCTAGACGATACATGTGTTATGTAATATCAAACAATTATACTGGAAATGTAATAAAACCTGCAGTTCCTCAGTTGCGAATGTATGGTAAAAGGCGAAGATCATACCAGTTCGGGTGCGACTCGCGTAATTTCGTCGAAGCTTTACAAAGGCGAACCTCTTATACGAAAGCAACAGAGGTATGAGTCACTGCAGGTTTTATTGAATTTACAGTATAAACTTAGCGCCTTATCTATATGAGTAACAAATTGGATCAAGGAAGCTATGATTAGTGGTTTAAAAATGACTTTTAATGGTATTTTTATTACTCATTGTGCTTTTGATAATTTTTGACATTTAGATTAAAATAACTGTCATGTTACGTCTTAAAAATAATTATAGAAAGTTTTTAAAAAGTGGAAATTTCTTAAAAGTTATAATTAAAGTAGGTTTTTTTATTTATAATATGCTATTAAATTATGTTTTTTAAATAAAATTATGAACAGTATTTTGTTAACTCGCCAAAAAAAAATTTACATCGTTTACTGTGAAACCCTTATTGAACCCTGTATTATATTGCTTAAATTTTACAAATATTTTTATATTGATACTCTAGTTTCATTTTCAAATATTTTTCTTGTAATTTCTTCTTGCTTTTTAGTAATTATTTGTTTTTTTTTTTTTGAAACGTCAAAATCGTGTAGTAGAGCAGTGCAATTTCTTTATAGATCGTGTTTGTATTGACAATGAATTTGAAACTTACATAGGGAATTAAATTTATTCTACCAACCATACAACAAAAAACAAATAAAAATCAACTCAGATAGATTCTGCGTGGAGTTTAGTAGTATTTACTAACGTTGTAGTATTATTTACTAAATAATAATTTATTATTTACTAACGTTGCAGTATAAGCACCATCTAGAGGCTCGAATTATTATAATACATAATAATATTATGATAATATATATTGCATATACGGTATAACGATGCCGTGATTGGCTTAATGCCTATCCAGAATCTTGCATAAGAACATAAAACATAAGAATGCGATGCAGTTATTTGCTTACAAGATACATAGCGGCACATCAAGCCAATCACGGTATAGCATTCTTATGTTTTATGCTGTTTTGCGAGCCTTTGGATATGCCCTTAAGGTGCCGTCATATGTTTTGTGCGCAGGCTTATAATGTTTATGTTATCATTTAACCATTAACTAAGAAGAGTCTTCATTAATCAGTTATTTAACTTTAATATTAATGATTTGTGCGGTAATGTCTGCAGGGTAATGATTTGCGCGGTAATGTCTGCATGGTAATGATTTGCGCGGTAAATCTATGAGCAGTAAGGATTAGAGCCATAAAAGACGATTACTGATCAATCGACAGATATCCAAACCGGATGGCAAAAATGTTATTTTGGTAAATTTGGGGATCCTTTTACCAATTACTACTGTCTTTTAGCAGTAATAAGGTGGTAATACGAGCTTACGTCCTTAAAACAGACTAGGTTTTCCTTTTATCTAATTTTGTGGCTTGATAGATTGGAACCTGATATGGGCCATCCTGCTGGCTTTAATTTTATATAAGAAATGTCCTTAACCCTCCAATACCCGCACGTATCTGAAAAATGCAGGCGTTACAATTTATAAGGTTGAGGGATAACGTTAACAAATAATCTTTGGCTTTGTTGCAGGTGTTTACTATATGGTACTACGAAATTAAGTCAGATAAGCTTTTATATTAGTCCTTTGTATCTATTAAACTCATATATATGCTTAAATACAACAACAATGTGTCAAACAATTTCAAAACCAATCCAATTAAACAAAAAAGGATGCCGATGTTAAGCCATCACGTTGGTAGCATTGCTTCCAGTGCTACCAAGATAGAAAAATAAATTAAATATTGATCTTATATTGGGAGCATTGATAAGCTTTGTCATTTTGTTGCTTATTTGGAGGATATGTTTACTTGTCAAAGTTGTACAAACTTGTACATATTTTTTATCATTTTTATTATTTAATTTTAATTTGGGATAAATTAAATTTATTATATTTAATTTAATCTATATTTACTTGCAATGGCTAAATTGTCAATATTTAAATTATCGCGCCCAGAGAGTTGAATTAGCTACTACGCAGGTCTCTGGATTAAATACTACACATTCAATGTCTACCGCGGTTTAAGAACGGTCGTTCTGTTTCTGTTACGATTCGTTTTGTACCATTTTTACAGAGATAAACGAGATGTTTATCTAGATAGGAATTTTGGTTCGGTTTTAGCACGATTTTCTATCCTTTTTAGGCTTGTTCTTCGTTGAATAACGCTCACTCTCTTTTCACGTAAAGGCACGCCTAGATGTCGCTACTAGAAAATTTTTCGTGTATGTACAGCGTTGTCACGATTGAATTTATTTCACCAGAACTATTTTATTTATTATGATAAAAAATAAAAAAAAAATATTTTAAATACAAATATCCAAATAAAATGTATTTAAATCATTCTATAGTTTATATTAAATCTGTTTGTAGTTTCTTGTTTTAAAAGAAAATTTTATTAAAACCGAAGTAATAACAGGTAATAATTAGGTCGGCAACAACGGATTAACCACGTGCCCTTGTTTATAATCCGACATGACAATGTTGTAACCCGTATTTACATTAGTTTTAATTTGTTTCAATTATAACTATCCCTTAACAAGCATTGAAGGATTAGTTAAGTACTATATAATAACCTGTGTTTCATTATGATTTCATCTTCACATCCCTCCTCTCCCTATTTATATTTTGAAAGCTATATAAAACTATGTTTTTTTATTACCTAAGGGGGGCCCTTGGTAGAAACCGTCAGGGTCAAAGCTTTTTCCTTAAAGGTAATTTTTGGGGAGCCAATTTTTTTTGTAGGGGCGCCAAGATCGGTAGATACCGTCAGGTGTAAAGCTTTTTTTCGTAAAAGTGGTTTTTGGGGTCAATTCTTTTTTTCAGGGGCGCCAAGTTTGGCAGAAACCGCCAGGGACAAGCCTTTTTAGTAAAGGTATTTTTGGGGCCACAATACTTCTTTGTGCAGTGGCGCCAAGTTTGGTAGAAACCGTCAGGGACAGGCAAAGCTTTTTTAGTAAAAGGTCATTTTCGGGGCGCAAATTCTTTTTCGCAGGGGCGCCCCGTTATTTTTTTTGCAGCGCAATTTTTCTTTTTCAGGGGCCCCAAGTTTGGTAGCTTTTTTTCATTAAGTTATTTTTTCTTTTTTTACCCTGGGGTCTGAGTCCCCCCTATATATTTTTCTGGATACGGCCCTGCAGAATGTCATATGTAGTCATTTTTAAATATGATCAATAGCTGTGTCCTGGGACACCCAATAAGATATAATATTTTATCCACGGCGGTGATTAATAGGCCTATTAATCAAGGGTCTATAAAAAAACCGTTTAAAACCCAAAGATAAAGTATAGTATTCTACTCGAGTATAATATCTATTAATCATTCGGGTGATTATTACACTCGCCTATCGGCTCGTGTCCCAAAATTCACCCTCACTGATTAATATTAATTATTTATTATACGCTCGTTGAATAATATACTATTATTGTTATAATAATTATTATATAATTCATAATAATTATTATTAGGTATAAATTTGCCTTAAAGACTGTTGGAATATAACTAGAGTTGTTTTTTAAATTAACTAATTTTTAGGTGCAAGTTATGGCTAGAAGCACTCGGAGTGATATTCTGGTATCTCCATGAGAAATTACAGAATGTGTAATCGTCATTTTAATATACAAAAATTGTCCGAAGAAATTACAAAATATGTAAGCGAATGGAGAATTTACTAAGCTCTAAGATAATGTATCACACGACTCCCCTTTCCATTGAAAAAAGATATCTCCCCTGCCACCATTCTGCCTTCCTAAGCTGAAAGGTCCTATCTGTGTATGTTAAACCTATGTAGATAGGACCTTTCAGCTTAGCACGGCAGCATTGTACCCCTAAACATATAAAGTATATACCAAAAAATTATTTGGGTAATGTCATTTATGTGCTTCAAATTTTAAGTTGCAACTTTATATCATGATATCTTAAGCCGTTCAAAAGTTAAAGAGGGAGTGGACATGCACTGAAATTAGTTTTTTACATTATTATTGTTATTAAAATGTACCGAAAAAACATATAAATATAAATTAAAAAACCTATAAAAACATGTATTTTTATTTTTTATATATAATTTCATTAATTTAAAATGTCTATGTTTTAGTCAAAATAGAATTAATTACAAAAATTTAAATAAATATTTTTTATATATACATATATATTTTATAAAATAGTATTTTTAATTTTTGTAATTAATTTAATTTTGAACGAAGCATAGCCATTCAATTTTCATACTGCAATAACTACAATACAAGCATTTGAATTACCCGCCATTTACCCGGTATGCGATTGATGCGCCACCTAATTTGCCTTAAAAAATATAGCCGACCAGTTAAGTTTTGCCGAACCAATTTTTAACATTAAGTTATCCGTCTCGTTGTAGTCTCTGATTTTTATGTATATAGCTTATATACCGCAACAAGTGCAGCAACGCATTCTCATCTCATCACCGAACATCAGAGGCGCCTCTACGCAACGGATGCAGCATCACAGGGTAAGTGCATATTCACTCTCTCGCCTTACTTCTCCCATCTACTACGTTTTACGTTACTCTATGCACCTACAACCTATGGATATAACAACAAATTACAGTCAATTTTAACAAAACTTAGAGACATTTTTAACTGACCGAAAAGTGTATGTTAAATTATCGATAATTTTTTTACTCTATTAAAAAAATATTTTGCTTGGCAATTTTTTGAATGCATTTTTCGTGTTACAAAATTCCGAGACCTCAGGTAGAGGAATTTTGAAGAAAAATGCACGAAAAAAATTTCCTTTAACTTTTTATATACAGTAAAAAAACTATGTATAATTTAACATGTACGAATGGTATTTTGAAAGACTATTTCACAAACAAAATAAGGAAGTATATAATTTTACCATGTTTAATGTCTTTTCATATTTAAATTAAAAATTTAAGAACTAAACAACAATATTACTTTACAACTATAAATAAAAATTTAAATCTCAAATTTGCCGCACTTTTTAAAACCACCACCAAAGTCTAAACTTTACTTGAGGAATATTTTATGCTTAAGATTATTCCAATAAAATAGTTGTCATCATATATTTTAGCATTTAAATAAAGATCATTGCTGTTTTTGTTTAAAAAGTTTAGTTTTCAACTGAAAGAAATAAAATAACGGGTGTTTCCATCATCCATTTGCAATCGGTTTATAATAAAGTTTGGCAACGCTGTACTGATACCAGCGCAGATGTTTTGATTAGCGTTATTTAAAAGAAGTAAATTATTTACTTCTTTACCGTAAATATATTTTTATTAAATAAGTGTTTAAATTAGTTTTTAGTAGCCTGGTTTTAATACCAAGATTTAATTAAATAAATAAATTAAAATTTATGAATATCAGTGATTTAAAGCTTTTAAGATGGAAAGTGCATAAAATATAATATATTATCTGAAATTAATTAGGGTTTATGGATGTTTTGGTAATAAAATAAGCATTTATATTGCTTATCAATAAAAATAACTAAAGGTAAGCTTCACAATATAAAAACACATTTTGCAAAAATATAATAATTATTAAGATGTCAGTAACTGTCAGTTTATTGTTTCCATAGTAACCAAGTGATAACTGCACATGTGCAAAAATTATCAGATTCATTTTGATCTAATTGGTCAAGAAACTAAAAATGCTAGGTTTTGATTGGTCTATATATTGTTAGTGAAATAGTCAGTAAAATATTTCAATGTTGAAAAGCTTGATAAAACTTTTAACAAAATCAAAGACAAAATGTCCCCACTTTCAACATTAAAGTTCATGACTATTATAATATATAATAGGTTAACTTATTACTCAAAAAAATATATAAAAATGCTTAAGTAGAAACCTGCAATTTTTAGGAATAATAGCTCATGTGATCTTTGTACTTTTTTTTTCATAGTTTTAGAAGAAAAGTTATAACTGCTTGAAATTAGACAGCTGTTATATTAATCTGGCAAAAAAATGATAAAATTATATTTTCTAGAGAATTTAGTCCTTTTTAATTTGTTATATATTTATTTTTGGAAAATGTTAACGATACGAGAGGGAAACCCAAAAAAACTGTTTTTTTTTGTACTTCCCATTTCTATGGTTCGGTTCGGTCCGGTTCGAGGGGGAAACTTAGGGGTTTATTAAACACATTATAAAGAACAATTTTCTTAAAAAAAATTCTTCACGCACGTCGACACAAACCTATTTCAGTGAACTTCGAGTGCCTTTTTTTCTCGTCTCCACCTTGTAAAAAATAAGCACTCTCGTGCACTGAAAACTAGGTTCGCGTACTCGGTGCGTAATATACTATTTTTCACTACTAGCCTAAAACCACATCTTTATTACTGTTCTTTTCATTGGTAGAAATATTATTTCTCTACCTATGATGTCAGAGGTTCTAAAAATAATGAAATTGCACTATGGTTAATAATGAATTTTTATTCAGCTGTTTTGGCATCTGACGTTTCACTTAATTATTAAATCACATTGCTATTTACAAGTCTCTTTAGGTACCAAATTTATTTATTGCATGATAAATTAAAAAATATTAAATAAATTAGCACCTATAAAAAATGTTTTACAAAAAACACTTCAAAAAGTGAAAATCATTGGTCCATCATATTCAACCATAGATCATACAACCCATATATTACCGTAGGGATCATAGATTACTAGAGGTACAACCCCCATATATTGATTTTTGAGGCAACAGATTCTCCCTCACAGTTTTCGCATGTCCCCTTATTTCTGGGGGAGTATCAGAATCATCACTTTGCATTTCACTTTCCATTTTTATATATTTTATTACACTTAACACGGACACACTTTCTAACTTAATAATTTTAGCAGATCACCAGAAAATTCCTGCCAGAAATGTCAAGTTATTCATTTGTTTTTTTAATGGCCGCGAACGGCCAGCGTGATATTTTAAATTTATAAGCTTTTTCATTAAATTTTAGTAAAATAAATAAATACCTAATTAATTGTACTGGTAGTGAAAAAAATACTATATTTTCCACGTGAGTGAAGATTTAACATTTTAGACCGCGTCTTGCGGGCTTTGCGCTAGCGCGCTCATCCCGCAATTTGACGCAGGTCAAAAATGTTAAACTTCTCTCACTTGATAAATAATATACTAATTTAACCTTCTATTCACCCGAGCCAGCCAAAAATACCCACGTTGATTTTACCAATATTTCAAAAAAAATATATAATTTAATTAAAAATATGCTGCTTTCAACAAAATAATACTTTCCTCTCTAGGCCAAAGCCAACAAGAAAACAAAAAATTAAAAAAAAATAATCTAAATTATTTTTTTTATATCAAAAAACATCCAAAAATGTTTTTATTTAATGCACTGATAGAATAATAGCGTTTTTAATACAACAACATAGTGTTATATATGGGTCCACCACAAATTCTACTATAGTATTATACTCATATCATAATACTATTATAAAACTATGATATGAGATAACATTTGTTGTTGTATTTATTACAATTTTATGTTGTTTACCTCTTAGCTCTAAAACTGGTTGTTGTATCGTATAATATATATTTACGTTATAACGTATTACAAAATATGGTTGGCGCCTATATTACAACAGCATTTCTATCGGTGTGCTAAATAGGAATACGCATTCAGAATTTTTAATGCCGCTGCTCGTTTCCAAGATATAAAGTAGTAAAAAAAGTAAAAACTTTCAAAAAAGTAGAACTTTCTCATTTTTCATGTCACAAGGTCAATTTTTGTGGATTTTTTTTTCATAGTTTTGCCTTTCAGATAAATCGTGTGGATACACTATTTTAAATACATGTTACAAAAATTCAATAACAAATAGCTTACATAACTTTATAAATATCCTCATTGTTATCCGACTAAGAGTGATTATAATTTTTGATTAGAATGGTAGTTTGTGTTGCTAACAATATCATATTTAGACGAATTTTATTAATTGATGGGTATAGTAGACAAAAATTACATTCGACACGGAGCGGACAAACAATGTAAAAATCTTAAAAAAAAATGGTTTTATTTACTTTAACCCTTTAAAAAAAAACACACTTTTTTTGCTTAATGCATCTGAGAGGCTCAGTGCGAGTATTAACGTTAAAAATATTGGTTTTGAGCCATAAGACTTTTACAATGTCAACTTTATATTTATGAGTTCTCGGATGGGATCATTGTGGATATCGTAAGCGTCACATAATTTAAAGTTCTCGGATGGGATCATTGAGTTCTCGGCTGGGATCATTGTTGTTATGTGACGCAAATGTGTCTCAAAATTATGTGACGCAAAAGTGTTTCAAAATTGTGACGATTTCACCCGAGAACTTTAAATTTATGTAACGAAATTAAGGAATATGCAAGTAAAGAAAACCGTGTCTCACAATTGGAGGCTTGAAACATATTAATGATCCCAGCCGAGAACTTTCATATATTATAGTCTTTTTTTTTATTTTGTTTCTATCTCGTTGGGATTTTTCTCACGATTTCCTCACAATTGTCACGATTTTTGCTGGGATTTTCCTCACGATTTCTCCCGATTTCCTTACAATAGTCACGATTTTTGTTGGGATTTTCCTCACGATTTCTCACGATTTTGTCACAATTGTCACGATTTTTGTTTGGATATTCCTCAAGATTTCTCACGAGATTTTCCTAACGATTTCTCACGATTTTGTCACAACTGTCACAATTTTTGTTGGAATTTTCCTCATGATTTTTGGATCCCAGCCGAAAACCCAACGCGAGAGTTACATATTTTGGGACACTTTTTCGAAACGGTTTAGACCATAACCAGCTTTCCATATTTGGACCAAACCACCTTTTGTTATGTTTTGTTCTTTCTGCACTTTTTGTTATAACAGTCCTATCAACAAGTATTTTTTTCTAATAGATGACTAAGCGAAACTAAATTTAAATAAGCAATTTCAGAATTCAGAAGCATGAAGTCTTTGTTAAACTTGTAGGTTAATTATTTTTTATATTACAAAAATCTTGTTTTGTTTTTCATTCTAAAAATTGTAAAAAAATATTGAGTTTAATTCTATGTAAATAATAATTATTAATAATTAGTGCTTTTAAAAGTAGCACAAAACAGACGAATAATTATAATTTAAGCGGCTTAAAAAATGTTTTGCAAGAGCATTTGTTTATTTTTTTAATATAAAACTTATTTTAATTGTAGAAAGAACAAACATAAGTATTAGGGATTGAAAATGAAAGTAGGGAGGTTAATCTAAATAAAGGATTAAGGCAAGGATGTGTACTGTCTCCCTAAATGTTTAATCTATACTCGTATATGGAGAAAGCAATAAATGAACTAAAAGAAAAAATGGACTGTGGGATAAAAATATAACTCAACTATACAATTGTTTGTATTTTGTTAACATTGTATATAATCCATATTTTTAGCCAAATGCGAAAACCCTGGTACACCTAAGTATGTAGATTATAATCTAATTATAATATAATTATATTATATGCAGCCTTAAATCCAATGTCGTAAGTATAACTGACAAGCAATGGATTTTAAAGATAAAGATAAAGATATTATTGCTTCTTCGTTTTTACTTGAAAAATGTCCAGCAAACGTGAATTAAAAAATTAAATTATTTAATTATACACTAGTACATATAAGTACCTAATATTACACATTAATAGAATTTACATTACAGTTAAAAAAATCCTCAAGGGTGTAAAACGGGTTACTCGAAAAAAAAAACGTTTAATTTTTTCTTTAAATTTCCGAGGGCCCAGATCAGTAAAAGAACGAGGTAACTTATTGTAGGTTTTGATTCCTAGATAACTGGGTCTCTTTTCAAATCCGGCCGTTTTATGCCTAGGTATGCTAAGAGCATGAGGTTGCCTAGTGTTAATAGAGTTTAGATCCCTATTTGCCACAAATTTTTTCTTATTTTGGTGAACAAAAAGTATCAAATTTTATAAGTACAGTGTATAAACCGTCATTATTTTGTTATCTATAAATAATTGTTTACAGTGACTTCTGTGTTTTGCACCACAGAGCGTTCTGACAGCGTATAGAGCGTTTTGGCGGCGTATAGAAACTGAATTAAACCGTGTTAAGGTCAAAAAATATTTATTCCACAGTCCACATCCATATGATATTTTATTATTGAGGAATAGTAAAAACTGGTTAGAAAGTCAGTTAAAGCAACTAGTTTCCTTTACTACTAGCTCACACAAGTCCTGGACTTAGATGAGGCTTAATTAAGTAAAGTGGTAAAAGGTCCAAACATGTTATTGTTAATTAACAACAAAGGTAATTTTAAGTATTTAATTTGAAGAATGGTAAAACTTCTATATTCTTATTTTTTATATTTTAGAGACACAGAAGCCGGTTCTTTTTTTGTTAAAATGTTGTGTTTTTACTTTTTAGAGATAATCAGTTAATTGTTTTTAGTATGTTTTCAGATTTTAAAATAAAGCCCTATTTTCTGAGCCGAATTATAGTGTCCTCCCATCTCGGTAAGGGATCTAGGAGATTTAGCCGAAAAATTTACCGCGAAACTTTTACCGCGAAATCATTTCCCGCTCAATGATTTAACCTCGAAAGGTTTTACCGCAAAAAAGTAATTACCGCGAAAAATTATTACCGCGAAAACATTTATCGCGAAAACTATTATCGCGAGAATAAAAATCGAGCATACTTTTACCTCGCAATAATATAATCCTGCATACTTTTGCCGCGCAATAATATAATCACGCTTAAATTTTAATTAAAAAAAAATATGCTTAAAATATATATTATAATTTTTTGAATAAAACGCCTATTTTATAATCATAATTTTATAGTTTTATCAAAAATAAAATAAAACCAAATATTTAATCATTTGTTTTATAAAAAACTAAACTTATTAAACCTATATAAAAAATTGGTTATATATTATATTATATTATATTAATTAGTAATATAATCCTAATTTTATTTTTATATATATTTTTTAAATAAAACAAGACAATTAAGTTTTATTTACATTTTATAACTACCAGCTAGCTAACAAAAAATTATTATAAAAAAAGATATTTTTATAAATTAAAATTAAGGGCGGAATTTGCGAGTTAAATATTTTCGCGGCTATTAGTTTCGCTATATATTCTTCGGAGGGAATTGCATTTCGCTATTAACACTTTGCGCGGTTATAGTTTACGCTATTTTTATTTCGCTTTAATATTTTTTTACCTTAAATGTTTATCACTGTTAATCCTTTGCGCTCCCACTCCAGCTCCAGCTCCCCTCGGTAAGAGGTCCCAAATGCATTAATATTTTTTTTAATTTAATTTTCTAATATTTATTTAGTACACAAAAACAAAAATCCAATCGACACTATTTTAAAACAGTGACTAGGTGTGCACCGCGGTGCTAGGGTTACACACTATGTACTACACAAGGTTATTTTAAGGCTTTTTTAAAAGATACATATATATATATATATATATGTAAAAAGAAGTTAGGTTATGTTTACATTCAAATGTATTACCTATAATACGTAACAATATATGTAAAAAGAAATATGTCAATTACTATTTTTTGGAACATCAAGATTTTTGAAGAATTATAGTAAATTGAAGAATTATAGAACACCATGGCCTATAAAACTGGAAAAATAAATATGAATTTTTATTAATTACTCAAAAAAAAAATAATGGGAGATAAAAGAATAACAGAGCTTAATCTATATTTTTTCATATCAAAATTAATAAAGAACCCCAGCCACAAGCAATAGGTTCATTGAGGCTCTGCATGGCTCTGTATTGTTACTGCAATAAAAAAATAAATACAACAATGCTAAACTGTGTGTTTGTTTAGTCACTCTGTATTTTAAACGAAACAACTAAGAAAATCTTAAGTAATGTGTTAAGTAATAATCAAACGACCCTTTATTATTTTATCACACGTTTATTATATTCCCTTGGAATTCTAATTTTGCAGGTCTTAGAACTAAAAGCACACACCTCAAACCTTTAAAAGATTTTTAGTCTGACGTAATATTTAAATGACCCCTTAATCAAAAAGTCCAAACCAAAAAGTTATCCAAGTTTTCCGGTATTCCTCTTAAAATTAGGTTGATATAAGAACCAAATAATGCCGTTCTAAAGTGAATTGTGTTAAAATTATCCGATTTATCTTAATTATCCCGCATTGTTCGAGCATTAAATTAAAACAGGACCAACTCATAAATACCCTCTCCAAATCGCAAAAAGTTTTATTCGAGTCAGTTTATATTATTGGTTCCAAAGTTTAGCTTGAACAAACTAAAAAAAACAAAGTCACACGTCGAATTGATAACCTTATCCATAAACCTCTCCGAGCAAAACATATTATAAACCTTGGTGTATAATATACTATTACTTATAAAATTTTTTTGAATTTTAACAAGAGAGAAAAATGAACCGCTTATATTCTAGGCTAAAATATACAATTTCTAGCTATAATACGAAACGTGATTTTTTTCGTAAGCATATTGTTACTCCTTTAACATGTAGAAGGATATGCTTAGGAATATTTTGTGTACTCACACCAAAATGGTTCAACTGTATGTCATATATGTCATTTATCTTATAATGCAGCCTGTATTTGTGAATTTAATTAAAACCCAAGTAAGTGTCGATTAAACTGCGAGTTTATTTTAATTGCGAGAAATTTTATCTGAGAAAACTTTATTATTACACTGTTAATTAAAAAAAAATACTTTTTAAAATTATAAGAGTAGGAGTTTTAATTAAGAATAATGAATATTAAAAAAAAAACTCAAAACTTTTTGGTTTGGTTTGGACTTTTTCTTAATAAAATAATATTATTTACCTTTATTTAAATAGATCTTTTTATATTGTCAATATATATCAATCAATTATAAAAAGGATTTATTATTAATAATATTCTAAAAAATCACTTACTATTTATCAAAATTAAAAAATAAATTACTTGTTTACGAATAATTTAAAGAAGACATTTTTAAAATTACAGTGAATCCATTTATTTTGATAAAAATATCTTATCGATTAAATAAAAAACACTTTCGTAGCAAATGCATATTGGCTTTCTTTTAATCCTTAAGGGGGGTTTCTACCTTTAAATTTTAAAAATAATCTTTTTAACATTAATGTGAAAAAACCGTTACGAAAAAGTTTCCCAAAATATGTAATGCTCGCATTGAGTTCTCGGCTGGCATCGAGAAATCGTAAGGAAAATCTCAACAAAAATTGTGACAATTTTGACCAAATCGTGAGAAATCGTGAGGAAAATCTCGTGAGAAATCGTGAGAAAAATTCCAACAAAAATCTTGACAATTGTGATAGAATCTTGAGAAATCGTGAGGAAAATCCCAATAAACATTGTGACAATTGTGAGGAAATCGGGAGAAATCGTGAGGAAAATCCCAACAAAATAGAACTAGACAGAAACAAAATTTAAAAAAAGACCATAACGATAGATAAAAGTTCTCGGCTGGGATCATTGTTAAAAACGTTGTACTGTACAAGTAAAGCAAAACCGTGATAACAATAATATGTTTTAAGCCTCCAGTTACGGGACACGGTTTTCTTTACTTGTATATTTCTTAATTCAGTAAGCGTCACATAAATTTACAGTTCTCGAATGGGATCGTCACATAATTTTGGGACACTTTTGCGTTACATAAAAACAATGATCCCAGCCGAGAACTCATTGATCCCATCCGAGAACTTTGTTGATATCGTAAGCGTCACATATTAATGTTATCACGGTTTTGCTTTACTTGTACAGTAGAACATATTTAACAATGATCCCAGTCGAGAACTTTAAATTTTTGTGACGCTTACGATATCAACAATGATCCCATCCGAGAACTCAATGCAACTGTTACATAAATTTAAAGTTGACATTGGAAATGTCTTATGGCTCGAAACTCATATTTTTAAACATTTTTTATATATAAAAAAGAAAAAAATATCATTGTGAAATTTTGTAGGTAGGGGAGACCTTTGATCACAATTCACTTTTAATTTTTTTTATAGCCATTTTTTAAAATTTACCAACGGAAAGAGTCTCTCCCAATGAACTAGAGTAGTGGGGGAACAGGATTCCAATACAAATAAGTAGTGACACTACGTTGGCAGCCATTAAACGCATTCTTTATTCTAGGGGGTTCAAATTTTTCACACTAGGTGGTGCGATTTGGTAACTTTATAAGGAATTTTATCATCAGAAATTGTAGTCTCTGTTATCGTACTAGCTTTTCCTGGTAATACTTACGGTTGAAATGTTGATATCTTTATCTGTGAATAATTTATTATATGTTTGAGCATTTTTGAGACTTTTATATGGTAGTTTTTTTTATTTATTTTTATTAAATTCCGTAGTGTAAGTGTACAGTTTTTTAGTGAGTGATTAGTATATAAGAAAAACTTTTCTAAACATGTCTTGCTGTGTCATTGGCTGCCACAGTGTAAAAAGAAAAAATCTGGAGAAAGTTTCATTTTTTAAGTAAGTTTAAGTTGGGATTATATTGACTTGTACTTTTTTGCATTTATATATATATATAAAACTACAAATTTAGTGAGATTTAATTTATAGCCAGGGTTTTCTATTTTACAGGTTTCCAAAAGATAAAGAATTGTTGGAGTTGATATTTTTAAAATACCCAAATCTACGTAGGTATACTTTTACTGAGAATAGATTTGTTTGCTCAAGGCATTTTAAATATGATGACATGCTTTTTGGAAAAGAGAAAGTACTTCTGAAGAAAGCCAGAGTTCGAACCTGAAAAAATAGGGTGTGTATTTCAAAAATAAGAATTTCATATGTACATTTTTTTATTACAAGTATTTATACAACAGAGTGTCTGGAGTTCAGACCGATTTTGCACTGTTGTATATCTATAGATATTAAACATAACGTAACCTAACTCTTTGGTTTAGGTCAGTTTTTTTGCCTGTTTGGTGTTTTTGATGCCTTACCCCCATTCAAACGGGGAGAATACAATTCTCCTAGGGGGGGTCATTTTGGAGTGTTACACCCATGTTAATGGTATAGGAAAATAGCGTTACGGGGGGGGTCTAAAATGATCAACATTTGCGTTACGTAATACTTGAACGTTCCCTAGCCCCAGAGCTAGAGTTTCGCCTGGTTGGAAGTTCTGACTTGAAACTGTAGCAGCTCCCTTTATAAAATTCATTTTATTTTAGATCAGTGGATGCTACTTTAAAACTAAATTATGATGAATTTAATCAAAATTGATACTGACTTTATAGCATGTCTAGTGTTTTGGTGGTTAGCCGTTTGGGTTTGTGGAAGTTTTCACCTCAAATCAAAAGCTCAAATCGACCAAACACCAAAACACACTAACACAGCAACTAGATCTAGTCTATAGACAAAGCAAAAACTGATCGAGTGACCCTAATTAAAACAATTTACACGCCAGTACCAAAATGTATAAGAATGAAGGTTTGGGAAAATATTCAACTGCTACATGACCTACCTTGTTTTTTATTATTTTATTACTGTTATTTTTTTTAATTCTGTCATTATTTTTTTAATGTTACACATTTCTGTAATTTTTTCAAATAGAAATATGTTTTTTTGAGAAATAAATGTTTTTTTATAGCGTTTTTAAATCCACTGACATTGTACATAACCCTAAAAACTTCATTATCAATAAAGCACGGTGCTTTAAGCACCAGAAATAAGTTGGTCTCTGAAAGCACCAAGATGAAAATTCCCTATAAAGTTACCAAATCGCACCACCTAGTGTGAAAAATTTGAACCCCCTAAAATAAATAAAGAATGCGATTAATGGCTGCCATTCATATTAGCCACTTGTTCAGACGCCATTCCTGTTCCCCCACTACTCTAGTTCATTGGTCTCTCCTGATTACACCATTATTCCTACGCACTATGTATTTTTTGAGAATTTAAATATTAAATAGTTATAGATAAAAACTATTTATATTTTACTGATATGTGATCAATAGTACAAGACCATAATGTACCATTGATCACATCCTAGTTTAGCTTGGATCATCAACCTTATGTACCTAGAAGGAAGATAATATGTATAAAAAACAACATTTTTATACAAAAATTTGTATTTTATTATTTCATTATAAAAAGAAATAAGATTGTATTAAAGTATACCCTGGTACAGGACGTTGTTTTGATCCAAGGTACATGATGGTGAGTTTTTTCAAACGTAACCTTCTCAACATTGTAGGTTATGTTTAAAACTGAAATATGGCATAACAAATTACTTACCAATAAGCAGTGACTCATGTAGAATGTTATTTAAAACACAAAACAATCGTCACCTTTTAAAAAAAATAGTAAAACCAAAAGTTGTTACTTTTTGAGCTAAAACATTGTTTTTCTATTTTACTCGGAAACAATACTGCCCTAGTACCCTAAAAAGCAGTAACTCCATATTTAATAAAACTGAGATAATGGCAAAAACAGTAATTCGGCTTAGCCACTTCCTTGTGTAATAGCTAGAATCGAGAAAGTGGGCGTATAACTTTAGGTTTAAATTACCTTTATTAACACAAGTACTCAATCATTAATTATTTATTTAAATAAAAAAATGGCACTTACTTCTTTTTAGTTTAGTATCTCGTAGTCCAAATTTTTAGGAAAGGTAAACTAAAAAGCTGTATGTGACAATATAAAGAGAAAACAACCCAAAAATAAAAATATATATTTTTAGATTTCCTTTTAAAAAATAAATTTTACTTTCCCCAAGGAAAAGTTAGTAAAAAAAATTGAAAAATTTGTATTGCTTTTTAGGTTTGTCGACGCTTTATATCCAAAAAAGATGATTCCATCAAAACAAAATCTGTGCCTCGGTCTGTCTGTCCAAAAAGTCCAAAAATTTGTGACCACGATAACTCGATATCGTTTTGAGCTAAAGACTTCAAATTTGGACCATAGGTTGATTATCCAAAGTTCTGGGCTGGGATTGTTTTTTATAAAATTCATTGTGGGGTAAGGGAGTAAAACAGGGTAAAAACATTTTTTTTTCAAAAACATTTATTTTCTTTTTTTTTAGATTTTCGATAAAAGAAACTTTTTTTTGAAAACGAAAAAATTTTTTTTTTGTTAATTGCTTTAATGAACAAAAACTTACAGGGAAAAGTATTATTTTGTTGGCAGCAGTTTTTTTTTTGGATATTTTCGGAAAACCTAGCGTCATACAAAAGCAAACTGTTTTATTAATGCTTTACATTCTTCTAATTTTATTTTAATATATTAGGTAATAAAAACCTGCTGTCCAATAGGCCACTAATATTTCTTTCATAATAAAAAACTTATTTGGACTTTTTTAATCTTAAGAAATGGTTACTTGAAATAGGTTATTACTGTACTGGGGTTGCTCCCTTTCGGTAGTCTCTAATACAACACGGTTTACGTAATGAATATGGACCGAACCCGTTAAGTGTTAAATCATATTACATTTTTAAATTTTTATTTAAGTGTAATTTAATTGACTTTTTAATTGGTTTAGTTTTTATGTGTTGAAAACTTAAGAGCTTTTAATGAGTATGATCGTAACAGGGATTTCTATTTTTACACACATAATACTTTCACTATGACTGTCTTTGAACCTGTTCATGGATTTTTAGCACACTTCCAAACGTTTTTATCTAGGACTATTAGGGTCACTCGATCGGTTGTTGCTTTGTCTAGTTGGTGTGTTAGTGTATTTTGGTGGTTGGTCGGTTTAGGCTTTTTCAGGACAAAACTTCCAGAAACCCAAACGGCTAACCATCAAAATACTAGACAAAGTAACAACTGATCGAGTGACCCTAAGGACTATTACTGTTAAAATTTTACTAACTGGCACCTGTGAGCTGAGGGGAAGAGAAGAGGTAACATATTGTGTCTGTTATATAGGCGACCTTGCATCCCAATAAAATTTTAACAGTAGTTTTATACTTATAGTGACCACTTAGAAAGTAGTAAGATTTTTTTTGGGGATGATAATCATTTGATGATTATATGAAAAGAGTGCAAGTTTACCAACGACAAAGGCGTCTTTATTGTATAAGTATACATTTGGTTACTTTTTTAACGTTTCCAGGATCTGCTTCGAAAATAAAATACCTTCTATGGAAGTATATATGTATACTAGAGAGTGCAATCAATCTTTTTCTCGACTAAAACCCGATTGAATTGCTGCAACCTTATTGAAATTCTGATTTTCCCACAGGATAAGTACATGACCGCTGTAAATTTACATGTTTACTATCGACTGGACAATAAAGAAAAAAACTATATAAAAATGAAAAAAATTGGTAACGACTTCAAATGATTATGTAATTTCTTGAGTTGTGGGATATGGGCAAAACTCAACATATGGCTACATATGGGTGTTTCTAACAAATGGTGAAAATTTGTATCCCCAGTTAATTATTTACAAGAAATAATTTTTTTTTCAGTTATGGTTTCATGTGAAAGGTTTTTTATTTTTATTATTAAATTATAACGTAATATCTTAAAATAAATAATGAATGTTTCGTTATGCTCTTTTATATACGCCAAAACTCAGTCCCCTGGCTTATCCCCAATCCCAAACCATAGTCAAAGATAGAATTTTTATACAAAAGTAATTAAAATTTTTATTCATTGTGTAATTTAAATCAATAGAAGTTCTTGATTTACGAAGAAGTTTATTTTTCTTTATTTATAAATACTAGAAATTACAAGCTTAATGTTGTCCGTCATTTTTGCATACATTTTTAGTACTAAGTTTTAATTGTAATTTTTAAACTGTACTAGGATCCATACCTGCATAATTAGGTTTAGCAAAACGCACTTAGTGCAAAGTGTATGGAATTTGATTACATGACACTCCTGGGCCGTTTCTTTAGTAGTAATTTACTATTTATCTACAAAAAACATGATTCGGCTTGGTAGATTTACAGTCCCCTGGCAAGAAAATAAATATTTTTATTTTTATATTAAATTTATTTATATTTAAAATTAATTTACTTAAAGCGGGATGTTATTATTGTTGTATTAAGTTATTTTGTGATAAGTATATATAATATTTTCAAGTTTTGCAAGATTTCTCAGTCCCCTGTCCTCTTATTTCTGCCAGGGGATTCAAAAAATACTTTATGTTGCTTATTTAAATAATAGCTACGTCATATAGAATAAAATGCAATGCAAAAAAAGAAGATATATTACAAAAAATAAGAAGAAATAGTGAGCGGTTAAGGTATCAGCGCATTTAGACTGACTCGAAAAGATGGTGAGAAATAAAAGAAAATGAAAAAAGTACCAACAAATAAAACTTATGAAAGATATGAATCCAATACAACATAGCATCAAGAAAGAAATTAAAAAATCCTGTTATTATTTATCACAAAGTTACATGGAGTCCATGGAGTCCGCCTGCAGAAAACATTGTCAATAGTAGACAAATCTACGTTAATCGTGTTCTCCCAAGTTCTCTCGCTTTGAAGCTATATATTTACAGTTTAGAAGTTAGACTAGAGTTTATCGAGAAAAAGGATTTTTCTATGATTTGAGATTACTGATTAGCAGAGTTGATACTTTCATTACAATAACAGGGTCTGACAACAGGAATTTTAAATTATTTCTAACTTTTGGTGAGTTTTTTTAGTACATACTTATGCCGAGTAAGATTACATGTTTGTATACAGATACATAATCTTATTCGGCATAGGCATGTATTAAACAAACTCTCAAAAAAAAAATAGAAATAATTTAAAATTCCGGTTGTCCGACCTTGTTATTGTAATAAAAGTATCAACTCTGCTGATCAGTGATCATGAATCTAGACTTTTCAACTTTAATTAAATAGTTTTGTTTTTTATTAGATCTACCATTTAAAAGGTTTAAATACTCTACACTCATGTTATGGAAATAAACAATCATTACACTGCTCTTCAAAAATTACTTTTTTTTTATTTGCCGAGGACCTTTCAGTTGATTTTGGCTATTTAAAAAATGAGATTTTTTCACTTTTTTCGATATATTTTATATAAATACTAAGATATAAAGATATGGGTCTTATTTTTATGAACAAAACTAACACATACATATGCGGTTTATAAAAATAAAGAAGTGTTTTTTTTTTGTAATTCAGTTCCGGGGATTTTATCAGGTGTGTTACATCGAAAATAGAAAAAAATATATTTTATTTATTTGTAGAAGGTCTAAAAATGCGTCATAAGGGAGCTACGCCCCTTTGAAATTGGCAAAAAAAATCGGTTTTTATTTAATAACTCAGGAACCCTTTGAGATATATTAACGAGGTTTTGCACGTGACTTAATCCTAATAAGGCCCATCTTTGTATGTAATTTTCACGTACTTATTTAAACCAGAAGTGTGCGAAAAGGGGGGTCCTTATCAGTTTTTTGTCCCAAACTTTTTTCTGTGTAACTTTTTTGCAATTTTATTTTTAATATATGATTCCTCAGGTCAAAATACATAAAAAAGGTACTTTTGTTGTAATACTGTAGGATTAACCGTTTTCGAGAAAAGTTAATTTGAAGGTGAAATTTCACTGTTCGAGGACGAAAAATTAAATACTAAAATGTCGAAAACCAAAATTTTAATGATGCAATGTTATTCTACATCAAAAGCTAAGAAAAAAAGTTTCCATACATGTAGGTCGAAAAAACGCTTTTAAAGCTACCATAGCCCTTTAAAAATGGTGCATATTTAGGAGACCATAGCTCCATTAGGATTCATTTTTGGAAGTACCTGTATATGAGGTTTTTTTCTTAGTTTTTAATGTACATTCGCCCTGCATCATTAAAATTTTGGTTTTCAACATTTTAGTATTTAATTTTTCGTCCTCGAACCGTGGAATTTCACCTTCAAATGATTTTTTCTCGAAAACGATTAATCCTACAGTATTACAACAAGAGTACCTTTTTTATGTATTTTGACCTGGGGAATCATATTTCAAAAATAAAATTGCAAAAAAGTTACACAGAAAAAAGTTTGGGACAAAAAACTGATAAGCCCCCCCCGTTTCGCACACCCCTGGTTTAAATAAGTACGTGAAAATTACATACAAAGATGGGCCTTATTAGGATTAATTCACGTGCAAAACCTCGTTAATATATCTCAAAGGGTTCCTGAGTTATTAAATAAAAACCGATTTTTTTAGCCACTTTCAAAGGGGCGTAGCTCCCTTATGACGCATTTTTAGACATATGTTTATAGGAACTTTTTGTCATTTTTTATGATGTAAAACCATCTGTTAAAATTTCCGACCCTATTTCAAATACACCGTGTATATATATATATATATATTTTTTTTTCTTTTTAAATATCAAAGTAAAAATAAAAAAAAAACTTTTTCTCCTTATATCGAATAAAGGGAATAATATTTAATTTCTAATTAAGAAGCCTATAACAAACAATAAACATATTTCAAATTCGCTTTTATTGTCTTAGAGCCCTATTAACAGAGAACCAATGCACGATAAAAAAATTCATTAGACTATTTTTTTACCACAACTATGCCCATCAAATAGGTCTAAAATAGGGTGGGCTGCGGCCGGTCGTTCCTATATAGGTGTTTTTTTTTATTTGAAAATCCAATGGTGGGGGGGGAGATGCGTCTTGCAAAGAGAAAAAAAGCCTATAGGTATTTTATTTTATTTGTTTTTTCAATTTTTGTGTCCTCTACAAAGGTGTACATTATGTAACTTTTAGGAAAAATGTTAAAAAAATAAGAAAACTTAATAAGAAAAATGTAAAAACTGTTTTATTGCAAAAACAAATAAGTTTCACAACCGAAAATAACATTTACAAACATTATAGGCCATATTTTAAGCCACTCTATATTCTGCTTTGTGGTGGTTGTGATGCATAATTTCACGTGATTTAACTCTTACGCGAATAGCCCCAAAAATTGCTACGAAAAAATAAAAATTGTGGTCAAATAGAGAATTTTATAAGCTTTTATTTTATCACACGACCCCCCTTTCTCTTTAAAAAAAATTCCCCCCTTGCCCCATGTCTCCATCGTGCCCCCTAAGCATACCAAATATATACCAAAAAAATATTTGGGTTTGGACTTTTTGTTATTTATGTGTTCCAAATTTTAAATTGATATCTTAAGCCGTTTAAAAGTTAAAGGGGGAGGCGGACTTTTGACACGCTGTGTATACATTATAAATGTGAAGAAATACGATATTTTCATTAATATTAAAGGCTTTGTAGAGGGCTGAAGATGACCTTTAATCTGATTCTGCTTTTGCACACACATTAGGCATATCAAAAGGCATATTTTGGCGGGTATTGCGTTTTGAAATTCCAGATTTCAATTTTTCTGCCCACCCTAGTCTAGAATCAACTAAAATGGTCTTGGAAAATTTTTGAGTGTAGCAGTCTTATTAATGATAAAAACTTCTCTGAACAGTGAAGAAGTTTCGATGCTTGATATTAAGACTAACCAATCCTGCGGAATGTCGGTAGTCCTGAAAATAAAGGCTTTCGTGAAGCGAGACAGAAGTTAATTGTAAAGACTCCTGAGCTAGAGAAGGCAAAAAGCAGGCGCGTAGGTATTGGTGGGCAGAGGGGGTATTTACCCCACAAGAATCTTAATTGAATATATTTTTTTGTTATTTTGAAGAAAAATTTTAAAAATTAAAATAATAGTTGGCAATTTTCAATAATATAAAAGTAATGATGTGATTAGATCATTTATCCCCTCTCTAGATATGGCATTACTGTTGATTTGTTTTCAGTATAACATATACAAAACTAACTGTAAACAAACCACTATAGCCAGGAGGTGGCGGGGAGGTGAAGTATAACATATTTGTAAACAAACCACTATAATAGCGGTGAGGTGACGGGGAGGTGAAGTCTACCTAAATGTTGCACTGAAAACATTTCGGTTTGGCGTGGACTCAATGCGCATCTAGAGAGAGGGGACAGGGGGGGGAATTGGGGCCATCGTATATCTCAGTTGTATAATAATTTTTCAATTTAAATGCTAGATGTCCATGTACTCGTAGCTCATAGTGTACATAGAATGGGATCGACGCCAATCGGTAAAGCAGAAAGTTATTAGAGAAAATTGCAATTTTCCAGTTTTGATGTATCACTCTTCTAGTTTTAAAGGCATGTAAATTAATTAATTGAGCCTAATTAGTTACATTTTTGGTATTAGTCTCTAGTGTAGTTTAGGACTATGTAATAGATAATTAAATTCAGTTAATTTTGTGTTTTGGGTAAAAATTTGTAAATGTAAGTTTTGTGGTTATAAGGGCCATTTGTTTTGGGGTAATGCGGGCGAGCTACTCTTACGCCAGGAAAGTCATATTTAAGTTTTGATATTGGAGATACCCCGAATGTATAAAAGAATGAGTGGAAATGCACAATGGACGTCTGAACAACTTAAGAAAAACTCTGAATACTCTTCGGATGAAAGTGATGATAAAAATAACAGGGCAATGAATCACAAACTATGTGTAATGTGTGTTGAGTTTGGTAAAGACCGTGAGCTATGGTATTGATTCATATAAAGGCTCTTAAATAAAGCTCTCATACCAACTTTCAGCAAAATCGAAACTACAAAATAAAATATGTTCCACCCTAGTGGCGCGGATTTTTTTTTTTAGATTTTTCACTATGATATTCAAAATAAGTGGTATCAAAAATATAAGTAAATAAAAATTCTGAGTTTTGTATTTTTTTTTCTGGCCCACAGTGCACCGCTTTTTTTACAAGCTACCTACCTTAAATTGCTCTATTATGTCAATAAAATTATGACTTACTACCTATTACCTTAAATAGCTCTATTATGTCAATAAAATTATGACTTACTACCTATTTCCCACTACGAAGCACTATACAGGGTTATTCTTTTAAATGGTACACCACTCGTAACTTTTGTACGAAATAAGATAAAAACTTAAAATTTGTAATATGTCAATCACACAATAAAAATTATCATTTGCCATATTTTTTATTCTGTAAGGGGGGGCAGGGGAGCAATGGGAAACAATATTTCAAATAGCACTCTAGGTCTTGTGATACTTCATTTTAAAGACCATAAAAATCTCTATTTAACTGTGTAACTATTAATTCTTGAATAGTTTTTTGAAGATTTTTTTTCTTCAAAATTATTAAATTTTTTAATATTTTGTGCATTAATATTAAAAATTTTACATGAAAATGACAAAAAGTCCTAACATGATAATATGACTTGTAAACTATTTGGAGCTTTTTGCTAAAATTTTCCAAAATTAATTTTTCAAATATACTAAAAATTTAATCAATTTTGAAAAAAAATATATTAAAAAATAAATAGTTAAATGGTTAAATAGAAAATTTTAAGCTCTTTGAGATGACATATCACAAGACCTAGGTTGCCATCCCGTTCAAAATTTACGGTGGGTGTAACATTTAAAATAATAACCCTGTATATGGACTTCTTTCCTCTATTTTATGCCAAAGTGCATTTTCATTTTATTTTTATTTTCAAGCGACCTTTAGAGGATTGCTCAGGGCGGTTTTTCTTAGTTTTTCTCTACTGTCCCAAATGGGTATTTACTATTAAAAAAAAATAGAAAAAATCGATTTTCTCAAAAGTTGGTTTAAAGATTTTGGAAAAATTTTCTACGTTAAGAAAAAATTACTAAAATAACAACATGCCATTACTGGCTTCCCCTTCAAAATTTACGGTGGGTGTAACATTTAAAATAATAACCCTGTATATGGACTTCTTTCCTCTATTTTATGCCAAAGTGCATTTTCATTTTATTTTTATTTTCAAGCGACCTTTAGAGGATTGCTCAGGGCGGTTTTTCTTAGTTTTTCTCTACTGTCCCAAATGGGTATTTACTATTAAAAAAAAATAGAAAAAATCGATTTTCTCAAAAGTGGGTTTAAAGATTTTGGTAAAATTTTCTACGTTAAGAAAAAATTACTAAAATAACAACATGCCATTACTGGCTTCCCCTAAAAAATCACATTAGGGGGTTAAATATTTTTTTGAAATTTTGGCGAATGCGCATTAAAATTTCCATTTGGGAATACTGGTTTATAATTATCGAAAATAAATGCAAACATCATCGAAATAACAACAAAATAATCAAAATCTAAAAGTTTATTTGCACATTTTCGGGATAAAGTAAGTGGGGTGGAATAATAACATTTTCTATTATTATATTATTCACAGCCCCGGTGCTAGAATAATATACCGTAATAATAATAATAATAATAATAATAATAATAATAATAATAATAATAATAATAATAATAATAATAATAATAATAATAATAATAATAATAATAATAATAATAATAATAATAATAATAATAATAATAATAATAATAATAATAATAATAAAGTGTAATTATTTAAGTTTGTACTAGTACTTTAAAGTTGTATCTAAATAATTGTTAAGAACCCTGTAATTAGGTTAGCCTGTTGGGTTTAAATAAATAAATAAATAAATAAATAAATAAATAAATAAATAAATAAATAAATAAATAAATAATAATAATAATAATAATACTTTATTGGTCTTCTAATCATTTACATGATATAAGATAGGTCATAATTACTTACAAATACAAATAATAATATTTACAAATAATTAAAAAAGTTTACATATTAATTGAGTTAAAATATTGTGATTAATTCGGTAAAAATTCATTGATGTCGTAGAAAGTTTTTTCATAAAGAAACTGTTTGAGTCGGCTCTCAAATTTTCCAATGGGTTTGAGTGTGTTTATTTCGTTTGGCAGATGGTTGAAAATTTTGAGGCAATTATAGTGCGGTGATCTTTCGTACATGACTGATCGATGACGTGGAATTCTTAATTCTTCTTTGCTTCGCGTATCGTGGGTATGATTTTGATTATTGGCGTCGAAGAGGTGTAGGTTTTTGTAAGTATACTTGACGCACTTAAGAATGTAGATACTACTCAGAGTTAGAATTTTTTTGCTCTTAAAGATTGGTTTACACGAGTCGCGTGGTTTTAGTCCAAATAGTAGTCGTATTATTCTATTTTGAGCAATAAAAACCCTGTCCAAGTCTGTGGATTTATCCTATAGAAGTATATTATATGACATGTGTGCATATGCCAAAGCGTAATAAACATTAAGAATAACCTCTTGATTAACGGTTTGTTTGAGCTTGAGAATAGCAAAGTATGCGCTATTAAGCAGTAGTAGTTTCGAATTTTCAAAAAAAAATCAGTAATTGTTCTAACCAAAAAATTCTTGGATATAAATTTGTTTCATGAAAATATAGGCAAACTTTTTTTTTTAAATGTCCGTCTGTCTGTCCGTCCGTCTGATGTCACGTTTTCGTTTACACGATAACTCAACAACGAATAATCCGATCGACTTGAAATTTTCAGGAAAAATCAAGTTTTACGAGGGGAAGATCCCAATTGTTTTTAATCTCCCCAAAATCGAAAAAGGCTGAAAGAAAATTCCGATTAACGTAACTTTTTTAGAAAAAATTACTCTCGTTATAAGGATCAATTTTGCAAAAAAAATAAATAAATAAATAAATTAAAAAAAAATAATAAAAAAAAATGAAAAGATTTTTTAGAATCTTTTTTTTAATTTTTTTTTGTTTTCTCAAAAATAAAATTTAATTAACAAAAATAAAAAATTAGAAATACTTTTTTTGAAAACATTTTTTGAAAAAAAATAACAATAATTTTTCGTTTTTTAAAAAAGATCTTTTTATAAATATTATATTTTTTGAAAATTATATATTTTTTTAAGGATCTGGGAAATGCAATATACCATTTACTGTGAATAATATAAAATGGAATGGGTAGCATTACACATCTTCACGGCTTGTTTATTTGTATTCTGATAACGATATTCTAATGGAATATTGGACCCAATGAAAATAGATTAAAATAAATGTGTGACTAACGAATTATTAATTAATAACATATATTAATAATGCTTGCTTCTTTTTTAAATTTAGTAAGAAATACTTTGTTATCTTATTATAATTATGTTTATAAACAATAATCTTTTTATTGGTAGGGTAAACTGTTCAACATTGAACCATTGTACACAGTGAACCATTTGATTTTCCCCCTCCATATCGGTCGCAGGAAAATCGCAGCTCTGTCATGGAAGGGGAATCTAACCTACTGCTGTAAAATCGCACCAATTTTAAAAAAACTACCTCCACCATCTAAGCAAATTTTCACTAAAATATCGTCCAAACCTTTCTAATTGGGAAGGAAATTTAAAACACTTACAATATATAGAGAATAAATATATTTTAATATTATTTACATTAAAATTCCTGAAAATAAATATCTAAAAATTGACCTCAGACCCCCTATTTAAAAATTATATATTTAAAATATCACTAAAATAGCTAGAAACCTAATATTGAGATATAAATGGAGCATACTAAAATAAACCCAGGAAAAATTTGAAGGTTAGCCTTTCCCTCTAAGCCTCCGGGTGGGATTATTTGTTTGATATGATTTAAAATGTTATTTTTGGGTTGCAGCTAAAAAGTTTTAAAAGAAAATAATGAACTGTAGCAAATATTAGTGAATTTAAAAATTATAAATCAGCGTGTATTTATTTTATAACACTCAAAACAAAAAAGTGCGATAAAAAAATTTTTGTCGTTGAAATATTTTAATTTTTGCTTTTCCTATTTAAGGAAAGGGTCAGGAATCAAATTTTATTTTTAAATTTTTTGGGCAATTTTCTTTTATCCGATTTTTTTTGCGAACCGTGATCGCTGAGCCAATTCTCCCATACTACTCATTCCAGCAATTTATTTCGCATTACAATTGTTTAATTTTGATACCATTTAGTCAAAAATTAAGTGTTTTCGAGATATTATTTTTTTTTTCTAAAAAAAAAAACATTTTTACACATCTGTAAAATATGCTAATACATCCTCAAAATTAATCCAATAATAATAAAACTGGGCCAGGTTAAACACGGCGTTCACTAAATCCTCTAAAAAAAAAAATAGACATAGAGAACCATAGGCAATAACCGGTTGCTGAAATTACCTCAGACCGCTTTTTAGTTAAAACACGGAAGCAATAACCGGTTAAAAACCAGTTTAAACCTTAAAGCAAAATTTCCTTTCAATTTATTTACTTTTTGTAAAAAAAATGTTAAGTAACAAATGGGGGGGGGGGGTGGAGGTCAAACATGGCCAAATTTTGCTTTACGTAATAAAATCCCACTCTGGCTACCACTTTCTTTTTTAACTTTTTTATTTATTTTGCCTATGAAGTAATTTTAACTTGCAAGCTTGCGTTTAGTATTTGAAAAAATGCAATATACCAACCAAATTAAAGAGTATAAAATGAAATACGTAACATTACATATGTATCCGGCTTGTTTATAACATTTCATGACTCACTGGCCGAATAAAGATAAGAAATGTTACAAATTTTTCCTAATCCATTTAGTATTATATTAGCATATATTTAATACTTTCAGCTCTTAAAATGTGGGCAGGGGGGCATGGGGATTACATTTTTTTAAATGGAAAGGGGGTCGTGTAATACATCATTTTAAAGCTTATAAAATTCTCCATTTAACTTCATATTTTTAAATTAAAAATAAAAATTTTTAGGGTTTAAAATGGGGTTAAAATTGGGGTTAAAAATGGGTATTAATGTCAAAATTACTCTAAGAAAAACAAATAATTTTTTTAAAATGCATAATTTTATCATAAAAAATGTTAATTATACTTTTAAACTAATTTTAGTTGACATAAATAAAAATTTATAAAAAAAACTTAAAAAGTCGAATGTTTTAGCACAAAAAATTGAAAAATCAAAACCTTAAAAAACATTTTTAAAAAATTTAAAAATATTAGTTTAATAGAGAATTTTATAAGCTTTAAAATAATGTATCACACGACCCCCCTTTCCATTTAAAAAAATTTTCCTCCATGCCCCCATTTTAAGAGCTGAAAATATCAAATATATGCTAAAAGATAGTTTAGTATTTGACAATATGCAATATACCAACCAAAGTGAAGAGTATAAAATGAAATACGTAACATGTACCCGGCTTGTTTATAACATTTCATGACTCACTGGCCGAATGAAGATAAGAAATGTTACAAATTTTTCCTAATCCATTTAGTATTTATTCATTGTAATTTAAGTAAAATATAGCCATACTTTAAATTATTTTCCTGTTTTAAGATGTATTCGAAAGCATTATTTTTATTTATTTCAGTTTTAAGTAATTTTTTTTATTTAGTGTCAAATGAAGAAACAAATAATGTGTGTAATTCTTTTCAAGATTATAAAACTGTAGAAACAAATCCAAAGTGTTGGTACAATCCAGATATTTTTGGAAACCCTGTGAGTACAAAAAATATTTTTTTATGTGTATCGTTGTCAAACCTTTGCGCGGAAAAAAACTTTTCGTGTTAATTTTTTGCGGAAATATTTTTGCGATATTTTTTTCGCGGTAATTTTTTCGACAAAAGCTCCTGCTCCCAAATAAAAGTAATTAAATCTGCCCAAAATATTTTCGTTTGGACTTTTTTTAGTTTTCCTATATATTTTTCGCGGTAACGCATTTCGCTATTAAAACTTTGTGAGGTTATAGTTTTCGCTTAAGTATTTTTTTGAGGTTATTGTGTATCGTTGTCATACTTTGCGCAGGAAAAAATATTTTGCGGTGATTTTTTCGCAGAAATGATTTCGCGATATAGGTTATAGTTTTCGCTGTTTTTGTTTCGCTTTAATATTTTTTCTCGGTTAATGTGTATCGTTGTCAATCCTTTGCGCGGAAAAGAAAACATTTCGCCCCCAAATAAAAGTAATTAAATCAGCCCAAAATATTTTCGCTGATAATAATTTAGTTATATATTTTTTGCATATTGCATTTCTCTATTAAAACTTTGCGAGGTTATAGTTTGCGCTGTTTTTACTTGGCTTAAATATTTTTTCGCTGTTGATGTGTATCGTTGTCAATCCTTTGCGCGGAAAAAAACATTTCGAGGTTAATGTGTATCGTTGTCAATCCTTTTCGCGGAAAAAAACATTTCGCGGTAAATTTTTCAACTAAAGCTCCCGCTCCCAAATAAAAGTAATTAAATCAGCCCAAAATATTTTCGCTCCCAATACTATCGCTATATATTTTTTGCGGTAATTGTATTTCGCTATTAAAACTTTGCGAAGTTATAGTTTGTGCTGTTTTTATTTCGCTTAAATATTTTTTCGCTGCTGATGTGTATCGTTGTCAATCCTTTGCGCGGAAAGAACATTTCGAGGTTAATGTGTATCGTTGTCAATCCTTTGCGTGGAAAAAACATTTCGTGGTAAATTTTTCAACTAAAGCTCCCGCTCCCAAATAAAAGTAATTAAATCAGCCAAAATATTTTCGCGGCGAATATTTTTGCTATAGGTTATAGTTTTTGCTGTTTTTATTATAATTTAATATTTTTTCGCGGTTTATGTGTATCGTTGTCAAACCTTTGCGCGGAAAAAACATTTCGCGTTAATTTTTTGCGGAAATATTTTTGCGATATTTTATTTGCGGTAAATTTTTCGACAACAGCTCCTGCTCCCAAATAAAAGTAATTAAGTCTGCCCAAAATATTTTCTCGTCTGATAGTTTTCCTATATATTTTTCGCGGTAACGCATTTCGCTATTAAAACTTTGTGAGGTTACAGTTTTCGCTTGTCAATCCTTTGCGCCGAAAAAAACATTTCGCGATATTTTTTTTTGCGGTAAAATTTTCGACTAAAGCTCCCACCCCCAAATAAAAGTAATTAAATCAGCCCAAAATATTTTCGCGGATAATACTTTTGTTATATATTTTTCGCATATAGCATATCTGTATTAAAACTTTGCGAGGTTATAGTTTGCGCTGTTTTTATTTTGCTTAAATATTTTTTCGCTGTTGATGTGTATCGTTGTCAATCCTTTGCGCGCAAAAAAAATTTCGAGGTTAATGTGTATCGTTGTTAATCCTTTGCGCGGAAAAAACATTTCGCGGTAAATTTTTCAACTAAAGCTCCCGCTCCCAAATAAAATTAATTAAATCAGCCAAAATATTTTCGCGGCAAATATTTTCGCTATTGGTTATATTTTCGCTGTTTTTATTATAATTTTATATTTTTTCGCGGTTTATGTGTATCTTTGTCAAACCTTTGCGCGGAAAAAACATTTCGCGTTATTTTTTTGCGGAAATCTTTTTGCAATATTTTTTTCGCGGTAAATTTTTTGACAAAAGCTCCTGCTCCCAAATAAAAGTAATTAGGTCTGCCCAAAATATTTTCAGGTCTGATAGTTTCCCTATATATTTTCGCGGTAACGCATTTCGCTATTAAAACTTTGTGAGGTTATAGTTTTCGATTAAGTATTTTTTTGAGGTTAATGTGTAATGTGTAATTTTTCGACTAAAGCTACTGCTCCCAAATAAAAGTAATTAAATGAGCCTAAAATATTTTCGCGGCTAATACTTGCGATACTTTGCAAGGTTATAGTTTTCGCTGTATTTATTTCGCTTTAATAATTTTTCGCTGTTAATGTGTATCGTTGTCAATCCTTAGCGCGGAAAAAAACATTTCGCGGTATTTTTTTTGCGATATTTTTTTTCGCGGTAAATTTTTCGACTAAAGCTCCCGCCCCCAAATAAAAGTAATTAAATCAGCCCAAAATATTTTCGCGGATGATACTTTCGTTATATATTTTTCGCATATTGCATTTCTCTATAAAACTTTGCGAGGTTATAGTTTGCGCTGTTTTTATTTCGCTTAAATATTATTCGCGGATGATACTTTCGTTATATATTTTTCGCATATTGCATTTCTCTATTAAAACTTTGCGAGGTTATAGTTTGAGCTGTTTTTATTTCGCTTAAATATTTTGCGCTGTGGATGTGTATCGTTGTCAATACTTTGCGCGGAAAAAAAAATTTCGAGGTTAATGTGTATCGTTGTCAATCCTTTGCGCGGAAAATACATTTCGCGGTAAATTTTTTAACTAAAGCTCCCGCTCCCAAATAAAAGTAATTAAATCAGCCCATAATATTTTCGCGGATAATACTTTCGCTATATATTTTTCGCATATTGCATTTCTCTATTAAAACTTTGCGAGGTTATAGTTTGCGCTGTTTTTATTTCGCTTAAATATTTTTTCGCTGTTGATGTGTATCGTTGTCAATCCTTTGCGCGGAAAAAAACATTTCGAGGTTAATGTGTATCGTTGTCAATTCTTTGCGCGGAAAAAACATTTCGCGGTAAATTTTATACACTTTGTGAAAAAACTACGCGATGTATCTTTTTTATGGTAAATTCGGTCTCAGCATATCAAAAACATAGGAAATTATGGGTTAGAACCTTAGGACAGACAATATTTTTTTTTTAGACCTGTGTAATTATTAATCTATTCTTCTGTCGTATTAATGTCAAATCCAGAAAATTTATTTTATTTTTTCTCTAATGTGAATTGTAATTTTGTATGAAAACTATTAAACATGTTTAAAATATTATCTAATTCATCTATAGAAATTGACATTATAAGATCATCGACATAAATTTAAGGTAAAACAATAATAAATGGTAATTTACCTATAACTTTATTCAATAATAGGTCCATTACCATGGCAGAAAAAATCGGAGAGGCTGGATTCCCCATACCTATCCCAAAAAGTTATTTATAATAAATATTATCTTAAAATATCATTTTAATCCGTTAAAATAACGTTTAGCAGCCTATGAAATGTTTGGCAACATCGCAAAGGCTTAGGATATACCGCTCGAGTACATATTTTTGTATAAACTGGCTTCAGTTGGTATGAAATTCCGATAGGCTCAGGATTACTTTAATTTATAGACTATATACATTTTAATTATTTAAAAAAAAATTGTTGTATATCAAAATTTCCATGTGCAACATGTGCCACTTAAGTGTTTCTACACGATCATTTTTCTTCTAGCTATATTAGAAGTGGGTGGTTTAGGAATGTAGGAAATATATAATGGCCTGACTTTGGTACAAAGATCTATATATATATATATATATATATATATATATATATATATATATATATATATATATATATATATATACGTATGTATAGTTAATATTGTTGTGGGTAACAAAATAGTTGTCAAATGTTTCGATTTATAAAAATTTCCCCTTATAATTAGGCAAAATTATTCCGTAAGCCTTTGTTTCTGTGTTTATTTTCAACGTTGATGATTCATAACTGAGTTTAAGCCCAATACTGGTAATAAACTATAAACTAAACTATACATAGGTATTCTTCAATTATAAAAATTATAATATATTTTAGGAGAAAAAATTTGTTGTAAAACCCCAACCCCCAAAGAAATTATGAAAAAAATATAAATTTTAAATTTAATTAGGATTGTCATATTAGATGGACAACGTTTCAGGGCCCTGTATCTATACACGGTGTATTTTTAATAGCGTCAATAATTTTATGGGGTGATTAATAATTATTAATTATAATTATAATTACTGATTATACATCAGAAAATATAAAAAAAAAGTTTCTAAAATGTCTAAATGAAGGTTTTAAGCGAGCTGCGACCCTTCATAAATGGCTAAAAAAATCGGTTTTTATTTAATAACTAAGGAACCCTTTGAGATATAGCAACGAGGTTTTGCATGTGATCTAATCTCCATAAGCACTGTGTTCATATGTTTTTTTTATTTCGTTATTTTAATTAGTTCGAAATCGGGAGACCAGTTTTTTGCCCCAAACCTTTTTTTGTGTAACTTTTTTGTGGATTTATTATATACATTATAAGAAGAGTATTCTTCAGATAAAAATACATAAAAAAGGCCCTTTAAAAATGATACATTTTTAGGAGACCATAGCTCCCTTAGGACTGATTTTTGAAAATACCTGTATATGAAGTTTTTTTCTTATTTTTTGAAGTATATTTACCCTCCATTATTGAAATTTTGTTTTTTAACATTTGAGTGTTTAATTTTTTTTCCTCGAACTTTGAAATTTTACTTTCAAACAATTTGGCTTGAAAACGGTTAATCCTACAAGAGTACCTTTTTTATGTATTTTTACCTAGGGAGTACTATTTTTATTTATTTATTTATTTTTTTATACTCGTTAGAGACCTTGTAGGTGTTTCATACCACTGAGTGTTTAGTTAAAAATAAATTTTGAGTGCTTCATATTCCGCAAACCAATCCATTTCTTATAATAAGTCAACAGAAAATATATACAGAAAAAAGTTTGGGGCAAAAAACTAATAAGGAATTTCGTTTAGCACACCCCTGGTTGAACTAAAGACATAAAAATAACATATGAAAATAGGCCTTATTACAATTAGATCAACTGTAAAACCTCGTTCCTATATCTCAAAGGGTGCCTTAGTTATTAAATAAAAACTGATTTTTTAGCCACTTAGGAAGGGTCGTAGCTGCCTTACAACCCATTTTTAGATATTTGTTTATAGGAACTTTTTTCCATATTTTCTAATGTAGAATCACGCCTTAAAATTATTACCTGAACTACTTTTTTTGGTAAAACTAAATATTCAAACTCTGATTTAGATATTTCACTAATATATCTTGGAATACACTGAATTATAAAAATATTTCACTACCTTAAATATTTGTTTACTTTTTATATAAAAAATAAAATATGTTTAATAAAAAAGACTAAAAGAAACACACACAAAGATGGTATCTGTGTTATACTGCCCCACTACGCTAGAAAGCAAAATATTACATCAGAGTTGACGTGAAAACGTTGCTATGCGACAAATGGAGTTATTGCTTTCTAGCCTAGTAGGGCAGTCTATGTGCCGTGTTCTTGCTAAGCATCTTAATCTCGTTCTTACTAAGTATACAAGTAAAAATTTAACAAATACGACAAATTGGTTATCTAATTTTGAGGTTTTGGTGGTCTAAAAGGCACTTCTGGTATTTTTAATGAATAGAGATTTAAATTTAATGAAGATTGGTTTGGACTTTTTGGCGGCTTTGGGCCCGGGTGTGAATTCTGGGGGTGTAGAAATTCTTTTGACCTCAAATTCGGATTCAGCGTCAAAAGATACATAGGAATACCATGGTTGAGCATCTGGCATCCGAAACTCAATTTTCCGACCTTTCTTGGGGATAGTTTTTGGGCCAGGTAATGAATTCCAGGGGTGTAGATTTTTTTTTACTTCGAATTAGGATTCAGCTTGGAAAAATACATAGGTATACCATGGTTGGGCATCTGGCATCCGAAACTCAATTTTCCACCCCTTTTGGGTCCGGGGGTGAATTCCAGACGTTTAGGGTCTTTTCTGACTCCGGATTCAGATTCAGCGTCAAAAAATACATAGGAATAACATGTTCTGTCTTACGTATCTCGACCTTTTTTTTGTTGGGCTGTGTTATTTTATAAATTGTAGTATTTATATAATGAAAAAATAAAAAATAAATAAATAAAAATAAATAATAATAAATTAAATTTTTCTAGGAAGCCATATGTACCAGATATGGATATAAGCTGGAAAGGCATGCAATTCATACAGAAGATGGCTATCATTTAACATTATTCCACGTTGTACCGAAAAATTCAAATAATGAATATAGACAGCCTTTGTATGTACAACACGGTATCGCCGTAGAATCCCTGCAATTTCTAGTTTCGGGGAATAATTCATTAAGTATGTTGTTTATTATTTTTTGCATATTTTCTATATTTAAGTTTATTTTTTCAGCTTTCTTCTTAGTCAATCTTGGTTACGATATATGGCTAGGAAATTCTAGAGGTACAAGATTTTCCAGAGCTCACGATTACTTAGATGAAAAGGACGAGAAATATTGGAACTTTAGGTAGGTAACAGAAATTAGTATCACGGTTTTCGTAACAAATAAACGATTTTAGTCCTTTGTGCACGAGAATGAAGGTTTTTTGACGACGCAAAGCGAAGTAAGGACTTGTCGCATCGAGCTGCGAACAACATTTTTCGTTCGATCTACAGTCCAGAATCTTTAAAATTGTATATTTTAAATAATTAGCTGTGTTTAAGTTTGACATTTCAAAATTTTATAAACGTCAAATGTCTTTTGTCAAAATGAAAGCTATGTTTAATCCTTTGGATAAATGAGTGTACATAGTTGTCATTTTATTCAAGTATGCACTATGTACTAGTGCGATAGAAAAATATCGTAACGAAAATATATAGTGAACATGCATTTTTCTTTATTTCATGTACGCTAGCTCGTACGAAATTAGTAGATTACAGGTCGACTCGGAAAATAGTACTTTTCCGAGACCTTATTAATGGGCGAGGCACGAACTGCCAAGGGGTCAAAATTTATTTACAGGCACTTTCGAGTCTAGGACTCGCAAAATTATTTTATTCAACAGTAGTAAGTGCACATGTACTTCTTTCGTAAGAGAACATTTATGTCTAACTAAAAAAAATGTTTTGTAGCCGTAACCATGTAATAACATATTTTTTTTATGTTTCCGTAAATAAATGTAACGCCGGTCACGTGTCTCCGGCTAACAATGTTCATGTTTGAGCTGTTGTGTTTTAATATTCCTAATCGGAATTGATGTTTTGTAAAAATAATATTTTTCAGAATATATTTTTAATTATTTAACCTTTAACTTTTTTACTTTTTTAGGTAGGTCTTGAACATTTGCAAAAGCTATATTAAGTGTAATTTAAGATTTTTTTACATAGTTTCGCCGGAAATGAATCGAACTTTTGATTTTTAAATGGAACATCCTGTATATTTTTACATATTTTTCTTCAGAAATCAACTCTGAAAACAAGCATGTGCCATTTGTCAAATTTTGACAGGTCATATCATTTTTTAGTTAAATTTTCATTTTAAATCTTTTGTGTTTTAAGCCTTTGTCACTTCCGGTTTCGCCGGAATTTAATCGAACTTTAGATTTTTAAATAGAACATCCTGTATATTTTTACATATTTTGCTTCAGAAATCAACTCTGAGGACAAGCATGTGTCACTTGGCTGCAGCTCCCAAGCCCTCAAATTTTGACAGGTTATATCATTTTTTAGTTAAATCTTCATTTTAAACCTTTTGTGTTTTAATGCCCAGTTCTTCCAAATAAACTATTCATGTGTGGTATCAAAATCTTCGCAAAAAAAATCTCTTTCATTTTAACATAATGAGCCACCCTTACTCTATTGGAAAAAAAATACTTATGGACCAGAGTATGATTTTCGAACCTTTAAGAGCCCACCACATTTAGAGTTTTGGTAAAAAAATCAAAATAGTATTTTTCTGAAGACACTAGACCAACAATTAAGCGAATAAACTAATTTAAGGCACTCTAGATTTACAATAAACATTTAAATAAAAAATGACATGACCTGTCAAAAATTGACAAGTGACACATGCTTGTTCTCAGAATTGACTTTTAAATCGAAATATGTAAAAATATACAGGGTGTTCTATTTAAAAATCGAAAGTTCATTTCCGGTGAAACCGGAAGTGCCAAACAATGTCTAACTATGTTAAAAAATCCCAAATTATACATAATATAGCTCTCGCAAACTTCATAGTCTACAAAAAAAAGTAAAAAAGTTACGGGGGGTGAACCACCTTCCTGAAACACCCGGTATAACATTACAAGGACCTATTAATTTGGGATATATTTTGCATATTCTGTAAAATATACGCAAATTAATGTATCCTTGACAGTTAGATTAGCCGACTCAATTCAATATTAACATGATACACCAGCATCTTGTTACTCTGAATGCACTAAAACTTTATACTAAGGATCCTTAAGATGAATGAGCATATCTATTTACGACCTTCCACGTGAAAAAGGGCTCTAGGTTAAAATATTGCAAAAGAGGATGTTGATCTGAGCTATAAGAAAATGACCGATTACAACCACTTTTTATTTAATAAATAATCTTATTTAATATATCGTCATGTGAGGATTATAGTGTTCTATATCCATAGCAAATCCAATGGATATAGAACACTATAATCCTCACATGACGATATATTTAAAAACGATATATGTAAATTACCGAAATTCTTTCTTGGCTTTTTTATGTTGTAAAGGAGACAGTGGCAGTGGCCCACCCGGGGGGCTGGTTGGCTGCAGCTCCCAAGCCCTCAAATTTATATTTTTTTAATGATTTTTTATTTTTCTTGTTAGCTCTTCAAAAAAAATTTGCCTGCGGCCCTAATGTTTGGATTTTTTTAAATAGGTTTTATAAAATAATATGATCCATCAAACTGGAAAATGTGAAGCATCAATATTTCCAAAGATTTTAGCCTGCGGCGCTAAACCTAATAGGTTATATTTTAAGAGGTTTTATCTACCCATTTAAAGTAGTATGAAATAATTAGCTTTTCGAATTCTTAGAAATTGCTTATCCTGAAAAAGTGTAAACTGTAAAAAAATTGAGTGCGGCGCTAAACTAGATTAGCAACGTTGTGATATAACAATTTTAATTAATAGATTTTATAAAATTAGACAACCACACAAAAAAAAATAATATCCAGAGACTACACCAATTTCATCAGATCGCAATTTTTTTTACACTTAAAAAAGGGTGCGAAAATTCCTTAAATTCAGATATTTTAAGTGTAGAAAAAAATTGTGACATGATGGAGCAATTCTGATCTCAGATTCGATTTCGAAAATATAAAAATGAGTTGGTCTAGTCTCTGGCACATAATTTTTTTGGGTGGCTGTGCATAGCCAACCAAAAAAAAAATTAAAAAAAATTAAGTTTAAGGGACTAGACCAACGCATTTTTATATATTCGCGATCGCTGAAACCGAATCTGACCTCAAAATTTCTACAAAAGGTCACAATTGTTTTCTACACTTAAAAAAGGGTGCGAAAATTCCTTAAATTCCGATGTTTTTATGGGTAGAAAAAAATTGATTTCGGTTTCATCGACCCCAAAAATATAAAAATGCATTGGACTGGATATTATTTTTTTTGACCTGTTACGATGCTTGCAAACTGTCTTAGGTTATCCCTTTTTAGTTGCATACAAAAGCGTGCTGTCTTTTCACACGGAGTGGGAAGGGCTGCTCTTGCATGTTTACAGTCGTTTCTCGTAATCCAATTACGGGTGTGTTTTATGTGGGTTTCTTGATTAATGAGAGCAGTTTTAAAAGCGACAGATACAGGGATTATGGGCTCTGGACTTTTTTTTTCAGCCTAAGAGCTGTCTTTGCGGCCTCACCCTCAACAAAAATATTAAGGGGAGGAATACAAAGCAGAGTCTCTAAAGCTGCAGTTGGAGTTGATCGCATTGCACCGGTTATACTCATAAGAGCTAGTCTTTGAATATGATTTAGTTGCGTTCTTGCTGTAGTCAGTTGGGTTCTGGGCCACAATACAACTGAGCCTCCGAAAAGGAGGCCTCTGATGATACACGCCAGTCAGTTATTTGTATTGAGATATCAGAAGTGGCCAGTGTAATGTCAATTACAGTCTGACCCCGGCGTGTTACGAATGTAGGTTCGCATCCACGATTTAATATCTCTAGGTTTGTGCCAGACAGAAACTCTAGCAGTACTTTGCCTCTTCCGTCGATGTTTTTGTGATGAGAGTTACTGTCACATCCAACTATAAGCCTTTTTTTCTCCCGTTGGCAAAAGTTTATCAGGTTGGCAAGTTCCTCTGATGGAGGTTGCGTACCTGTATCTTGTGGGAGGTATATAAAAAGTTCTTCTTGGTTACCCTTTACACTATAGTTCATTCTCACAGTTGTAAGGTCAGCTGTGTGGAACTGAGTTACTAGAGTAGCTTCATATTGCTTAGGTATGTATATACACGTCCTAGGCTTTTGAATATAATAGCTATTTACAAAAATAGTCCCTTTTAAGCTGCCGAAGCCGGAAACTTTCGATTTCACAATCCAGGTTTCTTGGATTAGTGTTATTGTGTCCGCATTACTGTCCAGGTGACGGCAGATGGTAGCTACCGCCGCCTGGCAGTGTTGCAAGTTAATTTGTATAATCTCAAGTCCAGACATTGGGAATGACTATTTGGTGAGTTGAGATCTCAACATCAACAGACCCCCTTATTGCTTGGAGGGCCGTCCTTGGCGATGGGGTCAGTGGATTCAGAGGTGAAGACTTCTTCAACCTCCATATCCCCCGGTGCCCCGCCTGATGTTGAAGCCCCACCCTCACCAGCCACTTCCTGAGGTTGGACTTTTGTTAATTTAACAGTAAGGTAGGAAAATAGATATTTTACCTTACCTCCCCTACTGGTTATGGCTTGTGCGTCTTCCTCAGATATGCCGAAGACAATAAGTTGACCTTTAGGGTCCTTCTTGACTTCCCTGTGGAAGACGCACCATTTTTTAACATTGGCCCATATATTTAGACCTTCAAGGCGTAACTTGACCTTCTCCAGACCATCGTCATCGTTCGAGATCCAGATGGAGGCCTTTGTCAGCCTTGGAAGCTCGTCTTGAGGGACCACTGCTAGATTAGCTCCTTCCCATAAATCTCCCAGTCTGGGCACAGCACCCTTAAGCCACGTGAGGGTACCGGAGTCCTCACACCTGATCCTCAGGATTTCGCCAGTGTGCTTCATACTGGAGATTTGTGGGGGTGCTTCATTTTTAGCGGACAGAATTTCGTCCACTTGTTTTGTTAACCCTTTGACAACCAGGTCATACTGGGAGCTGGTTAGCTTACCCAGTTGGCTCTGCTTGTCAATGATGGCCACCTTCAGGTGCTTGGCAGCAGCCTGAGAGTAACCACTTGGGTTGATAGTGGGCCTATTAATGGATTTTTGCTTCTTCTTCTGCAATGCAGGAGAGGGGCTTCATCCATCTGACCTTATTCTTTTTGTGGCAGGAGTTCTTTCTCCAGCACTTCCACCTTTCGGTTTTAGCCCTGGTTTGGACCTACCTGCCGTATTTACAGAAGATGACCCTGAGGGCTGCTGGCTAGACCAAGAGGTTTTTGAGGTGCTCGGTGTTAGGTCGAACAATGTCCGTAGTCCCAACACTCGGGGGTTTTGGGTTTTCATCCAACAGGTTGCCTTTTGGCGTGCCTGTTGAAGGGCTGATGGGTTTGGTCCCACTCAGGTCATCTGACGACGGTCCTAAGTGGGATTGTGGGTTTTCAGGTTTTTTGTTAGATTCCATGAACTATTTCCTCTGTCTATTTAAAGTTTTTTTTTTAATAAATTATTTTTAAAATTTTGACGTAAAAATTGCAATCAAAATTGACTACGGCGCTAAACTTGCTTACCAATATTGCAAAAAAGTCTGGCTACACCCTAGCTTGTGACTTGACAAAAACTTATAATTCACAGAAAACTAAATAAGTTTGCCGCCGTAAGAAAAATCCTGTGGTCGTCCCCGGCTCAGCCCCCAAAAAAAAATCCTGAGTGAGCCACTGGTACAAAGTAAATAACTATTTCATCGAGGGATATCACTCTTTACGGTGATTAAAAAATAGAATGATGCAATATTTAATTATTATTTTTAAAATTTTGATTAAAATTAAAAAAAGACTGTCCTTACTAAGTCACTATACATTAACTAAAATGTATTTAAAATGAACTTATAACTTCTGATTAAAATATAGAGAAAGCTGTCGAAATACTTTCAAATCTAATGATATGCTAACCGTTCCAAGTGTTTTTATTTTTAAATGTGTACTATTTGTTAGGAAAAATTTACAGTTATTTACAACTAATTCACAAATTCATAATTTTAATACTCGTTGTAGGGAAAATATAATGGTACCTAGTCATAATACAGCTAAATTTGAAAGATCTCCTTACTATAATTGTTTGTCACTATACAATGCTTTACCATACGAAATTAAAAATATCGATAAAACTAATGTGTTTAAAAAAAAAGTTAAAAATATTCTAGTCAAAGGGTGTTTTTACACCTTGGATGAATTCCTTTCTTACAATTTTAATATGTGATCTTTTTGCATTTTTTTTATAGTTATTCTGTGATATTTTTTTAATTTTTATATTTATTTATTTATAACTTACTATTATTGTATATTTTTATTGTATATATTTATGTGTGTGGTTTTTTTTTAACTTTTACTTGCTATGTGTATATTAGATATATGTTTTTTTACTTTTTTTTCTCAGCTATGCTATTTTGTTTTTTTTTACATTCTTTTTATTTCTTAGGAAATTAAAATGATTCTATACAACGTAGCAAGTATGTATAGTTCTACTTCATTTATGACGAGCCATATGTACAACTTGTATCTAATGTGGTTAATAAATTTCTTTATTTCTTTATTCTTTATTCTTCGCTAAACGAGTAAACAAAAAAAACATTTGACTGTTTGGCTGTTTTTAAAATAAAGAAAATTATATAATTTCACCGTTTGCCTTTTCGCATGGAGCGACACAGTTAAGCTCGTGTACTAGAAATTGGAGAAAATACGGCACTTTATGTATTTAGACGTGTTTTGTGACTAATGTATTTTTAAATGGATAAAGCCACCTGAAACTTCGGGTATAGAGTTTATTTCGATTTAAAAGATTTATTTTGTCTGTTTGGTTTGGTTAATTTTTCCAGGTAAAACTGCACTTAATCAACTTATTCAAAAGTAAAAATAAATAAATTTTAAAGAAAGAAAAATTACTATAATTTATTTATAAATAGCGAGAACCTACTTATTATTTACTATTTTCTTGGTTTGTATAACTGGTTTAACTGTTAATACATTGTTTGATAAATTATACGGTATAGTCTGACACACAGTAAGAAACCTACGACGAAAGGGTAGTAGCAAAAAACGCTGCGATTAAAGCTGATTCAACATGAACGTATTTTTAGTTAAATTTTATATTGAAGTATATTGCTTTTAGAACCGTGTGTCAAACAATATTCCCAGAGACGCTGCTTATGAATGAGATTAGACTCGCTGTTGTTTACTGCTATAGACACAGGTTTCCTTAATCAAAAAGAAGTTTTATTTTCTGGCGCCAAAAACTCTTTTCGCAGATTGACCACGGGTTGACTGGAGATTAAAAAACTGTTAACCACTTTCGCTCCAGCCGGTTTTTCAAGGTACAGGTCACTATATCAGATTAAAATGTATATGGAAAATCCCGTAAAAAAATATCCAACTGTGGATATTGTGGTAAATTTTGCTATAAGGGTAATTGTCATAAAAGTCTGTATTTTCATGTACAAATGCAAAAAATTCGTTATTACCTTCAATAAACTCCCTCCCAGTAAACAATGTCAGCAACATATTTAGGGCACATTTGTCATATAACTTGATATATGGCATTCATATATTGGCAGTATTACAGGTTATGTGGCATTAATAGAACACATGCAATATATCTTAAAATACTTCAGATACAAATCCATGATATAACATGTTTTGTTACTTTCAATAAATAATAGAAGTTGCAAAACAAGTAACTGATGTATAATTCATCATAAAATAAATATGAAATGCAATATATCTTAATTATATATCAGATACATATAATGGATATATCCATTATATAACATGTTTTGTTGCTTGCAATATATAGTCACGAATACTGGTTTTTCGTGTCCCGAATAATTGTGCTTCCTCTTCATTTTTCGGATTTTGGGGTTGGGGTAACTAAACTCTTAATTAAAAGCATAATGCAGGTTCTCGTGAGAATTAACCATACCTACAAATATCCATTCGTGGATACAATGGAGCGGAAGGGGATAATATCAAAATCAAATCAAATGGGCTCAAATTGGCCTAAATTGAGTTTTCTAGGGATTTCATGAGCTCGGTTACCTTTACGGAAAAAAAACTGTTCTATTATAAAAGATAACACAGGCCCATAAAAGAAAAAAAGTGGGCTGGGGTTGAGACCTAACTATTCTTATGTATTTTGGGATGCTGAATACGAATCTGCCATAAAAAAACGCACTTCGTGGGCTTATTTTGTTTCTACACTGAAAAAAACTGTCTGGACCCACAAAAAAAAGTGGTCTGTGCTGTGGTTAAGACCCACGGATTCTTATGTATTTTGCGATGATGAACACGAATCTGCCATAAAAAAGGCACTTTATGGACTTGTTTTGTATCTACTCTGAAAAAACTGTCAGGGCCCACAAAAAGAAAGTGGTCTGTGCTGGGGTTGAGATCCACTTATTCTTATGTATTTTCTACACTGAAAAAACAGCATGGGCCCACAAAAAAAAATAGTCGTCTGTGCCGGGGTTGAGACCCACCTATTCTTATGTATTTTGGGATGGTGAACAAGAATCTGTCATAAAAAATGCACTTCAATGGCTCATTTTTTTGTTGCACTGAAATAATATGAGATTTTTACCATTTTAGACAGTTTTTTCAGTGTAGCAAAGAAATGAGCCCATGAAGTGCCTTTTTTAAGACAGATTCGTGTTGAGCATCCCAAAATACATAAGAGTAGGTGGGTTTCAACCCCAGCACAGACCACTTTTTTTATTTTGTGGGCCTGTGTAATTAAAAAAATTATCTACAAACAGTTTTTTTTAATGAACTAGCTAGCTCAAACCCTCACCGTTTTATAGCTCCAACAAAGTTGCCTATTAGGATAACATATTGTCAATCCTTTTTTAAACATGCATAATTTGTGTTTTTGTAAAAAAAAACTCCAAAACCACAATTTACAAAAAAAAAGTTATTACATAACAAAATCTTTTATGTATACATAAAATATTTTGTTATAACAAAGAACTAGGAAATTGGTGTTTTCGATTTTCTGTGCGAAAATATCCCGTCGTTATGGTTATGTCTTGTTTTAGTTGTAAAAAAATAGTCACAAAAATAGCAAAATAATAAAAAAAGAATAATTATACCAAAATATATAAATTTTCAAGCTCTTTCAAAGGACGTTTAACAGCATACCAATCATCGTACAGAGTGATATTGGTAGACTGACAGTTTCCGGCTACTGGCCCATTTATTTTTTTTTTAATTAAAAATTTCTGTCCTTTTACATTATTCTGTTTTGTTATAAATTTAGAAACACTTTATCAAGATTGAGGTATTAAGTCATATGGATCACTTATAATTTTATCGAAAATATGTAGGGTTTGTTGCTAACTTCTTGTCCCACTTTTTGTGGTGAGCTTAGTACTTCGCGCTTGAATTGGCAACGTATATTTGATTGTACAAAACTTAAATAAAGTCATCGCCTCTGTCATTTAGAATGCTATTTTTTACTTAACCTGTTTTTTCTCCCTACCCCTCTTCTTCCTCTTCTTTCGCTTCTTTATTTTTTCTTTTTCTTTTTGTTCTTAATCACAAATTCTAAACTTTATCTGTGTTTATAATGGAAATTTAATTTTTAGTTTTCACGAAATGGCTGTATATGATATACCCCCAACTATAGAATATATAGCTAATCAAACAGGTAACAAAGGCAACATAATATATATGGGACATTCAATGGGAGTTACTATTTTAAGTATTTACACCTCGATGTTCAAGGAGCACTCTGAAAGATACATCGAAAAAGCCGTTTTATTGTGTCCTGTGACCTACATAAAGCACATGAAAGGACTATTCGGAAAGAATGCTGGCAGTTTGCACTATCCATTGGTAAGTGTATTGCACACAACTCTAGTGAGCTAAACTTTAGTTTAAAAATATTGTCAAATGGAACTGTTGGTGGATCTTAAAAGCTGCACTTAACAGAAAAGTAATCACTAAAATCCCAGCTGATCCGGTTCTCAAGATAATGCTAAAACTTCTTCAGGAGAGTCCTCTATCATTAGCAATAGTATTTCATAAATCAAATAAGATATTTCTTGTAGTACTTTTTGCACAGATTCTAAATTATATAGCAAATAATAACTATTTTCAGTACATCACGAAAAAAACAATAAAAACTATTTATCCAATACATACAGGAGACAATTACCAGCTTTATTTTAAATAAATAAACTCAATGATAACCCCCGCGTGGCTTTTACTTTATCGAGTGGATAATTATTTATTTTACCCACTCAACTGTCACTTGTCAAATTATTTTCTTGTAAATGTCAATAAAATTTTTAAAAAAATATGAATTTCTAAGCTATTTATTGGATAAAACCTTGTATGGCACTCATGGGTAAACCGATATTGCCCTCTCGAAAATTAACCTGCTTGGCTGACGCCTCGTTAATTTTCTCATGGGCAATATCTTACTTAACCCACTAGTACCATAAATAACTATTTTTGGGTTGAATTTAACTAAGTGTATTATTTTTATTAGAAGGCGTAAAACCATCTGAAAAAGTTGTTTAATTTTTTTAAAAGCTGCATTAAAGATATATATGAGACATTCCTTCTGAACGAGCCACCCCCATCTATCCAAAATTGGTGAGGTCCATTTGAGGTCTATAAGGGCTCAAATAAAAGGTCTTAAACTCTACTTTCTGAATCTGATTGGCTTTTACACTAAAGATAAGGTTTTTGTTTAGCTGTAGCTATAGGTATACCTAAACAAGCCAGGAAGATATATAAAGCTACGCATACCATTATTTAATATTCACAGTAAATGCTTTTAAAAAAATAATTAAAAAAAATAACTTTTTTTTCTCAAAAGAAAATCATTTCTCGATTTTTTGAAAAAATCGGATAATTCGTTCTTGAGCTGTCGCTTAAACACAAAACGTGACATCGGACGGACGGACATTTTTAAAGTTTTTTATTTTTTCATGAAACACATTGTATCCAAGAATTTTTTTGGCTAGAACGTTTTTTTGGCGATTTTGAAAATTTATTAATTGTTTTTAATTTGTTTTTACGAAAAAAGAAAAAAAAAAGAAAAAAAGAACTTAAAATAATAGTTTATTTTGTTATTTTTTTCTAACCCCCACAACTTTTTGTTTTTGGGGGATTACTTTCAAATACAATAGATATCTTCCCCTCATAGAACTTAAATTTTTCTGAAAAAAAAAAAAGAGTCGATCGGATAATTCGTTCTTAAGTTATCGCGTAAACAAAAAACGTGATATCGGACGGACGGACAATTTTAAAGTTTTTTATTTTTTCATGAAACACATTTGTATCCAAGAATTTTTTGTCTAGGACGCTTTTTTTTACGATTTTGGAAATTCGAAACTACCTTGTAATATTCTACCGTATATGTATATTTCATATTCTATAACATAATAACAATGATAAAATCTTTGCCCATAGTTATAAATTGCGTTTTAATTAATAAATGTTTGTTTTCCTAAGTGCGGACCTGTTATAGCATTGGAATTCTTTTCACTTTTTATAATATAGCCTTTTTTTTGACAACACGTTTTTATCCCAAAGTAATATTTTCAATATAATTTAATAGAGTAGTAAAATATCTTTAAAATGAGTACTGAATCAGCTTTCTAGCTTTTATATTTCCCGAGATAATCGCAAAAAAAGATTGAGCTGACAAGCGATATTAGCGTATTTCAATATTTCCATAACCGGGTATATCCAAAACTAATGATAATTCTTCGATTTAATTGTGTTTTTTTTATATTTGCTATGCCCAAAAGGAATAAAAAAGAATAAAAAATAAAACATTTTTTTTAAATTTTTGTTTCCTTAGAGTTTTAGGAGAGCGATATTATACTGAATTAAATTTGCATTAATAGAAAGTATATAAAAGTATTTTGGATTAAAAAAAAAAATAGAAGTAAAGTCATAATTGCGACACCCTGGAGGGTAAGGGCTACGCTGATTGGTTCAATTTTAACCAACCTTGAAATTGAACCAATCAGCGTACTGCATTTCTTGCGTTTTTAAGTTTATGTTTTTACGTCATATTTGTAAATAGGGTCTAAAGTGTTTTACGAAAGTGGACAAAACGTACCCATAGAATTAGACTAAATATGTTTTTTGTTTAAAATAAACTCATTGGGGTTTGTCACACCCCGACTTGTTAAAGGAAGTATATCGATCATGTTACTATATGCGTTGTAGATATTCAATACATTTATGCAAAAAAGCATAAAGCCAGTATAGAATATAGGAAAATCTAGGAAATTCCTCGTTATTGCGATCCCCATAGGCAGTCTTTGAAATATCTTCTTACAATGTCAGATGGATTTTACATGTATTTTGCTGCAGTTTATTTATTTTGTACCGTGTGGGTAATTAATGACTAGACATTAAAACTTAAAATACAAATTTTAAAGCCATTTAAATTTTAAAGCCATTTATATTCAGCGTCGTCTAAAATTGTAAATAAAACTTATTAGTGTTATATTAGTCACATATCCAGTATATGATTGGTTTTAATCGCGCGCAAGCGAAAATAAGTTTTTTAAAGTGGTTTACATATAAGTTAGTTTAATTTTCTATTTATTTTTTTTCTTTCTAGAAAGCATTAAAAACTATTGGAAGGAACAATGTGTATGGTCGGCAAACTATGGAACATTTCGTAGAAAAGAATTATTGTACTAGCAGAAATTACAAACATTGTTACTATGTATTATGTACTGTGACAGGATTTTCCAAAAACCAGTTGAGATATGTAAGTTATTTTTAAGGTTGATCAACGAGCTTTAACATTTTTCCCAATGGTTTTAAGTAAATAGACATCTTTACATACCGTGTCATTATAAAGTGCCGAACACTTTTTAATGCAAAACTGGCATTAGCGATGAGTAAAATGCAAGAAAGCTGTGTGCGTTTTACTGGCCACCGAGCTGTTGTACATAGCAATCACATGGGCTTGTCGCGCACAACTCTAACAGAGGCTTGGCTTCAAACGAAGAGTATTTTCTTTTCTTTTTTGAGAAATGTGAGATAAATAACACGACAACTCAATTAGTTTTTTATGTTAAAAAAATATAATATGCAATAAATTAGCAATCTGTAGCGTTTTGGAAAAATATAAATAACAAATATTACTACTATTTCAAATAAAAATTTAAGCATGCCCACCTGATAAAGAAAGAACAATGAACATAGTAAAATTAAAAAAAAATAATATTTCATACATTAAGCACACGCAAATCTTAAAGTTTAAGTTTATAATTATTTAAGTGTTACGTGACATTTTTACTGACACCCCCCTCTGTAACGCGGCGTAAGTGCCCCCCCCCCTAGAGCGTTAGGTAATACTTGAACGTTCCCTTTTGTACAGAAAGGTCGAAAGCAAAAAAAAATAATGGTTTAATAAGAAGGATAAAAGGTTTATTTACCCTATCATTAATACTAAACTCATAAAGCATTTAACCAATGAAATGCAATTGCTTTTTGACATATTGCGCAATATGTCAAAAAACGTAGTAAAAAATAAAGTAAAATTAAAATAACTTTTAATTACCCCCATTAAAACCCTTTCTCCCTGAATTACTCCCTCCCTTAGGACAATTCTCAACCTTTTTTATTATCATTAGTGGAGTAATAATTATTTGCTAATAAACAAAGGAAGAATTTCGGCTTAAAAAACAAAAGTTAGTAAAATGTCACATCCCCAATTCCTTTTGTTTTAACAGACTTCCCCTTGAGCAAAATATAAAGTGGTATAAATCATTAAATTTATAATTTAGTACCCTTCAATAACCACTCAAAAATAGTGAGGTGCTATTGAAAACAAAAATAATAAAATGAGCTTGGTCCTAATGGCAAGTCGTAGGGACAGGTTTTAATAGGGTTATTAAAAGTTCTTCTTCTTCTACTTGGGATATATCTGCAGGTCTTGGGTATACCTGTTCTAGATATTGTAGCCTTTTGCGAGCAACACATAATGTGTTCGGCCGTTTCTGGTGCTTCTGAGCATAGACGGCAAATGTCGATTTCAGACTTTCCCATTTTTTTAAGATTATATCTTAACGGGCAGTGTCCGGTTAACAGCCCTGTATAGGTCTTTAGGTCCACCTTGCTGAGATCGAGTAATTTTCTTGTTCGTTAGGTTCATATTTTATGAATATTTTGGCCTGTCTTAAGTTTTGGTCTTTCCAATATCGAGTTTTGATTTTGGTTTCCCATCTCTTAATTGCCTCTACCTGATGGCTTTTGTTAAAGCCACAGAAAGGTTTAGGGCCAATAAATTGAGCGCATGCTCCCTCTCTCCCGAGAGAATCCGCAGCCTCATTGCCCTCAACACCCTCGTGTCCTGGCACCCACATCAAGGAAACCTTGTTGGTTTCTGCCAGTTGTTTGAGGGTTTCGTAGCATTCCCAGTCAAGCGTCTATGCATGTATGTGTGTATGTATGTTTGTACGACTCTACAGCCTAAACGCCTGGACCGAATTCGGCAATTAAGGTCTCAAACGATTCCTTTTCATGCCGCAGATGACATAGGCTATATAAAAGTCCAAGTTTCGCCTATTTGGGATGTCATCATCAGGCATTTATATAGAGAAAAAATAAAAAACTCATCCGATCTTTATGAATAATATATCAAACGATGCGTCTTGGTCCCATGAATAATAGTAGTTATTATAGTTATAGATGTATTTCGACAATATTCGATTTATTTGTTTTATCATCAGGGTAAATTAAGGAATTTGCTCTGCAGCCTAAACTCCTAATCTGAATTTGACAATTGAGGTGTCTAGCTATTTGTCTTGAAACAGGGTCATACAAAAGTCCATGTTTCGCCTATTTGGGCTGCTTACATCAGGGATTAATAAAGAGAAAAAATAAAAATTATTTTTTATGAATAGGGTATCAAGAGATGCGTCTTGGTCCCATAAATAATAGTTATTATAGTTATAACTGTATGTATTTGTACATTATACTATATTATCTGTATTCATCAGCTTAAAATAAAACCTTTTATTTAATAAAAAAATACGTTTAAAAAGTTTAAAATAAATTATTAAATATTATAATAATGTAAAAAATCTTCAAACTTAATTTTAATATACAAATGTTTTAATAATATAAAGGCAGAATAGGCCTCCGACTGCGACGGCAACTATATAATTTTATTTTACATTATTCTTGTTTGATACTTTTTAGTTTGTCAATTGGGTGTTTTTTTTTTAATTAAATGATTTATTTTCTTTTATAATAACAAAGATACAGGCTATGTAAAAAAATGTAAAACACGCTGAATTTTATTTTTAGGATCTTTTACCGGCAATATTTTCACTATGGCCAAGAGGAATATCCTTAAAAATTTTAGCACACTTTTTACAAATTATACAATCAAAAGGAGAATTTAGGCAGTTTGATTATGGAGAGAAAAAAAATCTGGAGTTATATAATACTACATTGGCCCCCAGTTATAATCTTCCTTCGATTCAAATACCTTTTCACATTATTTATGGGGAAAATGATTATATTTCTCTAAAAGAGGTTAGTACCTGTAGCAATACAGCAAATCAAACTTTTTTTTAAATTAAATAATAACAGGTTAAAATTTTTTAAATTTATTACATTTAGTATTTTAGCAAAAACCACTGTGCTTGTGGTTTTAAAATAAATTAGGGGCCAGGGATGTCTTTTATTGTTAAGCTTGTTTAAATCTTTAAATCTTTGTTTAAAACACGAAAAAAAAAAACAACTTTATTTATCCAAAAAAAATAACATAAAATAAAAAAAAAGACAAAAAAAATTATTTAAGAAAACGAAAATTTTATATGGTGTATACCTATTTAAAATTATGAATAGTTTTATAACTTTAAGTGTCTGGTGGGGTTAAATCCACCCACCCATACGGAACTTTAAAACCGCTAAAAAATAAACGTGTAGGATAAGTGCCTATTCACAATCTCGCATAAGAACATAATAAATAATAATGGGATGCCGTAATTGGCTTGATGGGCCACCATGTATCTTGTAAGCAAATCATGGAATCGCATTCTTATGTTTTATGTTCTTATGCAAGCTTCTGGATATGCCTTAAGGGTCAAACAAAAATTGTCAATATGTTCTCTATGCGTTTACCTACAGCTATTAAAGTGGAGAATATTAATAGTATATTAAAGTACTAGTTTCATAACATACGTTTTCTAAAGTACTAGTGCGCTAAAAACGTGTTATGAAACGAGTGCTTTATACAATTTTTTCTATTTTAGTCTAAAATTAAAAAAAAAACTTACATTTAAATTGATGACTGATCTAGGGATTTTTGTTTCGGATTGGCATTACAGTTTACACCATGTTTAAAATTCTAAGAACAAATGATATTTTGATATATTTTATAGTCCTCTTCTCTTTTTTACTGCAATTGACCAAGCCACAATTTTAACATGGTAAAAGTAACCTAAACACAAAATTTTGTAGAAAATTCAACCTTAAAGCGACATTGACATTTGCACGAAAAACGTCAAGCGATAATCCAGGTCTGTTGCCAACCCAAAAGAACAAAAAGAACAGACCTCTTATGGGCCTATAAGAACACGCAAAATGCGTGTGATTATGAGCTTATAAGAGTCGCAAAATCGAAAAAACAAAAAATACTGCGAAGCAGTCTACGTTTGAAATTTGTCATGGGTGGCTTTAACCCACCACACACGCGCCGGGTAAATAAAATAATAATAATAATATTTTGTGCTTTAATAAATAATATTTCCTGATTATACATTTTCGTTCGTTTTAGGTGTTCTTTCCATTTATTTACTTATTTATAAATAAACCTACATGTATGTAAAATCACGTCAGTTTTATTTTTATTGTCAGTTAAATGGCAAGGACTTTTCAGATAATGTAAATAAACAAAATTTAATACTACATTTAACAGCACCTACCCAAAATTTATGATACATGGTGTTACTTGCAGATAAAATCCCTAAGGTACACTGTAAAAAATTGGGGTAAAATTTAAATGGAATTATATTATTATAATATTGGTATTAAATTTTAAAATACAAATAATTTAAGATCGTTTTACTGTTTACAGAAAGTTGAAAATTTAATTTTTTTTGCAGTTTTAAAGCCAAAAGTTAAATCAAAAATTTAATGTTACTGTATTACAAAATTTCATCATACGTTGATAGATCATAAAATTATAAAGAATCTGATATAAAAATATCAGTTAAGTTTTATGTTAAGTTCTATGTCAAACAGTCTTTGACGTTCACGTTTCTCAATCTTTGACTAAGACTGGAAATGTATTTGTAAACTTTTAAATCTGTAACGAATGAAGTGAAGCGAAATTTTCTCAGTAAAAATTTAGAAAATTTTTATGGAACCCTCAAAATTATTAAAATTGGTTAATTTTACAATGTTGTTATTAATAGGGTCACTCGATCAGTTGTTACTTTGTCTAGTGTTTTGGTGGTTAGCCGTTTGGGTTTCTGGAAGTTTTCGCCTGAAACCCAAATCGATCAATCACCAAAACACAATAACACACAAACTAGACAAAGCCAAAACCTATCGAGTGACCATAGTTATTAAAATTAAGCACGCTAATAATAAAAATTTTAAATTGGTTAAAATGTAAAGTATTTTTTATTTATCGCAGCACCCAACGCTTAATTTTTTAAATTATAAATGCTTGGATGCTTATTAAATAAGCATTTAAGCTTTTAGAGTTTAAAAATGAAGTGTTGCGTGCTGCGATTAATGAACTAACTTTATATTTTAACTATTTTTAATTTATTTTTAAACTTAAATCCTTGAATGTTGGCAAATTACTTATGTTAGAACCAAAAAAATATATTTTGCTGCAATTTTATTACAATAAGGTTTCTTTTCTCAAGAAACCTTACATTTATGATATTAATTTTCTTTTTATAGGATGCTTATCTTTTATTTACGAAGCTGAAAATGCAGGAAAAGACTATACACGGGATAGAAAATTTTAATCATCTTGACTTTTTCCTTTCAAAACATGTGGAAGAACAATTTTATGAATATTTAAAGACTGTATTAAATAAACCTGGCTTAAAATAAATAAGTATTTATTATTTATGTTGTATCTATTTTGTTTTTATTTTCTTATTTTTTATTTTTATCTCTCACTGTTCAGAGAATTTTGGTGCAACATATTTAGGTTATACCGAGTGATCCAACGAAAACTTAAACCTTGGATAAAATCGAAACTAACGAGTTTTCGAAAAAACGCCAAGACAGGTCAGTTTTTATCTTTATCTTAAGGGGGACATCTTTTGACATGTAACTAATAATTGACGTAACTACCCCCACCACTCAGGAGCTACCAGTTCAACAATCTTAAGAGGGAATGTGGGTCATGTAATACATTATTAAAAAGGGTTTTTTAATTCTGGTTATAACAAAGATTTATTTTTTTAAATCTGTTCAGTAGTCCTCGAGGAAACGAATTACAAAAATTTAAAACATGCGTTAATCAATTAATTTAAAAACCTAATATTTTTACATAAATAAAAAAAGACATAATACCCGTTTGTGGCAGGTAAAATTTTTCAAAAAAAAAAAAATCAAAATTTTTGGTTTTTCGAAAAAAGAAAACTTTTTGATTTTTTTTTCTTTTGAAAAAAATGCCACAAACGGGTATTATTATTTGTGTTTTATAATTATTAAAAAAACATAAATGTAAAAATATTATGCTTTTAAAATAATTAATGAATGCATTTTTTAAATTTTTGTTATACATTTTCTCGAGAACTACTGAACCGATTTAAAAAAATAAACCTTTGTTAAAACCAGAATTAAAAATCCCTTTTAATAATGTATTACATGACCCACATTCCTATTTAAGATTGTCGAACTGGTAGCTCCTGAGTGGTGGGAGTAGTAACTTCAATTTTTGGTTACATGTCAAAAGATGTCCTCCTTAAAATAAAAATTGACCGATCTCGGAGTTTTTTCGAAAGGTCATTAGTTTCGATTTTATCCAAGGTTAAAGTTTTCGTTGGATCACCAGGTATAATCTAACTATATGGTTTAAAATTATACAAAAAAAGTAAGTATTTTACTAAATTTTTCTATTACACAAAAAGTAATCTATTATACATAAAAGCCATATTTTTTTTCGACTAAATCCTGCTATCGAGACATACCAAAAATTAAGGTTTCTGAAAATAATAGAGCTAAAAATGACTAAAATTGCCACTGTTATAACTTTTTAGCTGTTTATTTTGAAATCTGGATTCTCAAAGTGAAATATTTTGCTACCGGATTTGGATTCAGTGACAAAATCTAAAAGATGGGATGAAATCAAATAAGCATAAATTAATTTTTATGGTCCATATCGAGGGACATAATTTGAAGAGAAAATTTTACAAGGAGCAGGCGCCGTCATGGCCATGCAAGGTGGACATGGCCATGAATTGTGGACACTCGGCCCATAATTAAGTGAAAATTTGTGTAAATTTAAGGTATTTGGATGAACATGGTCTCGTTTTTTGAAGGCATTTCCCCCTTTCCCTTAGGGTCACGTCAAGTCAGGTTCAAATTCAAATACTCCGTTTCTCGTGTTATTAAAGGCTTTAGAGATTTTATATTTTGGCTACCCCCCTAACAACCCTCTATGGGGAGGGGTAGCCAAAACATGAAATCTCTAAAGCCTTTAATAAAGCGAGAATCGGGGTATGTAGTGTATGAATTTTGATCAATTTGCGTGACGTATTTTATGGACGATCGCTTAAATGGTCATGTCGAACATACGATATGACCGCCCTTGATTAGGTGTGTGCAAAATAGCGGGATTATACCGTGCATGTCAAAAGTCTGACACCCCTCTTTTACTTTTAAAGTTAAAATTTGGACCTCGTAAATAACCAACCATCATCATCATCATCGTCATCATTATCAGTAGTTTCTTTGGATCTTTAAGAGACAGGCTCAGTGCCTATGGCTCATTTGTCTAAAAAAAAATAGTTTGAATGGGAAAGTCTCTGCTTACTGATGCTGGAGTTACATCTGTCATGAATTGGCTATGGGCGCGGGGAAAGGTGGGTGGGGGATGAGGAGGGATGGAATATGAATGGGAGGAAGATGGTAACGTAACCTAAATTAGTTCTTGTTTAATAATTTTAGAGGGCACAGTGGAGGCAGGGATTTTTTTAAATAGAAAGGGGGTCATATGACAAGCATTTTAAAGCTTATTCAATTCTATTCTTGACCATATAGCTTTTTTTTAATATTCTTTTTTGGGGAAATAAAAATTTTCGTCAAATAAAAATTTCTGTTTAAAAGTAAAAAAAAAAATATTGATTTTATGATGCAAAAACGTAAATTATTCTTTTCAACTAATTTTAAATTAAATAAATGCACACAAAAAAAATATTAAAATAACAAAAATGTTATGGCCAAAACGATAATTTAATATGATGTACCACAAGACCACATACTGTTTAAAAAATCCCTCTTGCCCCCTTCCATCCTAGTGCTTCCTAAAAATACGAAATATATTCCAAAATATTATTTTAATAATTTGTGTTATGTTATGTTGTGTTAGGTGATCCAAATGTCAAGTTAATTTCTTAAGCGGTTTAAAAGTTTAAGGGGGGCGGACTTAAGACACTGTATCATAAAGTAATTAAATCTACCAATTCATCAAACTTAAGTATAGTTATAGCTTTTATTTAGTTCTTTTAATTTTTAATCTTACCTCCGTGGTATACCGGTAAAGGATAAATTAAAAAGTATATACACATTAAAATTAAATTAATTTGATATCAAGACTTGTTCTTATAAAAAATAAATAATAATACCTGGCGCGGTGAGTTTTTTCACCTGTAAGTTGTTCAAAGTGCAACGATATGGTTCTAAGGAAATTAAGTCCTGTGCTCCTTTGTGTTTTCTGTTTAAATATTAGTCTTTGTGCTAATCCGCCTCCGGTAAGTAAAAGAAAAAGTCCGGGAAACAGTTAATATGCATATTATCATACACCGGGTGACTTTTATTTATGTGCACCCCCAAAATTAAGATTAATTTTTATTCGATAAAAACGAAAGTATTTTATATAATTTTATATTGGCTTTAAAATGGCGTTTAATTTTGTTGTTTCACATTCTATACCGCCGGAAGTAACATAAATATATTTTTCTAATGAGACACCCTGTAATTTTTACATTTTTAAATTTAGCCATAGATTCTATGTATTGACTGTTTTTTTTATCTATTTTTTTTTTCGTTTTGGTTTTCATCCTATACAAACGAGACTTACATAAATTGCCTTGTTTTTACTTATTTAACCCCTTCCGCTCCATTGTATCCACATATGGATATTTTCAGGTATAGGAAAATTTACCACAATATCCACAGTTGGATATTCGTAAACTTTATATGTAGAGTATTTTTTCGCTATTTTTCTTATACCAACCTATGCTGTACTTTGAAGATTAAGTAAGTAAAAAGAATGTAAATTATGTATATCTCGTTTTTATACCCTAAAAACGAAAACGAAAAAAAAAAGTAAAAAAAAACAAAGTTTTTATACATAGAATGACACTTCCGGCAAAACCGAAAGTGAAACAAAAAGTAATAAATCCACCATTTTATAGCCAATGTCAAATTATATATATCATCAAAATTTCGTTTTTATCGAATGAAGATTTATCTTAATTTTTGGAGTCGACATAAATAAAACTCACCCGGTATGACAGACAGGTTTCTTGGAAACCTTTGTGCAGTACTATACATAGGACTTTTGTATTCATTTAGCGGGAGCTAGCAAAATTGAATCTTATAATGATTATTTTTTATTAAATCGGAACTTTAAATGATATTCATTACGTAATAATACTATTTTTTATTTTAATAACAATAGTATATTTTATCCACGGCCGTGGAACTCTATCCAGGACCTGGCGATCTGCAAAAAGCTTAATTTGAATATACTTTAAGACATATGCAAACGTGCTAACTCAAACTTGTATCTCCTTAAACACAGTTTTGCCAGTTGCTCACCTGAAACTTTTATTTCCCTATATAAAACATATGTTAGACCTATCATGGAATACTGTGGTCCTGTCAGAGATAAACCTTGTAGTCTCTGGTCCTGTTTTTCATCCGGACCTCGTGCGTGAAAAGACATTACTCGAGTCGGTACAAAGACGAGCAACGAGCTTGCTTTATGGCCGATTTAGACCCTCATATGATGATTAAGATTATCAATCCTGAATCTACCAACGTTTTTAAATCGCCGCCGTCGCACATAGGTAAAAAATCCCAAAAAAAAAGGAAACAAATCATGAAGCGTCGAAAGTATATAAATATTTATAAACCTTATAGAGTCCTCTCAATGATTTCAATGCATTTTTTTGAAAATGTTTGCGACCTTGCGTAAAAAATTAAATTTAAGTGGCACACTGCATACCGGATGGGCCATTTAAACGGTTACAAGTCGATATCTCAGAAACCGTAACAGATAGGTTTTTGAAATTTGGTACTATGCTTTAATATCAAGGGGGACACCTTTTTATTAAAGCAGTTCCCACAACCTTAGGCGGGAGAGTTTCCACACCCTTAGGCGGAAATGAGGGTGTTTGTTATTCAGATTCAAATTCAGTATAAAAAGTTACATAATTGACCAAAAAAATTTTTTTTCAACCTCAAATTAGGCTGTTAAAAAAACTAAAATAAAAAAGACGCCATTTAAAAAAATTTAAAAATTTGAATATTTTAGTAAAACCTTATTGTTTAGGTTTGGACTTTCATTGTTTTAAACCTAAAAATGTACAATATAAATCAAATCTGAATTTTTCCAAAAATTTTAAATTTTTTACCTGACGCGTCCGGACGCATCATGACCCGGATATAATACTTTTATATGATTTGATACCCGATATTTGTACTATATTTTAAAATTTTAAAAATATAGCCCTAAAGAAAATAAAGTGTAAGATATTGTATAATATACATTGCATATTATGCAATGTGCCACTTAAATTTAATTTTTTCCGCAAGGTCGCAAACATTTTCGAAAAGATGTATTAAAATCATTTAGAGGACACTATAAGATTTATAAATATTCAACATTCGACGCTTCATGATTTTTTTCCGTTATTTGGGATTTTTTACCTGTATGCGTCGCGGGGACTTAACTGTGACATATCGAGCCTTACATAACTTTTTTGAGGCGGATTTTTCTATTTTGTTTAGTAAGTAAGTAAGTAAGTAAGTAATTTATTTGTGATACAATGTTTTCACACGTCAAATAATAAATAAATGTTACATTAACATAATTAAAATAGGTTAATTTAAATCAAAATTCAAAATACAAAATTTCACGGCACAATTTAGTACAGCCAAACATATATTCAAAATTTGTAATTTAAAAAATCACTCGTACTATACAGGGCCTTTTCAATCAAAAACTCCTTCAATTTAATTTTAAATTGCCTTGTTGGAAGATTGCGCATATTTAATGGCAAATGATTAAAAAAAGTAGGTCCATAGAAGTTAAAGCCAAGTTTACTGCTCTGAAGTCTAAAATTGGGCAATCTAATATTATGAGAGAATCGAGTATTTCTCTCATGGATATCTAATTGTTGAGAAAAATCAGAAAAATTTTCTTTAACATAACAGGCAGTAACATAAATAAACAAAGATGGTACAGTTAAAATCTTAAGTTCAACAAATTTATGCTTTATATCAGCCCTATAACCCATATTGCATAAAACCCTTATTAAACGCCTTTGAATCCCAAAAATTCTATCCAACCCTGAAGCACTCCCCCAGGCCACAAGGCCATAACTTACCCTAGACTCAAATAATGCATGGTATGCTGTTTTTAAAACGTCAGGAGAGACCATCCTAACAAGGGAGCGGAAAACAAAAACACTTTTTGACAGAGAGCCCGCCACAGCATTTACATGAGAATTCCAATTTAGGTCCGGGTCAAGGAGTAAACCAAGATATTTTACATTCGTAGGGTTATTAAAAGTATATAGTGGTCGATGAGTAAAGAATATATGAACAGTTTTATTAATATTTAACGAAAGCCTATTTGTTGAAAACCAATTTTTTGCACATGCTAGTCCCTCACCCATAAGCTCAATAGTTGATCTCAAGTTAAATTTACTAGAAATAATGTTCGAGTCATCCGCAAATAGAAGATTTTCCCAAAAGGGAAGGGCAACTTTCAGATCATTAATAAAAATAAGGAAGAGTAGCGGACCCAGGACAGAGCCTTGAGGAACGCCACTCTTTATCTTTTTAAAATTTGAGCCTTTACCATTTAAAAAAGTATATTGACATCTATTGCTAAGATAAGAGGACACGAGTTGAATACTAAGAGAATCAAAACCATAAAATTTTAATTTATCTATTAGCTCTGGGTGAGGAACGCAGTCAAAAGCTTTTTGTAAGTCGCAAAGAGTAACACCTACATACTCGCCCTTTTCTTGCTTTTCAACTATCAGATCCAATAATTTAATAAATGCATTTTTGGTTGACATCCCTGGCCTGAACCCAAATTGGTTCTCATAAAATAACTTTTTTTCCTCAAAGTATTCTAAAATTTGTCTTTTCAAGATAACTTCAAAAATTTTTGAAAAAGTTGGGACTAATGATATTGGTCTAAAATTGTTAGGTATTGTAGTACCACCCTTATGTATCGGTATGACTTTGGAAATCTTTAAAGACTCCGGAAAAACACCTTGTAGAATACTCATATTTATAAGTTTAGTTAATGGTATGATAATATGATTTTTAATGTTTTTAATTAAATAAGAAGACATATTATAGTGGTCCATACACCTTTTGTTTTTTAGTTCATTTATAGCTTCTCTGACTTGATTAAAACTAACTTCTTTAAAGGAAAAACTATTAGAATCGTTATTATTTTTGTTAAGAAAAGAATGAACACATGAATTTGCTTTTGGCAGGTTCTCTGCCAATTTGTCAGGGATAGTGACAAAAAAATCATTTAGCACGTCAATGTCCACAATAAATAGTAACCCAAGAACACGTGGTCGTGGTCTAAAACATAAACAGGACTTCCAAACAAGTGTGCGACAAAATTTCTTGTGTAATCGTGTTTTTTCAACATGGAATAACCTACCCAGGGACATACGTTTCGCGTCATCAGTGAATAACTTTAAAAATCTATATGATGAATGGAGTGCAGTTAATCAACAATGATAAGTCTTTATTTCATATGTTTCTTTTTATTATGTATTTTGGTGGTTTTACTGTGATTTTAATTTTAGTTTTTTTTATTATTCGTTTGTCTTTACATTTTTTTTCTTACTTTTACACTCTAAAATTGTTAACTTCTTAATTTTTTTTTCTTCTATGTATAATTTTTGTAATTTTGGGCTTTATAGGAGCAATCCTCTGCCTTTATCTTTATAATAATAATAATAATAATAATAATAATAATAATAATAATAATAATAATAATAATAATAATAATAATAATAATAATAATAATAATAATAATAATAATAATAATAATAATAATAATAATAATAATAATAATAATAATAATAATAATAATAATAATAATAATAATAATTAATATCAATCCCAACCAGTACTTGAATCAAAGAACGTCCTCATATACTGGGATAGAATTATAATGACGGATCGTACAGTGGATTTCAACCGACCGGATATAGTTATTATAGAGAAAAATAATAAAAAAGCATTTATAGTTGATATTGCGTGTCCCCTTACACAAAATTTAATAAAAACAGAGACCGAAAATATTAATAAATATGCTAATCTTGCAATAGAGCTAAAACATATTTGGCAAATACAAGAGGCTACCATTGTACCCATCGTTGTATCTGCGACAGGAGCCATCTCGGTAAATCTTGAAAAACATCTTGAGAAGCTAGATATTGAGGAGAATATTATTCAACATCTACAAAGAATAGCAATTTTGCAGACGTGCCATATTGTTAGAAAATTTATAAACAATTAGGTTTATAGGTGGAGCAGGGTGAATTCCCTTACCACCTCTCTTACTTACTCTTACTTTAATTTTATTTACCATGTACAAAATTTTATATACCAACGTGAGATAGGGTAAAAACCCCAATTATTGGCACTTTAAGAAATTTTCCACATATATTTCATTATAACTTATTAAATATTTCATGTTATCAAGAATAAAATATTTTACATCATTTAGTAGTTATTCTATTTTATATATTATATAAAATTTAAACTGAGATCTTTATAATATTAAAGAATACACAATTTCGTATTATTGGCACCTTTTTGCTAATAATTGGCATCCAGATTTTCCTATTATTGGCACCTAATTTTTGCTTTGAAGCAACGGAAAAAAATTACTGAGTACCTACTTTTTGTTGAATAATAAACATTTTAGTATCAAAATAAAATATTTAAATTGGAATATTGCAGTTTTATACATATTAACTAAAGGCTGTAAACAAAAACTCAAATTTATTTTAGAATTACAAAATTTTAAATATCTCTATATTAAAATTAAAATATTACTTACCTAATACTAATTTGTATCCATAAAATAATGCCTAGTTACCTAGGTACACTTATCTAAAAGAATTATTAGGTTTCAAGACTAATTTTGATGCGCAAGTTTTGCATACAATAAACCTGTGCCAATAATAGGAATTTAATATAATTTGGACGCCTATTATGGGTACCGTGATAAAAAATAAAATTCTAAAGAAAAATTAAGTTTATAGACAAAATTAAGTGTAAAATGTATATACGCACATATTTATTGAGGAAAAACTGTAAGTTTTTCATTAAACGCTGTTTAGAACTCATTTATTTGAAATAGGTTTTTGGCAAAAACTGTATCTTTTGTATAATAGCCCACCCGCTTTAAAATATGGATTTGGTTTTATCTTATATAAAATGTGGCAATACGTATGTATATTTAACCGTACAAGTAATAAATCTATTCAATTTAATTTAATTTATTCTATTAATTTAGCATTTTAACTGGTTGCCAATAATTGGAATAGGATTTTTACTAAAGAAGCTAATTATTGGCAACTGTGCCAATAATTTGAATTTAGTTTAATTTTGTATACCAATTGTTGGCACCGTCGAAATTAAATAAAAATGTAAAGAAAAATAAAGTTTTTAAGGCTAATTAATAAGTAGAATGCATATACTTACTAAAATTATCGAGAAAAAATAGTAAGTCCATCAATAAACGTCTTTTACTAACCTTCTATTTAAAGCTCTTCCTTAGCACAAACCTTAAAAATTCACACTTACGTAGTTCACACGAAACTGCTAAGACTCTAGTGCCCAGGGGGGAAAAAATATGTTAATCGTATTTAAAGTATAATATTTAGAAATATTGCCACTTCGTAAAAAATATAGTTAGATTAAGGTACCAATGGAGATTTTTTTTATATAAAAGAAAATATCACTCCAGTGTCAATAATTAGCGGAGTGCCAACGATTGGGGGTATTACCCTAGTTTAGTTTTACCAGTTCTAATCTGAGAAAAAATATAATAATATACATAAAATACAGCTAGAGGAAAATAATGAAATAAAAATGGTTAGACTATTTTACCTGGACTAAAATTAATACTTTCAGACGAGATGAGAAAAGTTTTCTTTTAAGTGATAGCAATATCAAAGATAACATTGTTTAAGAAATTTATTTACCAGGTATCTGAGAAAAGTTATTTATTTTAAGAACAAAGTCTTAATCGCCTTTTCTGAAATAGGTATTTAAGTATTAAGAGCAGTAACTATATTATACCGGTTGAGGATTATTTTGGAGATCGAGACGAAGTCAAGACCTCCAATACTATCCGAAACCGGTACTTATTAAGTCCATTAAATGGATGTGATGCCTATTACGTTTTTATTCGATTGATTCTAAAAGCGGTCCGCTAACTAAAACTTGTTATTTTTAGGCTTTTTCTTTACTGTAATATTTATTAAGAAATATTACGTTTTGGTCACTTTTGGTTTTGAATTATGTTTTTTTTAACTAGATACAATTATAATCATTTCATATAAATAAAAATTTCTTCTATAACATAACCTCAGAATATATGGTTAACCGGTTAATCTGGATTCATCCACCAAAATAAATCACAAGCACAAAACTTCAATTGTAAAATCAATTTCAATATTTATAATATATGTATGTAAAACGGTTTTAGAAGTATTAATATTTTCATAACAAACACATTTTAACACAAATTAATCAAAACACTAAGCTAATTTGAAACTGAAACCGCACGCAAAAGAAATGACTTAATTGTTTTTTATCGATTTTTTTTATAGTAATTTGTCATGTATAACTAGATAGGTAATAATTCAGTAAAAATAAATATTTTCTGCAATTTAAAATTAAGTATATTTTAATAATTTATTATAATTAGTAACTATCGAATAAAAATATCGTATAACACATGGACAAAAAGTTAAATCTTGATTTCGTAGGTTTATTGCCTTCGGGCCAAAGGTCCTCGGCTTCTAAAAACCCACTCAATCGAAAAATTTAATTATCGCCCTCGTTTTATAAATAACTATTTTTGCACGATCCACCAAAATAAACAACAATAAGATTTATAAAAGAGAAATTAGAAAGTAAAATTTATACTAGTAAAAATCAAGTCAGTACCTAAAATTCAACCCTATGGTCTGTTTCATCAAGCAAGAGAGCAAATTAAAAATCGCACAGTGAATATTTTCAAAACAGATTCGAATATTGGATGTGCGAATATACTGGGTAGTTTATTTTATAAAACATAACTATATTCTATACACAAACATATACTATTCAAACCTGTTGTAAAAATATTCACAGTGCGATTTTTAATTTACTCTCTTGCTTGATGAAAAAGACCATAGTAATGTTATAGTAAACGATGGTAAATGTTTAATTTAATTTGACATTTGTTTTGAGAGCCAATTAATGTTTTCGCATATAAACATTTTTTGTAATAAACTGTATCTAGATGATAATTTTGAGCTTAGAAATGTGTGGAACATTGGATGTTTTGTAGTTATATCGAATAAATCCAAATATGAAAATACAAAGTTTTTAAAAGATAGTGTAGCAAAAAAACTATGAGAAAACATAAAGTTACTTTTGGCTTATTAATAAACAAGCCGTGAAGATATGTAATGCTACGCATTCCATTATGAATACTAATCACAGTAAATAGTAGGTACCTATATTCCATTTTTCCAAATAATTTTCAAAAAAAAAAAAAAATAAAAAATTACATTAAAAACAAAAGATCTTTTTTTGAAAAACGAAAAAAATTTAAAAACGTTTTTTTTTTTTCAAAAAAAAAATCCAAAAAAAACTTTTGTAATTTTTTTTTATATATAGGTCATCATTATTATAGGGTCTAGGCAAAAGTAAAAAAAGATGGCGAAGGGGATAGGGAGGGTCAAAAATTGGTCAAAAATAGGTGACGTCATTCTTGAATAGCCCCTAAGTTCGATCCATGCGTGGGGTAAGAAATCATGTTCTTCCCAAATTTTATTATTAAATATTTAAAATTAAATAAATATTAAAATATTTATAAATGTATGTATTACACAATCTATTATATAAAATCCTAACTGGCTCACTTTAGGAGACAAACACAAACCCCTGGACCTAGAAACTTAATATTTGGATATTTTGTTCCTTTTATCATGTAAGCACCCACTAATTTTTCGGAATCTACCCTAAAGGGGGTGAAACGGGGGTTAAAAGGTTTTTTAAAAAGTGTGCGTAAGAGATCTCTCAACTAGAATCTTCATATTTGGCAAAAATGTTCTTTACCAAAATCAAAAAGAAACGTGTTTCAGAATTTTTCTAGATTCTACATTAGGGTGTAAAAATTGTGATATTTTGGTTTTAAAGGGTAAATAATTTAAAGATTGGACATTTTTAAAAAGTGTGCGTATCTCAGAGACCTCTTACTTTAATACAATCTCAATATTTGGCAGAAAATATTTATATAAAAAATAAAAAAAAAACTCCCTTATCTTCTTGATTACGGGAAAATTATTAAACAAGGTTAGTAAAGAGAGAACTAATTTAAATTTTTAACTAACCCGTTCGAAGAACGGGTTTCACTGCTAGTATATATTATATATGGTCTGTTTTTTTTAATCCAGATAGTAAATTAAAAATCTTACAGTAAATATTTAGGGTGATTAGGTCACTCGCCTTTCGGCTCGTGTCCCAAAATTTAGCCTCATTGATTAATAGCAATTATTATACCCTTATTGAATAATATACTATTACAACAGGTTTGAATATTTATGTTTGTGTATAGAATATAGTTATGTTTTATAAAATAAACTACGCAGTATATTCGCACATCCAATATTCGAATCTGTTTTGAAAATATTCACTGTGCGATTTTGCATTTACTATCTTGCTTCAAAAACCAGACCATAGTTGTGAATAAAAATATATATTTTTTTTTATACATTTTTTTAAGTACCTCGTTGAAAAAGTACGATGTTTTTTTTTTAATGCAGATATTAAAATGTATAATTAAAAAAAGTAAAATATCATGACATGAAACATCATATTATAAACTTTAATAAAAGAAAATTTAAAAAGAAAAAAGGTAAATGCACGTGTCAGTTAAATAATTTCAGAGCTTTCTTTATATAGAGTAACAGGGTACCGTCAACCGGGGTGATATTGATTAGCAGAGGTGAAAACAAAAATCACGTATAATTTGGCTAATGTTTTTAGTACTGGCAGTATACAGCAGTCAGCGCGAGGTGAAAGTCGACAAGTTACTGCAGGAAATATCAGTCTTTACGAGAACGTAAATTTTGACCGGTTTCACCCACGTTGACGGTAAATAACATTTTAAAAGCACCTATAAAAAACTTTCAATAATTTCAAGTAAATAATAAAATTCAGGTAGTATCTCTCAGACAAGTACTCCAAAAAGTTCTTGTCATAAAATAGGGTAAGTAAAATATCTAGGATGGGCGGGACGATAATCTTCTAAAAATTTAGGATAAATGCTATGGACTTTTTAATTATTAATTTATTTTAATTTGAAGTTATTTAAAAAAAAAGGGGAGGCGGTTCGATTTCCCACGGAGTAGAGAATTTTTTTTCATTAATTGATTAATTCGACGCTTTTGCAGTCATTTAGTTACGTTAAGTGGCAGTGCAAATATGGCGAAGTCGACTACCCAGCTACTATAAATAATTGGGTACCTGCGTTTGTTAGGAACAAGGGGTAATAAGACGGATGCCTAAGGAGTGATGCTAACCACATCACCCCATATCATAAGATATGCGACATCCGGGTTCGTTGGGGTGAGGTTAACGAAGACGTAACCTTCCTCTAGCCAGAAGCTCTGAGCCTAAATGGCCTGTTAATAGCTGAAAACAATTAGAAAAAACAAAAGGATATAGTGCTTATCCTACAGATTTAAGTAAACTAATAATAAGCGAGTTGGCATTCTTCTAAAAATTTAGGAAAAATGTTATGGTCCTTTTAATTATATGTATATTTATTTTAATATGAATTATTCAGAAAAAAAAACAAAATAAAAAGTAGTATCTGCTTCGGATGAGAAAAATTATTTTTTTTTTTAATGCAATAAAAACGGATTTTTATACATTATATATTTTTTGAGAAAACAAATAATGTATTCTGTATACGCAGGTTGCTTAACATGTATATATGCTTGTATACTAATATATAATATATACCCCAAAAGCGATGATCATCATAATCATTTTACAAGGCAAGAAACAAAACTATATATTCCCTTTTCAAGGCTCACGGAAATTCAGAAAGGCCCGCACATTATGGCACAAAATCTACAACCATTTACCTCACGGTTCACCTGGGCGATTTTCAATAAAAATTTAGTGGACCCCTACATTTTTTGGACTAAAACATAACTGATGACATCAGAAATCAATTCCCATTTGAAAGAAAATCGTAAAAGATACACTTTTTTAGACAGATAAAAAAAAGTTTTTTTGAGTAATAAGGTGTGTCAAAAAAACGCGATTTTCAAAATCAAAAACGCTCTCTGGCTTAAAAGTTGCTCCTTAGTAAAAAACAGTGGTCACTCAAAAATGAGCCAAATCGATAAATGTTTAGAGGTAGCTCAAAGCACTCAAACTTAAAAAAAATATCGGTACCTGTTTTTCGGATAAAAACTGATACCGATAAAAATTGAGGAAAATTTGGAGGGTTTCTTTGGTAATATTTAGAAACAATACTAAATGTTAGAACTAAAACAATTATATCCCCCCTCCCCTTAAGTTAGAACATGAAAAAATCGCCAATTATTTGAAGATTTCGCGCAAATTTAATTTTTGCAAGTTTTTAAAAGTGCATAAAAAATAGTTTTAAATAAAAAATCTGCAAAATTGTATATTAGTATATAAGCATATATACATGTTAACCTACATGTCTATACAGAAAACATAATTTTTTTCCTCAAGTTGAGTAAAAAAAAATAATTTCGATTAGAAACCGGGTGGATTTTCTGTTTTTTGCCTAAAACATTTTCGGTGTACTTTTTTTTTGATTTTTTGGTTGGAATACTTTTTTATGTAAAAATACACAAAAAAGTTTCTGTGGTTTAACATCGCAGGTTTAACCGTTTTAAAAATAAATGCATTTAAAAGTAAATTTTTACGCATGAAGAACCAAAAATAAAAAAGTTAAAAAATATAAAGCAAAAAACAAATATTTTAGTAATGAGTGGTTATTTAACATTAAAAACATAGAAAAAGTTTATATGCACCTTGGTCAAAAAATCATTCCTAAGGAAGTTATGACCTTTTAAATATGCCCATTTTCAATAAATTTTCGCAAAATCTTCAAATAATTTGAAATTTTTTTATGTTCTAACTTAAGGGAAGGGGAAATATATTTTTTTTTAGTTTTCTCACAATTAGTATTGTTTCTAAATATTACCAAAGAAACCCTCCAAAATTTCCTTAATTTTATATACAATCACTTTTTATCCGAAAAACAAGTACCGATATTTTCAAAGTTTGAGTGCTTTGAGCAACCTCTAAAAATTAATCGATTTGGCTTATTTTTAAGTGGCCACAATTTTTTACTAAGGAGCAACTTTTGAGCCAGAGAGCGTTTTCGATTTCGCAAATCGGAATTTTTTGACACACCCTATTACTCAAAAAAACGTTTTTTTATCTTTCTAAAAAAGTGTATCTTTTAAGATTTTCTTTCAAATGGAAATTGATTTCTTATGTCATCAGGAATGTTTTAGTCAAAAAAATGTAGGGGTCCACGAAATTTTTATTTAAAATCGCCCAGGTGAACCTTGACCTATTGCCATAAAAAATGCAGGCGGATTCAAACGTTTTCGAACTGATGTTATAGAAGTTCTCTGTAAACACGGATTCTATACCGTGGATGATTTTTTTAACACAAATCTGTGATATTTTATTATAATAATATTGTATTTGTATTTTTCTAATGACGTGATAGTAATTACTGTATAGTTTACTGTATAGTTTGCTTTCTAATAAATGAATTTGAATTTGAATTTGAATTTAAGTTTGGGGTTTTTTTGTTTAAAACTATTTTTTAAGCACTTTTTAAAACTTCCAAAAATGAAATTTTCACGAAATCTTCAAATAATGGGCGATTTTTTTTATGTTCTAACTTAAGGGGAGGGAGATATATATTTTTTTTAGTTTCTCCCAAGGAAACGTTCAATTTTGATCATTTTGGACCCCCACCTGTAACGCTATTTTCCTATACCATATGGGCGTGACACTCCAAAGTTTGAGCGCTTTGAGCTACCTCTAAACAATAATCGATTTGGCTTATTTTTGAGTGGCCACCGTTTTTTACCAAGGAGCAACTTTTGAGAGATTCTTTTCGATTTCGAAAATAGGGATTTTTTCACACACTCTACTTATTAGGGATCGTTCAAGTATTACGTAACGCTCCTAGGGGAGGGTGGGGGTCATTTTGGAGTGTTACGCCCATCTTAATGGTATAGGAAAATAGCGTTACGGGGGAGGGTGGGGGTCCAAAATGATCAAAATTTGCGTTACGTAATACTTACTGCAACAACCAGTGAATGTTAACTAAACTTTCGTGGAGTTCCATGCAAAAACGTTTAGTATCTACTACTGTAACGAATTCGCATTGTGTCTAGTCTCAGAAAATAAACAAAAGAGACCAAGGTAAACTTGAATTCATTTATCAAGGTTGAAGCATACAAATTCGAGAATTTTAGCAAAACTGCTGCTAAATAGAGAAGTAGAGAAAAATAAAGAAAATTCCCCTGAGCAATACCCCAAAAACCTTAAGTTTAAAGTCTGTTTTTGATATGTCAAACGATATGACCTGTTACAGTAAGCCTTAAAAAAAAAAAAAAAAACAGAAAAATACAAAAATATAGAACAAAAAATCTCCATAACAACATACTTTACGGTGAGTTTGAATGCACCTTAAATGCGAAAATTGAGAACACTAATTTTTTTTTCTTGAATAATATTCCCCGCATCCGTACGATTAATTTGACACCAAAAAGAGCAAAAGCCGTCAGGCGGTTTTTGAGAAAACTTTAATTTTGTGCAAAAACGTCTTATGAAAAGATTTTTATTACTATTTTTTTTTCTGAAGACCAATACCAACCAAAAATTTTCATTTTTTAATCGTCTTTTTTTATGGAACGCGAAAAATGCAATAAAAATAATAAAGCTCATTTCGACACATTTTGATGTCATATAACAAATTACATAAAACGGAGAAAGAAAATAGAGAAGATATTATTATGCGTTTATGCTTATCATGCAGGAGAATGGATAAACCTAGATTGCTTTTTTTAAGAAAAATATTTTGTTGCCAAGTAACAAGCTCTGCGATATGCGTTATTTTCATTAAAAAAACTGAAAAGTAAAAAAGAATCGAAAAGAAAAATTCGAAAAAGAATATTTTTCAACAATTTTTTTAAGGATTTTTAGTCTTTAGGTAAGTCAAAGCGTTCTTAAGAAATAATTATAATCAGTTTCTAACGGCTGACGCCTCGCAGGTTAATTTTCTCATGGGCAATATCTTACTTTACCCACTAGTACCATAAATAACTATTACTGTTTGCATTTTATAAAGTTTCCGTATGACACCTACATGGGTGTCGTAATTAGCGTCATTATGACACCTATTGTTTTCTGTATTTTACCAGGTTTCATAAAACATAGATCATTCAAAGCAATTTAAAAAAATTGATTGGTAGGGTTTTTAAACTTTAGGAGAAAAAATAGTATAAAATCTCTTTTCATAATAGGTTTTTAGGCACTCGTCATTTATTTCTTTAATAATAATAATACAATGTAAAATTTGTGGGAGGAATGGTGTATTGGTCTACCGCGTCTGTACATGACAAGTCTACTAGAACTAGCGTGAGTTCGATTCTCACTGGCGCCGATTTGCCTTTTGCAGTTAATTAATCATTTAAATTTGGCGAAGGCATAAGTGAATGCTGACACTCCCTATAAAAACTGGTTCGAAAGTCAGTATAAGCCTGTGGTTTCCTCTACTACTAGCCCACACAAGTCCTGGACTTAGTGGATGCTTAATTAAGTAGAATAGTACGAGGTTAAACAAACAAACAAACAAAATTACCTAGAAAGGAATATTTTAAAAAACAAGCAATCATTTAAGTAAAAAAAATCTTATTATAAGACCTTGGCCTTTTGCCGTTTTTTGCACAAATTTGAAGTTTTCTCAAAAAGCGCCTGGCGAATTTTGCTCTTTTTGGTTTGGACTATTCAAGAGAAAAATTTTGTGTCCTCTATTTTCGCATTTAAGGTGAATTCAAACCCACCGTGCCCCCTGAGAAATACCCCAAAAACCTTAAGTTTAAAGTGTGTTTTTGATATGTCAAACAATATGGCCTGTTACAGTACGCCTTAAAAAACCAGTACAATATCGGAAAAAAAATCGCCATAACAACATACTTCTTTCTCTCCGAGGTAAAAATTTCAAGACATTTTTTATAATTTAAGTTTTTTTTTTAATTTTTAATTTACTCTGCTATGTTCAAATAGGAAGAAATTTGCAGACAACATGGATTTAAACTAGAAAGACACTCGGTAAAAACAAAAGATGGATACATTTTGACTTTATTTCACGTATTAGACAGAAATGAGGATGGGTATAAAAGTGGCGAAACTGTTTATTTACAACATGGCATTGGAGCAGACGGAACTCATTTCATGATACAAGGAAATCGATCTTTGGGTAATTATATTCTGGTTTTTAAAACATCCTTGCCTTTGAAATTATTTAAATATATATTATTTCAAGTGTATACAGGGTGTTTCAAAGTAAGGTGGAAGGTTTTTAAAACTATTACTTACAAAAAATATAAACAGTTTTTAAAAAATATTTACAAATATACATTTTAAATACACTGCCCAGTAAAAGGGCTTTTCCATTTTACACCTTCGCTCGTAAAATGGATTTTTTATTTTTAGATTTACTTTTAGCAACCTTAAAAATATACCAATTTTCACGTAAACTATCACCCGCCCCTTAGGGGGTGCAGTTCAAACTCTTTTATTATCAGATTCTCTTTCAGCAACCCTAAAAACCCCAATTCACAAATTTTCACAAAACTACCCCCCACCCCTCGGGGGTGAAATTATACTATATACTATATACTATATACTATATACTATATACTATATACTATATACTATATACTATATACTATATACTATATACCTACTATATACTATATACTATATACTATATACCTATTATATACTATATACTATATACTATATACTATATACTATATACTATATACTATATACTATATACCTACTATATACTATATACTATATACTATATACTATATACTATATACCTATTATATACTATATACTATATACTATATACTATATACTATATACTATATACTATATACTATATACTATATACTATATACTATATACTATATACTATATACTATATACTATATACTATATACTATATACTATAGAGGTAGGTGTCAAATGGTGGTGACATGAGAGCCTAAAGATATTTTGGAGAACGAAAATTTTTTTTAGGAAAAATGATTAAAACGCATATTTTTCATTGTATACATGTATTCGCTGATTGTTTGTTTTTTTAGCATTTTATTTATTAAAGAAAGGATATGATGTGTGGATATCAAATTCGAGAGGTTCACTATATTCAAAGCGACATGTAACTCTGCCTATAGAGAGCAAAACATTTTGGAATTTTAGGTACCTATAAAAATTAATTTTCATAATTTATTATTAATTTATTTCAATACCATTATATGGCTATAGGTCAAGATTCTGTTTTTGTTAATTTTTCAAGGGCTAGATTCATTAGATATGATAACTATTATTCATTAATATATAAGTATATTAAATAATAATTTAATGTTTTAAATATATTATTGCTGAATAACTAAACCTAATTAAAATATGTTTGTGTATGATATATTATTTTTAAAAATTTTTAATTACATTTATGTAAATTTTAATTATTATATTATTTTTACCTCAGGACTGGGGGTCAAGTTTATGGAAAAATAGCTATTTTTCAACCTGAAATGTTTCAAAATTCATCAAATTTTATAATAACACAGGCCCACAAAAAAAAATTGTCTTGGATTCCAGTATGATATTCCTATGTATTTTTTCCCGCTGAAACTAAATCCGCAACCCATTTAACCCCATATACTATATCCCCTTAATCCCGTTATCCTATTCTGTGGAGAAGTCCGGTTACCGAAATTATAACCCCAAACCTGAGAAAGGGGTGATAACCTCATACCTCCCTAGGACTAAGCATGGGGGCTTTCCGACTTTGACGAGGAAAATGTCAACTCGTCGTCGGACACACTCCGGCTTTATCCTCAAACCCTACCGCGCACCTGGGCAGCGCGCCTGCTCTGGTTTCGTTACTTCAGAGAATTGGAAAGTGGATCATTCAACACATCTTCCTGAGAAGCAGCTCACCATCTCAAATATTCTCAGGAGGTAGCTGGATTTAAAATTCCGGAAATAAATCATAGAACTTTTTACAATTGCAATCGTGAAAAGTAGTATTAGTGTTACTAGTAGTAGTAGTAGTGGTATTTCGTTAAACAATTGCTTATATACAATGAAAAAATTCAATTTCATAAATATTCCAAAAAAGATATTGGATAACAACCATACTGAGGTATCAGACGTCTAAGAGGTGTTAAAAAAATAATGAAGTAGACCTTGATTCATGACTTCACTCACAAAACTCTTATGATTTCTAGAACCACAGAATAGGATGATGGAGTTAAGACGTTATAACATATAGGGTTACGGAGTGGAGGGGTTAGGAGGTTATGGTGTGATGGGATTTTAGGGTTATACAGTTACTTATTCATAACTATGTTCTACAAGAAAATTTCACTTTACTGTTTTCCTGAACCAGATTTTTCTATTTAATGAGATTACGGGATTTTGAGGTTATGGAGTAATGGTATTCAGAGGTTAGGGGATTATGAGGTTATGAAATTACGAATTTGGAGTAGATGATTTTAGCGGGTTCAGTAGTTTTTCGAGTGTTTTTTGAGGTTATGTCAAAATCCTGAGGTGTAAGGGTTAAACGGGTTAAGGATTCGGTTTCAGCGGGAAAAAATACATAGGAATATCATATTGGAATCCAAGACTCTCAATTTTTTTTGTGCCTGTGTAATCTTTATCAAATTTTTTATATGTTTAAAATTTAATGATTATAATTACAAATAACTATTTATATCGATTACTTCTTTCTAAGGCGCCGTCCAGAGGCTTGCATAACCTTAATTGGCATGAAGTTCCCTCATGTTTCTTGGATTTTAACATTATGTTTATGGTTATGCGTGGCTACGGACGATGCACTACATAGTTAAAATATAATTAAAATATGTTTACCTAGACATACATATATATTTGTCAGATATGGGTATAGTCTAAATACCTTATAAGTGCTTTTTTGTAAAAAAAATGTAATGTTAATATTTAATTGATTAAAGATATACTTATATTTAAATTAAGTAATTGTTATTTGCAAATAGAATCGTTAAAAAATGTTTATTATATATTTTTTTTATAAGAAATAAAAGAATTTTTTAGTACTTACTGGATACAATTTTAATTTTATAATCTACTCTACATATTTCGCCTCACTAGGCATCATCAGGAGTTATGGTCATTATAGAGGTGAATAAAAATTTATCATTACCAATTACCATCAAATTATGACTAATTACTAATTAAGCTTACTAGATATTTTTGAAAAACAATAAACAATCACATTATTTAAATAAATAGAGTCTAAAATCTTATTTATTTAAATAATGTGATTGTTTATTGTTTTTCAAAAATATCTAGTAAGCTTAATTAGTAATTAGTCATAATTTGATGGTAATTGGTAATGATAAATTTTTATTCACCTCTGTAATGACGATAACTCCTGATGATGCCTTGTGAGGCGAAACAGGTAGAGTAGATTATAAAATTAAAATTGTATCCAGTAAGTACTAAAAAATCCTTTTATTTCTTAATTATGGAACTGGATAATGGCTTCTTGTTAAACAATTTTATATTTCTTTATGTTAAAATTCTAAAATTATTTTTTCGAATGTTTCGAATTGGGCCTTTTGAGAAATATTTTTTATGCTAGATCGGCGTTGTATTGGGCCATTAAAATAGTAATACACAGATTTTTGTTGATAAATTTCACAGCCACACAAAAAAGTCTTTTTTATGTTATCGGGGTCTGAAACCGAGTCTAACCCCAGAATTGCTCGATCAGGTCAAAAAAAAAATTCTACACTTAAAAAGATCTGAATTTAAGGAATTTTCGAAACCTTTTTTTAGTGTATAATAAAAAAATTGTGACCTGATGGAGCAATTTTAAGGTCAGATTTGGTTTTAGTGACCCCAAAAAAATAAAAATGCTTTGGTCTAGTCTCTGGCACATGTTTTTCTTTTTTGGCTATGACTTTAAATAAAAATTTAAGTGGAATCGAAATTATATCTATACATTTTTTTTTTAATGAAGGCTTTGGAAATATTTTATTTTTATGCGGGGTCCGCCTTAACTTTAAATAAGACCCGTCGATTTTACTATCTATAAAGTGATTTTTTGATTTAGTTTTAATTAGTTATTATATTATGTAGTTTTTGACTTTTTTTTTCAAAAATTTTATATTTTTTAACAAGCTTTCCGGGTCCGGCAACTTTGTGCCCTCTGTGACCGGCCTTGAATAAAAATAAAAAAATTCGCGGGTAATTTAAATGCGAGATTGCCATGTCAAGGAGGAAAGACCAAGTAAAACAAAACTATGTAAAAGTTATAAAAGTGGCCAAGTAACTACTTGGTTAAGTAACATCAAATACAGTATCCCTTTTAAGGTTATCTGCAGCTTGCACTCTCTTAGGTGTCATCTATTAATTATGTCGCGTTATGTTTAAAGATTTTTAATCCCCTTCATAAATGCATTGCATTTATGTTTTAAGTTTTAGTGGAGTGTCACGATGGACACGATTTTAATGGACAGTTTATTTTTAAAGGATGTAATTTTATCAATTTTTGTCCTACCCTTAGAGCAAGTTTAAACTACGGAATATCGTTAAACCAATTTTAAATGTCAAGAAATCTAATCCTCGTCCTTTAGCTGCTTTAAACTTGTTTTAAATTATATTTACATTTCAGTTTCCATGAAATTGCTATATTTGACTTGCCCGCAAGTTTAGAATATATCTACCAATACAGGAAAGGATCAAATAAAATAATCTATATTGGGCACTCAATGGCCTCCAATATAGCTATTATTTATGCGTCTTTATTTAGTGAATATGCTGAAAAATATTTAAAAAAAGCTGTTGTTTTTTGCCCTGTTGTTTATATGAAAAATACCAGAGGATTTTTTAAAAAATTTGATAATATTTTAGAAGTATCTGCTGTAAGTTATTACTTTCAAATAACTTGTTCGTTCTTCTTTCTCTTCGTTCTCTTCTTCCTCTTCTTTGTCTTTTAGCTCTTCTTTCTCTTCCTCTTCATCTTTCTTTCTTTCTCTTCTTTTTTTTTCTCTCTATTTTTTCTCTTCTTTTTTTCTCTTTCCCTTCTTTCTCTTCTTTCCCTTTTTTCTCTTCTTTTTCTTTCTCTTCTTTTTCTTCTTTCTCTTTCTCTTCTTTATCTTCTTTCTCCTCTTCCCCGTCTTTTTTTCTTTCTCTTCTTTCTTTTCTTTCTCTTCTTTCTCTTCTTTCTCTTCTTTCTCTTCTGTCTCTTCTTTCTCTTCTTTCTCTTCTTTCTCTTCTTTCTCTTCTTTCTCTTCTTTCTCTTCTTTCTCTTCTTTCTCTTCTTTCGCTTCTTTCGCTTCTTTCTCTTCTTTCTCTTCTTTCTCTTCTTTCTCTTCTTTCTCTTCTTTCTCTTCTTTCTCTTCTTTCTCTTCTTTCTCTTCTTTCTCTTCTTTCTCTTCTTTCTCTTCTTTCTCTTGTTTCTGTTCTTTCGCTTCTTTCTCTTGTTTCTCTTCTTCCTCTTCTTTATTTCTCTTCTTTCTCTTTATCTATTCGTCTTCTTTCTATTTTTTCTCTTCTACCTATTCTTCTTATTTTTTCTTTTCTTACAGTTCTTCTTCTTCCACTTCTTACTCTTCTTCTTTTTCTTATTTTTCATGACTTCATTAAAAATAAGATAATAAGCAATTTACTTATGTACCTATACCTATTATCCATACTTTCGTTTTTAGAATATTTTAAGTAATCTAGGACGCTACTCCATATTCAGTCCAAATAGTTTGGAAATTAAAATTAATAGCAAAATTTGTATGAACAGAATAGACATATGCGAACTGTTATGTTCTAGTATTATGGGTTTCAGTAAAAATCAAACTGACACTGTAAGTATAAAATTCTGAGCCATCATATATAAAAATATTATAGCTGATAAGTATCAGTAATAATAATTATTATATATAATTATATTTATTAATATTAATAATAGTTATTATTATTATATGTATATAATTATTATTTATTATTATAATTATATCAGTAATAATCCCTAAGCTAAAATATTATTACTGTTAATACCAGCCCATAAAAATAGTAGATTCCGAGACCATTTCTTCTTGGTCCAGGAAAAGTACCATTTTCCGGGATACCTGTGTACTACTTTATTCGCAACTGTATTTATTTAAAAATAAAGTACTAATGTTTTTAAAACCTAGATGTTTGAATTCATATGAAGAAAATAATACTATAATACTTAGTTTTTTAGTTCTTTTCATATTTACTACAAATATTTTTCCTGCATTTCACAAGAAAAGCACTGAACAGAAGTTCCACATACGCGTAACCCAAATAAACAACCACAAAAAACATTTGTTGATAGCTCACAATGCACCATTTATTGACTAAAACTTTATTTTAAGTTTTTTAAATGAACTGTATTATATTATATTCATGACAACAGCAGTTCAGCCATCTTGGTTTAAGCATTAATTATGATATTTTAATCGGTGGCGCCATCTAGCGGAAATTAATGATTTAAATTGCAAACCAGTAATAATTAGTTTACTGGTCTCTATTTTTCATTACCGGTCAGGTACAGGCGTGGAAAACAGTGGTACAAGAAATTACGTACTTCTCAAACTTTATTAATGCATGTAATGTATGTATTACATATACAGTTGCGAATAAAATTATTTTCCGGAATTTTACGATGAGACATCATTGATTTAAAATTTGATACAACCACTAAAAAGCAATAAGCAACAAAAATAAATTTCCATCAAAAGAAAGTTAAGATATAATTAATTTTATAGATTTTGTATGTTTAAATTAATGGAGAGCCCCTAGCATTAGCTAAATCTTATTTGGGCTTTCCATGAATCTGTAATCTAAATACCAAACTAATAAATAAATAATAATAAATTATTTAATTCAAAACTAAAATGAGTTCGGACTAATTTACTAGTGTATAATACAAATGATCAACATTTTTTGCATAATTGGTCACCGTTCAAAAATTATTGTTGTTATAGATTTTTTTTCTACTACCTAATTAAGTGCTAGCTTACATATTATCTACAGTTGTCAAGGCTTGTTTACCAGTAAACTCATTTATTATTGACCATTGTTAAGCATTGTTTATTGACGACGGTCAATAATGAAATTTTTTTGAGACAACTACTAACTTTTTTAAACTTATTTGTCAAAATGACAGCTATGACAAAATAATTTTTGAAGTTTATTTTTAACTGATATTTGTTACTAGCTTTAGGGAGTAGAAAAATTAGTATATGCACCACGTATGCGAACTGTCGTTAGTGTTCTCGACTAATTTTTTGCCTCGACTCCCTCTCAGCAAAAAAAACTTCAGTTAATGTCGATGTCAATATTTTTGTATTTATAATTTCTAAATTCAAAATTCTATGTAAATATTGTTAAAAATTTGGACTTTTTGAATTGTTAGCATGGTTTTTAAGGTACGAGGAATCAATGAAAATGGAGGGAAGGCGACATTGAAAGATTTAAATAATTTTTTTGTATTTACTGTCATTGTGCCTGTTCGAAGAAAAGAAAAAAAGTTGTATTATGTTATTAGTTTGTTATAGAATGCAGTCTCATTGGCTATGCCGCTTACTGTTGTAAATAATAATAATAATAATAATAATAATAATAATAATAATAATATTAATAATAATAATAATAATAATAATAATAATAATAATAATAATAAGGAGACAATGACACCGTCACCATAATATACGATCAACAGATTCATACAGATAGGACAGTTCGCCACAATAAACCGGACATAGTAATAAAAGATAAAGTTAATAAAAAGTGTATTCTAATTGATGTTGCTATACCTATGGATGATCATGTAGACAGAAAGGAGGCAGAGAAGATTCTTAAGTATAAAGATTTAAGTATAGAGATTAGTAGGATTTGGAATATGAAAGTCGAAATTGTTCCACTTGCCATAGGAGCATTGGGGACAATAACAAAACAATTTATTAAACACCTTAACAAAATTCCAAGTTATTTAAGATTAGGCCAAATGCAGAACACAGCTATTTATGGTACCGCACACATCCTAAGAAGAGTCCTTAATTGACATAATATTTAATAATTATTATAATCTAAGAAACATGGATTGTTTCCGGTTATAACATGGTTAACCTTAATTGTGATATAATGGATAATAATAATAATAATAATAATAATATATTATTAATAATGTTCTTAAAAGGAACTTCTTTTGTATTTTTTTGTCTGTCTTAGTTGGAAATTAACTATGTTAACTATGTTTTACTTTGTAGGAAATTTATAGACAAATTGTTAAATATTGGCCAGGTGAAATACCATTAAAACCACTGATACATTACTCACAAATGGTACAAGCTAAAGGGAAAGCCCAATATTTTGACTATGGATTTTTAAATAATATGCAAATATATAATTCTCCCAAACCACCAGAATACGATTTTTCCAGAGTTAAAATTCCTTATCATATTATTTATGGGGAAAATGATTTTCTTGTAGGAATTCAGGTAAGATAAACTAAACTATAGTTTATTCAATTTCAAGATTCAGTGGGTGTAAACAAACGCATATGAATAGAAAGGATTTAGTGACAGGGTAGGACTCAAAATAAGGGAACTTCTATATGACAGTCCTTTGCAATGCCTAGTACGCTTCGTCGCAAGTGCTCCAGTACACTAACGTCTACGTCCCACATTCAACTCGGTCTTTCGCGCTGTTGCCAAATTGTGCAATTTGGGACGTAGACGCTAGTCTCCCGTACTGATCTGTTTAACTTTCTACATCCCTACTCTCTCAACATTCGAGTGACTTAACCAATAAAACCACGCGCCCTCTGTCGTGGTTCGCGATTCTTTTGTTTGCCTCCACTGCATCTTAAAGTTGAATTTACTATATGTAGTTTAAATTTTTCTTTAAAACCTACACCATTATAACAAATATCTTTTGTATGCATTTTCACCCAAGAAAAATATTCTAATAATAAGTTCAAAAAAGTTACGCAGAAAAAAGTTTGAGCCAAAAAAAAATTTGTTTCACAAGTTTTCAGTTAAAATTAATACATGAAAATAACATAGCAGGATAGGTTTTATTAAGTTTAGATCACATGCAAAACCTTGGTGCTATATTTTTAATGGTTCCTAATTCATTAAATTAAAGCGAATTTTTGGAGCTCTCCTTGAAGAGGCGTAGCTCCGTTACAAGCCATTTTTGGACACTATGTTTATTGAAACTGTTTTCATATTTAATGAGCAATCGCCCATTAAAATTAAAAAAAATAGTAAATAATGTTGAATGGATTGGTAACAATTGCTATATATTTAAGCAACAACCAATTATTTTTCTGCAAAACAATAATTTAGAAGTTTGTAATCAGAATTAGCAAATACATAAATAAACAAGTCGTGAAGGTATGTAATGCTAGGTTTGGACTTTCCATTATATACTATTCACAGTGGATACTCTATGCATTTTTCCAAATACTTGAACTCAAGTTAAAATTATTTAAAACTCAAAATATTTTTTTTTGTTTATTTTATAAGGTAAAGAAACAAATAAACAATTACGTATAAACTTAAAAAATAACTATAGTTATACAGGGTGGCCCAAAAAAAACGGACTCTTTTTAAACCGTTATAACTTTTTTGCCGTTTGTGCGATCTTTACTTACTTTGAAATAAATAGGCTCAAAACATGTAAGATTCGGTGTATAATTTTATATATTTAAATTATTATCATATTTTTTATTAAGAAAGCTTTTACTGAAGGGGTTATTTTAGACCCATCGGGATTAGAGCAAAATGTAAAAAATTATTGAAGGTATGTAATGCTAGGTTTGGACTTTCCATTATATACTATTCACAGTGGATACTCCTTATCATATTATTATGCATTTTTCCAAATACTTGAACTCAAGTTAAAATTATTTAAAACGGAAAAATATTTTTTTTTGTTTATTTTATAAGGTAAAGAAACAAATAGGAATAGGAATAGGAATTCAGGTAAGATAAACTAAACTATAGTTTATTCAATTTCAAGATTCAGTGGGTGTAAACAAACGCATATGAATAGAAAGGATTTAGTGACAGGGTAGGACTCAAAATAAGGGAACTTCTATATGACAGTCCTTTGCAATGCCTAGTACGCTTCGTCGCAAGTGCTCCAGTACACTAACGTCTACGTCCCACATTCAACTCGGTCTTTCGCGCTGTTGCCAAATTGTGCAATTTGGGACGTAGACGCTAGTCTCCCGTACTGATCTGTTTAACTTTCTACATCCCTACTCTCTCAACATTCGAGTGACTTAACCAATAAAACCACGCGCCCTCTGTCGTGGTTCGCGATTCTTTTGTTTGCCTCCACTGCATCTTGAAGTTGAATTTACTATATGTAGTTTAAATTTTTCTTTAAAACCTACACCATTATAACAAATATCTTTTGTATGCATTTTCACCCAAGAAAAATATTCTAATAATAAGTTCAAAAAAGTTACGCAGAAAAAAGTTTGAGCCAAAAAAAAATTTGTTTCACAAGTTTTCAGTTAAAATTAATACATGAAAATAACATAGCAGGATAGGTTTTATTAAGTTTAGATCACATGCAAAACCTTGGTGCTATATTTTTAATGGTTCCTAATTCATTAAATTAAAGCGAATTTTTGGAGCTCTCCTTGAAGAGGCGTAGCTCCGTTACAAGCCATTTTTGGACACTATGTTTATTGAAACTGTTTTCATATTTAATGAGCAATCGCCCATTAAAATTAAAAAAAATAGTAAATAATGTTGAATGGATTGGTAACAATTGCTATATATTTAAGCAACAACCAATTATTTTTCTGCAAAACAATAATTTAGAAGCTTGTAATCAGAATTAGCAAATACATAAATAAACAAGTCGTGAAGGTATGTAATGCTAGGTTTGGACTTTCCATTATATACTATTCACAGTGGATACTCTATGCATTTTTCCAAATACTTGAACTCAAGTTAAAATTGTTTAAAACTCAAAATATTTTTTTTTGTTTATTTTATAAGGTAAAGAAACAAATAAACAATTACGTATAAACTTAAAAAATAACTATAGTTATACAGGGTGGCCCAAAAAAAACGGACTCTTTTTAAACCGTTATAACTTTTTTGCCGTTTGTGCGATCTTTACTTACTTTGAAATAAATAGGCTCAAAACATGTAAGATTCGGTGTATAATTTTATATATTTAAATTATTATCATATTTTTTATTAAGAAAGCTTTTACTGAAGGGGTTATTTTAGACCCATCGGGATTAGAGCAAAATGTAAAAAATTATTGAAGGTATGTAATGCTAGGTTTGGACTTTCCATTATATACTATTCACAGTGGATACTCCTTATCATATTATTATGCATTTTTCCAAATACTTGAACTCAAGTTAAAATTATTTAAAACGGAAAAATATTTTTTTTTGTTTATTTTATAAGGTAAAGAAACAAATAAACAATTACGTATAAACTTAAAAAATAACTATAGTTATACAGGGTGGCCCAAAAAAACCGGACTCTTTTTAAACCGTTATAACTTTTTTGCCGTTTGTGCTATCTTTACTTACTTTGAAATAAATAGGATCAAAACATGTAAGATTCGGTGTATAATTTTATATATTTAAATTATTATCATGTTTTTTAGTAAGAAAGCTTTTACTGAAGGGGTTAGTTTAGACCCATGGGGATTAGAGCAAAATGTAAAAAATTATAACTTTTGGTCTGTATTATGTTAAATAGTCTATCTTCAATAGTTTTGTGTGTTTACCTTTTAATTTAAAATTGTAATTTATTTTTTATAATTATTTTTCCTAAAGGCTACAGATAGAGTTAAATGGATTTTTCAGCTTAAAAAAATGATTAAGTAGGCAGTTATCTAAAAGTAATTTTGACATGTCTCAAAAAATAATATGTCAAATTCAAAATATTAAAAATCACCGATCAAAAAACTAAGAAAAACGTATTAAAACTTCATTGTGATGGATATATATTTTAAGGAAGATGAACAATAAAGAATGAATATATGTAAAAACAAAACTGTGTAAATAAATAAGAAATAAGTCTAGTTTTTGTCAAAACGAAAGAGAATTTTTGTAAACCAATATGGAATTATTACTACAAATAAGCAACCAAGATCCTGTACCATAATGTGCTTTTATATTATGGTTAAAAAATAAGACAGTGTTTAATATAATTTAATTTATTTGTCATAAAAACATATTCTTTAAATTCTTTCTACGTTTAGCAAATACTTAAATCTTGTTTTATTTTAACGATTTATTATTTCTCATGTTAATGTAGTAAAATTTTCGAATTTCCATACGCCATTTATAATTTTTGTGTTATTTAATACCCATTTTTCTTAAAATATACATCTACAATTCAGCTTTCACGTTTTTCCCCTTGATTTTTAAAGTAATTTGATATTTTTTCAGTTTTTTGGTAATTTTAAATACTTTTATAATTAGGAGAATATTTTTTGAGAGAAGTCAGATAAATAACACGCATACTGAATCGGTTTTTTTTTGTGTTTAAAAATCATTTTTTTGCAATATGTAACCTTTCGGAAAAATATGAATAAAAAATAAACTACAATTTTAAATTAAAATTTAAACAAACTCATCTATTGAAGAAAGATCACTGAACATAGTTAGGTCAGAAAGTTATCATATTATACGTTTTGCTCTAATCCCTAAAGCTTTAAAACAACCCCTTCGGAAAAAGCTTTATTACTGAAAAATATGATAATACTTTAAATAACCAAAATTATCTTTCAAATCTTACATGTTTTTACTATATTCATTTCAAATTTGGTGTAAATCGGTCAAAAAGCAAAAAAGTTATAAGGTTTTAAAAAGTGTCCGGTTTTTTTTTGGGCCACCCTGTAGTTAAGGCTTATGCAAAACTTTATTATAATAACGTTTTGCATAAGCCTTATATTTGATAACCTCGATACGTCTCCTAAAACCAAAAAATAAATTAGAAAATTATCTATCTACGGTTAAAATCAAATGAACAGGAAACAGTAAATAGTACCATTTCATCCTTTTTGGGAATCATCAGCACTGTGTATCCTGTATATTGTTAATATTTAAATAAAACGTTAGATAGATATAAAAGTATGGTGCCATCTATTGATGTGGTCACTGTTATCTGTTCACTTGTTCACAAAAGACAAATTGCCACAATTTAGGCAGATAGATAACTTTCTAATATATATATATTTTCGGCTATTACCAGAAAAACGTGCAGTATATATATATATATATATATATATATATATATATATATTTTTTTTTTTAATAGACTGTCAATTCTTAACTTATTCAAAAAATAAATATTGGAATAGTTTTTAGATTTTTTAATTTGTTTTTCAAAAAAGAAAAAAAATATTTTTTTTTTAAATATTTGTTTTTTTTTTGAAAACAAAAAAAAAATAAAAAAATGACAAAGGTGTTTTTTTTTTGATTATTTTTAAAGTTTAACACCCAATAACTTTTTTTTTGTTTTTGAGGAATTATTTGAAAAAAAGGGATCATAAAAATTTCGAGTCTATCGGATAATTCGTTTTTAAGTTTCTTAATTATTCATGAAACACATTTGTATCCAAGAAATTTTTGTCCAGGACAGTTTTTGGCGATTTTGGAAATTTTTAAATAACCAAAATTATCTTTCAAATCTTACATGTTTTTACTATATTCATTTCAAATTTGGTGTAAATCGGTCAAAAGGCAAAAAAGTTATAAGGGTTTAAAAAGTGTCCGGTTTTTTTTTTGGGCCACCCTGTAGTTAAGGCTTATGCAAAACTTTATTATAATAACGTTTTGCATAAGCCTTATATTTGATAACCTCGATACGTCTCCTAAAACCAAAAAATAAATTAGAAAATTATCTATCTACGGTTAAAATCAAATGAACAGGAAACAGTAAATAGTACCATTTCATCCTTTTTGGGAATCATCAGCACTGTGTATCCTGTATATTGTTAATATTTAAATAAAACGTTAGATAGATATAAAAGTATGGTGCCATCTATTGATGTGATCACTGTTATCTGTTCACTTGTTCCCAAAAGACAAATTGCCACAATTTAGGCAGATAGATAACTTTCTAATATATATATTTTCGGCTATTACCAGACAAACGTGCAGTATATATATATATATTTTTAATAGACTGTCAATTCTTAACTTATTCAAAAAATAAATATTGGAATAGTTTTTAGATTTTTTTATTTGTTTTTCAAAAAAGAAAAAAATTATTTTTTTTTTAAATATTTGTTTTTTTTAAAGCAAAAAAAAAATAAAAAAATGACAAAGGTGTTTTTTTTTGATTATTTTTAAAGTTTAACACCCAATAACTTTTTTTTTGTTTTTGAGGAATTATTTGAAAAAAAGGGATCATAAAAATTTCGCGTCTATCGGATATTTCTTTTTTAAGTTTCTTAATTATTCATGAAACATATTTGTATCCAAGAAATTTTTGTCCAGGACAGTTTTTGGCGATTTTGGGAATTTCCAAACTACCGTATCATAATATTCTAGTGCTTACGCGCCGTGAATAGTATAATAATTAAATAGCTTGCTTCCGACTTAGATATCTAGGTTATATCTCTGAGATTTGATGAGAATTGAATATTGATTTCATACATGTATAATGACATAACTATAATAAGTAATTTTTTTTATATTCAAATTTTAGTTTATATTAAAATTTAAAAATGAAACAAGCCGTGAAGATTACATATCTACGCATTCCATTATACAAGGTGTTTTTTTTAACCTGAAACTTTCAAATATCTCGAATACTATGCATTTTAGAAAAAAATATTTCAGACAAAAGTTGTTTATTTTAATGGGCGAAACAAAATGGCTTACTTATTATTTACGGATATTTACGTTTTCAAGGTAATTTTAAGGTCAATTGGGGATCAGGGAGGTCCTTTAATGTCATTTTTTATTTGAAATCCCTAAAGAAGAACTTTTGAAAAACAGTCTGGTTAAGGGTATCACTCAATTTTATTATTTTTTTTTCATGTGCCACGTTAAACGCCCCCAGACTGTCCACCACTGGATACACAAAAAAAAAATATTTTTTTTTTTATAAAGCATATGTATGTAGTAGTATTACACATATACATTTTTGGCTATGTATATTATTTATATGAAATCTTTAATAAAATATATCGAAAAAACACGAAAAAAGTGCCATATTTGGAATTTGTGACCCTGTAAAAATTGGGGTAGATATTTAAAACCTGCAAGTATTGGCATGAATCGTTTTTTTTTAGCAATATTTCCATAGACTTTTTTTTTTAATATTTCGGATTTTTTTTTCGACATCGAATGAATCTAAAAAAATCCCATTGTGCACTACATCTCAAGATTTTGAGGGTCAGGAATTTTTTAAATTGCCATATTCGTTTTTAGCCCTCAAAAATACGTAGAAAAAATATAGTTTGGTTCATGAAAAAACAACTTTATTTTTTATTTGTTGTCCTATATAATTTTTAAATGTATATTCTTAAAATATAAAAAATAAGAATTGGGTAACTATAACTTTTATTTGTAAATATATTTTTGTATTAGATACGTATTTATTCATCTGTTAATTTAAATAAATACAAATATAAATTAATATTTAATTTTTAAACAATTTTTTGTATTAGATACCTATTTATTCATCTGTTAATTTAAACAAACACAAATATTAATTAATATTTAATTTTATTTAAAATTAAATATTTTATGAATTACATTAATTATAATTACTTATTTTGAATTAAAGTTTCCATAGAGGTATTTAATTTATTTTATTCCCAACAAAAAAAACAGGGAAATATTAAAAGGATGTGTTCTAGAGGTCAAAATAAGAAATATGTCTAAAAATGATTCGTAAGGGAGCTACGCCCTTTCAAAAGGGGTACCAAAAATTCGATTTTTAATTAATAACTTAGGAGCCCTTTGTGTTATAACAACAAGGTTTTGAATGTGATCTATACTTAATAAGGCCTATCAGACAATGGTATTTGCATGAAGTTACTTAAACCAGGGTCGTGAGAGATAAGGGGTCTTATCACTTTTTGCCTCAAACTTTTTTACAAGTTTCGAGAAGCAAAAATTAAATGCTAAAACGTTAAAAACAAGAAAAAAAGTTATCATACATGTAATTCCAAAAATCAATGCTAAGGGAGTTACGGTCTCCAAAATGTTTAAAGAGTCATGGACCATGACCATGACTCATGGTACCTTTAAAAGCGATTTTTGGACCTACACGTATAAAAATTTTTTTCTTAGCTTTTGTATATTCACCCTGATTATTTAAATTTAGGTTTTTAACATTTTAGTGTTTAATTTTTGGTTCTAGAAAGGTGTACTTTTGCATTTAATTGTATTTTTCTCGAAAACGGTTAATCCTACTACAACAAGGTACATTTTTAATGTGTTTATACCTTAGTAATACTATTCTAAAAATAAACCCACAAAAAAGTTAGGTAGAAAAAAGTTTGGGGCAAAAAAGTGATAAACCCCCCATTACGAACGCCCCTGGTTAAAGTAACTACATGCAAATACCATTGGCTAATGGACCCTATAAAGCATAGATCACATGCTAAATCTCGATGGTATAACACAAAGAGTTCCTAAGTTATTAATAAAAAATCAAAATTTTGGTACCCCTTTTGAAGGGGAGTAGCTCCCTTACTAGCTGTTTTTGGGCATATGTTTATAGGAACTTTTTTTCTTATTTTTAACTCTAGAACACATCCTTAAAATATTTCCCTTTCCTCACTGAACACCCTGTATATACAGGGTGTCCGGAAATAACGTTTGGAAACATCGGGAGCCAATTTCTCGGACGAAAATAAGAAAAAAAGTTTCTATGGATATGGGTCCGAAAATGCTTATTGACGGAGCTACAGCCCTCCAATGTTCTGGCCCTAAAGAAGGTTTTTATTTATTATCTCAGGAACACTTTGAGATATAGCAACGAGGTTTTGCACGTAAACTAATCTTAATAAGGCCCATCTTTGTATGTTATTTTCATGTACATATTTTAACCAGGGGTTATCAGTTTTTTGTCCCAAACTTTTTTCGGTGTAACTTTTTTGTAATATTATTTTTGGAATGTGTTTTTTCAAGTTAAAATACATAAAAAGGCACTCTTGTTGCAATACTGTAGAATTAACCGTTTTCGAGAAAAAATCATTTGAAGGTGAAATTTTAATAATACAATACAGGTGAATGTACATCAAAAACTAAGAAAAAAACCTGATATACAGGTACTTCCAAAAATCAAGCCCAATGAAGTACTAAGGTCTCCTAAGAATGCACATTTTTTAAAAGCTCAGAGTAACTTTAAAAGCGATTTTTCAACCTGCATGTATAGAAACTTATTTCTTAGTTTTTCATATAAAAACCCTGCAATATTGAAATTTTGGTTTTCAGCATTTTAGTATTTAATTTTTCGTCCTCGAACCGTGAAATTTCACCTTCAAAAAATTTGTTCTCGCAAAGGGTTAATGCTACAGTATTAAAACAAGAAGCCTTTTTTATGTATTTTGACTGAGAAATCATGTTTTAATAATAAAATTATAAAAAAGTTACACAGAAAAATGTTTGCGGTAAAAACTTATAAAGCCCCCTCGTTTCGCACAACCCTAGTTAAAATAAATACATGTAAATAACATACATACATACATCCAAAATTATCAAAATTTGCGTTGCTATATCTCAAAGGGTTCCTGAGAAAATAAATAAAAACCTTCTTTAGGGCCCCAACATTGGAAGGCTGTAGATTCGACAATAAGCATTTTCGAACCCATGTCCATAGAAACTTTTTTTTATTTTCGTCCGAGTAACTGGCTGCAGAAGATTCCAAACGTTATTTCGGGACACCCTGTATATTTGTGACCAGTATCATTTTAATAAAAAGTACCTATAACAAAATAGGGAACAAAAGCACAGTCAAATCAAATCATATTTATTGGTAAGGACATAAATTTTTAATTTTAAACAAAATTATAAAAATATTAATTTATTATTCCATCAATCTATTTTTTAATCATCATACAGAGCGATATTGGTAGACTGACAGTTTTGGGCTGCTGGCCCTCTTCAGTACAAAGAGTCGACTCTGCACGCTGATAAAGAAAACGTTTTTAGACTTTATTCGCAAAAGGAATATAGTCATTAGATTGATGTAGACTTGTGGGCCATCTATTGCTAGATGTAGACAACTACTCATACCTCTCCTAGTCTGGAGACTTTGAATGGTAGCAAGTTGAAGACTGGTGTATCTCAAGTACATAGTACCTCTAAAGTGAGGTTAGACGTAGAATTAATAAGGACAGAAATTTTTAATTTTAAACAAAATTGTAAAACTATTAATTTATTCCATCAATCTGTTTTCTAATCATCATACAGAGTCATATTGGTAGACTCACAGTTTCGGGCTGCTGGCCGTCTTCAATACAAAGAGTCAACTTTGCACGCTGATAAAGAAAACGTTTTTAGACTTTATTAGCAAAAGGAATATAGTCATTAGATTGATGTAAACTTGTGCGCCATCTATTGCTAGATGTATTTTAGATTTATTTATTGATGTTTGAGAAATACATCTATACACAAGTCGGAGAACTTAATAGTTTTAAACAAAAAAAAGTAAAAAAAAGGACACATATAAAATGTAAAAAGAATACATATAAAAATGTAAATTACAAAAGTAAAAAAAAGCCAAGCAATCCCAGACCACCTGAATAATGGAATTAGAGAAGTCATATAAGCGGAATTTTTTTACAAAAAATCTGGTAATATCGCATTTTTTTTCTAATTTTTTCTAGACATACAAAAGAGTATGCAACTCGATTTTTTCCATTCTGTGCAGGGCGGAAGCCATATTTTTTTTTACTTAAAAAAAATAATAATTTTTTCGTGTTTCCGTTTTAGTTCTTTTTTTACTTTCTCGGCTCATATGGGTCGAATTGTGGAGATTCAAAAGGTGATATCTTCGTTATATATTTCCCTTTAAAAGTGTTTAAAAAAATTTCATTACCTCAAAAAAAAAACTTTTGCTTTTGGTGCTTTTTTGTAATTTGTTTGTAATTTTGTCCAATACCTATAAATAAGTGAACCAAATTTTGTTTTAAAATATTTGCTTAAATCGGTCCATCTGCTTAATTTTATAAAAAATTGATTTGTTCGCCATTTTTGAGCAAAGTATCGTATTCCCAACTTTTTTTTGTAACTTTAAAGTGGTGTAAAAAACAAAATTTTAAATTAAAAAATATAGTTTTTTTTTATTAATTTTCATTTATATTAGTTTTTGTTCTTATTTTTATATGTTCCCTTCTTATATCAAAAAATACTTTTTTTGATATTTCTTATTAAAATATAATTTTTATGTAAAAATACACACAAAACTATATGTAGCTTAAAATCGCAGGTTTAGCCGTTTTGAAGATAAATGCATAAAAAAAGTAAATTTTTACACATCAAGAAGCAAAAACAAAAAATAAAAAATTATAAAGCCAAAAACAAAGATTGTATTACTGGGTGGTGAGTTTACATTAAAAACCGAGAAAAAAAGTTCTATACACCTTGCTCAAAAATTATTCCTAAGAGCTACGTCATTCTTAAAATACACCATGGCTTTAAAAAAGAGCCATATTTAGTTATGTACACTTTCTTAGGAATGATTTTTGGACCAAGGTGTATAGAAGATTTTTTCCGGTTTTTAATGTTAAATTACCAGCCAATATTAAAATCTTAGTTTTTGACTTTATATATTTTTTTATTTTTGCTTCTTGATGTGTAAAAATTTACTTTTTAATTGCATTTATCTTCAAAACGGCTAAACCTGCGCTTTTACACTAAATATACTTTTTTGTGTATTTTTACATAAAAAAGTATATTTTAACAAAAAATATTAAAAAAATTAGTTTTTCATATAAGACGGGAAGATACAAAAATAAAAATACTAGGGTACTTTGCCCAAAAATGGCGAGCAAATCAATTTTTTTATAAAATTAAGCACATGGGCCGATTTAAGAAATGTGTGTTTATGTTACTTAAATTTACTATTCAGCAAGCAAATTCTTAAAAATATTGTTTTATTCGATTGTCACTTTTTTGCCCTAAACTTTTTTATCTTTAGTTTTTTTGACACTTTATCAATAAAATATTAATCTTTAATTAAAAATACATACAAAAAGTACTCTTTATGTAACACCTTAGGGCCAACCGTTTACAAGAAAAATGCAATTAAAGAGGCAATTTCACGTTCTGAGCATCAAATACAGGAACTAAAAAATGCACCATAAAAAACTGCAATACTGCAGGGATTTATGTATATTTGTGTACGGGGACTTTTTTTATAGGTTTTGATGTAGAATCGCCCTGCAGTATAAAATTTTTTATTGGAGAATTCTTTAGTTCCTATTTTTGATGTTCAGAAAGTGAAATTGGCTCTTTAATTGCAATTTTTTCGAAAACGCTTGGCTCTACAGTGTTACACAAAGACTACCTATTTTTATGTATTTTTAAATAAAGAATCATATTTTATTAATGAAATGTCCAAAAATCTACAGATAAAAATTTGGAGCATAAAAGTGACATCGCCCCGCCATTTTGCACATCTCGTTAAAATTAGCAAATAAAAATTACATAAAAGGTTAGCCTTTATCAACTTAAGGCATGTGCAAAAAAATTTTGCTTTAGTTCATGGGGTTCTAGAGATATTAAATAAAAACTAGGCCTTAGGGCTTATTTCCGGGCAAACCTTTAATGGAACTTTTTTTCATACTTTTGGACATAGAATCACACCTTTAAATTTTGTATCCTATTTCTGAATCACCCTGTATATTCTTCGAAATCTTTGATTTTTCGCACTCACTCTATGATCTCGGTTGGTAATCTCCGTAATAATTACGGAGCAATTACTCTAGAAACAGTAGGTAATTTACCTTCATTGTATCATAAATAACATTTGTTTTTATGTTTCAGGGTGCTAAGTTATTGTATGATAATATCAGAAGTCCAAATAAAACCCTCAAAGGCATTCCAAATTTTAATCATATTGATTTTCTATTTTCTAAAAACGTTATTGAACAATTTTATATTTATTTGTTAGAGGTAATGAATAAATAAATTTAATAAATGTTTACTTTATTTAAAACAAGCCGTGAATATATGTAATGCTACGCATTTCATCATATATTATTTACAGTAAATGGTATATTGCATTTTCCCAAATACTTGAAAAAAAAAAATAATTATCAAAAAAAAAAAAAATAAAAAAAATAAACATTTTTTTTAAGCAATTTTCTTGAAAAAATAAAAAAAAATTCAAAAAAATAAAAAAAAAATAATTTTTTTAATCTTCTTTTTGCGGAAAACGGAAAAAAAAATGTTTGAAAAAATAAATTCAAAAAAAAAACTTTTTAAAAAAGTTTTCAAAAAAGTTTTCAAAATTTTTCACTTTTTTTATTTTCTTTTTAGGAAAAATGAAAAAATTTTGAAAAAAAAAAATTAAAAATCATAACTTTTTCTGTTTTTGGGGGATTACTTTATAAAACAATAGGGATCTTTCCCTCATAGAACTTGATTTCTCTGGGCAGACGGACAAAAAAAGGAAAGGGGGGGAGGAAAAAAAAACCCGATGCTAAAAGCACCTTTTTTAGTGGGGAAACTACTAAAAAACCACCATCCCCAGGCAGCGGTTAAGCCATCTGCCTAGGATTCTTCCAAAGCATGTCACCCGTTCCTTTTTGTATGGTTTTTCCTTTATTTGTTAAATACAAAAATAATAACATATTAGCCTTGTTTACAAATATTTGGTGGAGTAGGACCTTCACAAAGGATTACCCCGACCCACATAACATTTGCGGCAAAGCCGCGGGAGGTACTGTAAACCTCCCAAGATTGTTTAATTGGCACAACACTACACTCACGAACACCCACGACACAAATAATTTACTGCACTAATTTTAGTTTTCTAATCGCATTCTGTCCTCTGGATGAATAAAGCCTTTGAGTATTTCTAGTTCATCGACTTCAATCAAATCACTAATTAGGTTTTCAACAACAATTGCGTGTCCTAAGACTTCCTCAACAGTGTTGCTATGGTGATCGAACAGTGTGCATTCCTCGATTTTATGTATAGGGTAGTCTTCAACGCGCGGTCCACAAGCGGGATAATCGCTGGATTCTGTTTTACCTACTCTGTGAAGGTGAACTCGAAAGTGTCCATGTTCAGTTAAAACCTGTGTAATTTCTTTATCTAGCTTAAGGTCCATGTCTAGCCTGCTGTCTATATCTGGGATCAGTGTATGCGTAGTTCTTCCAGAATCCGCGTTGTCCCAGCCCCCCAACATGTTTGTTCCAAGAATTTTTCGTCTAGGACGTTTTTTGACGATTTCGGAAAATTGAAAACTACGGTATATTATTCTAGCGCAGGCACTGAGAATAATACAGTGCGGTCCAAAAGTCAACCCCCCCCTTTTAACTTTTGAACGAGTTGAGATATCGACTTCAAATTTAGAACTCTTAAATAAGACAACTTAAACTATCTTTTAGCATATATTTGATATTTTCATCTCTTAAAATGTGGGCAGGGGGGCATAGGGGGACATTTTTTTAAATGGAAAAGGGGTCGTGTAATACATCATTTTAAAGCTTATAAAATTCTCTATTTAAACTAACATTTTTAAATTTTTTAAAAATGTTTTTTAATGTTAAATTTTTATTTATGTCAACTAAAATTAGTTTAAAAGTATAATTAACATTTTTTTATGATGAAATTAGACATTTTTAAAAAATTATTTGTTTTTTTTAGAGGAATTTTGACATTAATACACATTTTCAACACCATTTTAAACCCAATTTTATTTATTTTTTTTAATTTAAAAATATGGAGTTAAATGGAGAATTTTATAAGCTTTAAAATGATGTATTACACGACCGCCCTTTCCATTTAAAAAAATGTGCCCCCATGCCCCCCTGCCCACATTTTAAGAGCTAAAAGTATTAAATATATGCTAAAAGATAGTTTAAGTTGTCTTATTTAAAAGTTCCAAATTTGAAGTCGATATCTCAACTGGTTCAAAAGTTAAGAGGGGGGGAGGTGATTTTTGGACCGCTCTTTATAATGAAAGGTTTGGTAAAAAATAAGCGTTTTGTAAAAGAGCTAGTATAAAAAAATAATAAAAATAAAATTTTAAGAAAATTTAAATACGATTTTAAAATAAAAATATAAAAATCTGTGTTTTGGAAATGTTTTAAAAAAGTTTAAATTTAATCCCAACCAAAAGCAATGGTATATTTTTTGATAAAATAATAAGTTATTTTTTTCGTTAGCTTCTAGATTTATATGTGTTAAATTTTATAAGTTTTGTTCCGGTGTACTGAAAAATAAATTATATTTTTATTATTATTATTGTTATTATTGTTATTATTTTATCAAAAAATATACCTTCATAAAAATGTGTATAGATATACATAAAACGTATAAATTTTATATAATTTATTTATTAAATTAAATTAATATCATAAATATAATTTTCACCCAATATAAATAGCATATATATATATATATATATATATATATATATATAATAAAATCTGTAATTAGGTATATATATATATATATTTATAAATTATTTAAAAGGTAACTATAATTTATATGTATACAGGGTGTATTTGTGTATTTGAAATAGCGTAGGAAATTTTAACAGGTGATTCTACATGATAAAATATGACAAAAAGTTCCTATAAACATATGTCTACAAATGCGTCATAAGGGAGCTACGCCCCTTTGAAATTGGCTAAAAAAATCGATTTTTATTTAATAACTCAGGAACCCTTTGAGATATATTAACGAGGTTTTGCACGTGAATTAATCCTAATAAGGCCCATCTTTGTATGTCATTTTCACGTACTTATTTAAACCAGGGGTGTGCGAAACGGGGGGGCCTTATCAGTTTTTTGTCCCAAACTTTTTTCTGTGTAACTTTTTTGCAATTATATTTTTGAAATATGATTCCTCAGGTCAAAATACATAAAAAAGGTACTCTTGTTGTAATACTCTAGGATTAACCGTTTTCGAGAAAAGTTCATTTGAAGGTGAAATTTCACGGTTCGAGGACGAAAAATTAAATACTAAAACATCGAAAACCAAAATTTTAATGATGCAATGTTATTCTACATCAAAAACTAAGAAAAAAAGTTTTCATACATGTAGGTCGAAAAAACGCTTTTAAAACTACCATAGCCCTTTAAAAATGGTGCATATTTAGGAGACCATAGCTCCATTAGGATTCATTTTTGGAAGTACCTGTATATGAGGTTTTTTTCTTAGTTTTTAATGTACATTCGCCCTGCATCATTAAAGTTTTGGTTTTCAACATTTTAGCATTTAATTTTTCGTCCTCGAACCGTGGAATTTCACCTTCAAATGAATTTTTCTCGAAAACGGTTAATCCTACAGTATTACAACAAGAGTACCTTTTTTATGTATTTTGACCTGAGAAATCATATTTCAAAAATAAAATTGCAAAAAAGTTACACAGAAAAAAGTTAGGAACAAAAAACTGATAAGCCCCCCCCCCCCCCCCCGTTTCGCACACCCCTGGTCGAAATAAGTACATGAAAATAACACATAAAAACGGGCCTTGGTAGGATTAGTTGACGTGCAAAAGCCTCGTTGATATATCTCAAAGGATTCCTGAGTTATTAAATAAAAACCGATTTTTTTAGTCACTTTCAAAGGGGCGTAGCTCCCTTATGACGCATTTTTAGACATATGTTTATAGAAACTTTTTGTCATATTTTATGATGTAGAATCATCTGTTAAAATTTCTGACGCTATTTCAAATACACCGTGTATAAATAAATTTTTTAACTGTTAGTGATTATAAAAAGAATAATAATAAACAATTCTACAATGTTACAAATATTATGAAATAACAAATAAATAAACAGTTTAATCGTACACAAAGTTTAGCATTGTTGTACATCTATACATACAGGGTGACAATTTGAAAACGAGCAGCATTTAATATTTCTTTAACTGATGAAACTATGAAAATTTGGCGAAACAAGTCAATATAATATAAAGGGGACAACTTTTGAACTATTTGTTGTTGTATTACATTCAACTCCCTGACCCCCAGGGCACCTAAACCTAAAATTTTAAATAGCAACCCCCATTTCTTTTGCCATTTTTGAAATTCTAATATAATTCTAGATGTTACATCTCTTTTTAATTTTTTTTGTCAAATTAAACTTTTAAAAAAATCGAAAAAAGCTGAAAGAAAATTCCGATTAACGTATTTTATTTAGAAAAAAATACTTTTATTATAAGGATCAATTCTATCAAAAGAAAATTAGGAAAAAAAAAACTGAAAGTTTTTTTTTTTAATTTTTTTTAAATTATTTATTTGGGAAATGCAATATATCATTTACTGTAAATAGTATGTAATGAAATGCTTGTTTTAATGTATAAATTAAATACATGCCATACACTCGTGAGGTTAAGTATACTAGTGTCAATATGAAAAATGCGACTCTTTTTCCTAAGATGTAATAAATGATTTTTGTTTATATACATTTTCAATATAATAATTATGTATTAAGTCTTAATAAATAAGTTTCAGTTACACTACAGAGTGCTTTTTAATTTACGCGCAGTGACGTCAAAGTCGCATTCTCAGATTAACACTTCAATTTTGACAAAAAAAAGAACTAGAATTACATAAGGATTTCAAAATAAATGGGGGTTGCTATGTAAAATTTTAGTTTTAGGCGCCCTGGGGTCAGGGGGTTTAATGTAATACAACAACAAATAGCTCAAAAGTGGTCCCCCTTGATATGTAAATTGACATATTTCGCCAAATTTTTAGTGGCATCAGTTAAAGAAATATTAAATGCTGTTGGTTTTCAAATTGTTACCCTGTATGTAGGTATGTAAACATAACCTTACTTTTTTTAATCATTAGTTTACCTTGTTTTTCTTTTCGCTGGTTTGACGTTTTTGTTGCTGATGGAGGCAAAGCCCTCCCATTCAAACAGAGAGAATATTTTCCTGAGGAAAAATATACTTTGCAAATCTTAAAATGACACTGTAGTCTCTCTCTACATTAAGGTTGAAATATTTAAAACTTTCTATCTACTATTTTTTATTTCTAAAAATAAAATAGATCCCAAAATTATTTAACACTTTCTATGTTTAGCAAACATAAAAATATTTAAGTACGGTCTGATATACCCTATAAAATGGTTTCACTGAAACGGTTTCAATTTGTATTTTATTATATTTTAAAGGAAAATAGGTTAATAGCAAAATTGTTATTGGGTATATATTTTGTCAGCGTGTTAGTTTATCGGTTTTTTGACACCACTGTCCTTGGAAAATGGGGTGTTTCAAAAACACGTTTTATTTAAAGTTTTAAGTCATAACTACCATAACAACATTCTATGCCAGATTTCAGCTCAAAAAAATTATATTAGGGTCTGCCCCAATTCATTTGAATACTGGAAAAATTACATTTTTTTTAATGTTTAACCATAAAACAAGATTCTGTTTAAAATTTTAGCTAATCAAAAATTAAATTCCACTTCATTTGAAAAAAAAAAATTAATTTTTTCAACTTTCATTTGAAGTAGGTGTGTTTCAATTTTTTAAGTAACTATATACAAAGACCATCGGCTGATATGCCATTTTAAAGATATATCATATACTATACCTCGTTGATATAACGCAAAGGGTTCCTGAGTTATTAAATAAAAATGGATTTTTTGGAGCCAATTTTGAAAAAAATCTAAGGGGGTAGTTTTATTATTATTTTATATTTTATATTTTATATTTTGATATAACACGATTTTCATAATTCTTAAAAATGTTAGATTATGTATTTTGGTTCTGCCAAAGTATGTCATGAGATAAAAAAGCGATTTTAAAGCATATTTGATTTTTTTAAATCGATCAATATTTCTAGGAGATATGGGATGTTAAATATATGTCTGTAGACGGTACTTTTCAAATTAAACACCCTGTATATATTAAACGGATGGATAGATTTAATTAATATGATGTCATGGTATACATATATACTAGTACTTTATTGCCCTCCTTAGTTAAAGAGTCCTAACTAACATTGTTATTTTCCCTAAATTTTTCGAATAAATGGCCAAATTTCCTGACTTCCAGGTTTCAATTTCAATTTCCCTGATTTTTTCCTGACTTTCCTGGTTTACCTGACTGGTGGGAATCCTGGAGAATGGATAAATATGGCATAAAACAACCGGTATATGCAGATAAGCCGAAAATGGCAAAAATGTTAGTTAGGACTTTTAAACTAAGAAGGGGAGTACAACTATTTCAAGTTTGGTCAAAATTCGTGAGAAGAGTGCAATATCTTGGCAGGCTAGGCACGCACACCCCGGCTGAAATATCCCCCACCCTAAATAGTATTTACCTCAGATTTTTTGACGTTTACTCATTCTATAGTTCTGTTAAGATACAAAAAACTTTTATTTAAAATATTTGGACGTCCTTTTTTTTAATCATAACTAAATTCATAAAAATTCATAAAAAATGAAAAAAAAAAAAAGAACAAAAAATAAATCTTTTTTAACCTAAAACGAAGTTAAATATTTATTGTTAAATCGTTAAATATCAAGTAAAATAATATTTATAACAATCAAAGATAACTATACACTGCTATCCAAAAGTCACCCCCCCCTCCCTATTAACTTTTGAACGAGTTGAGATATCGACTTTAAATTTAGAACTCGTAAATAAGATAACTTAAGCTATCTTTAAGCATATATTTGATACTTTCAGCTCTTAAAGTGTAGGCAGGGGGCATGACATTTTTTACATGCATCATTTTAAAGCTTATGATATTCTCTATTTAACTATACACGGTGTATTTGAAATAGCGTCGGAAATTTTAACAGATGATTCTACATCATAAAATATGACAAAAAGTTCCTATAAACATATGTCTAAAAATGCGTCATAAGGGAGCTACGCCCCTTTGAAAGTGGCTAAAAAAAAACGATTTTTATTTAATAAGTCAGGAACCCTTTGAGATATATCAACGAGGTTTTGCACGTCAACTAATCCTACCAAGGCCCGTTTTTATGTGTTATTTTCATGTACTTATTTCAACCAGGGGTGTGCGAAACGGGGGGGGCTTATCAGTTTTTTGTCCCAAACTTTTTTCTGTATAACTTTTTTGCAATTTTATTTTTGAAATATGATTCCTCAGGTCAAAATACATAAAAAAGGTACTCTTGTTATAATACTGTAGGATTAACCGTTTTCGAGAAAAATTCATTTGAAGGTGAAATTCCACGGTTCGAGGACGAAAAATTAAATACTAAAATGTTGAAAACCAAAATTTTAATGATGCAGGGCGAATGTACATTAAAAACTAAGAAAAAAACCTCATATACAGGTACTTCCAAAAATCAATCCTAATGGAGCTATGGTCTCCTAAATATGCACCATTTTTAAAGGGCTATGGTAGCTTTAAAAGGGTTTTTACGACCTACATGTATGGAAACTTTTTTTCTTAGTTTTTGATGTAGAATAACATTGCATCATTAAAATTTTGGTTTTTGACATTTTAGTATTTAATTTTTCGTCCTCGAACCGTGAAATTTCACTTTCAAATGAACTTTTCTCGAAAACGGTTAATCCTACAGCATTACAACAAGAGTACATTTTTTATGTATTTTGACCTAAGGAATCATAATTCAAAAATATAATTGCAAAAAAGTTACACAGAAAAAAGTTTGGGACAAAAAACTGATAAGGCCCCCCCGTTTCGCACACCCCTGGTTTAAATAAGTACGTGAAAATGACATACAAAAATGGGCCTTATTAGGATTAATTCACGTGTAAAACCTCGTTAATATATCTCAAAGGGTTCGAAAGTTATTAAATAAAAACCGATTTTTTTAGCCAATTTCAAAGGGGCGTAGCTCCCTTATGACGCATTTTTAGACATATGTTTATAGAAATATTTTGTCATATTTTATCAGGTAGAATCTGTTAAAATTTCCTACGCTATTTCAAATACACCCTGTATATTTTTTGATTTGTTTAAACATTTTTTTTTTGTGTTTAAAATAGGGTTGAAAATGAGTATTTTTGTCATTCATCTAAAAAATCAAATAGTTTTTTAAAAATTACTAACATCATGATAAAAAAACGTAAATTATATTTTTAAACCAATTTTAATTGACAAATAAAAATTTACAAAAAAAAAAACCTAAAAAATCGCATTTTTAGCACAAAAAAATGAAAAATCTAAACCTTCCCTATTGAAAATGACGGGTCTGCGCGGGTATAAATGTTGCATAGACTTGACTTGAGCGGGTGAATTTCATCAGCTCAAGTTCGGTTTATGCACCATTTATACCCGCCCAGACCCGTCATTTTCAGCAGGGTTAAAACAACTGTTTAAAAAATTAAAGAATATACTGTCCAATAGAGAATTTTATTTTCTTTAATATGATGTATCACTCACCCCCATTCCATTAAAAAAAATCCCCTCCATGCCCCCTGCCCACATTTTAAGCTGAAGGTATCAAATATATGCTAAAAGGTAGTTTAAATTGTCTAAATATGAAGATGTTATATCAACTTGTTCAAAAGTGAAGAGGGGGGGTTGCTTTTGGACCGCACTGTATATTTGAAGTCTATTGTGGGCTTGATTGTTACATATATTATTTAACTTAATATTTAACAATTTAACAATAAATATTCAAGTTCGTTTTAGGGTAAAACAGTTCAGTTTTTATGAATTTTTATAAATTTCGTTACCATTAAAAAAAAGGACGTCAAAATATTTCAAATAAAAGTTGTTTGTATCCTTACAGAATTATAGAATAGGAAGCGTCAAAAAATCTGAGGTGAAGACACTTTAGGGTGAGGGATATTTCAGCCGGGGCCTGTGCGAATTGCCCCATTTTTAAATGTGTGGGGCGAACCCTAATTTCAATTTTTAAACTATAATGTGGCACAGAATTTTTTTATGGTATCTTTCACTACATTAAAAATAAAAAAAAATGTTTTCTGAAACGCCCTATTGGAAATCTTGCATTCGTTTGCAGTGTACCTTTTGCAAATCGTTTCAAACTGAAGCAATATTGTTGGCATAAAATGCTATCGTACAGGTTTCAGTTGGAGGAAAAAGTCGTTACAAGTTAAACAGTTTTCCTACGGCGAAACAACAGTTGTGTGAATTTACATAAACTTTATAAAATCACATAACCAGTATGAAATTGCATTACCACCTATGAATACTTATTTATATATTGTACACTACTCAAAAAAATTATTAAGATCTAAAAACTAGAAACTTGAAGCTTGAATTTGGGTTTATTTAGAATTGCTGTGAGACTATTTTTCTGCAAGTTACAGCCTTTTGAAAATCACCCAAAAATTTATAATTTTTTTTCATTCATTAATTTTTGTCGTGTATTTAAATATTAACCAATAAACCTTAAGGTTTGTATGATAAGTATCATATAAAATCACATATTTGTTTTTGTTGCAATTCATTGATATTAGTATAGCGTATCGTCATTTAAAGTACAAAAGTCTAAAAACTGAATTTTTTAGGTGAGCAAAAGTTTTGTTTTTTCCTTCTGATTTGATTCTATATTATATGTACATTGGGTTTTGTTCTTAGTTGAGAGTATTTAATTGAATAAAATACCACTTATAAAAATAATAAAAGAAAAAATGGAATTCTTGACATACGAACTTTTGCACTTTCACTGACGGTATTACAATCTTCATGGGGCAACTTTATGAATAATGTAATTTTTATAGAAATTTTAAATATATAGTGAGGTTAGGGATTGCAATCCCGCAATGTGGGATTCCGCAATCCCGCGGGATCCCGAATCATTTTTTCAATCCGCAAAATTGTGGGATTGGCATGTGGGATTCCGCGAAATTTGCGGAACTGACTACGGATAAAAAATAAAATACTTTAAAAACATCTTATGTTATTTATGCACGTACCCAATTACAAAATAATAATTAAGTATGATATAATTTATAATATTAATAATTTAATTAGCTTTTTACATAAGTAAATAATATTATATATTTTTTAATAAACACAAACTAGTATTTCTTTACTAATTTTATTTTTTCATAAAAAAATATTCTTTTAAAGGCAACTATGATAGCTGAATAGGGAACGTTCAAGTATTACGTAACGCAAATTTTGATCATTTTGGACCTCCACCCCCCTCCTGTAACGCTATTTTCCTATACCATTAACATGGGCGTAACACTCCAAAATGACCAAAATTTTAATGCTGCATGGCGATTCTTCATCTAAAACTAAGAAAAAAAGTATTCTTCACCAAAACACCTAAATTTAATATTAAAGGAGAAATACTAAAATTTTTGGTGACACTTAAATTTTACTTCCTCCTAATTGATTTTTTTTAAATGGTTTGGACTGTATAGTGTACTATATGACATTTTTTACTCAACAGCTATTCTTTTTGTAACTGATGTTACATTTTGACACTGGAAATACAAATATCTCTCAATCTAAAACTATATTTAAATGTTTATTTTTTTTAATGTATATTACTTGAAATAGGAATTACTTTCCTCATATCAGGTAATTGTAAAGCTAATGATAGTTTTCTTGCTGCAGCAACTTTATTGAGTGTATCTGACGGGACAAAAAAAATACAACATTCAACACTTGTTAATTGTTTGTTTGAGACTTCGGAGTTAAAAAATATTTGGAAAAATAATAATTTCTTTGTATCTGACGGGACATATGTGTGTGAGTGTAATTTAATTTAAAAATCCGATGATAAACCCTTATGAAACAACTTATAATGCAACAAGAATTTTTTAATAATTTACTTTTAAATTTAAACAAAAAAACAGGGTGTTCCCCTGTTAGGCGTCAGATTAACAAAAATCGCGTCAAAAACGTCTTTCGGATTCGGATTCCTGCATTTCTTGGTGTTATGAATCTAATCTTTTCCAAAGTTATACCCATATTAAAAAACATATAAAATACAAAAAAAAGTTAAAACCATTAAAAAATTAAATTACAGACGAGTAAAAAATGCACTTTTCCTCTGAGTGAAATATACTATTTTTTCTTCAAGCATCCTATACATATTTTATAAAATATTAATTTTTACATTTAATTTATTCAGTAATAAAGTATGTTTTTTTTATTAAAATAGTCCAATAAAACCCTTTCAAAATAAACTTAAACCTTCCTTAGCTCATTTTTTCGTAGGCTAAATCCTACACTTTTCGCGATTTCAATGGTAACTTGTCTAATGTAGCATTTGCAATTTCAGGGACATTTGTAGGTGTATAAACCATATATTCTTCTTCCATCATTTTTAATCAATTTCACACAAGGTTTTTGCACAGAATCTCTAGTCAACCACCTGTTTACATAATAAACAAACAAGTTTCAAGTATGGCTGTCATCAAAGTCAAAGAGTGCTGCCGCCAGTGGTGGTTTTGCTAACTAACTTTTTTTTACGGCCTACAACATTGAACTCATTTTTTTACTGTAAAAAAATAGATCACTTCTAACTAGTGTGTTCAGTTATAAAATATGAATATTTTAGTACGCCTTAAGAAAAAAAATATTTTTTTTTCAAAGGATTTCATGTATTTTTTATTTAAAATAAAGCAAAACCCAACGCCATATTTATTTAAACATGTTTTCAAAAAACAAAAACAATAAAACTGGCCATATCTCAATTTGAGATTCTCAAAACATCTAATTTGTAGACAGAACAACTTGTCTTAGCAGGGCAGTATAGTGGTCTCCATTTTGTTTATCAAAATTTTGTAGCCATTGTAATTTGAATTATTTAGACGTACATACATAGGCTCTTAACAACATTACTCCTCTTCAAGGGACCCGGGCCCCTTCGGTGTGCACTACACTGTGTGAAGTTGAATAAGAATAAAATAGATCCGGTGACTGTACTTTAAACCAAGGAATCTGCATTTATGCTCATAAGTTAAAGAAAGAACATCCGTAAAAAAAAAACGTGTAAAAATTTAATAGAATTACACAGGTCAACATTTAGTTTGGAGAAAAACACCGGACCAGACCCAGGTATCCAGGGGTTTTTGGGGTCACTGATTTCGATGCCAAGGTCGGTCAAGCTCTATCACATCAGTTTCAAGGTCATTTGAAGGTCAAACTGAAAAAATGTGGTTGAAAAAATATGAAAAAAATCATACATAAGTTTTTAGGGTCGCTGATTCCGATGCTAAGGTCAGTAAAGCTCTATCATGTGACTTTCAAGGTCATATGAAGGTCAAAGTGAGAAAAGGTGGTTGAAAAAATCTGAAAAAAATCATAAATAAGTTTTTGAGGTCGCTGATTCCGATGCTAAGGGTGGTCAAGCTCTATCACACAGTTTCAAAGTCATTTGAAGGTCAAACTGAGAAAACATCTGAAAAAAATCATATATAAGTTTTTAGGGTCACTGAGTTCGAATCCGGTGTTTGCTTACCCTTAAAAGGCATCCAAAGGTCGTTGCAAGGTCATTACTAGGAAATTTCTAGGTTAATTAGTGAGGAGAACATGTCAAAAAAAATTATTTAAGTTCCAAATATCAAAATATTTAAACCAAGTTTTTTCAAAAACGTGCCATTTCAAGCTAACTTTTTTTTCATATTTTGATAGTACCATGTGTTGGGAAAAAAAGCATATCAAAAAAAACCTGGGCGATTTTGACAATTTTTTTTAAATTGACAATTACTATTTTTTCTCCTGTTCTTAAGTTAAACTGTCTTATTGGTAGAATAAAACATATTTTAAAAATAACATTTATTGATTTTGAGCATATATAGGCATAAAACAAGCCACAAATGTTATCCAGAAAATTAGTGTTTGTCGCAATATGGCGCATAACCTTGAAACTTAAATTATAAGGTCAAACTAAGAAAAGGTGGTTGAAAAAATCTGAAAAAAATCATCAAAATCAAAAAGTTTTTTAGGCTCGCTGATTGCGATGCTAAGGTTAGTCAAGCTCTATCAAGTCAGTTTTAAGGTCATTTGAAGGTCAAACAGAGAAAAGATGGTTGAAAAAATCTGAAAAAAAAAACATCTAAGTTTTTAGGGTAGCTGATTCCGATGCTAAGGTCATTCAAGCTCTATCACGTCAGTTTCAAGGTCATTTAAAGGTCAAACTGAGAAAAGATGGTTGAAAAAATCTGAAAAAAATCATACGTAAGTTTTTAGGGTTGCTGATTCCGATGCTGAGGTCAGTCAAGCTCTGTCACGTCAGTTTCAAGGTCAGATTTTTTTCAGATTTTTTCAACCATCTTTTCTCAGTTTGATCTTCAAATGACCTTGAAACTAACGTGATAGAGCTTGACTGAGCTTAGCATCGGAATCAGCGACCCTAAAAACTTATTTATGATTTTTTTCAGATTTTTTAAACCACCTTTTCTCAGTTTGACCTTCATATGACCTTGAAACTGACGTGATAGAGCTTGAGTGACCTTAGCATCGGAATCAGCGACCTCAAGAAGTTATTTATGATTTTTTCAGATTTTTTCAACCAACATTTCTCAGTTTGACCTTCATATGACCTTGAAACTGACTTGATAGAGCTTCAATGACCTTAGCATCGGAATCAGCTACCCTAAAAACTTATGTATGATTTTTTTCAGATTTTTTCAACCACCTTTTCTCAGTTTGACCTTCAAATGACCTTGAAACTGATGTGATAGAGCTTGACCGACCTTGGCATCGAAATCAGTGACCCCAAAAACCCCTGGATACCTGGGTCTGGTCCGGTGTTTTTCTCCAAACTAAATGTTGACCTGTGTTATTAATCCTAAGCTATTAAAGAAAAAAACAATGTAGGAACGAGAAACATTTTTAAAAATTTCCACCCTGTTATATTAGAAAAAGATACCTGCATTTTATCATTTTTTAACCTTTAAATTGAGTGTTAAATCTTGTGCCAAGATGCAACTGACAATGCACTAATGTCTGTAATTAAATCCTCTGGAAAAAGAATAGGAAATCCTTAAAGAACAATTGTATCTAATAGCCAAGGATCCTTAAGAATCTTTGTATTTTATAACTTTTCTCTAGTATCGTCAATAAACAAATTACTGTTCTAAGGCTCACTGGCGGATTTGGCCATATTCATGACCAAAAGTCTAAATAAGCTTGCTTCTACTTTGAAACTTGTAAATAAATGTCTCGAGGTTGCCGTGTACCATTCCGGTATCAAAATTACTTTTAGCAAAATGGCTGATCCAATATGGAGGGCATAAATGTCAGATTTTTAACACAAGTTGGTCAAAATTGCCTTAGAGGGGTTTTTGAGGTCACTGATCAAGATTTAGCTATTAAAATTAATTTAAGAAAAATGACGGATCCAATATGGCGGACATAAGTGTCAAATTTTTAAAATAACTTTTAAAATGTGCTTAAATCGGTTTTTGAGTTCGCTGATCACGATTTCCGTGTGAAAGTTAATTTTTGCAAAATAGCGGGTCCAATATGGTGAACAAAAATGTCAAAATTCCAAAAATACTTAATAAAAATGTGGATATGAACAAGATCAATAGCAAAAATGTAAATTTTCCTACCTAAAATGCACCATTAGAACAAATAAAAATGACATTTAAAAAACGCCGAGCACAAAATGAGAGAAATATACAACTGACCGCCAATAGATTCGCCAAATAATTAGTAATAATAATAAATAATAAAACCCTTTATTGTATTTCCTGATCCAAAGAGTATCAGTTTACATATTCTGAAAATTATGTCGGCTTAGTTCCCTAGATAATAAAAGCTATAAAAAAGTTTAGGGTTATCCAAACACCTAATCCGATTAAGTTGAAATTTTGTATAAAAAATCTTTAGTTATACAGGGTGATCAGTAACTGCCATGCCAAATTTTAAAAGTTGATTCTACATCCAAAAATATGAAAAAAAGTTTCTATAAAGGTTGATCCGGAAATGAGCCCTAAGGGAGCTACGGCCCTTCAAAGACGACATATTGAATGGGAAACAAAAAAAAGTATCAGTAAAAATTTAATGCTGAAGGGTGATTCTTCATTTAAATATGAGCAAAAAAGTATTCTTCACCAAAACACGTAAATTTAATATTAAAGGAGTAATAGCCTTTTAAAAAGTAACGTTTTTCCTGGCACAAAATGTTACTTCCTCTTAATTGAATTTTTTTAAGGGTTGATCCTACAGTGTTACACTATATGATATTTTTGATGTATTTTTACTCAAGTAATCTATATTTTTACAAAAAATCCAAAAACATATACAGTTTGGGGCAAAAATGTGTTAAGCCTCACATATTTTGTCTGTCTAGGCACTCCTCTGGATAAATTCAAAAAAATAAATTAACATAAACTTATTGCCCTTATTAATACTAGTAAGCATACAAAAGCTCGTCGCTCTAGCTTAAAGGGTACCAGAGTTATTAATTAAAAACCTTATTTTTATTACAATTTTAAATGGCCGTAGCTCCCTTAGGGCTCATTTCCGGATTAACCTTTATATGAACTTTTTTTATATTTTTGGATGTAGAATTACTTATTTAATTTTGGCATGCCAGTTATTGATCACCCTGTATGTAGGATAATCTGGAAGATATTAGGAAAATCCAAAAAAAGGTGTCCAAATGACACGGCGCTAAAATGTGTTATCTGCAAGTGAGCTACGACTTTTAATTCTCATTATCTCCTAAACAAAAAAAAATAGTGGCAATAATAAATGCAATGTTACTGCATTTTTTTAAACAATATATCTACGAGATATACATAAAAAGATATTGGTCAAAAACCGTTTTTTAGGTGATTTTTGGAGCGTTTTAGGATCTTAAGCAACTCTAAAATTGGTAGACTCTTTTTAAATGAATTTCTTATCCCAAAATCTATAGAAAAACATACTTTTTTTCACCGAGGAATTATTTCAAAGGTAAAACCTATATTGATTGTACTAACATGGTTTATTTTTTTTTGAGTATTGAAGGTGCATTGGTTTGATTTGGGTTCCAATTATATTTATACCTATAAACCAAAGGTATTAGCTTTATTTTGGCGTAAAAACATTATTGGAATCGCAAACTAAAACTCTACATAAAGATAAAGTAGGTGTCCATTTAGGTGTCCTTTTTTTGCAAAGCTGAATTTAAACCAAGATACACTAAAATATAATTGATGTGAGTCATATTTTTTAATAAAACGGTATTTACGAACCTCAGAAAAAATATTTATTACTCAAATTGGGAGCATGTTACTTAAAAAAGTTAAAATTATTACTTATAAAATATGTGTTTTTATTGTCTACTACAGTCAAAAATATTATCCGCAAAATTTTCAATTTTTAACTTACCCCAGAAACCAATTATTCAATACAGGGGCCTCATTATACATTTTTTACATACATTGGTGATTTGTTTAAGTAATTTTATCGGTTATTTATCGATCGCTTTAATTTGATTTGCTAGGTTTTGGCCATGAATCTGGCCAAATCCGCCATAGTGTAACGATTAAAATCCATTATAATTCTTTCCAACTTTTAACTTTTTTTTGATATGGCAAATATAATTGAATCGTTTCTTGTTAAAGGGGCATTATTGCAGTGAATCTGGTTTTGTGATAATAACTAAAACGAGTTTAAAAAAAAGATTATAACCTAGACAATATACATTCTCCGAAAATTTAGTAGTGCCTTTTAGGTATCTAAAGAAAAACTCTTTGGTGCTATAATATTTTCTAGGTGTTTAGTTTCGATCGCACTAGTTTGAGTTCTCTATTATTATTCGAAGTTCATGTCAAATGCGAACATTGTAAATTTATACACCTATTTAGCATTTCAATATGATTTGCATTTTCTCCGTAATTGGATGTCAAGAGATATTTTAAAACACAGACTACAATGTGTAGCAGATACAAGGGCGTAGCCACGGGTACAGTGAGGGTAATTACCCTTCCAGAGGTAAAAAAAATGAAAATGATATAAAAATACATTATTCAGTTTTTATTTAACAATTATGTTGTTTTGATTCTCATCTCTAAAAAAAACATCAACAAATCATAATCCTATGTGGGGTGAGCTCCTAAGTCAGCTAAAATCTTTAACCTAAATCCAAATGTATAAAAAAATTGTAATTAAAATTGCTATAAAATAATTTGTTTAAGAAATAGTGATGTGTTTGAAAACCCTTTTTGGACATTTTTGACGTGTCACATAATTACCCATAATGACATAGACTCATGAGCTCAGTTATGGTCATACATGGACATTGAAAAGTAAATCATTTCATAAAACCTTTAATCTTTCTTACCAACGCACTATGGTCCGGGAAGCCCTCATTTTTAGCATTAATTCGACTTAAAACTAAGACTTAAAAACTATGTCTTTATAATTATGGATAGTTACTATGTTTAGCATAAATATGAAATAAATTTATTGATTACTTTATGCCTGAGACTAATTCAAACTTAAAAATTATTAGAGTTGTAAAAAAAACCGTTTTTTTAAGGCTTGTTTTTTTTTTTGAAGTTTTTCTTGTGTTTTTTTTTTGTTTTTTTTGTGAAAATATTCAAAAAATGACAACTTTTGTATTTTAGGATCAATTAGAGACTGTTTTCAATAGTTTTTATTAGTTTTTATTTCAAAATACTTTATTCTTCGTGAAATAATAAAATATATAGATTATACGCCATCTGTTAACGAGTTTAGGAGTTGAAACTTCAGTCACATAACCTCACTTTTCTAACGCATCAAATTTTCAAAATTTTTAATTTTTTTTTATTTATTTTTACGAAGACCAAATTTTTTTTTTCACAAAAGAGTATGTTTATTCTAAATATATTTAAATTTATTAATTAAAATTAAATAGAGTTGTTACAACTCTGTTGTAAAAAATCGTTTTAAATTAAATAAATATTTTTTTATAAACTGTCATCATGACTTTTACACTAAAAAATGTGTAAATTTTTAATAAAAAACAAGTTTGTTTTTTTATAACTGTGTTTTTTTAATAAAAAACAAATTTGGTTTTTTTATAAAGTCTAGCTTTGTTTTAAAACGGTTTTTTTTTGTGTTTTTTTTTTAAACAAATGTTTTTTTTTTGAATTTACAACTCTAAAAATTATTTTAATAAATTCTATTAAATTTTCATTTTGTAAATTTTTTATTCTCTTAAGCAATATTTGTACCTCCCCTTCTTAGACTTACATCATTATATGAACTATAATTTAACCTAATAATATATATAAAAAGGAATTTTTGTACCTAATTCTTAGGATATTTCTTTATTTATCTTTTGGTTTGGCTTATGGCATAATTTAAAAGTTCCTCGAAGTTCCACAGGATTTTTTAGATTTTTTTGCACCAAATTGTAGCTTAAGGTATGACGTTTTTATAAAAAGTGGTGGTTTCGTCGATTTTTTAGTTTTTCCAAGAAAAAATATAATGATGCACGGCTGAATATTAAAAAAATGGACTATGCATTTATCTTACATTTTTCGAAGGGGAGGTAATAGAAACTCAAAATTTAGTATCTAGGGAGGGGTACAATGACAAAGTAAAACCAACAAAACCAAAAAACAAGATGGCGGACCTGTGAAAGTGATATTTTTTGAACTGGAGGTCGTAGAAACTTTTGGTATTTAGGGACACAATGAAGAACAAAAATCAACAAAACCAAAAACCAAAACCAAAAACCAAGATTGAAATTGAAATTTGGTATGTAGGGTAGTATGTATTTAATATGTAATGACAAACAAAAATTAACAAAACAAAGAAACAAGACGGCCGGTCGCGGCCGACCTGTACATATATATCTTTCGAACGGTAGGTCGCAGAAACATGCAATTTGGTATGTAAGTAACTACATAATAATAATAATAATAATAATAATAATAATAATAATAATAATAATAATAATAATAATTAAAAATAGATAACATAATAAAAATTAGACAAAGCCTTAATTAAAAAATATATTTATGTGCAAGAAAAGTTTCAAACTTTAGGATTATTGAAGCCATTTTGAATACGCCATTTGGGAACGTTCAAGTATTACGTAACGCTCCTAGGAGGGGTGGGGATGGTATAGGAAAATAGCGTTACAGGGGGGAGGTGGGGGTCTAAAATGATTAAAATTTACGTTACGTAATACTTGAACGTTCCCTTTTATGTTTTTTATTCTTATTTTCAAATTGAATTTAAGAAACCCAAAAAAGCACATTACCAATTTAAAGTAAAACTTTATAAATTTAACTGTTATAGAAGCCATATTGACCTGCCATTTTGATTTTTTACCTTTAATGCCATTTTAGGTTTTAGCATTCTTAAATACCTTCCTACACCAACTTTTATACCTATAGTGTAAACAGTCGATTTAATGCCATTTTTGGGTATCGCCCGAACCATAGTGCAACGGCAATATTCTGGCTAATGATCTAAATTAAAAGGTTTTATGAAAAAATTCTTTTTATGTCCTGGGATGATTCTAAATTTAAAAAATTTGAAAAATTTTCGCCTGTGGTGCTAAACTTAGTTACCCAGAATTTAAAGTTACGCCACTGAAATTTAAAAAACATATAGGAAAATGAGTAAGGCGTTTAGTCTATCCATCTCAGATAAAAAATTTGGCTACGCCCTTGAGTAGACATCGTAATTTATTGGAAAGTTGGTCATAACTCAAATACTGTCAAATTATTGGGAATATGAGTAGCTACTAAAACATCTTGGAGAATTTATTGAAAATCGACTCAAACAATTGAATTGAATATGTCTTCATAGAGAACATTTATCAAACTTAAAATACTGCTATGCTTGAAAATTAGTATTTTTATTTCTAACCCATACGGGGTGTTTTAAAAATATAGGTATTAAATTTAAAAAGTGATTCTACATCAAAAAATATGGAGCTTGGTACAGAAATGAAGCCTGTGAGCTACGCCCCTTTTAATAATCTATCTAAAATAGGGTTTTTATTAAATCCTACGACGGTTTTTTTACATTTACTTATTAAAATGAAATTTCTTAGTTAAAAAACATCAAAAAGGTACTCTTTACACTGTAGAATCAACCGTTTTTTGCAGAGATAATTTTATGGAGTTTCAAAAGATGGACCAGTATAAATTTTACCGCAACTCTACATCAAAAACTTTGAAAAAAAATCTATACTCCTACGTACGAAATAAAGTTTTAAGCCTACTCGGCCTCTTAATAAATAACCCTTTTTTTGGGGGCGCATAGCTCTCTTAAAATCCATTTGTAGACAATTGTAAATGGAAACACTTTTATAGTTACCACCCTTCCGTATTAAGCATACGCGCCGACTTTTAAAAATCCCAGGGAGGCCCAAAAATTTTTATGTAAAAAAAAAATTGATAAAAGTTATACATTTTTATTGCATTAAAAAAAGACTAAAAATATATTAAAAAATTGTGAATCTTTTACAATATTCCAAGGGGGCCCTACCCCACTGTTATGAGCCTAGGGAGGACTATGGCCCCCGTGCCCCCCGGAGTTGGTACCTATGGTATTAATTGCTATCTGTCTAACTCAAAATGCCTGGCACTAAAGTATTACATAAATAGTACCTTTTTTTATATATTTTTAACTATGGAATCATATTTTCTTGAAACAATGTTAAAAACACTAAAGTTAGGTTGAAAAAAATTTATAGGATTTAATAAAAAACTCCCGTTTTGCACGCACTGGTTAAAGTTACCAAGTAAATATTACGTAGGATGAAGTATCCTTTATGGTTGCCTTTATCAAGGCGCAAGTTGGTGAATTTTTTCAGCCAACATTTAAGCTTAAGAGTACCTACAAATAAGAGGTTAAACTTGATACTGGTTGACTTTTTTGTGTTATCAACTCACCACTCGATGTGCGATTGGTTATCCATCCAACATCCAAACTTATATTTCAATATATAAAAGTATTGAAATACACATTTTTTATCTTACCTCACCTAAAATAAACATGGCCCTATATTAACTTCTAATTAAGGTAGGTGAGCCAATTACTGCCATGCTCCTAATATTGCCATCCCCTCTTAAACTCGTTAGTTCGTCCTCTTCGACATAGATGGTACTGTCAGTATATCTGTTGTATCGAAAAGATGTATTTGTTATCAGTTAGTAATGGCGCACACTACAATGCAGTTCGTGTTTTGTGATCTTACTTGGAGTGCCTGGGGCTGACTAAAAAAGACAAACTTTTATTTAAGTGTCCAAATTGTACCTAAAAAATAGTTGAAATTGTTATTGTGCCACAATATTTTCATATTAGTTTGTTATTTTTTTTTGTAAATTTTGAAGCTCTTGCAATAGTTTAGTTTTTACCCATTAGAATAAACAAATGAATAAAATCAAAAATTCAAAAAAAAAAATCAAAAATTTTTCAATTTTCTTTTTGGGAAAATAAAAAAAAATAAAAAAAAATGAAAATTATATTTTTTTAAAGTTTAACCTCCTATATATAATTTTGGCATTTGGAGGGATTACTTTCAGAATTGGTAGAATTAATCCTTATAATAAAAGTAATTTTTCCTAAAAAAGCTACGTTTTTCGGACTTTTTTTCAGCTTTTTTAGATTTTTTTAACCCCTTATAACTTTTTTGTTTTTGAGGGAAATACTTTCAAAAACAATAGGGATCTTCCCCTCTTAGAACTTTTTCCTGAAATTTCCTGAAAAAGTCGATCGGATTATTAGTTCTTGAGTTATTTCCTGAAAAAGTCGATCGGATTATTAGTTCTTGAGTTATCTTGTTCAAAAATCGTGACATCGGACAGACAGACGGACGGACGGACGGACATTTCAAAAAAAAAGTTCCTTATTTTTTCATGAAAAAAAAAATTATATCCAAGAAGTTTTTGTCTAGGACGTATATTATTCTAGCGCATGCGCTGTGAATAATATAATAACATGATATTTCAGGAAAAAACATGTTTTTAGGCAGTTTGAAATATACGCCGAAGGAAAACATAAACCCCAACATCGAGATGTATAGAGATGTATCGCCAAATAAAAAAATAAATATTTTGAAGCACTATGCTGCATAATCTACTGTAAATTTTAAATTATAATGAAAGTAACATAAGGTATATTATTAATTTATATAAAGATAAAATACCCTCCGGCTAGATGTCATCCTCAAGTTAAAACAATTTTGGTGCAATAAGCCTATTATAATAATTATTATTATAAAAGTGCACTTTGTATACTTCCTTATACAAGTTAAAAACATTCTAATAAAAGTAATATAATTTATATTAATTAAATTAATGTTATGATTTTTAATTTATTGAAAAATAAAATAAAATAAAATTAAATTAATAGGTAAAGCTAACAATGTTATTCAACGTCATATAGTATCTATTATTTTAATTATGTACTTAACTATAAAAAGTATTAAACAGTATATGTACATAACTTTTAACTTAACCTAATATTATAAATATAATATACCTAGGTATGGGTATTTCTCAGTTGAGGGATAGCAAACGTGTCCGAAGACTATTTTCTTCAAAGAAAATAAGTGATTAGGGATGAGAGTAAGGTTTAAATGTACTTTACTTTTACTTAATTATGTAAAGGGCAGCAATATTTTATCTCTAATTTACATTATATTGAAAAGTTTTTGATAAATGATCAGTACTCCGTGAATTTCCAGTACTCGCATAGGCGCCGCGTCAACTCTAGCGTTGACGCGAGGTTTGAAATATTTAAATTTTTATTTCTTTTTATCTAGATATTTTTAATGATTCCATTTAAACGAGTAAGGTCGGAAAAAAAGTTATCGATAAATAAAAATTAAAAACTTTCGTATTCTTTAAAGATAAAAATTTAATGTCGGTTTTTTCTTTGAAAAACACCGATATATATGTGTGTAACAAATTAGTCGTCAAATGTTTCTATTTAGTTACCCTTATAAAAATTTCTCTCATAATTCGTCAAAATTATTCCGTAAGCCTATGTATCTGTGGTTATTTTCAACGTTGATGAGTCATAACTGAGTTTATGCCGACTACTGTAAATGATAAAAAGAAAAAAATCATTTCTTTCTTGATACCCTTGTTGTCTTGGATTTATGTATTTCACCAGTTTTCTTTGCCCCTTCTCCTTTTTTGTTTTTTTTTTGTTGGTACTTTTTTCTTTTCTTTTATTTTTTACTATGTTTTCGAGTCAGTTCAAATGCTCTGATACCTTAACCGCTTACTATTCCTTCTTCTTTTTTGCAATATTTCTTCTTTTTTCGCATTGTATTTTATTTCTAGATGACTTGGCTGTTATTTAAATTATAACATTTTTTTCAGTCCCCTGGTGGAAATAAGACGACAGGGGACTGACGAATCTTGAAAAACATAAAAATATTACATACACCAATATGTTATTAGTAATTAGCTCCTGCGTGTCTAAAACAACCCGCTTACTCCCTTGATTTCTATTTGTAATTTTGGTTCATTTATAATTTATTATTATTATTATAATTATAATTGAAGAAAAATTAAAAACAAAATAACCACATATTCCTAAATGGTTTTTAAATATTAATCATTATAATCATTAATATAAGTTAGAATTAATTATCATATAATTATTATCATTGTCAATATTTTATTTAAAATTTATCTAAAAACATATTATTGTCACCAAATTATATTATGCATTTTATTATATTTATTGTAATTAATTATAAACATAAGTATTTACAACACTACTCAACAGTATAAATATAATTTTAAAAAGCCAAGGTAAGTAATTTGGATCATTAAAAATTATCTTTTAATTAGTTAGATAGGTAGATTAAATATCTAAAACTTTTTACTCTTTTCACGTTTCTCTACGTTTTATTATTAATTTTTTTTCAGGTAGGTAACTTTATAAATAATTATTATTCTTAAAATAATCCAAAAAGAAAGGTTTTCCAAAGGCAAACTAAATGTTAGTTTCAGGTACAAGATTGGTTGAAAGAACATGCTCTTTTATGTTTTTAAAAAGCTGCAAATTTAAAATGTGAGGCACCCTTTTAAAAGAAAATTCTAGTACATTAGGTCCCCATTTAACCTTACGAAAAGTTTGTTGTATAGTGTAACATTAATAAACTATTAATGGCGGTAATTTTAAAACGCTTCTCGAATCCCTGACCTTCTATGTTTATAAAAAAAACTAGTTAATTTTGCGTTAAAGCTATGGCAATTTAAACTAAACTGTTCAGGCTAGTTAGTAGGTAGTTTTTCTATAAGGTAGTTGCAAGCGCCATGTTTTTGATATTTTCAAAATTTTAAATTAATTTTATTTTGTTAATATGTTGAAGATATTTGTTGCGATTAATGTTTTATTTGTGAGTTTTTGGCTAAGTGAAGCAAGATTTTTTGAAAGGAATAACGTTTGTGGTAGGTTTGAAGATTACAAAAATTTGAAGACAAATCCAAAGTGCTGGTATAACCCTGATGTTGCTTCAACTCCAGTAAGTAAATCCTAGTCAACTAGTCTTAATTAAATAAGTGGCAGTTATACCTGTTAGTTAAGTTGATGTATTCCCCTAGGTATTTATTTTGTTTAAGGGCCCCTAGTAAGGGCCTTGGTGACGGGGAAAACAGAGATAAGAGGTCGTCGTAGGACATTAAATTTTTTGTATAAGTGCATCAGGCGATTTTTTTTAATCTTAAATTTTTGAGTTTCCTAGACACTTAAGAGTACAACAAGCAAGTTACTTCATAAAACTTTAAATAGCCAGAGAAAACCTCCTAAAATTTAACGTGCGATGTCACACTAGTTATTATTGCTATTATAGCAACCAAGTTTTGAGCTAAAATTTTTAATGTCACTCATTTTTCAAACACCTGAATTTAAAAACCAAATTATAATTAAAATTTTCGCCAAAGCGGATACTTTTCCGGGACTGCAAGTTTATAACTTCATTATTCCCAATTTAATTGAATTATGTTTATAAATGTTTCTCATAGGTTTGGGTTTGGGTTAAAACTCGCTTATACAGAAGTAACTGTCATAACATTATTAGTAACCATTTTTAGCGCCGCAGGCAATTTTTTAGAAGTCTAAAGGGCCAAACTACCCTCGGGGTGGGTTAAGATGGTCAAAGGGAATAATAAGTAAACAAGCCGTAAAGATATGTACCTCTTGTCAAACTTAGGATGAGACTTGAGTTTTTAAAAGTTGACACGCTCCCTAGTGCGCATTGGACAGGGGCTAAATTCACCAGTTGTTAGAGGTGCGCTTATTACATTTCCACGTCTCATCCTAAGTTTGACGAGCTGTAATGATACGAATTCCATATAAAATAATACATTTTTTTTAAATAAGATCTTTTTTTGAAAAACAAAAAAAAATAAAAAAAAATAAAAAAAAATGTTTTTATTTTCAATTTCTTTTTGCAAAAAAACGAAAAAAAAAACATTTTTTTTAATAAGTTTAACCCCCCATAACTTTTTTGTTATTTGGGGGATTACTTTCAAAATTGGTTGAGTTGATCCTTATAATAAAAGTAATTTAACCTAAAAATATATATTTTAAATTAACATTTTATTTATTTTTTTTATTGAAATTTATAATTTTGTCATTTTTTTTAACAATAGAAATTATTGGAGAAAAGAACCTTTTTTTTAATTAATGAACAATAAACATTGATCTTATTTGATATTACATTGTGCGACAAATTTACGATAAAAAATTTGAATTGAGAATATAATCGCAAAAACCATACCTAACAGAATTTTCTAGTTTAGCTTGGATAAGCGAGATATTAGCAAATTAATTTTTACAATATTATAATATTTAGGGGTTTCCGAGGCGGTAGAATTCAGTTTAAATGATAATTATCAATTATAATTGTTTATATATAAAAAAATTATATTTTTCAGCATAAAAAAAAATTGTGGATTCGATGAACCATGGTAAATTGATTTTGCCCCACCACCGCTGCAGCGGTGCGCCCTTCTCGACTACCTGCTCCGCACGGGTCTCAACTCATATGCTACTGAATTTTTGCTTTTTAAAAAACTTTTGGATAAAATTAATAAATTAAAATTAATTCCTAATATTTAAAAACCCATAAACAGCATTTTAAAATTTTGAAATCAGATAAAACTTACCGTTTTAGAATTTTTCCGTTATGAAAAATTGAATTGTTTATATCCCGCTTATCCGAGCGAAACTCAAAAAATTCCGTTAGTGGAGGTTTATGGGGGTTATTAGGAACCTATTTTTGCCATTATTTACACAGCTCAAATTTAGTATTGCACAGTGATAATTATCACTAAATTAATAACCTATAATTCTATAATATACATCAGGAGTATTACAACTGTAGGTATATGATAAAAATATCTAGAAAATGCCAGATGAAAAATCTTTATTAATAATTTTTATTATTATAATTTACATATTATATTGTTGAGTAGGTAGAGGAAAGGCGCCCAATATCGGATGGTTTCCTAATTTCGGATAGTAGTGTATTTAAGATACTATCTGCAGATGTAAACAGAAACCTACTTTAATGTAAAGTCAAAAGTCAAACTAAATCCGTCTGAAATATGATAACTGTAGAGCTTCTCCCCTTTAAATGGCGGCACAAATCATTCATATTGCAAATGGTAGTTTTGTGCTCAGATGCATTAGCATCCTTGCTTATTTTATAAATAATCGTCATAAAAGTTTTTGTTTTTATCTTGGGTAAGTTAAGATGTTAGTTAAGTTGATCCACTAGTCATAATTAAGCAGTTTGAAAGCATAAACATTATACAAATTTCTAATCTAAAAAGTAGAAAGTTGCTTAATTCCAGATAGATTATTTTTGTGAATTTGATTCCCAATTTCGGATATCTGCAACTAGAAAAATACTTAAGATATTCGAAATTGGGAATCTAAAATTATGGCTCCCATAGTATTTCGTAAAAAAAATATTACTTATTAAATGTCAAGGAATAATAAGAAGTTTTTTTAACTGTGTTTTTTGGAAAAAATAAACTGTAATAAAATTGCTTTTATAATAAATCATGGTTCGTTACAATAAGTTGTATGTTGTTATATAAATAAATATCAAAAAGTTATACCGAGTATTAGGGGTAAAACCCCCAATCGTTGGCACTCCGCTAATTATCGGCACTGGATTGATATTTTCGTTTATATAAAAAAAAGTCTCCACTGGTATTTTATTTAATTTCGACAGTGCCACCAATTGGTATACAAAATTCAACTAAATTATAGGTATTGGCACAAGTGCCAATAATTAGCTTTTTTAGTAAAAATCCTATTTCAATTATTGGCAACTAGTTAAAATGCTAGATTACTAGAATCAATAAAATAAAAAAGAATAGATTTATTACTTGTACGGTTAAATATAAATACGTATTGTCACCTGATATAAGACAAAAACAAAACCACATTTTAAAGCGGGTTGGCTATTTTTCAAAAGATAGAGTTTTTGCTAAAAACCTATTTGAAATAAATAAGTTCTAAACAACGTTTAATGAAAAACTTACACTTTTTCCTCAATACATATGTACGTATATACATTTTTCATTTAATTTTCTCTATAAACTGAATTTCCCTTTAGAATTTAATTATTTATCACGGTATCCATAATAGGTGTCCAAATTATATTAAATTCCTTTTATTGGCACAGGTTTATTGTATGCCAAACTTGCCCATCAAAATTAGTCTAAAAGCCAAATAATTCTTTTAGATAGGTGTACCTAGGTAGTTAGGTATTATTTTATAGATGCAGATTAGTATTGGGTAACTAATATTTTAACTTTATTATAGAGATATTTAAAAAAATAAATACTTTGTAAGTATAAAATAAATTTGTGTTTTGATACTAAAATGTTTATATTTAACAAAAAGTACTCAGTAATTTTTTCCCGTTACTTCAAAGCAAAAATTAGGTGTCAATAATAGGAACTGGATGCCAGTTATTAGCAAAAAGGTGCCAATAATACGAAATTCTGTATTCTTGTAATTAATTTTAAAAAATATTTAATATTATTAAGATCTCAGTTTCAATTTTATATAATATATAAAACATAATAAGTACTGAATGATGTGAAATATTTTATTTTTGATAACATCAAATATTTAATAAGTTATAAATATATGTAGAACATTTCTTAAAGTGCCAATAATTGGGGGTTTTACCCGAAATATTGAATATATTGTAAATATTATCCGAAATTAGTCGACTTTCCTCTACGTGCACAATTATATGATACATGAGTAATAAATACATTAAACTTATATCTTTTTAAAATCTTTTCTTCCTTATTGTTGTTAACATCATATCATTCATGGCCATGGATTTGAACTCTTTAACTTATTCTTACAATAATTATTATTATTCTAAAAACATACAAATAGTACATTTTACGACTAAATTAATAATTTTGAATTAACGTTTCCGCAAAAAAAAAATAAAATACTTTTAGCACTTTATGAGTTTTATTATAATTATTTATTATTAGTTTTTTTTTCTGAAAATGAATCCTGATTTGTATTTAAACAAGAAAATAGTATACACTCAGGTCCTAAAGTTAATGTCTCATCACTATTTACCTGAGGTACAGCAGAAGTTCTTTCCTTCATAACAAATTAGTTATACTACAGGAATAAAGTACCTACTAATACAGCGTGATCATTTGAAAACGAGCAACCCTTAATATCTCGCTAAGGACAATATGAAAAATCTAAAAAACAGGTCAATTTGATTTTTCGAGGGCGAAACTTAGATATCATCTGTAATTTGTTTGGTCTTTAAGAGACAGGCTCAGTGCCTATGGCTCATTTATCTAAAATTTGAATTAATTTGAATGGATAGTTGGGGGAGTGAGTCTCTGCTCACTGATGCTGATTTGCATCTGTCATGAATTTTTGGGTGTTGCGACGAGGAAGGTGGGAGGGGGATTTGGGGGGATGGAGTAGGGATTGGAGGGAGGTGTGGGGGGAGTGAAACTAGTTCACTGGTGCTGGAGATGCACCTGTCCTGTGTTTGTGGGCACCATTACTGGTTGAGGACATTTTTGATCTTTTTGTAAGTGTAGTGGATTTCATGATCGTAATCTAGAAAATTTGAGATGAGGGGGTTTGGGTGGTCTAAATTGTCTTGTATAAAAGACTTACTGTATCGGATGATTTCCGTTTTTAGGAGGGGCATGTCGAGATCTCTGTGAATTTGGTTGTTCCGCATGAACCAGGGGGCATCAATGCATATTCTGAGTACCTTGTTTTGAAAGGCCTGAAGTTTGGCTGAGAGCGTTTTTTTAAGGGTGATTTTGTTCCAGGCTGGTGCTCCATAGAGGAGTACTGGCTTTAGAGTTTGGTTGTAAAGTAGAAGTTTGTTTTTAATTGATAGGGGGCTCTTTCTCCCTATAAGAGGGTAGAGTTTGGAGAGGCGGGTGTTTGCTATTTGGAGGGTATTTTGGACGTGCTGATCCCACGTAAGATTTTTGGATAGGGTAATGCCAAGGTATTTGGCATGGTTTTCCCAGTTAATGGCTTGGCCGTTTATCTGAATGGGTTGGGGTGGGCCTCTTCTAATCCTAGAGATTAGAATGCCTTTTGTTTTGTTAGCGTTTACTTTGATTTTCCATTTGGAGAACCATTTTATTAGGGCATCCATTTGGCGCTGGAGGGCGGTATGGATGCGCTGGGGGTTTTTAGCTTTTGCTAGTATGCCGGTATCGTCGGCGAACAGGGCTATTTCAGTAGCCTGTGTTTTTGGGATATCTGCGGTGAAGAGATTGTACAGAAGGGGGGATAGTGGGGAGCCTTGTGGAACGCCAGCTTCGATGGGGCGAGTGCTGGACTTAGAGTCGCCTATTTTGATTTGAAAGTCTCTGCCTTCGAGGAAGGAGGCTATGAGCTTGGTGATGCCTAGGGGGAGGCCGAGAAGATGAAGTTTGACTACAAGACCTATGTGCCAGACTTTATCAAAGGCTTTTGCGATGTCCAGGAGGATCAGTCCCGCGGCTTCGCGCCTATTTAATCCATCTGTAATTGAGTCTACCAGGCGAGCCACCTGGTGGACTGTGGAGTGTCTGCTTCGGAAACCGAATTGCTCGTTTGGTAGGAGATTAAGCTCTTCAACTAAAGTTTGGAGTCTGGTTAAGATGACTTTCTCGGCTATTTTGCCCAGGGAGGATAGGAGGCTTATGGGGCGATAACTTTGGGGAAAGGTCGGATTTTGACCGGGTTTTTTGATTACTATTACATCTGCGTTTTTCCAGGACTTTGGAAAATGTCGCAGTCTGAGCATTGCGTTAATAATGTTAACGATGGCCATGATGGTTTTGCGGGGGAGAATTTTTAAGATTTTGTTCGGTATTTGGTCTGGGCCGGGGGCTTTTCTTTTTGGGAGATTTTTGATGATACTTTTGATTTCCTCGGGGGTTGTGGGGGTGATAATGTCGTTTTCGACTTGGGTTGTGATTCTATCGTAGGTGTGCTTTATTTCTCTTTCGTGCGTGAGTTGCTCGTAGTCAGAGTCGTCAGAATCGGGTTCAGAGTCGGTTTCTGGTACGGGGTCAGGAATTGGGGGGTTTGGTTTGAATTGATCTTGCATTGTGTCAGCAAATGCTTCGGCTTTTTCGGGGGTGGAGTAGACGACTCCTCTTAGGCCGTGTATTGGGGGGAAGCCTCTTTGGTGATCGAGGTATAGGGTTTTGGCCATTTTCCAAAGGGATCTATCCTGGGGGTTTAGGGATTTTAGTTTTCCCTCCCATCGGGAGTTTGCTAGGGTGTTTAGTCGGTCTTTGACTTCCTGAGTAAGTCTGTTCGCTTGGCGTTTAATGTGAGGGTCTTGAAGAGTGCGCGCTCTGCGTAGAAGTCTTTGAGATCTCGAGGAAGGTCTTGCGGGTTTATAATTTCTACATTTTTAGTTAGTTTGGCTTCATCCATTGCGGATTTAATGACTTGGGTGAGATTGTCTACGGCGGTATCTAGTTCTTGGACGGTGTTTATAGGACTGATTGTGGTTTTGGTTTCTAGGAGTTGGGATATGAATGCGAAATCGTATACTGTCTTTTTAGTGTGGTTTGCGGTTGGTATGCCTCCTGCCGTGATAATGATTGGGAGGTGATCTGAGCTTAATTCGTGTTTTAATTCTATATTAATGTTTAGCGTCGTGTTTTTATACAAAACGATGTCAAGGACGTCGGGAAGGCCGAGGCCATAATGGGTTGGGGAATCAGGTGCGGTAACCATAATATGGTTACGTTGTAAAATATCGTTAAGCCTACGGCCATTGGCCGTAGTTGTTCTAGAGTGCCAAAGGGCATGTTTGCAATTCAAGTCTCCGGCTAGGATTGTTGGGTGGTTGTCATTGAAGTAGCCTTCGATGTCGGCGGGTCTAATTTCCCTATTGGGGGGTTTATAAAAGGACACGATCCTGAATTTGGAATTGTCGTGCATATTGACGAAGATGGAGGTAGTTTCGAATTGATCGCTTTGTGTGGGGGGGGCGTGTAAAAGATCGTGGGACAAGTGTTTTTTAATATAAATTGCTGTGCCTCCTTTACGATCCAGGAGTCTATCGTTACGGTAACAGGAATAGTTGGGTATGGTACCCCTATGATGTGGTTTAAGACCAGTCTCTTGGATGAGGGCTATGTCGATTTGATTGTCGTGAAGAAATTCTATGAACTCCGGTTTTTTGGTTGAGAGGACATCAGCGTTCCAGGTGACGATTTTAAGGGCTCTGGGTTTCACTTGTCTATACATTTTGGGGTCCTAGGCTGGGCAATTGGAGGGTACTGAAAGCCTGCATGAAGCTGGCGAATTCTTGCATGAATGAGTGTATTTTTGAAATTTGGGTTTGATCGAAAATATTTGGGGGGTTGGCGCTGGGGCCTGGGGCCGCTTTGGGTTGTTGGGGGGTGGCGTTGGCTGCCTTTTGGGCATAGGAGGTGCCAGGGGTGAATTTTTGGGTTGGGGGGACCTTTAAGCCGGTTGGGAGGTTGTTAGAAGGGTGTTTTGGGCATTTGTGATAGTTGGCTGTGTGAGGGCCAAGGCAGTTTGCGCATTTAGCGTCTGTGTTGCGGGGTTTGTCACATGTTTTTGTGTGATGATCTTTTGCGCATTTGACGCATTTGGCTGTAGCTCTGCAATTGGCCTGGGAGTGGCCGAATAGCTGGCATTTGTGGCATTGCCGGAATTTTGGCTTATAGGTCTGGCTTTCGACCTTGATTACTAGGTGTAGAAGCCTAGTTTCATTGAATATAGGGTGTTGTTGTCCGGTCACCTTGGGAAGGATGACTAGGACTAGTGGCATGGGGGTTTTGTCTTTGGTACGCGTCATTCTGGCGACTGACGTGGGGGTGTACCCTCGCTCGATGAGAGCGGCTGCGACGTCTTTTACGGCTATTTGGGTGGGGATTCCCCGGATTACGGCGTGAATCGCCTTGTCTTCCGGGAGGGTGAAGCTGTGATACGGAATTTTCTCCGTATCAAGGTGTTTCGTGACTTTGCGGAAGTCGTCACTAGTCTGAGTGCGAATTTGAACACCGTCGGTGGTGTTCTTCGCGTGTAAAATATTAATTCTTTGCGAATTAAAATAGCTCGATAGGGCTAGCCACTTTTCGGGGGCTCGGATTATGATGGGGGGGATTTTTGGGGCTTTTTGGGCTTCTTGGTCGGGGGTTGGAGGTTTGGCGGCGGGTTAGTTTATTAAACCGGAAGGTTGGTTTGTTAAGCCGGAAGGGACCGGGGCGGGGGGGGGGGGGGGGGGTGGCCCTGATCCGGAGGGTTTAGGGGCCGTGTCGGAAGCGGCCCCTTTTTGGGGGATTTTTTGGCTCTTAGCCGGAATTGTGTTTAGCTCCGTTTCGGAGCCGGAACTTTTTGAGCGCTTTTTTTGTTTTCTGCGTTTTCGCGGGGATAGTGTGGGGGATCTGGGGGATTCGCTCCCTGAGGCGAATTCCACTCCGGACATGTCTGATTCGGAGGGTTCAGGGGCATCGGAAAATGCCGGGTCCTGGCTTGGTTGGTTTTTTAGGAGGGTATCTATTTGGACAGTGAGGTGGGCAATTTCCTGTCGGAGGCCGCTGATCGTGTCATTGGCGAATTTTATTTGGGCTAGTAGACTATCGGTTTGTGTTTTGTGATTTTCTGCCTGGACTTTTAATTGTTCTTGAAGGTTTGCAATTATTGACTGTAGGGAAGAATTTGCCATGGTGGCGTCGTAGTGGGGCTTATCGGGGGAGTTTGGATATGACATCTCGGAGTGCGTAAGTTGAGAATTACGGGGGCCTGAAAAGGCCCCGGGCGGCGGGGGGAGGTGTAGTGTTAAGCACTTATTGTTAGTATTGGGGTCTTGGGAACCTTAAACACACCAAACCGCCAGCCTCAGCGGTTTGTAGGAATTGGCTTAAGTCCACAGTGTGAAAAGGGCTGCAGCACTTAGCAAGCAAGCTTACAAGTGAGCAAATGTTAGTTCGAATATATTTATAATAAAACAATCTTACTCAATGGAAATCTGCTGGGCGACGTCTGACCTCTTCACTGTCACTCACTCGACTGTGTGTAATCGTGTGTGTATCGTGTGTGTGAAACTTAGATATACTGCTTTGGGGGTTCTATCTCTTACCCCCAACCCCCAGCTAACCCAATATTGAAATCTAAATAGGTTATCCCTATTCTTTGATACGTCATTTGAAAGAGCTCAAAAAATGCTATCTTTTGGTTAAAAAAAAAATTAAATTTAACAACCCTTAACTTGGGGGTTAATCATTTAATTTTAAAATAATTGGAACAAAATACTCACAAAAATAGCTTAATATTTAAGTTAAAATAAATTAGATTTATTCCATCAAACATTAGTTCGTTGGCTGCCTGTTAGCAAAGCTACATTGGGCCTACATACTGAGGAGACATTAACCACTCTAAGGCCGTATACGACTGGCCAGTATTGACAAGACTGCATTGGTCCTACATTGGCCGCTCGAAGGCCGTTTAAAAGCCAACGATAATTTTGAACATAAAATCGTAGATTGGCCAATCTAAGGCCGAAGTCTTATGAACCAGCGTACGTTGGCCAACCTGGGCAAGGATAAATTTCGAACTTGAAAATTACAAAATTTTTCGTTGGCCTTCGGGCAGCCAATGTAAGGCCAATGCAGTTTTGCCAACATTGGCCCATCGTATGCTGCCGTATGGCGGCTGTCTCCTGACTATATAGGTCCAATGTGGGTTTGCCAGCATTGGTCCAATCTAGGAAACATTGGCACTCCAATATTTGGCCAACGGGCAGCCAATGAACCAATGTTTGCTGGGATACCAAACATATTTGTGAATATTTTGTTCCAATTATTTTAAAATTAAATCATATACCCTTATGTTATGGGTTGGATATTTTTTTTTAAACCAAAAGATGGCACCTTTTAAGTTCTTTCAAATGAAGTATCAGAAGCAGGTGTTCCCTATTTAGATTTCAATTTTGGGGGAGCTGGTAGTTAGGGGGTAAGAGATACAACCTCCAAAACTATATACTTAAGTTTCCCCCTAGTAAAATCAAAATGCCCTATTTTTTAGATTTTTTAAATTGTGCGTAGTTTGCTAGTAATTTAGGGTGGCTCGTTTTCAAATGATCACCCTGTATATACAGTACTGTATTCCTGTGATATACCACTGGGCTAATGTATCCAGTATGTATAAGTAATATTTTAACTTAATGGTTATAAATTAAAAAAATATATTACTTGAAAATTGGATTAAATAATAAGTTATGCAAAAGCGGGATTAAAGTCACAACTTTACTCTTGATAGTTGGATGTTCTTAAGTTTCTCGTTTTTTGTTTTTTTTTTTGTTTTATGTGATAATATATTTATTTCACTACCTACTAGCTTTGGAGCTTACTATTACACTGACCTACACCCAAAAATTTGTCTAGACCATTTTAATTGACTCTAGACCTATTCGATGCCCTGTTTTTAGAACCTTCCTCTTTTTTTTGAGATATAGAGCACAGTGTTTTTTGCTCATAGTTGTAGATTTATTTTCTATCAATAGAGCTCTAAGCAAAAAAAAAGCAAATTTAAAATATCTTTATTCCTTTATTTTTTATAAATATTAAAGATATGGCATATAAATATTTGTGGGGTGTGTAAAACAAAACAAAAAAAGTTTTAGATGCAGTAACAGAGGGGAGTTATTGAAAGCAGAAAAAAATATTGAATTAAAAACTGAATAGGAAATAAATGTACCACAGGAACCCACTTTCTGTTTAAAAACATGTGCCCCTTACCCCCTGCCTCAGTTGTATCCTATAAATATGTATATAAAAAACTATTTGGGTTATGATATATAAGTGTTTCAAATTTAACCCTTTGAAGCACGCATTTTCTAATGACTATATTTCTATAAAAATAGATGCATAATAAGTTTTAGTCGCTGATAACCAATCTGTTATCAGATGTTTAAAATTCAAAATGGCGGATCCAATATGGCTGACCAAATTCGTAAAATTAACTCTGATTGTAATGGGAATTGGTATATATGTCGGGGGTCGTTGATTATGAATCTGATCAGATTTTAAAAGTTCAAGATGGCGGATCCAATATGGCGGACCGAAATCGTAAAATTAACTCTGTAATAGAAATGGGCATATGTGGGTTTTTGGGGGCAGCTGATTCCGAATCTGTTATTAGATTTACTAGATTAGATTTAGAGTTACTTTCAGCAACCTCAAAAACCTTAATATATCAATTTTCACAAAAATCACCCCCCACGCATAATGGGATGGATTAAGAAAAATTTTATTTCAGTTTTAGCAACCTGAGTACAAATTTTCACAAAATATTAAAAACATTTAAAAATATTTACCTCCTCACCCACGCGGGCGTAAGGTTAGAAAATTTAAATTATCAGATTCGAATTCATCATCCTCAAAAATACAGCAATTTTCAAATTTATGTAATAAAATATTGTTTTTCCCCAATTGCCCCCCTTGCCCTACCCCAATGTTCACCAACAACGATCCCGAGCGAGAACTTTTGGTAAAATACCTGTATGCCAAATTTTAAGTCTCTCGAAAGATGCTACATGTGCATATAAAACTTTATCAAACTTGCATGAAGAAGCGCTCTTTAATGCAAATTTTCTGTTTTTGGTTTTATCAAGCTTCGGTTGATTTATATATTTTTTTATTCTCTAACATGTTATTATTGTAAATTTACAAAAACAATAAAAAACACAAACATTACTTAAAAAATGGAAAAAAATGATAATGATCCAGGTGGTATACTTACCACCATGCTTGTAAGGGTTAGAAGTTAAAGGGCTGGAAAAAATATATGGGCTGACTTTAGAAAAAATATTATATGATCCACGTTTGCTAACAGTTTTGAGTGTTCTCCACTGAAAAAAAAACTTCACTCTCGATCACTAAAGACAGTTCCCATAATAGGTGCATAATTTATTAATATTATATCATCATCAGTAGTTTGTTTGAATATTTAAGAGACAGGCTCAGTGACTATGGCTCATTTGTCTAAAATATGAATTAGTTTGAATGGATAATTGGGTGAGGTGAGTCTCTGCTCACTGATGCTGGAGTTGCATCTGTCATGAATTGGCGATGTGGGCGGGGAAAGGGGGGAGATGCATGAGGACGGATGGAATAGAGAGGGGAGGGAGGTGCGGGGGGTAGTGAAACTAGTTCACTGATGCTAAAAATGCATCTGTTATGAATTGGTGGGTACCTTACTGGTTGAGGATGTTTTTGATCTTTTTGTGAGTGTAACTAATTTAATACCTAATTGCTAGCTTATATACCGTTGTCTAGGTATGGTTACCATGACAACCAATAAAATCAGTGAACTCATTTATTATTCACCGTTGTTTAGCATTGCTTATTGACGACGGTCAATAATGACTTTTTCAACTTATTTGTCAAACTGACAGATATTTCATAATAACTTTAAAGTATATTTTTAACTGATATTTGGAGTTACTAGCCTTAGGTAGCAGAAAAAATATTATTATCACCACGCATGCGAACTGACTTAAGTGTTCTTGAATGATTTTTAGCCTCGATTCGTCTTAGCAAAAAAACTTTTGTCGCCACTTATTAAGAAAACTATTGAAAATAAAACGAAAAGTCATAGAAACTGAAAATTTGATAAAATACCAGCTCAATGAAATCATTTTTTAAGAAGTCTTTTGAGAGAAAACGCAGTATACCTACTATTTATTATTATTTTGGAATGCGGTATTACAGACCGCACTATGGAACGAACCGGGCCATAGGCTGGACATCGGGTAAAAAACAAAAAATTAAAAATAAGGGTTTAAATGCATCTTTCTTATAGTTAATTATCTTAAACATTGAGTAGAGGCTAAATTTCCATCTATAACTAAGGTTACCTAGATAAATTAACGCTTATATTAGATTTCTTAATTATGCTACAAAAATTTGTAGTCTTTTTTTTTTGTTATCTTACAATATAATCTTTTTCTATTAATTGAGCAATAATAACAATTTAAAAGAGTATTATATAAAAAAATAAAATATTTTGTATTTTGTATTGTATTATCATTTTTTTAATTTTCCGACATTTCTTGTTTTTTCGTTAAAGTCCCGCAAAGTCTCGCATATTTTTTATAACTACATTATAGTGGACTAAGTAAGGAAAAAACCTATACCCCAGAAAACCCCAGAACCTCTTTAATTTAAATTTTTGTTTTAAACAACAATAAAAAAAATAACTTTTCACATAAACTTTTACAGAATTTCTTTGCGGTGGGTAATATTATCTGGTAATTACTTTAGCTTAGCTTAGCTTAAGCGTTAGAATAGTACGGTAGTTTTAAATTTCGCAAAATTGCCAAAAAAGGCCCAGATAACAAAAATTTAAATAAATAAAAAATATATATTTTTTTCAACTTTTTTTCAATTTTCGAAAAAAGAATTTTGTTTTAACCTTGTTTTTGGAAAAAAATTGTAAATCTGGAAATATTTAAAAAAATTAAAATTAATTGCTTTTTAATATTTACCATTCAGTGTACAAGAAAGATTTTTGCGTAAGTATTTAATCCGAAATTTTGAAGAATTCTGGAAAATGTGTATAACTTGTAAAATTATAATTTTAAGTAAACAATTTGGCTTTTTCAAGTGAAATTAAAACATTTAGGTAACTATTGAGTTCTGGAAAAATTCAGAGAAAATCACGCAAGAAAAATGTCTAGAGAGGCAAACAATGAGGATATCTTGCATAGCTTATTGTTAGCCTCAGATCCAGTAATTTCCAGTATGAGACCTACTTGTAAAAATAAAGTAAAGGAATCATTTAAGGAAGCTAGGGAATTACTGGTTTTTGATAAAAGTACCTATATAAAAATTATTTACTTTATTTAGTTTGTTTTATTATCACATTTTTTTATAAATTTTTTTTGTCACTATTTTAAAACTTTTTCAGAATTTTTCCAGAATATTTCCAGATTTTTTCCAGAAATTTTCAACTCAATAGTTAGGTAAATGTTTTAATTCCACTCGAAAAAGCCAAATTTATTAGCTAAGATAATAATTTTACAAGTTATACACATTTTCCAGAACTTATCCATATTTTTATTTTTTAGAACTTATCCATATTACTTAGTTAAATATCTTTCTTATACGCTAAATGGTAATTAATCATATAAAAAAAATAAATTTAATTTTTTCTAAGATTTCCAGATTTTCCAGATTTCCAGATTTTTGCCAAAAATGAAACCTAGCTAAAAGGCTTCCTCGTACCTAAAAATAGCTACATACCAAATTTTATCAAAATCCCGACTACCGTTTTCAAGAAAAATACTATGTCCAACGTATGGCCGGCTTCGTTCCATAGTGCACCGGTATTCACGGCTTGTTAAAATGTTAGTTTTACCAATAAAAACAAGCCGTGAGATATGTAATGCAACACATTCCATTATATACTATTCACAGTAAATGGTATATTGCAATTTCCCACATACTAAAAAAACTCAACTTTTTTTTAAATTTTCTTTTTGCAAAAAACCTAAAATTTTTGGAAAAAACAATTAAAAAAAAACAAAAAAAAATATATTTTTTTAAATAAGATCTTTTCTTAAAAACGAAACGAAAAAAAAATAAAAAAATATCAAAACCAATTTAAAAAAAAAATAATTTTTTTATTTTGTTTTTGCAAAAAATACGAAAAATTTAAAAATAAAATTAAAAATGATAGTTTTTTATTTTTTTTTAAATTAACTCCCCATAACTTTCTTGATTTTTAAGAATTTTGTATAATTCAAAAGTACCGTATTATACTTTTCTAGCGCAGGTGCTGTGAATAGTATAATAATTTTATTATAAACACTCGAACTATTTTTAAAAGATCTTAAATTTATAGGAAATTAATTTCAAAATATTTACATCAAAAACCATTATTCTCATAACTTATCGCCCACTAAATTTAGATATTATAGATTCAATATTAATTTATTGTTATAAATATAATTTGAACATATATTACAAAATTATTACCCATAAATTCAATAAAATTCATTTTTAAAGTACCCATATATCCATCTGGACATATAGACATATGCATGCGATCTTTTTTTTTTAATAATTATAAGTAGTTTGGTCCATAAGATTTCTAAAAAAAAAATGCCTGGGACCCTAAATATAGATACCAAACCCAAATTTATAGGAAACTTGTATTTAAAATACTTTATAAATACTTTGTTTTAAAAATCTGAACAGTTTGGAAAATGATTTACAAAAGTTTTCGAATCCGCAGCACTAACATAATGGAGTCACATGCCTTTAGTCGCGGAAAAGCCTTCGCGCCGTGGCGCGCTAACCAATCTAATTAAAATAATTTGTGGTAAATACAAATTAAAAATAAGGTCCTTTTCTCCCAAGGGTTTTTTATTAAGCTACCCGGGTTTCGTTAGTCTAGGCTAAAATCATTCAGGCTTTTGCTTTACTACAATAAAAATAACAATTATTAGATACTATACTTGAAAATAATGTAAAAAATTGTAAAAATTGTAACCCATGGTTATGATTTTTAGGTTAGAATTGTACTAAAAATTTTGTCGAGAAATATAAAATATAAAAAATATATGAAAAGATTTACATAGATGACTGTGACTGTGACTGTGACTGTGCACATTCACATTATCTATGTAAGTCTTTTCATATATTTTTCTTTTAGGGGTCTATTTTGATAATTGGGTTGTGTATTGGAAGTTTTTTTCTTAGTTTTTTAATGTAGAATCCCTCTGCAGTACTGAAATTTTTATTCATGCTTTTTCTAGAACTTTCCTTTTTTTGATGCTCAGAACCTGAAATTGCCTCTTTAATTACAATTTTCTCGAAAACGCCCTACAAAGAATAAAGAGAACCTTTTTTATGTATTTTTAATTAAAGATTAATGTTTTATTGAAACAATGTCAAAAAATTTACGGTTAAAAAAGTTTGGGACAAAAAAGTGACATCGCCCCCCCAGGTCCCTGGTTAAAATTATCAAATAAAAATTATATAAAAGGATAGCCTTTCTTAATGTTAAGGATGTGCAAAAATTCGTTACTGTGGTTTATAGGGTTCCAGAAATATTAAAAAACACTTTTTAGATGTACCTTTAGGAGGGTCGTAGCTCCCTTAGGGCTCATTTCTGGACCAACCTTTATAGGAACTTTTTTTATATTTTTTAACGTAGAGTCACCTATTTTTATCGAACTTATTTCTGAATAACCCTGTTTATTGAAAAAATGTTAAACAAATCTCATATTTTTTTTATTTAGAAGCCTATGAAAAATAAACAAATAAAGATATTTCAAATCCGATGTTATTGATTAAAGTCTCATAAATTAAAAACCAACCTAAGATTTTTTTACCCAATTTCGAAAATCAAACATATTGAGATCCATAATTTAACGTACTTATACGTATATAAAAGTTTGATTTTTTTAAAATAAGATTTTTTTTGTTGACAACAAATATGGGCAAAAATCCCATTCTGCGTTATATCGCAAAGTCAAAAGACTTTTTGACCGCACTGTTATTCACAAAAAAATATACACTTTAAATATGAATTGCACTGTACGTCAAAACTTGTTGACGTGGGCATTGAAGCACGTGGCCCGTAAAATTTTTGTAAAAGTTTTTTTCGTAGTTTTTAATGTAAAATCCCTCTGGGGTACTGAAATTTTTATTCGTGCATTTTCTAGAAATTTCCTTTTTTTTATGCTCAGAACGTGAAATTACCTCTTTAATTGCAATTTTCTCGACAACGGTTGGCCCTACAGAGAATAAACAGAACCTTTTTTATGTATTTTTAATTAGAGATTAATATTTTATTGAAACAATGTCAAAAAAATAACGGTTAAAAAAGTTTGGGCAAAAAAGTGACATCGCCCCCCCCCATTTTGCACGTCCCTGATTAAAATTATCAAATAAAAATTATATAAAATGGCCTTTATCAATGTTAAGGATATGCATATACTGTGGTTTATAGGGTTATAAAAATATTAAAAAATACTTTTTAGATGTACCTTTAGGAGGGTAGTAGCTCCCTTAGGGCTCATTTCTGGACCAACCTTTATAGGAACCTTTTTTCTTATTTTTTAACGTAGAATCACCTATTAAATTTATCGAACTTATTTCTGAATATAGTTTTATAGTTTATTTCTTGAAAAATATTACATATATATGTAATATGTATATTGAAAAAAATGTTAAACAAATCTATTTTTTTTTTAATTTAGAAGCCTAAAAAAAAAACAAATACAGATATTTCAAATCCGCTGTTTTTGCTTAAAGTCTCATAAATTAAAAACCAAACCCAAGATTTTAATTTTTTTGTTATATCTCAAAGTCAAATGACTTTTTGACCGCACTGTTATTCACAAAAAAATATACACTGTTAATATTAATTGCACTGTACGTCAAAACTTGTTGACGGTGTGGGCATTAAAGCACGTGGCCTGTAAAATTTTTGTACACACTTTTGCCAAGAATAGGTACATACTAAGAAAAAGGGAAATTCATCAAAATTACCATTTTTTATAGTTTTTAAGGTTACTGACGCTTTTGCCTCAAAGTGCCACTTGACCCTACCCACCTTACAAGGCGCCAATTAAAAAAAAACAAAAGTGCTTCCAACTGGTAAAAAAAAATAAATTTTTGAAAGTATACATAAAATACATTAAAATAGCGGTACTTCGACAACTAAGAAGAAGAAGTAAAGAGCTTAGCGGGGTAAGCAGGTAAAAAGTGCCCCAGCCCGATTTGAGCTGAGTATTTGTGCAAAAGTTAGCTCCTGTAGAGGTCAGTTGACTCCCAGATTTTCAGCCCCCAACGACCCCCAGGGGGTCAGAATTAATTTTTTTAGTTCGACATGAATCATTTTTTTCTCCGGTCCTGCTGATCCGATTGACTTCAAATTTGGAACACATAATAAGGACTATAGGGATAGTCTACAAAAAAAATATTGTCGATTTGCGACTATTCTAACCCATAAAAAAAAATCATAGGTATTTTTTGAAGGGCCGAAAAGGCCCATTTTTGGCAGAACACTCCCGCCATTTTTTTTTATGTTATGTATTCGTATTCGATCTAAAACATATCAAAAATTTAATTTTTTTCATGTGGTAGAATAGTGTCAAAAAAAATAAAAACTGCGTCAGGTACGCATTTGTAGTAGTATAGAATTAAGAATATTATTTGGAATAATCGAATTTTTATTTAATATAATTAGGTCCAAAAATAAATATTGAAAATAAATAACAAAAAATGTTTATTCTAAGAAACCAAGCAAAATTAAAATCATAGTCAATTGAGGATCATAAAAATTAAAGTGTAAAGTATATACAAGGTGTATTTGAAATAGCGTATGAAATTTTAACAGGTGATTCTACATGATAAAATATGACAAAAAGTTCCTATAAATATATGTCTAAAAATGCATCATAAGGGAGCTACGCCCCTTTGAAATTGGCTAAAAAAATCGGTTTTTATTTAATAACTCAGGAACCCTTTGAGATATATTAACGAGGTTTTGCAAGTGAATTAGTCCTAATAAGGCCCATCTTTGAATGTAATTTTCACGTACTTGTTTAAACCAGGGGTGTGCGAAACGGGGGGGCCTTATCAGTTGTTTGTCCCAAACTTTTTTCTGTGTAACTTTTTTGCAATTATATTTTTGAAATATGATTCCTCAGGTCAAAATACATAAAAAAGGTACTCTTGTTATAATACTGTAAGATTAACCGTTTTCGAGAAAAGTTCATTTGAAGGTGAAATTTCACGGTTCGAGGACGAAAAATTAAATACTAAAATGTCGAAAACCAAAATTTTAATGATGCAATGTTATTCTACATCAAAAACTATGAAAAAAAGTTTCCATACATGTAGGTCGAAAAAACGCTTTTAAAGCTACCATAGCCCTTTAAAAATGGCCCATATTTAGGAGACCATAGCTCCATTAGGATTTATTTTTGGAAGTACCTGTATATAAGGTTTTTTTCTTAGTTTTTAATGTACATTCGCCCTGCATCATTAAAATTTTGGTTTTCAACATTTTAGTATTTAGTTTTTCGTCCTCGAACCGTGGAATTTCACCTTCAAATGATTTTTTCTCGAAAACGGTTAATCCTAGAGTATTACAACAAGAGTACCTTTTTTATGTATTTTGACCTGAGGAATCATATTTCAAAAATAAAATTGCAAAAAAGTTACACCAAAAAAAGTTTGGGACAAAAAACTGATAAGCCCCCCCCGTTTTGCACACCCCTGGTTGAAATAAGTACATGAAATACATGAAAATAACACATAAAAACGGGCCTTGGTAGGATTAGTTGACGTGCAAAACCAAAATTTTAATGATGCAATGTTATTCTACATCAAAAACTAAGAAAAAAAGTTTTCATACATGTAGGTCGAAAAAAACGCTTTTAAAGCTACCATAGCCCTTTAAAAATGGTGCATATTTAGGAGACCATAGCTCCATTAGCATTGATTTTTGGAAATACCTGTATATGAGGTTTTTTTCTTAGTTTTTAATGTATATTCACCCTGCATCATTAAAATTTTGGTTTTCAACATTTTAGTATTTAATTTTTCGTCCTCGAACCGTGGAATTTCACCTTCAAATGAACTTTTCTCGAAAACGGCTAATCCTACAGTATTACAACAAGAGTAGCTTTTTTTATGTATTTTGACCTGGGGAATTATATTTCAAAAATAAAATTGAAAAAAAGTTACACAGAAAAAAGTTTGGGATAAAAAACTGATAAGCCCCCCCCCCCGTTTCGCACACCCCTGGTTGAAATAAGTACATGAAAATAACACATAAAAACGGGCCTTGGTAGGATTAGTTGACGTGCAAAACCTCGTTGATATATCTCAAAGGGTTCCTGAGTTATTAAATAAAAACCGATTTTTTTAGCCACTTTCAAAGGGGCGTAGCTCCTTTATGACGCATTTTTAGACATATGTTTATAGGAACTCTTTATCATTTTTATTTTAAAGATTCTTTCTTAGAGTTTGTAATAGTGTTTAGTCGTCAATCCTAGGATTAATAAAACTTTAGGTTTTTACTGTAAATGTATTTTAATTAAAATAGCAGTACTTTTTTGTGGATAATTACAATTTAGTCGAATGAAAGTATATATTTTGCGCAAAAACCTAAATCTAAAAAATGTAATTCGTCTAGTAACTGACACAATCGCAAAGATTTTTATTTAATTTTTAACATTCTTTCGTAGAGTTTGTAATAGTGTTTATTTCCCACAAATATGCATCTTTCACAGTCTGCAAACAGTAATATAATATTTTTTGACCTTCTTAATTATTTATTTTTAGTTAAACTCGTTCCTTACTTCCTCTTTATAAATTAAAATTTAAAGGCGATGCAAGGTTGTGAACTCATTACATATCCATTTTTTATTTTTAAATTAATAACACCTGCACACAAAAAAAAAATTGTCTGTACACCGGGCGCCACCTATCTATGGGCATGTTTTTCGACCCGCTGAATACGAATTTCAAGTCAGTTTAGGCCGTCCAGCCTTCAATTTCGAGTAAAAATTTTTTTTTCTTGCCAAAACATCGAATTTTCGCTATTTTTTGGGTTTTTTTGCAATTTACTCGAAATTGAAGGCTGGACAACCTAAACTGACTTGAAATTCGTATTCAGCGGGTCGAAAAACATGCCCGTAGATAGGTGGCGCCCGGTGTACAGACAATTTTTTTTTTTTGTGTGCCGGTGTAATTAGATATTAATAATAGTATTTAAAAACACATTTTAATTTAAATACCGGTGTAATAAAAAGTAATGATTTGCTTAACTTTTTTCCATCATATTAGCAATGCTCAGTGAGCATGTAATAATATTAATATTTTTTAATGTTTTTTTAGCCCCTTATTGCCAAAAGATATGGATATCCCATGGAAAAGCATCAAATTCAAACGAAAGATGGATACGTTTTAACGCTACACAGGATACCCAATAACAACAGAGATACCAGTAGTATCCGCCAACCTGTAATTTTACAGCATGGTATTGCAATTACTGCTGGAGCATGGATGCTGCGAGGAAATAGATCAGTAGGTTAGTATAAGCACTTAAGCCCTTCACAGTGCAGTGTAAATAAAGTTTTCGTGCCAAAAATGTGATGAAATTTTTTTTTTTTTTTAGAAAACATGATATTATCGTATTGTAGGTTTTTGGGTCTCTGAATATGAATCCGAGGTCAGAATTTAAATGTTAGCATTCAAAATGGCGGATCCAATATGGCGGATTAGATTTTTTAAAGTTGCTCGGATTTGTTGAAACTTTTTGAGGCCGCTAATTACGAATCAAAATGGCGGATCCAATATGGCGAATTGGATGTTTTAAAGTTGCTCGGTTTTGTTGAAACTTGGTACTCGAGGGTTTTTGGGGGTCGGTGATTACGAATCTGGTGCCAGTTTTCCAAAATTAAAAATAGCGGATCCAATATGGCGAATTAAATTATCCGAGCAACTTTAAAAAATCTAATCCTCCAAATTGGATCCGCAATTTTTAATTTTGGATAACTGGCATCAGATTCATAATCAGCTACCCCAAAATATCATGGAAAATAAACTAATGTTAAACTGATAATTTTAGATGGTGCTATAGCGGTCATACACATTAATGACACGAACTTTTTTTGCCTCTTAGTTTTAACCATGCGGTTCACAAAGAAATATACATTTTTAAAAGACAATTCACAACGGACAACAAAAATAATTTTGTTAATAAATTAAAAGAACTAAACTGGTCAACAGTTTATAATCGCAATGAGACAGATGTTGATGGACAGTTTAAAGAGTTTATGAATATCTTTGTACCAGTATTTAATGTGTAGCAGTTATGACTGCCACTGTTTTTAAAGATTACCTGATCTGTGTCACGTAATCATACGATGTTACCATTTTTTCAGAAGTTAGTATTTCTTTCTATTTGCACATATAAGATTGAGTACAGACTTATTGTATGGTCTTGTGGAAGTCTTGCGATGGTCCTTGATTCCATTTGCTGGGTCATTTTTCTTTTATTACAGAATTTGTCTTATTTTTGGTGTTTACTTTTGATAGCCTAAAATATAATAACAAACGTCTAGTAATCTACTACATTCAGTACTTGAGTTAGCTACTGATGTTTTTCAGCTAGTCTTACCTTTTTAATCACAGCTAAAGCTTCTGGAAGTCGGATAAAATCATTATCAAAGATTGTTTACCTAATTTTGAGGTTAGTTTTACTTCTACCCGCATTCAGGTATACAGTATGCATTGCATGGTCAGCTGATGACTTCAAGTTGGTTTATTTTCGTCGTATCATTTCTTAAACCATATGAAACGATTGTTAGATGTATGGCTAGGCATTTTAAACTTATTTAGAGTATTCTTTTTCTTTATTTTCAAGTATTATCGGGATTATGAATAGATGTTTTTTGTGTTGCCTACCCTCAAAATCGATTTGTTGTTCGTAGTTCCAAGTTTCGCCACGGGGGGAGTTTTGTACCTTGCCGGAGTTGAAGGGAGTGGCGTTCTTTTTCAAAACGACAAGCAATGGCGTTCAGGTCGTAAAATCAGAATCTGATTTTTGTGAAACCATCCGTGGTTTATGTTTGTGTAAAAATGTTGCAATAAGTTTGTAATGAAGTGTAGTATAATCCTACGTAATTAGTTCAAGCAGTTTTATGGAAATTCCACAATATTCATCTTTCAAAGTAAGTCGCTTTTTGGTTACCTAAGTTACAAGTGTTTAACACGTTGTTTTCTTTATTTTCATTAGAGGCGTACAGATGAAGGCTTCAGGCTGCAGAGTATTCTAGTATTCAGCACTTACTGCTCCAATTAATTCAGTTTTGGACTGGGTAAGTTTATTTTAAATCTAATTACGGATTTCGATTTTTCATATCGATGGCTGAGTTCTAAAGTCGCTGTTCTTTCTTTCTAGATTGTTGGTGAAGCTTTTCCATTTCTGTTCTAACGTTCTTCGAATGTTTTGACGATACCTCTATCCCAAATTTTATGAATATTGTTGGTGAAGCTTTTATATTTTACAACGTTACCGTTATCTCAAATTTTACGAGTATCGATGGCGAAGCTTTCCATTTCAACTTTAACTTCAATTTTCATTGAGGTGTTCTTCAATTTTCCACTTTAGTTTTCAAGAGTTTTCAAGATTTTTCAAGATGTTCAGTAAATTGCAGTACCGTTTTTAAACCAAGAGGTTTACAAACGTTTCAATGGATCCTCAAGCGTTTGAGTTTCAAACGTGTTCAAATTTGTAAGGAGTTCTCAAGGCAAGGACAAGGAAATGTTCTGCACAGTGACGTACATCATCAGGGAGTGGGACAACGTATTTGGTCGTTCCAGGGACAACTTTAATTAACAGGTTTTTATAGTTTTAGTGTAAATAATGAAAATGCGGTTTACTATATTTATTTTTGGTAAAATATCCAAGTTCTCAAATTTTAATATTTATTAAGGTGCTCTATTTTATTATGAATATTCTAGGTTGGTTTGTAAACAAAGTTGCAACTTTGGGCCGTACGCCTAGATTACTATTTTTCACTTATTAACACATACCTTATATTACTGTTTTTATTTAGGTTATTCACCATAATAATTTTGGTATACATATTTTAACATTTTTGCAATAGGGTAGTTCACCACATTTTTTTTTATATTTCGCAATGGGGTCTTTTCACCATACTTTTGGTAATTTATAATTTTATTTTAATTAATATGATTAATTAAAGTTGTCTACTTGTCATTTTAAATAAACATTGTAACAGCACATATTTGAGTTTTTGTTTAAATTATAATCAACACAAGATATACAAATCTATTCAAATCATAGTTATTTTTCAGGTTTATACATGCTGTAAAAGATAATTAATATTCTAGTACATTATTTTTTTATGTGTTTGAATCTTAACACATAAACTGCCAAGCACATGTATGTTTACAAGATTCTGGCGCCCAAGGTGTTAAACTAAGCTTATTATCATAATTTTTAATCCATGAACCCCTGTGCCCGTACTGATGCCAGTTAGCCGATCGCAACCGTACATTTTCTTTTCTATAATAAGTAACCAGGGCAGCGCCTGATAATTTTTTAGTTTTTACTTATTCTAGACAGGAAAACGCGGTACACAATGGCGCCCAAATAACGTGGGATTAAGCTAGTTTAACTTTTAAATTTTTGAAGTTTGTAAAAAAAATATAAAGTAAAAAAAAAAAAAAAAAAAAATTTTTTTTGAGATATTTTTAAGATATTTTTAAGATATTTAGACAAAACTGGATATGGTTGTTGATTTGATTTAAACAATAGGTGTGCAATGTTTAAAAAATAGTTTGGTGTATACAGGGAGAAAAGAAACCACGGATAGGTTGAGAGTACCAAAAGGGTAAAGTTTTGAGTTTTATTCGAATTCTAAAATATATAGGATCGTAATAAAAAAAAGTATTGGACGCAGTGGTACAGTTTTTGGTTATTTTTGATTCTGAAATATACAGGGTAAAAATAAAAGTTAGAGAGAATTTTTTTTGAAAAGCAAACATTTTGGTGCATAGTTTTGATTATTTTAATTCTGAAATATATAGAGTAAAATAAAGAGAGAAAAGTTTGGCCAGTGAGTTATTTTAGTTCTAAAATATATAGGAGAAAATAAAGTTGAGAGGTTTTTGGTTATGAAATTCTAAAATATATAGAATGGATTAAAGTTTGATGAAAGATGAGAGATTTTTTGAGTTTGTGAAATTCTGAAATATACAGGGTGAACAAAAAAGGTGTAGTAGTACGCGAGAATAAATCGTGGAGTTTTTGGTTCCGATCCGAATCTAAAAAAAAAGTGGCGGACAGGGCAAGTATTTTTGAAAAAATATTGCAAATTTTGAGTGAGATTGCGAGAGATTTTTGAAAGATTTCTGAAAGATTTTCAAAAGATTTTTGAGAGTGAATATTTTTAGAAAGAATATTGACTATTTAAAGAGAGATTGCGAAAGATTTTTGACAGATTTTGACAGATTTTTGATAGTAAATTTTAGTAATAAATTAAAATTTTAATCATGGAAGATTTAAATAAAATGGATCTTAGATATTTGACGGTAGAGCAAATAAATTATGAATTGCGTATTAGGTCTTTAACGGCTAGGAATGATAGAAATGCGAAAATTAAAACATTGAGTAGAGCTATAGCAAGGGAAACGGAGGACAATAAATATGTCGATCCGGAGTTTAATTTCAATAATGAGGTAAAAGCTATTAATGATAATATTGATATTGTAAAAACTTTAGTTAAAGAACTTGAGGAGTTTGAGTACTCAATTTCTCAACTCATTCGTATAAAGTCAAATCTAGCGCACATAAATAAGCGTTTAAATAGGTTTCCGGAAGTAAAGGATAAAGAAGCAGATAGGACAAAATTTTTACAGATTTCTAAAGCCACTTGTTTAGAATTAGAGGCGGATTTGATTGAGGCTCATACTGCGCATGAGAATAAGGTCAATGAAACTAATATGACAAGAATTTCTTTAAATGACACAACGTTTCATGCAGCAGCTAATACTTCGGCTAGATCAGACCCGGACTTTATAAAGCCTGTACCTGTTTATAAATGGGGTGTTTCTTTTGACGGTACTGGAGACGTACTTTCGTTCATTGAAAAAGTAGATTATTTAAAAGTTTGTAGAAACGTCTCAGATGAAATTTTATTTAAAACAGCTTATGACTTATTTAAAGAGCCGGCGCTCTCTTGGTTTTTGTCAGTTAAAAGTTCAGTTAATAATTGGTCAGAGTTAATAGGATTATTAAAGAAAGAATTTTTGTCTGCTAGTGTAGATGATCATACTTGGGATGACATCAGGGCAAAGTATCAAAAACCAGATGAGTCAATTTCAGTTTTTACAGCGGCTATGGAGACATTATTTAAGAGACTTTTGCGTTATCCTAGTGATTTTACAAAATTGAAAACAATTAGGGAAAGGATACTTCCACATTATTTTACTCCGTTATCATTAGTAGAAGTAAACTCGATTGAAGACCTCAGAAAGTATTGTAAAAAGTTAGATGAAGCTTACATTTTGAAACAAAAAAGTGTAACAAATAAAAACGCAATTTATAAGAAATCAGTACCTAGGGTAAATGTGGTAGAAACTCAAGATAGTAGTTTTGCAGAGGAAAGTAGTTGTGTAAATAAAGCAAGTAGTAGTAAAAATGTTTGTAAAGAAGGGCACTGTTGTCAGATAAATTCAAATAGTAATTTTAGTAACAATTTTAGAAATAATAATAATAGTAATGGTAACTATAATAGAAATTTCAGAAATAATGGATATAAATCTTTTGGTAGTAATAGTAGCAGTAATTTTAATAGTAATAAAAATCAGAAAAATAGCAGTTCAGAAAATAATAGTACAGTAAATAGTAGTAATCAAGTAAAGCAAATAGTCTGTTATAATTGTAATGGAATTAATCATGTTTTTAGTAAATGTCTTGCAAAAAGGACTAAGTTTTGTTACCGTTGTGGAAAAAAAGACGTATTTTTAAAAGATTGTTCTAATTGTCAAAAAAATGTAGAGCAGTAGTGGGAAATCCCGGCCGACGCTCACTACTTCATAAGGCCATACCTGATAGTAAGATAACTAGTAGCTACGAAGACAATTGGTTCAATTGGACAATTTGGCTAGAAAAAGTAAAAGCATTTTATAAAAATCACTTAATTTCCTTAGTAAATTTAAATCCTTTTGAAAATTTACCAAATGATAATAGGCCTTATATAAAAGCAAGTATCGCTAATAAGCAAATAGTAGCATTAATAGATACTGGCGCTAACTGTTCAGTTATAGGAAATTTGGGAATTAGTTGGATTAAAAGTTTAAATTTAGAAATTTGTAATAGTAGTATACCATATGTAACTACGGCTGATAAGGCACATCAAAAAGTTTTAGGTTTTGTGGAGTTACCAATTACAGTCAATGATACAGTAAATGTTTTAAAAATTTTAGTAGTACCGACTTTGCAAACAGAATTTATTTTTGGAGTAGATTTTTTGAAACAATTTTCTATATCTCTAAGTTTCGAAAATAATTCTTGGAAATTTTTGAATAAAGTAGAAATAAATAGTATTAATTCTAGTAATGAATTTGGAATTTTAGAGTTAAGTAGTGATCAGGAACATTTAGCTAATAAAGTTAAAGATTTGTTCAAAGAACTAAAAAAAGATAAGTTAGGGTGTACTCATATAATGAAACATGATATTGATACTGGGGATAACAAACCTTTTAAAATGCGACAATACCAAATGTCTCCGTATATGCAAGAAATTTTAGTTAAAGAATTAAAAGATATGTTAGCACAAGGGGTAGTCTCTCCTTCGAATAGCGATTATAATAGTCCGGTATTGTTAGTGAAAAAACCTGATGGATCGCATAGGCTTTGTTTCGATGGTAGAAAATTAAATGCTCAAACAAAGAAGGATTCTTATCCATTACCAAAAATTGATAGAATTTTAAGTATGCTTGGTAAGGCGAGATATATTTCTACAATCGATCTGAAAAAAGCTTTTTGGCAGATTCCACTGACTGAAAGGTCAAAGGAAAAATGCGCTTTCACTGTACCTGGCTATGGTCTATTTCACTTTAATCGTATGTGTTTTGGGTTGGCTAACGCGGCGCAAAGGCAACAACGATTGATGGATAAATTGTTTGGTGCTGCCTTTGAACCATATATTTTTGTATATTTAGATGACATAATAATAGTATCATCTAGTTTTGAAGAACATATACGTCTGCTAAAAGAGGTTTATCGTATCTTAAAAGAAGCTAATCTTACAATAAATTTTGATAAGTGTAAATTTTTTAGAAAATCATTAAAGTATTTGGGTTTTGTTTTGGATAGAGAAGGGTTACGCACAGATATAGAAAAAGTACAGGATATGTTAAATTATAAACGTCCTAGTACAACTACAGAGATTAAACGGTTTATAGGGTTATGTTCATGGTACAGACGGTTTGTAAAAAATTTTGCAACGTTAGTAGCACCACTTAATGCTTTGCTGAAAGGTTTAGGAAAGAAACAACCAATTAAATGGAATAATGAAGCTGAAGTCGCGTTTGTTAAAATAAAAGAAGCTCTTGTTTCAGCTCCGGTTTTAACCAGTGCTAGGTACGACCTTGTTTTCACCATACAATGTGACGCTAGTAATGTAGGTTTGGGAGCAGTGTTAACACAGGTTCAGGAGGGAAAGGAAAAGGTTATTGCATACGCCTCAAGAACTCTCTCAAGATCAGAAAGAAATTTTAGCACCGGTGAAAAAGAATGTTTAGCTCTTTTATTCGCGATTGATCGTTTCAGGGGATATATTGAAGGAGTTAGGTTTAATGTTATAACAGACCATTCTAGTTTAAAGTATTTAGCAAATTTTAAAGACCCGACAGGAAGAATTGCTAGATGGGCGGTTAAACTCCAACAGTATGACATGAATATTACATATCGTAAGGGTAGTTTACAAGTAGTTCCAGATGCATTAAGTAGGGCTTTTGAAGAAGTTGAACCAGAAAAACCAGTATTTCCGTCAGTTAATTTAATATCATTTGATTCGGAACAGTATGGTAAAGATGAGTACTATGTTTCATTAAGAGAAAAGATATTGAAGAGTCCAAATCAATATAAAGAGTATAGAATTGTAGAAGATAAAATATATAAATTTGATCGTTCTAATTTAGGTATTAAAACGAATATTAAAGAGTGGAAGTTGTTGGTTCCGAGACTCTGTAGGGTGCTTGTTATGAAAGAATGTCATGATGATCCTTTAGCAGCTCACATGGGTTTTTATAAAACTTTTAATAGGGTATCACAAGAATATTTTTGGCCACGTATGAGATCAGATATTTTGAAATATGTTAAGTGTTGTAAAATTTGCGCTGAACAAAAGGTTCCGAATTATGCACGTCATGGGTTGATGGGTAAAGAAAAGAATATTAGTTTCCCTTGGCAGTGTATTTCAACAGATTTTATAGGTCCATTACCTAGATCGAATGGAGGGTTTTGTTATTTATTAGTAGTATCTGATTGGTTCACAAAATATACACTTTTACAACCTTTGAAAACAGCTACTGCTCAAGGTGTAATAAAATTTATAGAAAATCAGGTGTTCTTAATATATGGCGTACCGCAGTACATTATTGTCGATAATGGTACTCAGTTTGCTGGGAAAGCTTTCAAAAAGCTTGCGGACGACTATCAAGTTCAAAAAATCTGGTACAATGCCAAATTTCATTCACAAGTAAATCCTACAGAAAGACAGAATCGAACGGTAGAAACGGCGATAAGGTCTTATATAAAAGAAAATCACCGGGAATGGGATAAAAATATAGGTAAAATAGGTCTTGCGCTTCGTACCGCAGTTAATGAGGTCCACGGACATTCGCCGGCGTTTCTCAATTTTGGAAGAATCGTACCTTTAACAGGGGCTTACTATGGCAAAGTTTCGTCCACTCAAGACGTTGAGTTGGAACCGGATTCTCGGGAAATGTATTTTAAGGATTTAGTTGGGTTAAAAGACATTTTTGCGGATGTAAAAACTAAATTGCATGAAGCATACGAGCGAAATAGAAGAGCCTATAACCTTAGAAAGCGTGACGTAACGTTCACGATAGGTGAGAAGGTATGGAAAAGAAATAAAGTTCTTTCCAGCGCAGTAAATTATTTTGCGTCAAAATTAGCGCCTAAGTACGTGTTATGTAAGATAATAGGTAAAAAGTCAAATTTGGTTTATGTGTTACAGGATAAAAACGGTCAATCCATTGGAGACTGGCACGTTAAAGATCTTAAGAAATATTTGGGTTCGAATAGTGATGTATCCGTCGGATAACTGCATGCATGAGTTTTTAAATTTCAGAAAGAAAAATAAAACCGTTAATTGTAAATATTAGCTAAGAGTGAGTAAAAGTCAAGTGTAAATAGTTAAATTTTATTTTAAATAAAATAAAGTCAAATATTGTAAAAAAAAAAAATATTTTCTTTGATGCTCGAGGGATCAGGTCTAGAACTGATTGCTGCGACATTTTAGTAGATGGGTGTAGAGTGAGTGTTCTTCAGTTTTGATTGAGATCTTGATTAGATTACCTGAAAAATTAAAAGGTTAATAACGGTCAAAACTATGGACTAAAAAGTTTTTGGACTTAGTGTCAATAATAAGGATTATTGATATTAAAAAGTCATTGTTGTTGAATTTTAGTTAATAAGAATTTTCCCGATTATGTAACTTCCCGATTGTGTAACTATAACTCGATTTTGTCAATTCATGGATTTGTCCCTAGTAAATAGGCGTGTGGTACGCGTAGATATCAGGCTTAACTAAAAATTCAATAAAAATGCATTCAATAACAAGTTCAATAAACATTGATTCAATATTGATTCATAAAAATTGGATAGAAATGCAATGAAAAATAAATAAATATTTTTATTTTTGTATATATTCGGAAAGGGGAATAAAGCTACAATAAATAATAAGTAAATTTAATAGTTTTTGGTTACAGAATCAGAATATGCTAGTAGCATAAGTTAGGAGTAATTTTTTTTGGTTACGGGGTTATTCTTTGTGATATTGTAATGTTCTATTTAGAGTTAACTATTGGAGTTTATACTCTGGGTTAAAAAATATTTTTGGGAATAAATATTTTTTATTTATTCGGAGGAGGGCTGTGTAGCAGTTATGACTGCCACTGTTTTTAAAGATTACCTGATCTGTGTCACGTAATCATACGATGTTACCATTTTTTCAGAAGTTAGTATTTCTTTCTATTTGCACATATAAGATTGAGTACAGACTTATTGTATGGTCTTGTGGAAGTCTTGCGATGGTCCTTGATTCCATTTGCTGGGTCATTTTTCTTTTATTACAGAATTTGTCTTATTTTTGGTGTTTACTTTTGATAGCCTAAAATATAATAACAAACGTCTAGTAATCTACTACATTCAGTACTTGAGTTAGCTACTGATGTTTTTCAGCTAGTCTTACCTTTTTAATCACAGCTAAAGCTTCTGGAAGTCGGATAAAATCATTATCAAAGATTGTTTACCTAATTTTGAGGTTAGTTTTACTTCTACCCGCATTCAGGTATACAGTATGCATTGCATGGTCAGCTGATGACTTCAAGTTGGTTTATTTTCGTCGTATCATTTCTTAAACCATATGAAACGATTGTTAGATGTATGGCTAGGCATTTTAAACTTATTTAGAGTATTCTTTTTCTTTATTTTCAAGTATTATCGGGATTATGAATAGATGTTTTTTGTGTTGCCTACCCTCAAAATCGATTTGTTGTTCGTAGTTCCAAGTTTCGCCACGGGGGGAGTTTTGTACCTTGCCGGAGTTGAAGGGAGTGGCGTTCTTTTTCAAAACGACAAGCAATGGCGTTCAGGTCGTAAAATCAGAATCTGATTTTTGTGAAACCATCCGTGGTTTATGTTTGTGTAAAAATGTTGCAATAAGTTTGTAATGAAGTGTAGTATAATCCTACGTAATTAGTTCAAGCAGTTTTATGGAAATTCCACAATATTCATCTTTCAAAGTAAGTCGCTTTTTGGTTACCTAAGTTACAAGTGTTTAACACGTTGTTTTCTTTATTTTCATTAGAGGCGTACAGATGAAGGCTTCAGGCTGCAGAGTATTCTAGTATTCAGCACTTACTGCTCCAATTAATTCAGTTTTGGACTGGGTAAGTTTATTTTAAATCTAATTACGGATTTCGATTTTTCATATCGATGGCTGAGTTCTAAAGTCGCTGTTCTTTCTTTCTAGATTGTTGGTGAAGCTTTTCCATTTCTGTTCTAACGTTCTTCGAATGTTTTGACGATACCTCTATCCCAAATTTTATGAATATTGTTGGTGAAGCTTTTATATTTTACAACGTTACCGTTATCTCAAATTTTACGAGTATCGATGGCGAAGCTTTCCATTTCAACTTTAACTTCAATTTTCATTGAGGTGTTCTTCAATTTTCCACTTTAGTTTTCAAGAGTTTTCAAGATTTTTCAAGATGTTCAGTAAATTGCAGTACCGTTTTTAAACCAAGAGGTTTACAAACGTTTCAATGGATCCTCAAGCGTTTGAGTTTCAAACGTGTTCAAATTTGTAAGGAGTTCTCAAGGCAAGGACAAGGAAATGTTCTGCACAGTGACGTACATCATCAGGGAGTGGGACAACGTATTTGGTCGTTCCAGGGACAACTTTAATTAACAGGTTTTTATAGTTTTAGTGTAAATAATGAAAATGCGGTTTACTATATTTATTTTTGGTAAAATATCCAAGTTCTCAAATTTTAATATTTATTAAGGTGCTCTATTTTATTATGAATATTCTAGGTTGGTTTGTAAACAAAGTTGCAACTTTGGGCCGTACGCCTAGATTACTATTTTTCACTTATTAACACATACCTTATATTACTGTTTTTATTTAGGTTATTCACCATAATAATTTTGGTATACATATTTTAACATTTTTGCAATAGGGTAGTTCACCACATTTTTTTTTATATTTCGCAATGGGGTCTTTTCACCATACTTTTGGTAATTTATAATTTTATTTTAATTAATATGATTAATTAAAGTTGTCTACTTGTCATTTTAAATAAACATTGTAACAGCACATATTTGAGTTTTTGTTTAAATTATAATCAACACAAGATATACAAATCTATTCAAATCATAGTTATTTTTCAGGTTTATACATGCTGTAAAAGATAATTAATATTCTAGTACATTATTTTTTTATGTGTTTGAATCTTAACACATAAACTGCCAAGCACATGTATGTTTACAAGATTCTGGCGCCCAAGGTGTTAAACTAAGCTTATTATCATAATTTTTAATCCATGAACCCCTGTGCCCGTACTGATGCCAGTTAGCCGATCGCAACCGTACATTTTCTTTTCTATAATAAGTAACCAGGGCAGCGCCTGATAATTTTTTAGTTTTTACTTATTCTAGACAGGAAAACGCGGTACAAATGAATGTTTCCCCCAAAAACCATTTAAGCCTAGACCTAAAAAAATTAATTACAATTCTGATGAAATTAAAAACTGTAAAAATAGATTAGATTAAAAAGTCAGGACGCACGATTTGTAGAAGAATATAATGAAATTAAGAAGCTTTACAATAAATTGCTGATAGATTATAGAAAAAATATACACGGTGTATTTGAAATAGCATCAAAAATTTGAACAGATGATTCTACATCATAAAATATGACAAAATGTTCCTATAAACATATGTCTAAAAATGCGTCATAAGGGAGCTACGCCCCTTTGAAAGTGGCTAAAAAAATCGGTTTTTATTTAATAACTCAGGATATATCTACAAGGTATTGCACGTCAACTAATCCTACCAAGGCCCGTTTTTATGTGTTATTTTCATGTACTTATTTCAACCAGGGGTGTGCGAAACGGGGGGGGGGGCTTATCAGTTTTTTGTCCCAAACTTTTTTCTGTGTAACTTTTTTGCAATGTACATTAAAAACTAAGAAAAAAACCTCATATACAGGTACTTCCAAAAATCAATCCTAATGGAGCTATGGTCTCCTAAATATGCACTATTTTTAAAGGGCTATGCTATCTTTAAAAGCGTTTTTTCGACCTACATGTATGGAAACTTTTTTTCTTAGTTTTTGATGTAGAATAACATTGCATCATTAAAATTTTGGTTTTCGACATTTTAGTATTTAATTTTTCGTCCTCGAACCGTGAAATTTCACCTTCAAATTAACTTTTCTCGAAAACGGTTAATCCTACAGTATTACAACAAGAGTACCTTTTTTATGTATTTTGACCTGAGGAATCATATTTCAAAAATAAAATTGCAAAAAAGTTACACAGAAAAAAGTTTGGGACAAAAAACTGATAAGGCCCCCCCCGTTTCGCACACCCCTGGTTAAATAAGTACGTGTAAATGACATGCAAAGATGGGTCTTATTAGGATTAATTTACATGCAAATCCTCGTTAATTCCTGAGTTATTAAATAAAAACCGATTTTTTTAGCCAATTTCAAACCTGTTAAAATTTCCTACCCTATTTCAAATACACCCTGTATACTCTAATCAAATTAACACTTCTAGAAGTCCCAGGAAATACAAAAGAACTAGCCATAGACTTAAACAACCATTTTGCTAATGCTGCTAAGAATTTACTAAATGACATTGTAAGAAATCTAAAAAATAAACTAAGTAGTGGCACTGTACTCATTTCTCGTAGACCATACTCTATGGCTAATTATCTATAGATAATATTATGTATTTTGTGCCTGACTTCTTATTGTTATTTATTTGTTTATTATGTTATTATTTATTTTTTGTGATTATTATTTATTTAGTTAGGTATTTATTAATTAGTTATTTATTATTCACGAGGACAACATTCATATTCGAAATTGTAAATCCTACTGTGTCTACAGTTTTAATTAATGAATAACGGATATTCTATTCTATTCTATTCTATTCTATTCTATTCTATTCAATTACTGTGAAGGGGTTAATAGGTGCTGCATTCACAATAAACATATCTTTATTCTAATGGCGAAAAAATAAAGAAATAGCAAGACTTACAAAAAAATAACAAACTAATAATAAAATATTTTGGGACAATAACAATTTCCACTGCTTTTTAGGTACAATTTGGGCAATTTGTCGTTTTAGTAAACCTCACGCACTCTTTATTACAAACAACGCACAATCTCATATCGGCTTGGCGATTCTCTTATAAAAAGCAGAACGAAGATTCAGAATTCTTTGATTTCTTCGTTACTTTCTTTTCTTTTTGTTTTTGTTTTTGTCATTTTTTTGTTAGCTACTTCGCATGGCAATGTTAAGAACACAGCTACTTAGACAACAATCGCAGATCTCTTCTTTATTGAGGGAAACAGAATATGGGCTAAGAAAGTGCATGTTTGTGTCTACCTTATTACGTTCTTGCCCTGCAATAATGGATGCTACCTAGATTGCAACAGTACACAATTTTTAAATTTTATAGTGAAAGAGAACGAAACAACAACTGCTTTTTTGTGTATGTCATTACCAACGTTGGTAATGCAGTATCAAGTTGCAACTGGTTACAGATACATCATATTTACAGGCATCTTTTCAATATAACAGATATACTGACAGTGCTATGATATGGAGAACAAACTAACGAGTTTAAAAGGGGGTGGCAATATTAGGAGCATGGCAATAATTGGCTCACCTACCTTAAAATAACATTTTCTGTGTGTAACTATTTTTTAGTCGGGATATTATGGCCCTGGCAGTTTGAAAAAATTTTTTTGGACAATTTGTTTTAGCTTTTATTTGTTATATACAATATAATATATACAATTAAAATCGCATATACTGTGTTAATGCTAAGAATGCTCTGTGATAACTGATCAACATCTCTTGATTAGTATTGCATATCGTTTAATTTGCACTAAAAGCAATTATACGAGCATATGTTCTAAAACCAAAGTGATAACTAGATCTAAATCCGTTTTGACACCAGTTGATTGATTTATTTAACTTCCTCTGCAGTAAATTTTGGAATAAAAAGATAAACTAAATCTATAGAGCACTAGATGAGGGACAAAGATATATCCTAAACACAAAACAAGAAATACTTAGTGTTAAGGCTTATTACAAAACTCGGCCAAATTACAAAAAGAGCACCTTTTTCAGATATAGAATACGCACTAAATAAATCATTATAATAGGGCAGGAGAGTGTCATCTCATTTCTTCTGAGTTTACTCACTTTTCCAGTTTTTGTAGTGCTGTATAGACCTGTGTTGCTAATTTCAGCTGTGTTTAAAATAACAGTTTTCTTTGACGTTTAATAATTAGTATGTTAGTTATAGGTTTAGGGGAAAAGGGGGAATGGCGGCCTCTAGGGTAATGGCGGCCATCGTATATCACAGTTGTATATTCATTTTTCAATTTAAATACTAGATGATTCATGTACGATATTAGAGAAAATTTAGATTTTCTAGTTTTGGTGTATCACTTTTCTAGTTTCAAAGGCATGTAAATAAATTAATTGATCCTAATTAGTTACATTTGTGGTATATGTAGTCTCTAGTGTAGTTCAGGACTATGCAATAGATTTGATAATTAAATTCAGTTAATTTTGTGTTTTGGGTAAAAATTTGTAAACGTACGGTTTGGGGTCATAAGGCCATTTGTTTTGGGGTAATGCCGGCCTGCTACTATTATGCTAGATAAGTTATATTTAAGTTTTAATATTGGAGATGCCCCGAATTTATAAAAGAATGAGTGCAAAAGCACAATGGATGTCTGAACAACTTAAGAAAAATTCCGATGACTGTTTGGATGAAAGTGATGATAAAATGTCAAGCCAATGAATCACGAACTATGTCTAATGTGTGGTGAGTTTGGTAAAGACCGTGAGCTATGGATGTTAAATTGTATCCTATGGGCACAAGAAATTCACAAACTTTGAAGGAAAAGTCTTTGTTTGTGATGTTTGTATATTTTTTTAATGGGGGTAATTCTGGCCTATAGGCAGCATTGCCCCCAGCCTGAGAGAAATGCCGGCCTTTTGAAGCTTCTTTTTTAATTGTAAAAAATTTGTATTCCACTTTAAATAGAGAGCCTTAAGCTTTTATAAAGAGTGGTATTTATGAAATAATTATGAAAAAGTCAAATTTTCGCGACATGCGGACTTTCGAGGGCACATGTATATATGTAAGAGATAAATAAGAGATAAATTTAAATCTTGAGAACTTCTAACTTTTCCGAGTTTACTTATATATGAATCTATATGTATGACTAGATGTAGACTTGCCACTTATTCAACATATGAGGATAACAATACGCGGAACATGCAGAAACTAAGATTACCATTTCTCCGACTTGAGTCTAGCAGAAACTGCAATAATTATTATGGTCCCCTTTTATATAACAAATTACCGCCATATATTAAAGCCTTAAATAAATCAAAATTTAAAAAAAGTTAAAAACATTTTTCACTGTCAATCCATTTTATTGGCAGACTAACATCTCTACTCTAAATTTCTCTACTCCCTAACATCCCTACTCCATAACATCCCTACTCCACAACAACTCTACTCCGTAACATCTCTACTCCATAACATCTCTACTCCGTAACAACTCTACTCCACACTATAAGGACTTTATTAGCCACTTAATAATAAATGAGCAGTTCAAAGAACAAAGAATCTTCTTCTTCTAGATTATTTTATTTTTTTCGTAGAAAACGTTTATCTTTAAATTCAAATCTAGAACAATGATAAATGAATTATTCTAAAAGCCACAGTGCCCGCGTACTCTTAATATGCACTAATAAGTAAGTAATTAATAAATTAAATTCATATTTGACAGTGACTTAGCATGACAAATATTCATTTGAGTTAAGACAAGTGGCTAATCGAGTGCATATAGTGCGGAGTAGAGTTGTTACGGAGTAGAGATGTTATGGAGTAGAGATGTTACGGAGTAGAGTTGTTGTGGAGTAGGGATGTTATGGAGTAGGGATGTTACGGAGTAGAGAAATTTAGAGTAGAGATGTTGGTCTGCCATTTTATTCAATTGAGGAATTTTTAGAGAAAAAACTAGAAATTAGCGATTTCTCCCTTTAATCTTTTATATTAAATATTATATTTATTATATTATTGTTATTATTTACTATATTGTTAATTTTATATTTAATTTTTATGTATTTATGTTTTATTGTTCTATATATATATTGCAAACAATTGTTTTATTGTAAAGCATATGAATAACAGACCTCATATACTAGATTGGGGATTCCATTGCAAGATCAAAAAAATTTGACTAACTCATGCGACTCTTCCTCTCTCTCGAATTTTCGTTTCTCTGTTTACAGTAACATCCACAGTTTTATTGGTATTATGTGGTATTTCCCTAGTGATTTTTTTTACGTTGGTTATTCTGTATTGTTTTTACGAGCGCCTAATTATAGCTACCCGCACCGAGATTGTTTTGGTTTTTTGTTGTTTGCGGGACGTTAATTTACTTTAGCGTTGGTTAACGGTGGTTTTGTGCCTGTTTTTATTTTGTAAAAAATTGGTTTGGATTTAGAATAATATATTGAAAAACGGTTAGCCCTCTACTACGCAGGCGCATTTCGGGTGCGGGTAGCTATAACTAGGCGCTCCTTCGTTTTTGTTTACCTTTCAGTAATCTGTTTGGCTTGTGGATTTTTTCGCTTTGTTCATGTGTTTTGTTAACTTTTGCTGGATTCCGGGACATACAAAAATTACGGAAAATGGAGCAGCCGACAGAATAGCGAATGAAGCCTGGAAAATCTCGTGGTTCGAGTCAAAACGCATTTCCGTGATTACAACCAAGAAACAAAAGAAATCCTATTTATGAAGTGGAAAAAAGAATGGGACAGTATGGGACAAATTAAGGGAGTCCCTTAAAAGGACGCATGTACTGGGAAAGGACAGAATTAAAAAAGAGAACATGGTTAATAACTTAGGACTAACCAGTAAAAAAAGAACAAAAATATGTCATATGAGAGGTAAACACTCCTTTACCAACTCCCACTTGTTTAAAATTAACATAAAGGAAGACCCATGGTGTGGTGCGGAAATATACAAGACATCAAACATATCCTTTTTGAATGCCCAAGACACTCCCAAAAATATTCATCCTTCTATGGGGCCCTAGCTAAGACATGCCCAACCCCTATTAGCCTAAATTCCCTGCTTGTCACCCCAATAAATCCATAGCAGTAGAAATAACCAAATTCTTTCAAAATAAAAAATTAATTGTAGAAAATCAGAAGAGGAAAGATATCGGAAAGGAAGTTACCAGAATTTAGAAGTCCACATGACCTGGCCAGAGAGCCTAGAGCAAACCCGAATTGGATTGGAGTGTTCAGTTGTATATTTATATTCAGTTTATAATATTTTACTATTTTTTTATCATTGATATTTATATTTTCCCTTATTAGTAAAACAAACTGTGATTAGACAGACACTTTTGTGATCAGAGTTTTTTGACAAAAACTTTTGTGATAGACACTTGTGTAAGAATATTTTTAATATTTGATATATAAATCATATGTATACACCGTTTTATGAGAATACGAATATGACATCACAGTGCGTAAACTAAATAGCACTCTGTAGTGTAACAGAAAAGTAAATGGGGGTACTTTTCGAGGGTAGAAAAAATATGTTTTGGGCGGAGAAATATTTATTTTAGTAGAAACTGTAATAAAATATAAGTGTAAGTTACGAGGTACTCGAAATAACTAGATCTTAGCTTACCTGTACAGGTAGTTGATAATTATTTTACGTATTGATAAAAAATTATAACAGGCACCTCTGGTACTAGTCACACTAAAATAGCTACTATGGCTGGCAAACGGCGGAAAGGTTAAAGTCACAAAAAACTTATGATTTTTTGTGATATGTGTACACTCGATATACGTTATTTTAAATAAATTAAGATTTTATACACGTAGCGCCCTCCATTAGTATATTATAAAAATAAATTCAAATTAATTAAAGATTTCTTTTCATCCGCCCCCTAGTTTATTTATAATTATTTATTTTTTTAAATGAACTAAACTTCGTAATATTGTTTTAGGTGAGTTGCGTGGAATGACCCCCTTTCTTCATCGGAGTCTACTGCTGAAAGTATATAGGTGGCATCACTTATTTGTTTTTTAATTTTGTACGGCCCCTCGTAAATTAGGAAAAACTTTTTCGTCTCGTGCTTTAAAGCTGATGAGGTTGGATTCGCTCGTAGTAGAACTAGATCGCCAATTTTAAATTTTATTAGTTTACCCCCCGGACGAGTTATAGCCCGCTTAGCAGCGCGCCCTAGCATGGTCTCCTTCGCCATTATAAGTTTAACATTATGAGCGATTTCTTTTTCAGGGGGGAACGGTAAGTGCCCCCTTATTAAAGAAGGGGGTGGCACACCAAGGTGCAGTTCTTGTGGTGAGAACCCTGTAGATTCTTGCGTCACAGAATTGATAAACTCTGCCAATTTTGGAACCAAAATGGCCCATTTGGTATGTTGTTCCGCACAATATGTTCTAAAAAGTCGCGACAAGGTCCTCATTTGCCTTTCAACCGGATTTGAACAGGGATGTCGGACCGAAGAAAAAACAGTTTGAACTTCCATGGCATTTAATGTGTTACTCCACTTCTCAGCGGTAAATTGTGAACCGTGGTCAGTTAATACCTTTTTTACACGCCCATGTTTTGGAAAGTAATCTAAAAGTAACTTATTTAATATTGAGCGCGTCGTAGCATTTTTTAGGGGGTACAACGTAATATATTTCGAAAAAACGTCAATGATTACGCACAAAAAAGTAGTATTGCCCCTAGATCGTGGGAGGGGCCCATATAAATCTAGGGATATTAATTCATTAGGTTCACTAGGAATAATGGACATCAGGGGAGGTTTTGACATAATTGAAAGTTTCGCTTTTTGACAAATTTGACATGATTTTAAATTTCTTTTAATGTCCCTAAACATATTTTTAAAATAAAAATCCCTTTTGAGTGCGCACCAAGTTTTATAAACTCCGAAGTGACCGAATGATTCATGATAGTTGAGAATACATTCTTTTACTAGGCTTTTAGGCAAACATAGTACATAAGGATCTTCATCTGAGTCCCGCTTGAATAACATGTATTGATGTAAAATGTACTTATTTATAAAAAGAGGGTTTTCCTGTTCTAAACCCTGAAAGATTTTTTGTAGATCTGGATCTCGTCTTTGTAAATCTGGCAATTTTAAAAGAGTTTTTTTGAATTGAGGGCCAGGTTTTATTAACGAGAATATATTAAAACATCGGTTACTAGGGACTGAAAAACGGGTAGGGGGATAACGCGAAAGGGTGTCGGCGCAGATATTTTCACAACCTCTTAAATAGCTTATAGAGAAATCATATTCTTGGAGGGCTAGAGCCCATCTTGTTACTCTTGGAGTTAGTAACCTACAAGTTTGAATGTAAGTTAAACTACGGTTATCACTAAATATAAAAAAATGCCGCCCTAGTAGGTAAGTCCTCCACTTTCCCAAGGCCCAAACGATACTTAAAATTTCCTTTTCATTTGAGGAAAAATTTCTTTCCCGAGGGAGTAACAAACGGCTTATATAGGAAATAACGCATCTCTTATCCCCTACTTTCTGGTATAAAACAGCCCCTAAAGCAATGTCGCTTGCGTCAGTTTCCACGTAGTAGGGGAGACTATGGTCAACGTGGTACAATAATACCCTTTGTTGCAAAATATTTTTAAGTTTTTCAAACGATTCCTGTTGCTCCTCACCCCAAATAAATTTTTCTTTCTTTCGCAGTAAACGAAATAGTGGCTCTGCCTGGGCTGAGAAGTTTTCACAAAACATTCGATCATAATTACAAAGTCCCAAGAAAGACTGTAACCCCTTAATGTTTTTGGGGACCGGAAAATATTTTATCGCCTCGATACGCCCTTCATCAGGTTCGATATGGTCTTTAGTAAAAATAAAACCTAGAAACGATACCCTTTCAGGTAAAAATTGGCATTTTTTTAGCTTAAGGGTTAAGCCTACTTCCCTTAATCTTTTTAAAACAAGTTCCAGATGGATCAAATGGTCAGAAAAAGTATCCGACGCTATATATAAATCATCTAAATATTTTCTTAAAAATTTTATATAGGGGGCCCCAAAAACTTTCGACAAAAAACGACTAAACGACGCCACAGCGTCGGCAGTACCAAAAGGCATTACGCAAAAATGGAAACTTTCGTTCCCGACCATAAAACCGGTAAATTTCTTATGCGATTTTTTTATGGGTACTTGCCAGTAACCGGCCGTTAAATCTAACACTGTTTTAAAAGGTTTTCTTGGCAAATCTGATTTTAGAATTTCGTCTGTTAGTTCGGGTTTTTCGTGGTCTGGCTCAAGTCTTTTATTAAGTCGTCTAGCATCTAAACAAACGCGTACGGTTCCGTCTTTTTTTACGACAGTAATTAGGGGGTTAATATAGGGGGTAGCTGCTTTTTCTATTATGCCCATGTCTTTCATTTTTTTTATTTCGCTATAAACCGCCTCCCGGTGTGCAAACGGTATAGGGTATTGTTTTACTTTGTAAGGTGTTAAATCGGTTACCTTAAATTCATGCTCGTAATATTTGGTTCGCCCCGGTATATTTGAAAAAACAGACCTATATTTTAATAACAGTTTTTTTAACTGCTGTTTTTGTTCCAAGGTGATATCGCATATATTATCAATAAAGGATAGGTCGATATTTTCTAAATCATCAATACTTTTTTCCCGAAAAAATATTTCCGGAGAACTCTGTTTAACTGCAGTTAACCTGAGATTTAGAATGTTTTCGGGATTTTTATAATTATGTATTGTATTTTCTCCTTCAACACAACATTGTTCATTATTTTCATTAACGAAAAAAAATAAGTTTTTTCCTAAATCAAGGCTAGCCTGAATAGTATATAAAAAATCAATTCCCAAAATAATCGGAAATATTAAATCAGAAATTAGTAAAAATTCATGACAAAATTTATTTTTATTTATTAAAAAACTAAGTAATAGTTGATGTGTAATTCTTCTTTCTTTAGTACGAAAGGCCCCAGTTATCCGAACCCCTGTTACAGGAAAAATGGGTATTTTTTCCGTTTCGTTTGAGATCTGATTAAAAACATCACCCGATAAGCAACAAATTTCGGACCCTGTGTCTATTAGAGCGGGAAAAATATAGTTAAAAATATTTATTGTTACTATGATAGAGGATCTGTTAATAATGTTATGCTCAAAATCGCAAGGTTCTACTAATAAATCGTCCGGGGGGTAATTATGTACTAAAGCAGTCCGTTTTACTACGCCACTGGAAGCCGGACTTAACATTCCAGTGTTTCCTCGTTTTCCGGACTTGAATCATTTAAATTTAAGTCCGAGATATCGAGTGTTGCCACCTTACTGGGTTGTTTATTTTGATTAAAGTATTTGTTAAAAGTTTTGCCACCATTTTCGGATTTAAAAGGCTTATTTTGCATTGGTATTCGTGTATTTTCTCTTCGATCAAAATAATCCGCCTGACTTAACCTTAATAAAGCTTCCGAAAATGTTTGTACTCCAACTAGAATGGTAGATATTGTAGGGGGGTAGTGCCTAGCTATTAAAGAAATTAAAGTCCTTTCTAGAAATGGGGGTTGAATATGCCTAGCCATTGCCACGTTTCTAGTAAAATGGTTTACATATGTGCCACTTTCGTACCGCCCAGATTCAAGCTTTAATTTTATATGCAATTGAGTAGTTTCACTCCAAAAGTAACTTAAAAATGAGTTTTTAAAATCTATAAAATTATTAAACGACATCAAAAATGCTTCTCCCCAATATTTTGCCTTCGATATGAATTTTTTTATAAGAAAAATTTTAATATTATTAAAAGGCACTCTGTGGATATTTAATAAAAACTCCACCTGATCAACAAAATCAACAGGGTGAATACCTCCTTCATTATCAAATTGAGGTAAGCTAATTTCTAAGTTATTTGGAATGTTTCCCTCTACATTATCATTAAAATTTACATTATTATTATTACTGTGAACATTTTTTTGTTGGTTATTTTTCAACATATCCTCCAGGGTGTTACGGACTATTTGTTCTATTTGGCTATTTAGATGTTCGCCCCCAGGGGCAGCTGTAGGCAGCATGGTGGCAGTAGAAACAGATGCCCATGTACGCGGGTTAGAATCAAAAAATGGAACATTCCTACCTTGAATATCCGTAGGTGTACCTGCCGGAGATGGCCCCGGGAATGGTGGAAGTCCCGCTGCTGCCATTGGTAGGTTTCTTTCCAGGTTTACTTCCGGATAAAGTCTCGGTGGGGGTTGTTCGGTGATAAAAGTTGGTAAGGTCATCTGTGTCCGTGGAATTGCCCCCGTAGAACGTCTAAAAGGAATACGTTGATGTTCCTGGGGCCCTTGGGATGGTGGCGGTGTAAATACAATTTTTCCCAAGGGCTGAGATGGATTGTTCGAGTTAGGGGTAGTTGAAGCCAGCGTTCGATCACCTTCACTTTGTGCCCCTAGGTTTTTCTTAACGCCTTGCCGGGTTAATGGCGGCGTTCTTCTTCCGCTTCCGCTTGGTGTTCGATGCATGCTTATTTCTCCAAAGAATATTTAAAAAAAACCCTCGCCCCGTCGTTGAGCGCCAGATGTAACAGAAAAGTAAATGGGGGTACTTTTCGAGGGTAGAAAAAATATGTTTTGGGCGGAGAAATATTTATTTTAGTAGAAACTGTAATAAAATATAAGTGTAAGTTACGAGGTACTCGAAATAACTAGATCTTAGCTTACCTGTACAGGTAGTTGATAATTATTTTACGTATTGATAAAAAATTATAACAGGCACCTCTGGTACTAGTCACACTAAAATAGCTACTATGGCTGGCAAACGGCGGAAAGGTTAAAGTCACAAAAAACTTATGATTTTTTGTGATATGTGTACACTCGATATACGTTATTTTAAATAAATTAAGATTTTATACACGTAGCGCCCTCCATTAGTATATTATAAAAATAAATTCAAATTAATTAAAGATTTCTTTTCAGTAGGGTCACTGGCATCTATTTCTTTTAACTTAATACATTTTTTTTTAATAGAAAATGTATACCAAAAAAAATTATTTATCAAGTCTTCAGAAATATATGCAAATATCCATACAGAGTGCTATTTAGTTTACGCACTGTGAAGTGCGATTTGTATTTTCTCATACAGTGTATAAGATATAATATATTATAAATCATATTTATAATGACCAGAGTTGATACTTTCAATACAATAACAGGGTTGGACAACAGGAATATTAAATTATTTCTAATTTTTGGTCAGTTTGTTTAATACATATTTATGCTGAATAAGATTATATGTCTGTATACAGATATAATCTTATTCTCTTATTCGGCATTGTCTGTATACAGACATAATCTTATTCGGCATAGATATGTATTAAACAAACAGCCCAAAAATTAGAAATAATTTAATATTCCTGTTGTCTGACCCTGTTATTGTAATGAAAGTATCAACTTGGTCATTATTATTTCTTATTCGGCATAGGTATGTATTAAAGAAACTCACCAAAAATAATTTAAAATTACTCTTGTCCGACCCTGTTATTGTAATGAAAGTATCAACTCTGTATATTACATAGTAGATAATCTCTATGTTAGTTTCTGATATTATTCTACCAAATATTACATACAATTTTTTTATAATAAAATTTATTAATATATTTATATACTTAATTTATTAAAACAATTTTTAAAATTAACTACTCGTCTATCCATTTTTACTTTATACCAAGATTAATCCTATATGAAATATGTATACAGTGCGGTCCAAAAGTCACCCCCCCCCCCTTTTAACTTTTGAACGAGTTGAGATATCGACTTCAAATTTAGAACTCTTAAATAAGACAACTTAAACTATATTTTAGCATATATTTGATATTTTCAGCTCTTAAAATGTGGGCATGGGGGGACATTTTTGTTAAATGAAAAGGGGGGTCGTGTGATACATCATTTTAAAGCTTATAAAATTCTCTATTTACACTAACATTTTTTAATTTTTTAAAAACGTTTTTTAAGGTTTTGATTTTTCAATTTTTTGTGCTAAAACATTCGATTTTTTAAGTTTTTTTATAAATTTTTATTTATGTCAACTAAAATTAGTTTAAAAGTATAATTAACATTTTTTTATGATGAAATTAGGCATTTTTAAAAAATTATTTGTTTTTTTTAGAGGAATTTTGACATTAATACCCATTTTCAACCCCATTTTAAACCCATTTTTTTTTTAATTTAAAAATATGGAGTTAAATGGAGAATTTTATAAGCTTTAAAATGATGTTTTAAACGACCCCCTTTCCATTTAAAAAATGTGCCCCCATGCCCCCCTGCCCACATTTTAAGAGCTGAAAGTATTAAATATATGCTAAAAGATGGTTTAAGTTGTCTTATTTAAAAGTTCCAAATTTGAAGTCGATATCTCAACTGCTTCAAAAGTTAAGAGGGGGGGGGGTGACTTTTGAACCGCTCTGTATAAACATTAAATAAAAATTGATATATATTAAGATTACTACAGTAAAATTTTGGTCATAAAGGTCTTCGTATGTCCCAAGGTTGCTCCAGCTAAGGCTATTTTAGTATTATATATTTTCTTTGATGCATACTTCCTTATGCTTATCTGCACATAAACTCGCATTTTTATTTCCATAAGTTTGTTGGTTATTATCATACTGGATGGCATAATTTCATTACTCTACAATTAAAGACATTAATACTATCAATTAAAAAGTAATGGGAAAATCCCCATCCAAAACCTATAAATATCTACATGTTTTATAGAAAGCTTATGTAATCCTATAAAATTGTTTTATAGGTCGAAGTAGGAATTTTTTTATGAATTGTGTACCTATAGGTTTTTTGGAAAACCTTTGTCCAAAAAAAAATGTGAAAACTTATAGATACTTACACGTTTCATAGGGATTGTCCTACTAAAAATTTCCATTAGGTCTAGGAAAATATCTGTTCAAAAACATAGAAAACTTATAGATGCCTACGTTTCATACAGATTTTTCTACTTATAACAACAAAACAATTGAATAGGTTTATGCATAGGGATTTTCCAATAGGTCTCTATAATAGGTCCTTTTTGACTGAGAAAGCTGATATGGTCACTACACCACTTGGTTTGGTTTGTTTTAACTTACCCTTTATCCATAGTCAACACAGATCTGTGATAAAACATTATTCCCCACAATCCATATATTATATATTTATATATAGTCATATATTGTTTTTAGATTTATATTCAGTAAAAATCAAAAGTTTATTTATATTTTTCAAAGTTAACCTCATCTTGTGATTTTGACGTCTGTGTTAAAACTTCACTGTCCAAGATAACCAACGTAATAAAAAAACACCAGATAATACCAATAAAACTGTGGATGTTACTGTAAACAGAGACACGAAAATTCGAGAGGGAGGGAGAGTGGCATGTGTTAGTCACTTTGAATACGTTAATATTTTATCTAGTATGTAAAATCTGTGATATGAATAAATTACACTTTTACACTTTTATGTATATGTTCAAAGCCATATTCTCTTGTTTCAAGGCTGGCATTGACTTTGGTTCAAGAAAATGCCAGCCTTGAAACAAGAGAATATGGCTTTGAACATATCCAAAGACACGTGCCGTGGTTCAAGGAATCCGTTTTATCTATGCATGGCGCCACCTGAAAAAAAAACAGTTGTGGACCCTCTCCTTGCACAGTTTCTGTATTTATGACTTAATGCATCAGAAAATTACTATTAGAAGTAAATTAAAAAATATATTTAAAAAACGATGTACCTTAGTACGCATGTATACCAACTTCAAAACAACAAATATAAATTGTTCCCCTGAGGTGTCTCCTGTCCAATTATTTTAATGTAAGATATCCCTAGCTTAGTTTACATAAAAATGATTTGTTTTTTATCCAAATAAGAAATTATTCACAAAATCATTGCCAACATTTTACCTTAAATTGTGAGAGAATATATCCTGTTATATAAGGAGTTAAAATATTTAAAAAATTTACAGGACTAAAGCACACCCGTAGTTTGCCACAAGAAGGGAAGAAACAAACCTGAATTTAGTCAAAAGCAGACCCGAAGCTTACCAGAAACATGTTGTGCACATACATACATATGGGTGTTGATACGTGTTATTATACTATTCACAGCCCCTGAAAAGCTGAAAGAAAATTCTGATAAACGTAACTTTGTTACGATAAATTATTTTTATTTTAAGGAGCAATGTTTTCTTAGGTCTTTTATGATTCATATGCATAACTAAACTCGGCGCATTATCTATCTTAGTAACAAATTGGATCAAGGCAGCTAAGATTAGTGGTTTAAAAATGACTGTTAGTGATATTTTTATTGTCTATTGTGCTTTTGACAATTTTTGACATTTAGATTAAATTATCTGTCATGTTACGTCTTATTAATAATTATGATGACAAAATGTCTTTAAAACGAGAAAGTCCGTTTAAAATTATAACAAACACAAGATGATCATGAATTAAAGTAAACTTTTTCTACATTTCTACATAAAAATATAATATAAATCCAAACCTGCTGATTTATCTATAAACTTAAAATGGGATAGATTTCAAATTTTAAATGTTACTAAAAACTGAAAATTTGTTTAAAATAATAGTCCAAGTAAGTGATTTTATTCATATGTATAATATATTATAATAAAGTAAAATTTTACGTTCTAGAAAACTTCTTAATACTTTGAAGTTACCGGCAGTAAATAAACTGTTTGCCCCACCGCCCTCTGCTTATTTCATAATCCCGAAAACCTGTGCTGGTGATACCTAAAATAATATCTTTTAAATACAATTATGGAAGAGTATTATACGAACTTACCGAAAAAATCTCTGCTACATCGTTTACTATGAAACTTTTATTGAACACTGCATTATATTGCTTTATTTTAGTAATACATTTGTAAATTGATCCTTTAGTTTCCTTTTTCAGGACCTTTCTTGTTCTTTTTACCATTATCTTTATGCTCTTCAAAAATTATTGTTTTCTTATTTTAATGTCAAAATAATGATTTAAACGTCAAAGTAATGTTTTGATTGACAAAGAATTTCAAATACAAGTTAGCAACCTTACATAGGGGATTAAATTTATTCTACCAACAATAAAACAAAAAACAGACGAGAATCAACTCAGATAGATAATGCGCGGAGTATATGTAGAGACCTTTTTGATGTTATTTTAAGCTTTAAAGGTAAGAAATGGAGTGACCATGTTTTTTTACATTTGTCTGCTTTTTAGACCTTTCTGAGTCGAAAACAGTAAAAAAAAAATTTCGTCTGTCTGTCGGTCTGTCTGTCTGTAAACTCGATAACTCCATTTCTAAATAAGATGTCGATTAGTTTTTTGCTTATAATTAAGGCAATTATTATTGTATTTTAATAATTTAGCACTAATGTCAAAGATAATTTTAAATTGGTCAAAAAATGTTACAAACTATTTTTTCCTAAAATGCATTGTTTTCGAGATATTGGCGTTTAAAGCAGTAAAAGGTTTTTTTAGAATATCTCTCTTATTTATAACCCGATTTCAAAAAATTATATTTTAAATGAAAGCTGTTTTTAAGCCCTATAAAAATGCTTTATACCGTTTTTTGTTAGAATATGACGTTTTGTATATACAGACTTTGAAAATTTAATAAATTATGCAGTTGTATTAATGGTTGCATATTCGCGTGATCACACAACTTTCCTTTTCATAAAGTTTCAAATTAGTGCCTATAGGCACTATAGTGCCGATGTTTTGACAAGGTGCTTGCAACTGTTCAGCTGGTTAATCTAATCATAATTATTAATCCGGTACGAAATTTAACATACAATTTAACTTTATTAGAAAATTAAAAATATTTCTCGCTTATTACGCATTACTCATGTCAAATTAATTGATAAAAATAAAATTAATGAATTATTAACATAATATTATTGGTATGTAATCAAGGTTTTCTTATAAGTAGTTTAACAATCGATGAGTACACTTGACTATCAAGGTATATTGGTTGATTAGGATAATTCTTGCTTGCAATGACATAAATAAGAACACTAAAAACTCAAGTGTAAGGTTCCACAACGTAAAGGACCTTATTTTTTCCAGCTACTTACCCCAGATTAGGGCCAGCGGTTTTTTAACAAAGTATGAAGTATGGAGGTACAAACTATCGTAGTTTAATAATAGTATATTATTTAATAAGCGTATAATATTTGCTATTAATCATGAGGGTGAATTTTGGGACACGAGCCGAAAGGCGAGTGACCTAATCACCCGATTGATTAATAGCTATTATACGCAAGTAGAATTCTATACTTTATTATTTATTATACGGTCCTTTTAAATTTTAAACCGTTAATTTTTACAGACCCGTGATTAATAGGCCTATTAATTACGGCCGTGGATAAAATTATTAATTTTAAAAATTGCTTAAAAAAACTCAGGATAACCGTAAACATAATATTATACACTAAAAAAATTGTATGAACAATTAAAAACAATTTTATTCAAAAACCACTATATGGTTTACTTTTTTAATTTCTCAGGGGATGTCCCTAAATCAAATTTTCTTGTTGCCTTGAAATATTTAGTGGATGTCCCTGGATTATACTTTGAAAAAACAGACCGGAATCAAACCCACGAATATACGTAGTTTTTAAAGTCACAACTGAGCCAAAAATTGTCTGTAAATTTTAGTGAATACAAATAACACTTCATTTTTTTTTTGAAATTTTACTTTTTTCTATATTTAGATCAGGTAGTTTTTTTAATACTCTTTTTATTATTATAGCATTTGTGTTATCTAACAATGGATATGATGTCTGGCTGCCCAATGCAAGGGGGACAACATTTTCTGCTGAACATATTAATAGGACTATACCTGATTCAAAGTATTGGGACTTTAGGTAAATACACGCATTTCTATTTTTGAAAAAAATTTTAGAAATATACTTTAGTTTAAATAATGATATTTTAGGGTAGTCCTGCCAGTGGCCAGCACTTTAACCAAACATTTCAGTAATTCAATTCAAGTAAAATACATTTTTTAAATTACAAACTCATTAGCGTTAAACGTTATATTAACTTATTTTCATTTGCATGGTTACGAACTGTTTAATTAGTTTTTGTTCAGTATTATCTACTGAATTAATAAAAAATAAATATATAAACAATGTATAAATTACCAATAGTCAGCTAGGAAAAATCTATAGTCAGCCACGAAAAATCTATAGTCAGCCATTGCTATGCCAGTAGCCGTGGTTTTAGGTACTGATTTACCCAATAAAAAAAATCGGATTCAACGGATAGAACAAAAATCTCTTCGCATAGTCCGTTAATAAATTCAAATACAATCAGAAATTAAAACAGAATGGATAGATATTGAATACGCAATTACAGACTGAAACAGATATATTTGTATCTGTATCTGTATTCAGAATCTATATATTCTGAATATGAAAATGCAAATTAAACGGATATATTCTTAATACGCAATTAAAGATTGAAAGGATATATTTTAAATACTAAATCGCAGATTGAAACGGATATATTCTGAATACGTAATTAAGTATTGAAAGGATGCTGTATAGACCATATCCCAGGTAGCAAGGGATGTTATATTACAAGAAATTAACATCACTTTTGGGTGTATTTTTAAACTAAATCATAACATCACATAATATTGAAAAATAACATGTATTTAACATCAAATTTGCAACGTAACACGTGTGACGTGACAAACATGTTATTTAATAACAAATATTTAGCATGTCACATATTAACGTGGCTTTCACGTGAATGTCATGTTATTTTGCTTCTCACCGACGTTCGAAGCAAAAAAATCGATATAAGATGATGTTGATAGAGTAAATTATTATAAGGAAATTGTATACACATTATACGATTTCCAATGGATAGGGGGCTCTGCCGGGTTTCTCAAGACCACGAACACGGATTAAAGGAATATATTCTTCGCTTAATCTGCAATTTCGTATTTAGAATCTATCTGTTTCAATCTGTGATTGTTTCAATTACTGATTGATTTTAAATCCGATTTTTCTATAGGGTATAATTTAGAAAAAGCTAATATCCTAGGATATTATTTAAATATTAAAGTAACAGTAACGGCATCCATAAGATATTAAATATAACAGGAATGTGGATTTATGATGTCACAAACACGTTATTTTCGGGATGTCATTGTGTGATGTTATTAGGGGCGGACTAAGGACATCCCCACCATACTACATTCTTGTTAAATGAGACTACAATCTTAACATCACATGTCACATATTAACGTGGCTTTCACGTGAATGTCATGTTATTTTGCTACCTGGGATTACATACGGGTTTTTGCATAACAACGATTTATGCATAACACCGTCCTCTATAATACTATATATAAAAAGTTGCCGAGTCCGTGGTCTAAAGAAGCCCGCAGGGTATCCCATTCATTGAAAATAGTATAATGTGTATACAATTCCCTTTTAATAATTTACATTATATATTCAGTCTTATATCAGTTTTTTTGCTTCAAATATCGGTGAGAAGCAGTTAAATCTGTATTTGCAGTTAGAACGGATTCAATGTCTTAATCCGTATATACGGATTGATACGGATTAAAATTAAATCTGTATATGGATACGGATTTAAAATCCCAATCCGTATATAACTATTGTTACGGATTAAAGTTCTGTCTGCAAATGCAGATTCAAACTGATTCAGACAGATTGAGATAGATTAGTTTGGATTCATTTTTAAAGCTACGGATTGAAACATATTCATTTTCTATCTTTTACGGATTCAAATTATATCTGAATCAATCTGTTTGAATTCAAAATTTTTTATAGGGATAGCCCCTTATAAAAAAAAAACAATTTATTTCGGTGTGGCTGACTAGTCGCTTTTCTAAGAGGAAGTATTGCCAGTTTCCAGCCCCCTCTGGCTGACTACTAGTTTTGTATATCATATGCATTGCCAGTGCCAATGACAAAAAAAATACATTGTCGATATTTAATTGTAAATTTTCATTGAAAAATAATAATATTAACCTTTTAATTAAATTACATCTAATTTCAATATACAATGGATAGAGTGGAGCATTTACTTACCATTAAAGAATAAAACACTATTTTACAAGACCACTTTCACTAGAAAATCAGTACAAAATGTGCTGCCACTTCCTAGACCTTCAAACATCTGATACTGTAACGGCCATATTTAATTCAGATTTTTTCCACCAGCAGTAATATTTTAAATAATGTTGGAAAAAGGGTGGTTTGGACTACTAGATTGCAATATTTGTAAATGCCATTATTCTTAAAAATTTAATAATTAATTATTATGCATAAAGCGGCTGACCAGTGGGTGCTGGCTGTCCCAAGGCAAGACTACCCTATCTAATTATATGATTCATATACGTAATCCATCGATTTGGTGTACACTCAAAGTAGAATACTGCATACTTTTTACTCAATTGAATAACAAGTCGCGACTGGCGCTGAACGATTAATCCAGATTTAATTCCAAAGTAGGCCAGTACGGCAATAATCATTTTAGATTTTTTCATAAAAAAAAATTACAAGTTAAAACTTTTGATGCAGTTAAGTGTCCCCCTCGAAGTAGATGATATGGGTACTGTCCGCCATCTTGGATTAAAAGGTGACAAAAATGGTTGGAAATTAGCTCCTTAACAAAAATTGTAACATGCATTTTTATCTTAAGATGCATATTTAGCGAGATAATCGCACTCACCCCTTTAATCCTAGATGGCGGACAGTTCCTATATCAAATAAATGGGCAAGAATGTCACTTAACTGCGTCAAAAGTTCTAACTTGTAAGTTTTTTTCTTTCTTATAACATAAAATCTAAAGTCATTGGGCTATCTATTCTCATCTACCACTGAGATTAAAATTTTTGGCAATATTGACAAAAATTGCAAGATCCTTTACAACAACTGTATTGAAACCTCATGGTATTGTAATTTTTATTAATATTGAATAGAATTTCAATGGTAAATGTGAATAGGCCTGAATGTTGCATTACCTTCTCAACCGCGTATCTTCAAATTCACAGGTTTTCAGGGGACACAAAAAACCGTTTAACTTAAAAATTCTTATCTTTTTATTGTAATATAGACAAACATAGGTGTATTTATTTCATGTGGACCCTTCGAAGATAAAATATTGCAAAATTATTGGTTAAGTGAGTCAAAAATTTGAATTATTTCTGATTCGTAACCCTGTACTGGAGATACGAGGTTGCTGAATTAAAAACTATGAAGTATTTAAGCCTTTTAAGGCTTGTAATTTTTAAATATTTACAATATTTTTGTAAAAAATGTTATGTTTGGGTTTTTGAGGTTGCTTAAACTAAATCTGTTGATAAAAATGTTTTAACACCACCCCGCGGGGCTGGGGTGAATCATTTTAAAATTGTTACATTATTTTCGTGAACATTGGTATATTGGAGGTTTTTCAAACGCTTTAACTAAATCTGATGATAAAAAATTTCTAACCTCACCTTCGCGGAGATCCGCGTTTTCGTGAAAATTGGTATAATAGGGTTTTTCAGGTCACATAAAGTGAGTCTAATGATAATAATTTTAATTCAACAATTGATTTTCCGCATCCAAATCCGTAAGTATGCAAAGTTTGATCTTCTTAGATATTTTCACCTACGAGAAAATTCTATTTGCTGGGCCTAGTATTGGACATATGAGGTTGTTGCAGATATTTATTTTTTTTTAAGTAAATGAGATACGAGGCAATTGGAATTTTAAATTACGACTTTCTTTAGACCATTACCAATTATGTGAGAATTGATTAGTGCAAAAAAAAACGAAAATTGAATTTGTAGAGATACGAGGTTAAGAAGGTAACGCTACTATATTTTACTTTGAAGTGCTAACTAAACTGATGGATTATCCGTTTATTAATAAAGCATTGTTAAAATCGTATTAAAAGATCATAAAATTAATCAAATATTTTAGCTCTTGGTTGGAACGAAATATTTTATAACTCGTACTTGGGTATGTAATATATTAATTTTTATATCTGATAGTGGCACTTAAGAACAAAAAATTGTTTAAGATAAAAAAATATATATATATACCACTTTTATTACTTAAACGACTATAAAACCACTCGTATGAATCCGATTGAGGCCAAAAAGAGCCGAAATGAAAGTTCTTAAACTTTGCTTTTGAAAGCTGTGTGGTAAAATTTTTTTTGTTCACTTAAAATCCAATATGGCCTCCAAAACCACGTAGCTTTGGCGTTTTTACGTCAAAACATCAAAGAAATAAACTGTTTGACTCTTATTGATGTCTTTGTAGGTATGTGGGGATTTTTGGGGTCGCTGATCAAAAATCCAAAGTCAAATTTTTAAAATTCAAGATCCAATATGGCGGATAAGATGTTTTAAAATGAACCGATTCACGCCAAATTTGGTATGTGGGTGTTTTGAGGCCGCTAATTACGAGTCTGAACGCAGATTTGTGAAATTCCAACAAGGCGAATGTTATTTTCAAAAATAAACCGATTTGCGCGAAATTTGACTTGTTAGGGTTTTTAAGGTCACTGATCACGTATCCGAAGTCAGATTTGTAAAATTCAAGAAGGCGAGTCCATGTCACTTTGACAGGTAGGCCATCTTGTTTTTTGGTTTCGTTGATTTTCTATTGTCATTATGTCCCTACATACCAATCTTCAAATCACTACGATAATCCAATCAAAATTTATAAGAATAAGCATTTTTTCTTAAAAATGACGGCTCGCTACCCTCACGGGAACTTCACGGCTAGTATTTTTTAATTAAATTCTGTTTAAATATACACCATAAGCTTATATTTCAAATTTAAAGTCTCTGTGTCAATCAAAAGATATTAAGAAAACAAAAGGAAATCATGATGTGCTTGTTTTGAACTGCAAGGCTAGCATTTTTTGGAATTTTTGTGTATGTGTCATCTTTAAATAGTAACCATAAGCGTATATTTCAAATTTTAAGTCTCTACGTCAATTCGATGAAAATTTATTAAGGAAACAAAAATAAAAAAATATTTGGACTTCACGGCTAGTATTTTTTTACGCTTAAAGTATCCGATATAAAATATATACAATTAGCTTATATTTCAAGTTTCAAGTCGATAGCTCATCCCGTTCAAAAGTGTAAAATCGCTTTGTTTTGCAAATAAATAATAATAACTTCTGTTCTTCTTTAATGGCTGACTAATAGTCATATTGATCGAACATTAAAATCTTCTCGAATTTTCTTCAATTGAATCTAAACAGTATGTTTTTTATACCACATTGCCTCAGAAACGTGATTTTAATTTTAATTTAAATAACTTCTGTTAGCCGACTTTAGCAAGTAGCAAGCTCTTATAAACCTCAATGGGACTCGAAGTTCTTTTAGTAATTTTAAGAAAAAAATGAACCTATTCACGTGTTTTCGGTAGCCATTTTATTTCTATTAAATTCAACGCAGAGTTCTAGTGAGTAGAGAACGATATCTTTCATTTCAGCCTTTGACAATCTCAGTGAGACTCAAACCGTTCGTTTTTTTAATGTTTTGATGCAAAAACGCTAGAGATCCGAAGTCAAATTTGTAAAATTCAAGATGGCGGATTCAATATGGCGGACGAGATGTTCAAAAATAAACCCATTTATTACAAATTTGGTAAGTGAGGGTTTTTGAGGTTGTTAATTCAGAATTCGAAGTTAGTTTTGAAAAATTCAATATGAAGGATTCAATTTGGTGTACCAATTTTTGAAAACTTAACCGATTTTGCTAAAATTTTATTCACAGTCGTTTTTGAAGTCATGTTCATTACGTTATAACCCGATAACCCCACATACCAAATTTGGCGTGAATCGGTTCATTTTAAAAAATCTCATCCGCCATATTGGATCCGCCATCTTGAATTTTACAAATCTGATTTCGGATACGTGATCAGAGACCCCAAAAACCCCCACATACCAAATTTTGCGTGAATCGGTTCATTTTGGAAAATATCATCGGCCATATTGGATCCACCATCTTGAATTTTAAAAATTTGACTTTGGATTTATGATCAGCGACCCCAAAAATCCTCACATACCTACATAGACATCAATAAGAGTCAAACAGTTTATTTGTTTGATGTTTTGACGTAAAAACGCCAAAGGCACGTGGTTTTGGAGGCCATATTGGATTTTACGTGAACAAAAAAAAATATATATATATATAAATATATATATATATATATATATATATATATATATATATATATATATATATATACACGGTGTCCCACGGTAGACAAATAAGTCAAATTGTGGCGTTATTATCAAAGCTATTAAAATATATTTTTTACCAGTCAATATAGACCTAGTTTCCTTCAATTTACGCCAGAAAAAAGTGTTGTACTTTTTTCTGTTTTTAGGCTAGAGCAACAAACAGAATTTTTTTTAGCATAATAACATTTTTTAACGCCAAAATTTAAAAAAATAATATCATTTCTTTATCATATGATAGTATTTTTTTACTAAAAACAATAGTTTTCTATTTAAATTTTTAATTTTAGAAAACGGTAAAAAATGGTAAGTGCATTATGGAATAACCCCGCTAATGTAAAAGAGAGGATGCTATGAAAATAAATGTTTGCAAATATGACGTTCACGATAAAAATAAATGTCAAATCTAATGTTATAAATTAGATTTTTACTTAGACTTAGTAAGGACCTTGTGGACTAGGGTATTTTATACTACAGAGTGTATTACTTAATTACTAATAAATTTTGATTTTTTGCGCTCAATCAAATTTTTTAATTGGTATGATTGGATTAATCTTAGATTATTCTTAGCAGTTTTTTTACAAAGTCAAGTCTATATCATAATGAAAGTATTGGTAAAGCAAGTTATTATAAAACCTATTGGACAACTTATGATAAAACATGTTTTATAATTATGAGATTTTAAAAAACATAATTAATTAGCTTGTAGAGAACCCCCTTCCCTCGCAGTTGCATGAAGTTGCAGCTGGTTCATATTAGCAGGGCCGGATTCAGGGGGGTGCAGGGGGTACAGATTACCCGGGGCCCGGGCTCGAAGCGGGCCCGGCGACAGAAGTTTTTAATAAACAGTTTATTTATTTATACTCCCCCAGATCGATAAGGCGTCAAAATGAGCAAATAAGCAGATCTCGTTCCAAATGGGCAATAGAAAAAATTTCGCCGCGGCAGCGCTTAAGCCTTTTTGGATTTTTGTAAAAAATAATAGTGCACTGTTACTAGTGTTTTAAAATTTGTAAAAAAATTAGCCCGCGGCGCTAGGGCTAATTTACCTACGTATTTTTTTTAGTTCAAGCTTGCAAAAGCTTAAAATTTGTAAAAAAATTGCCTGCGGCGCCAGAGCTATCAAAATTGAAAAAAAATTCGCCTGCGGCGCTAAGACTTTATTATTTTTTACATACTTAAGCTTGCTGAACTATGAAAATAAAACAGTCAGAAATTAACATAATTTGGAAAAATTTTCGACTGCGGCGCTTAGTTAATGAATGGGGGCGCCGCTTCGGCCCTCAGTGCCTTAGCTGCAGGCCTGCATGGGACAATTATGTTTTGAAAAAATGGGGGCCCGAGTAAAAAGTTGCACCGGGGCCCGGGCTGGCTCTGTCCGGCCCTGCATATTAGGGTCACTTTATCTAGTCCTACTTCGTGCTTTTGTTCTTAGTCGTTTGTTTTGTTTTTTTGAACCAAACCAGACCAAAATTAGACCAAATACAGAAGAACAAAGGAAAAAACTGTCATATTATGGGCAATTTAGTCAATTAATTTATTGTTATGTAATTAATTACGTACATTTTGGTTGGAATTAAAAGTTAAATGATACTAAGAATAATTCTCATAAGTTAAAATATCAAATTGATTGTTATTATTAATATTATTTATTAATATGCGAAACGCAAGACGTATTTATGGTATTTGAATTAACTAACTCATCATTGTGTCAAATTCCATACATCTACAAAATATTACGCCTTTCTAGAATATTTTCAGTGTTATTAGAATTGTTTTGTACAATATTTCAAATAAATCCATGTTAGTCCTTAGGTTTTCCCAAATCACTCCAGTTCTGATGAAAAAAGGTCAAAATTACGCATCTAACTTCAGAGAATCATGGGAATATAAATGCCATTTCACAAAATCTATTATTAGCAAATAATTCTAATTCTTTGCGAGTCTTCCACGATTCAAATCGATTCAAATCAAGCAGCAAGTTAATATGTACCTGCATTGATCCTCTTCCCCACATCGTCTACATAAGAAGCCCCCATTTTTAACACGATAAAGCAATTAAATTTTGTTTAGATGTCTGAGTCTGTCTGTGTATCTATCTGTCTTTTTGTAAAGTAATTAGTCATAGTAGTTTCGTAAATGTTCAAAGGTTCTCCCATCCTCCTGAATACACATAAAAAGCCTACTTTCAAAATTATATCTGACTCGTTGAAGCATTACCCGTGTTATTTCGTTAAATGCTTCAACGATTCTTTGACGCATATTTTCAGGAGTGGTGGGAGCCTGTCGGTAAACACTGTCCTTTACAAATCCCCACAAAAAAAAATCACACGGGGTTAAATCGGGTGATCTTGCTGGCCAGGCAATTTGACCACCACGACCTATCCATGTATTATAAGTCTCATCCAAAAAAATTCCTCACCTCATGAAAAAAATGAGCAGGAGCCCCATCCTGCATAAAAATTATGTCATTTCGCAAATTTAGTGGTACGTCTTCTAAAAGTTCCCGTAATTCATCACGCAAAAAATTTAGGTACATATTCCCATTTAGATGCCCATTAAAAAAGTAAGGTCCAATAACCGAATCCCCCAGTACCCCTCCCCAAACATTTAAAGACCAAATCCGCTGGTTGTCAACATGCCTAACCCAATGCGGATTTTTA